>CM041197.1:0-642500 GCA_023078555.1 Ulva prolifera
GGCACTATTCGGGCACTATGTAGGCATGGTTCCATGTCCGTGCAGTATGTCGGGCACTATGTCGGGCACTATGTAGGCAATGGTTCCATGTCCGTGCAGTATGGTCCGGGGCACTAGTGTGGGCACAGAATGTTGGCAGGGTTCCTGTCCGTGCAAGTATGTCGGGCACTATGTTTGGGCACTATGGAGGCCATGGTTCCATGATCGTGCGTATGTCGGGCACTAGGTGGGCACTATGTTGGGCACTAGGTAGGCAATGGTTCCATGTCCGTGCAGTATGTCGGGGCACTATGTCTGGCACTATATAGGCATGGTTCCATGTCCGTGCAGTATGTCGGGCACTATGTTGGGCACTATGTAGCATGGGTCCATGTCCGTAGGGCGGTATGTCGGGGCACTATGTAGGGCACTATTAGGCATGGTTCCATGTCCGTACAGTATGTTAGGCACTATGTCGGGGCACTATGTAGGCATGGTTCCATGTCCGTGCGGTATGTCAGGCACTATGTCGGGCACTATGTTGGGCACTATGTAGGCATGGTTCCATGTCCGTGCAGTATGTCGGGCACTATGTCTGGCACTATATAGGCATGGTTCCATGTCCGTGCAGTATGTCGGGCACTATATTGGGCACTATGTAGGCATGGTTCCATGTCCATAGCGGTATGTCGGGCACTATGTCGGGCACTATGTTGGGCACTATGTAGGCATGGTTCCATGTCCGTGCAGTATGTCAGGCACTATGTTGGGCACTATGTAGGCATGGTTCCATGTCCGTGCAGTATGTCGGGCACTATGTTGGGCACTATGTAGGCATGGTTCCATGTCCGTGCAGTATGTCGGGCACTATGTCTGGCACTATGTAGGCATGGTTCCATGTCCGTGCGGTATGTCGGGCACTATGTCGGGCACTATGTTGGGCACTATGTAGGCATGGTTCCATGTCCGTGCAGTATGCCGGGCACTATGTCGGGCACTATGTAGGCATGGTTCCATGTCCGTGCAGTATGCCGGGCACTATGTCGGGCACTATGTCGGCATGGTTCCATGTCCGTGCAGTATGTCGGGCACCATGTCGGGCACTATGTAGGCATGGTTCCATGTCCGTGCGGTATGTCGGGCACTATGTCGGGCACTATGTTGGCATGGTTCCCTGTCCGTGCAGTATGTCGGGCACTATGTTGGGCACTATGTAGGCATGGTTCCATGTCCGTGCGGTATGTCGGGCACTATGTCGGGCACTATGTTGGCATGGTTCCCTGTCCGTGCAGTATGTCAGGCACTATGTCGGGTACTATGTAGGCATGGTTCCATGTCCGTGCAGTATGTCGGGCACTATGTCTGGCACTATGTAGGCATGGTTCCATGACCGTGCAGTATGTCGGGCACTATGTTGGGCACTATGTAGGCATGGTTCCATGTCCGTGCGGTATGTCGGGCACTATGTTGGGCACTATGTAGGCATGGTTCCATGTCCATGCGGTATGTCGGGCACTATGTCGGGCACTATGTTGGGCACTATGTAGGCATGGTTCCATGTCCGTGCACTATGTCGGACACTATGTTGGGCTCTATGTAGGCATGGTTCCATGTCCGTGCAGTATGCCGGGCACTATGTCGGGCACTATGTAGGCATGGTTCCATGTCCGTGCAGTATGTCAGGCACTATGTCGGGCACTATGTAGGCATGGTTCCATGTCCGTGCAGTATGTCGGGCACTATGTCGGGCACTATGTAGGCATGGTTCCATGTCCGTGCAGTATGTCGGGCACTATGTTGGGCACTATGTAGGCATGGTTCCATGTCCGAGCGGTATGTCGGGACTATGTCGGGCACTATGTTGGGCACTATGTAGGCATGGTTCCATGTCCGTGCAGTATGTCGGGCACTATGTTGGGCACTATGTAGGCATGGTTCCATGTCCGTGCGGTATGTCGGGCACTATGTCGGGCACTATGTTGGGCACTATGTAGTCATGGTTCCATGTCCGTGCAGTATGTCGGGCACTATGTCGGGCACTATGTAGGCATGGTTCCATGTCCGTGCAGTATGTCGGGCACTATGTCGGGCACTATGTAGGCATGGTTCCATGTCCGTGCAGTATGTCGGGCACTATGTTGGGCACTATGTAGGCATGGTTCCATGTCCGTGCAGTATGTCGGGCACTATGTTGGGCACTATGTAGGCATGGTTCCATGTCCGTGCGGTATGTCGGGCACTATGTCGGGCACCATGTTGGCATGGTTCCCTGTCCGTGCAGTATGTCGGGCACTATGTTGGGCACTATGTAGGCATGGTTCCATGTCCGTGCGGTATGTCGGGCACTATGTCGGGCACTATGTTGGCATGGTTCCCTGTCCGTGCAGTATGTCAGGCACTATGTCGGGTACTATGTAGGCATGGTTCCATGTCCGTGCAGTATGTCGGGCACTATGTTGGGCACTATGTAGGCATGGTTCCATGTCCGTGCGGTATGTCGGGCACTATGTCGGGCACTATGTTGGGCACTATGTAGTCATGGTTCCATGTCCGTGCAGTATGTCGGGCACTATGTCGGGCACTATGTAGGCATGGTTCCATGTCCGTGCAGTATGTCGGGCACTATGTCGGGCACTATGTAGGCATGGTTCCATGTCCGTGCAGTATGTCGGGCACTATGTTGGGCACTATGTTGGCATGGTTCCCTGTCCGTGCAGTATGTCGGGCACTATGTTGGGCACTATGTAGGCATGGTTCCATGTCCGTGCGGTATGTCGGGCACTATGTTGGGCACTATGTTGGGCACTATGTAGGCATGGTTCCATGTCCGTGCAGTATGTCGGGCACTATGTCTGGCACTATATAGGCATGGTTCCATGTCCGTGCAGTATGTCGGGCACTATGTTGGGCACTATGTAGGCATGGTTCCATGTCCGTGCGGTATGTCGGGCACTATGTAGGGCACTATTTAGGCATGGTTCCATGTCCGTACAGTATGTTAGGCACTATGTCGGGCACTATGTAGGCATGGTTCCATGTCCGTGCGGTATGTCAGGCACTATGTCGGGCACTATGTTGGGCACTATGTAGGCATGGTTCCATGTCCGTGCAGTATGTCGGGCACTATGTCTGGCACTATATAGGCATGGTTCCATGTCCGTGCAGTATGTCGGGCACTATATTGGGCACTATGTAGGCATGGTTCCATGTCCATGCGGTATGTCGGGCACTATGTCGGGCACTATGTTGGGCACTATGTAGGCATGGTTCCATGTCCGTGCAGTATGTCAGGCACTATGTTGGGCACTATGTAGGCATGGTTCCATGTCCGTGCAGTATGTCGGGCACTATGTTGGGCACTATGTAGGCATGGTTCCATGTCCGTGCAGTATGTCGGGCACTATGTCTGGCACTATGTAGGCATGGTTCCATGTCCGTGCGGTATGTCGGGCACTATGTCGGGCACTATGTTGGGCACTATGTAGGCATGGTTCCATGTCCGTGCAGTATGCCGGGCACTATGTCGGGCACTATGTAGGCATGGTTCCATGTCCGTGCAGTATGCCGGGCACTATGTCGGGCACTATGTCGGCATGGTTCCATGTCCGTGCAGTATGTCGGGCACCATGTCGGGCACTATGTAGGCATGGTTCCATGTCCGTGCGGTATGTCGGGCACTATGTCGGGCACTATGTAGGCATGGTTCCATGTCCGTGCAGTATGTCGGGCACTATGTCTGGCACTATGTAGGCAAGGTTCCATGTCCGTGCGGTATGTCGGGCACTATGTCGGGCACTATGTTGGGCACTATGTAGGCATGGTTCCATGTCCGTGCAGTATGCCGGGCACTATGTCGGGCACTATGTAGGCATGGTTCCATGTCCGTGCAGTATGTCGGGCACTATGTTGGGCACTATGAAGGCATGGTTCCATGTCCGTGCAGTATGCCGGGCACTATGTCTGGCACTATGTTGGGCACTATGTAGGCATGGTTCCATGTCCGTGCGGTATGTCGGGCACTATGTCGGGCACTATGTTGGGCACTATGTAGGCATGGTTCCATGTCCGTGCAGTATGTCGGGCACCATGTCGGGCACTATGTAGGCATGGTTCCATGTCCGTGCAGTATGTCGGGCACTATGCTGGGCACTATGTAGGCATGGTTCCATGTCCGTGCAGTATGCCAGGCACTATGTCGGGCACTATGTAGGCATGGTTCCATGTCCGTGCAGTATGCCGGGCACTATGTCGAGCACTATGTAGGCATGGTTCCATGTCCGTGCAGTATGCCGGGCACTATGTTGGGCACTATGTAGGCATGGTTCCATGTCCGTGCAGTATGTCGGGCACTATGTTGGGCACTATGTAGGCATGGTTCCATGTCCGTGCGGTATGTCGGGCACTATGTCGGGCACTATGAAGGCATGGTTCCATGTCCGTGCAGTATGCCGGGCACTATGTCGGGCACTATGTTGGGCACTATGTAGGCATGGTTCCATGTCCGTGCAGTATGCCGGGCACTATGTCTGGCACTATGTAGGCATGGCTCCATGTCCGTGCAGTATGTCGGGCACTATGTTGGGCACTATGTAGGCATGGTTCCATGTCCGTGCGGTATGTCGGGCACTATGTCGGGCACTATGTTGGGCACTATGTAGGCATGGTTCCATGTCCGTGCAGTATGCCGGGCACTATGTCGGGCACTATGTAGGCATGGTTCCATGTCCGTGCAGTATGTCGGGCACTATGTCCGGCACTATGTAGGCATGGTTCCATGTCCGTGCAGTATGTCGGGCACTATGTTGGGCACTATGTAGGCATGGTTCCATGTCCGTGCGGTATGTCGGGCACTATGTCGGGCACTATGTTGGGCACTATGTAGGCATGGTTCCATGTCCGTGCAGTATGCCGGGCACTATGTCGGGCACTATGTAGGCATTGTTCCATGTCCGTGCAGTATGTCGGGCACTATGTTGGGCACTATGTAGGCATGGTTCCATGTCCGTGCGGTATGTCGGGCACTATGTCTGGCACTATGTAGGCATGGTTCCATGTCCGTGCAGTATGCCGGGCACTATGTCGGGCACTATGTAGGCATGGTTCCATGTCCGTGCAGTATGCCGGGCACTATGTCGGGCACTATGTAGGCATGGTTCCATGTCCGTGCAGTATGCCGGGCACTATGTCGAGCACTATGTAGGCATGGTTCCATGTCCGTGCAGTATGCCGGGCACTATGTCGGGCACTATGTAGGCATGGTTCCATGTCCGTGCAGTATGCCGGGCACTATGTCGAGCACTATGTAGGCATGGTTCCATGTCCGTGCAGTATGCCGGGCACTATGTTGGGCACTATGTAGGCATGGTTCCATGTCCGTGCAGTATGTCGGGCACTATGTTGGGCACTATGTAGGCATGGTTCCATGTCCGTGCACTATGTCGGGCACTATGTCTGGCACTATGTTGGGCACTATTTAGGCATGGTTCCATGTCCGTGCAGTATGCCGGGCACTATGTCGGGCACTATGTAGGCATGGTTCCATGTCCGTGCAGTATGTCGGGCACTGTGTTGGGCACTATGTAGGCATGGTTCCATGTCAATGCGGTATGTCGGGCACTATGTCGGGCACTATGTCGGGCACTATGTAGGCATGGTTCCATGTCCGTGCAGTATGCCGGGCACTATGTTGGGCACTATGTAGGCATGGCCATGTCCGTGCAGTATGTCGGGCACTATGTTGGGCACTATGTAGGCATGGTTCCATGTCCGTGCAGTATGTCGGGCACTATGTCTGGCACTATGTAGGCATGGTTCCATGTCCGTGCAGTATGTCGGGCACTATGTCGGGCACTATGTTGGGCACTATGTAGGCATGGTTCAATGTCCGTGCAGTATGTCGGGCACTATGTTGGGCACTATGTAGGCATGGTTCCATGTCCGTGCAGTATGTCGGGCACTATGTCTGGCACTATGTAGGCATGGTTCCATGTCCGTGCGGTATGTCGGGCACTATGTCGGGCACTATGTTGGGCACTATGTAGGCATGGTTCCATGTCCGTGCAGTATGCCGGGCACTATGTCGGGCACTATGTAGGCATGGTTCCATGTCCGTGCAGTATGCCGGGCACTATGTTGGGCAGTATGTAGGCATGGTTCTATGTCCGTGCGGTATGTCGGGCACTATGTCGGGCACTATGTTGGGCACTATGTAGGCATGGTTCCATGTCCGTGCAGTATGTCGGGCACTATGTCGGGCACTATGTTGGGCACTATGTAGGCATGGTTCCATGTCCGTGCGGTATGTCGGGCACTATGTCTGGCACTATGTAGGCATGGTTCCATGTCCGTGCAGTATGCCGGGCACTATGTCGGGCACTATGTAGGCATGGTTCCATGTCCGTGCAGTATGCCGGGCACTATGTCGGGCACTATGTAGGCATGGTTCCATGTCCGTGCAGTATGCCGGGCACTATGTCGAGCACTATGTAGGCATGGTTCCATGTCCGTGCAGTATGCCGGGCACTATGTCGGGCACTATGTAGGCATGGTTCCATGTCCGTGCAGTATGCCGGGCACTATGTCGAGCACTATGTAGGCATGGTTCCATGTCCGTGCAGTATGCCGGGCACTATGTTGGGCACTATGTAGGCATGGTTCCATGTCCGTGCAGTATGTCGGGCACTATGTTGGGCACTATGTAGGCATGGTTCCATGTCCGTGCACTATGTCGGGCACTATGTCTGGCGCTATGTTGGGCACTATTTAGGCATGGTTCCATGTCCGTGCAGTATGCCGGGCACTATGTCGGGCACTATGTAGGCATGGTTCCATGTCCGTGCAGTATGTCGGGCACTGTGTTGGGCACTATGTAGGCATGGTTCCATGTCAATGCGGTATGTCGGGCACTATGTCGGGCACTATGTCGGGCACTATGTAGGCATGGTTCCATGTCCGTGCAGTATGCCGGGCACTATGTTGGGCACTATGTAGGCATGGCCATGTCCGTGCAGTATGTCGGGCACTATGTTGGGCACTATGTAGGCATGGTTCCATGTCCGTGCAGTATGTCGGGCACTATGTCTGGCACTATGTAGGCATGGTTCCATGTCCGTGCAGTATGTCGGGCACTATGTCGGGCACTATGTTGGGCACTATGTAGGCATGGTTCAATGTCCGTGCAGTATGTCGGGCACTATGTTGGGCACTATGTAGGCATGGTTCCATGTCCGTGCAGTATGTCGGGCACTATGTCTGGCAATATGTAGGCATGGTTCCATGTCCGTGCGGTATGTCGGGCACTATGTCGGGCACTATGTTGGGCACTATGTAGGCATGGTTCCATGTCCGTGCAGTATGCCGGGCACTATGTCGGGCACTATGTAGGCATGGTTCCATGTCCGTGCAGTATGCCGGGCACTATGTTGGGCAGTATGTAGGCATGGTTCTATGTCCGTGCGGTATGTCGGGCACTATGTCGGGCACTATGTTGGGCACTATGTAGGCATGGTTCCATGTCCGTGCAGTATGTCGGGCACTATGTCGGGCACTATGTTGGGCACTATGTAGGCATGGTTCCATGTCCGTGCGGTATGTCGGGCACTATGTCGGGCACTATGTTGGGCACTATGTAGGCATGGTTCGATGTCCGTGCAGTATGCCGGGCACTATGTCGGGCACTATGTAGGCATGGTTCCATGTCCGTGCAGTATGCCGGGCACTATGTCGGGCACTATGTAGGCATGGTTCCATGTCCGTGCAGTATGCCGGGCACTATGTCGGGCACTATGTAGGCATGGTTCCATGTCCGTGCAGTATGTCGGGCACTATGTTGGGCACTATGTAGGCATGGTTCCATGTCCGTGCGGTATGTCGGGCACTATGTCGGGCACTATGTTGGGCACTATGTAGGCATGGTTCCATGTCCGTGCGGTATGTCGGGCACTATGTCGGGCACTATGTTGGGCACTATGTAGGCATGGTTCGATGTCCGTGCAGTATGCCGGGCACTATGTCGGGCACTATGTAGGCATGGTTCCATGTCCGTGCAGTATGCCGGGCACTATGTCGGGCACTATGTAGGCATGGTTCCATGTCCGTGCAGTATGCCGGGCACTATGTCGGGCACTATGTAGGCATGGTTCCATGTCCGTGCAGTATGTCGGGCACTATGTTGGGCACTATGTAGGCATGGTTCCATGTCCGTGCGGTATGTCGGGCACTATGTCGGGCACTATGTCGGGCACTATGTAGGCATGGTTCCATGTCCGTGCGGTATGTCGGGCACTATGTCTGGCACTATGTAGGCATGGTTCCATGTCCGTGCAGTATGCCGGGCACTATGTTGGGCACTATGTAGCATGGTTCCATGTCCGTGCAGTATGCCGGGCACTATGTCGGGCACTATGTAGGCATGGTTCCATGTCCGTGCAGTATGCCGGGCACTATGTTGGGCACTATGTTGGGCACTATGTAGGCATGGTTCCATGTCCGTGCAGTATGCCGGGCACTATGTCGGGCACTATGTAGGCATGGTTCCATGTCCGTGCAGTATGCCGGGAACTATGTCGGGCACTATGTAGGCATGGTTCCATGTCCGTGCAGTATGTCGGGCACTATGTTGGGCACTATGTAGGCATGGTTACCAGTCCGTGCGGTATGTCGGGCTCTATGTCGGGCACTATGTAGGCATGGTTCCATGTCCGTGCAGTATGTCGGGCAGTATGTTGGGCATTATGTAGGCATGGTTCCATGTCCGTGCGGTATGTCGGGCACTATGTCGGGCACTATGTAGGCACCCAATCCGCACGCGCGTCGTGCGGAATCCGCACAGGCATGGGAACAGGTGGCTGAGGCACTCCAAGAGACACATGGCCAGACTCAAGGTGGTAGATACCCGAAAAACTTGTCAGACATCACTAGAACATGGCTACATATATCCTTGCTCAGGCATTGGCTGCGTTTCTGCCCGTACGCACCTCGTGCGGAGTCCGCACAAGCATGCGAGAACGTGGTTGAGGCACCACAAGAGACACACGGCCAGACTCAAGTTGGTGGACACCCACAAAACTTGTCAGACATAAACACAACATGGCTACATTACTTAGCACTCATGTATTGGCTGCGATTGTGCCCGCACGCACCTCGTGCTGAATCTGCACAGGCATGGGAATAGGTGGCTGAGGCACTCCAAGAGACACATGGCCAGACTCAAGGTGGTGAATACCCGAAAAACTTGTCAGACATCACTAGAACATGGCTACATATATCCTTGCTCTGGCATTGACTGCGTTTCTGCCCGTACGCACCTCGTGCGGAGTCCGCACAAGCATGCGAGAACGTGGTTGAGGCACCACAAGAGACACACGGCCAGACTCAAGTTGGTGGACACCCACAAAACTTGTCAGACATAAACACAACATGGCTACATTACTTAGCACTCATGTATTGGCTGCGATTGTGCCCGCACGCACCTCGTGCTGAATCTGCACAGGCATGGGAATAGGTGGCTGAGGCACTCCAAGAGACACATGGCCAGACTCAAGGTGGTGAATACCCGAAAAACTTGTCAGACATCACTAGAACATGGCTACATATATCCTTGCTCAGGCATTGGCTGCGTTTCTGCCCGTACGCACCTCGTGCGGAGTCCGCACAAGCATGCGAGAACGTGGTTGAGGCACCACAAGAGACACACGGCCAGACTCAAGTTGGTGGACACCCACAAAACTTGTCAGACATAAACACAACATGGCTACATTACTTAGCACTCAGGTATTGGCTGCGATTGTGCCCGCACGCACCTCGTGCTGAATCTGCACAGGCATGGGAATAGGTGGCTGAGGCACTCCAAGAGACACATGGCCAGAGTCAAGGTGGCAGATACCCACAAAACTTGTCAGACATCACTAGATCATGGCTAGATAAGTCTCCGCTCAGGCATTGGCTGCGATTGTGCCCGTACGCACCTCGTGCGTTATCCGCACAAGCATGCGAAAACGTGGCTGAGGCACTCCAAGAGACACAGGGCCAGACTCAAGGTGGTAGACACCCACAAAACTTGTCAGACATCACTAGAACATGCCTAGATAAGTCCCCGCTCAAGCATTGGCTGCGATTGTGCCCGTACGCACTTCGTGCGTTATCCGCACAAGCATGCGAAAACGTGGTTGAGGCACCACAAGAGACACACGGCCAGACTCAAGTTGGTGGACACCCACAAAACCTGTCAGACATTAAAAGAACATGACTACATTAGTTAGCACTCAGGTATTGGCTGCGATTGTGCCCGCACGCACCTCGTGCGGAATCCGCGCGCGCCTCGTACGGAATCCGCACAGGCATGGGAACAGGTGGCTAAGGCAGTCCAAGAGACACATGGCCAGACTCAAGGTGGTAGATACCCACAAAACCTGTCAGACATTAACAGAACATGGCTACATTACTTAGCACTCAGGTATTGGCTGCGATTGTGCCCGCACGCACCTCGTGCTGAATCCGCAAGCGCCTCGTGCGGAATCCGCACAGGCATGGGAACAGGTGGCTGAGGCACTCCAAGACACACATGGCCAGACTCAAGGTGGTAGATACCCAAAAAACCTGGCAGACATCACTAGAACATGGCTAGATAAGTCCCCGCTCAGGCATTGGCTGCGATTGTGCCAGTACGCACCTCGTGCGTTATCCGCACAAGCATGCGAAAACGTGGCTGAGGCACCACAAGAGACACACGGCCAGACTCAAGTTGGTGGACACCCACAAAACCTGTCAGACATTAACAGAACATGACTACATTAGTTAGCACTCAGGTATTGGCTGCGATTGTGCCAGCACGCACCTCGTGCGGAATCCGCACGCGCCTCGTGCGGAATCCGCACGCGCCTCGTGCGGAATCCGCACAGGCATGGGAACAGGTGGCTGAGGCAGTCCAAGAGACACATGGCCAGACTCAAGGTGGTAGATACCCGAAAAACTTGTCAGACATCACTAGAACATGGCTACATTACTTAGCACTCAGGTATTGGCTGCGATTGTGCCCGCACGCACCTCGTGCGGAATCCGCACGCGCCTCGTGCGGAATCCGCACAGGCATGGGAACAGGTGGCTAAGGCAGTCCAAGAGACACATGGCCAGACTCAAGGTGGTAGATACCCACAAAACCTGTCAGACATTAACAGAACATGGCTACATTACTTAGCACTCAGGTATTGGCTGCGATTGTGCCCGCACGCACCTCGTGCTGAATCCGCAAGCGCCTCGTGCGGAATCCGCACAGGCATGGGAACAGGTGGCTGAGGCACTCCAAGACACACATGGCCAGACTCAAGGTGGTAGATACCCAAAAAACCTGGCAGACATCACTAGAACATGGCTAGATAAGTCCCCGCTCAGCCATTGGCTGCGATTGTGCCCGTACGCACTTCGTGCGTTATCCGCACAAGCATGCGAAAACGTGGTTGAGGCACCACAAGAGACACACGGCCAGACTCAAGTTGGTGGACACCCACAAAACCTGTCAGACATTAAAAGAACATGACTACATTAGTTAGCACTCAGGTATTGGCTGCGATTGTGCCCGCACGCACCTCGTGCGGAATCCGCGCGCGCCTCGTACGGAATCCGCACAGGCATGAGAACAGGTGGCTAAGGCAGTCCAAGAGACACATGGCCAGACTCAAGGTGGTAGATACCCACAAAACCTGTCAGACATTAACAGAACATGGCTACATTACTTAGCACTCAGGTATTGGCTGCGATTGTGCCCGCACGCACCTCGTGCTGAATCCGCAAGCGCCTCGTGCGGAATCCGCACTCCTATGTCTGGCACTATGTAGGCATGGCTCCATGTCCGTGCAGTATGTCGGGCACTATGTTGGGCACTATGTAGGCATGGTTCCATGTCCGTGCGGTATGTCGGGCACTATGTCGGGCACTATGTTGGGCACTATGTAGGCATGGTTCCATGTCCGTGCAGTATGCCGGGCACTATGTCGGGCACTATGTAGGCATGGTTCCATGTCCGTGCAGTATGTCGGGCACTATGTCCGGCACTATGTAGGCATGGTTCCATGTCCGTGCAGTATGTCGGGCACTATGTTGGGCACTATGTAGGCATGGTTCCATGTCCGTGCGGTATGTCGGGCACTATGTTGGGCACTATGTAGGCATGATTCCATGTCCGTGCAGTATGCCGGGCACTATGTCGGGCACTATGTAGGCATGGTTCCATGTCCGTGCAGTATGTCAGGCACTATGTCGGGCACTATGTAGGCATGGTTCCATGTCCGTGCAGTATGTCGGCCACTATGTCTGACACTATATAGGCATGGTTCCATGTCCGTGCAGTATGTCGGGCACTATGTCTGACACTATATAGGCATGGTTCCATGTCCGTGCAGTATGTCGGGCACTATGTTGGGCACTATGTAGGCATGGTTCCATGTCCGTGCGGTATGTCGGGCACTATGTTGGGCACTATGTAGGCATGGTTCCATGTCCGTGCGGTATGTCGGGCACTATGTTGGGCACTATGTTGGGCACTATGTAGGCATGGTTCCATGTCCGTGCAGTATGTCGGGCACTATGTCTGGCACTATATAGGCATGGTTCCATGTCCGTGCAGTATGTCGGGCACTATGTTGGGCACTATGTAGGCATGGTTCCATGTCCGTGCGGTATGTCGGGCACTATGTAGGGCACTATTTAGGCATGGTTCCATGTCCGTACAGTATGTCAGGCACTATGTCGGGCACTATGTAGGCATGGTTCCATGTCCGTGCGGTATGTCAGGCACTATGTCGGGCACTATGTTGGGCACTATGTAGGCATGGTTCCATGTCCGTGCAGTATGTCGGGCACTATGTTGGGCACTATGTAGGCATGGTTCCATGTCCGTGCGGTATGTCGGGCACTATGTCGGGCACTATGTTGGGCACTATGTAGGCATGGTTCCATGTCCGTGCAGTATGTCGGGCACTATGTCGGGCACTATGTAGGCATGGTTCCATGTCCGTGCAGTATGTCGGGCACTATGTCGGGCACTATGTAGGCATGGTTCCATGTCCGTGCAGTATGTCGGGCACTATGTTGGGCACTATGTAGGCATGGTTCCATGTCCGTGCAGTATGTCGGGCACTATGTCTGACACTATATAGGCATGGTTCCATGTCCGTGCAGTATGTCGGGCACTATGTTGGGCACTATGTAGGCATGGTTCCATGTCCGTGCGGTATGTCGGGCACTATGTTGGGCACTATGTTGGGCACTATGTAGGCATGGTTCCATGTCCGTGCAGTATGTCGGGCACTATGTCTGGCACTATATAGGCATGGTTCCATGTCCGTGCAGTATGCCGGGCACTATGTCGGGCACTATGTAGGCATGGTTCCATGTCCGTGCAGTATGTCAGGCACTATGTCGGGCACTATGTAGGCATGGTTCCATGTCCGTGCAGTATGTCGGCCACTATGTCTGACACTATATAGGCATGGTTCCATGTCCGTGCAGTATGTCGGGCACTATGTCTGACACTATATAGGCATGGTTCCATGTCCGTGCAGTATGTCGGGCACTATGTTGGGCACTATGTAGGCATGGTTCCATGTCCGTGCGGTATGTCGGGCACTATGTTGGGCACTATGTTGGGCACTATGTAGGCATGGTTCCATGTCCGTGCAGTATGTCGGGCACTATGTCTGGCACTATATAGGCATGGTTCCATGTCCGTGCAGTATGTCGGGCACTATGTTGGGCACTATGTAGGCATGGTTCCATGTCCGTGCGGTATGCCGGGCACTATGTAGGGCACTATTTAGGCATGGTTCCATGTCCGTACAGTATGTCAGGCACTATGTCGGGCACTATGTAGGCATGGTTCCATGTCCGTGCGGTATGTCAGGCACTATGTCGGGCACTATGTTGGGCACTATGTAGGCATGGTTCCATGTCCGTGCAGTATGTCGGGCACTATGTCTGGCACTATATAGGCATGGTTCCATGTCCGTGCAGTATGTCGGGCACTATATTGGGCACTATGTAGGCATGGTTCCATGTCCATGCGGTATGTCGGGCACTATGTCGGGCACTATGTTGGGCACTATGTAGGCATGGTTCCATGTCCGTGCACTATGTCGGACACTATGTTGGGCTCTATGTAGGCATGGTTCCATGTCCATGCGGTATGTCGGGCACTATGTCGGGCACTATGTTGGGCACTATGTAGGCATGGTTCCATGTCCGTGCACTATGTCGGACACTATGTTGGGCTCTATGTAGGCATGGTTCCATGTCCGTGCAGTATGCCGGGCACTATGTTGGGCACTATGTTGGCATGGTTCCCTGTCCGTGCAGTATGTCAGGCACTATGTCGGGTACTATGTAGGCATGGTTCCATGTCCGTGCAGTATGTCGGGCACTATGTCTGGCACTATGTAGGCATGGTTCCATGACCGTGCAGTATGTCGGGCACTATGTTGGGCACTATGTAGGCATGGTTCCATGTCCGTGCGGTATGTCGGGCACTATGTTGGGCACTATGTAGGCATGGTTCCATGTCCGTGCGGTATGTCGGGCACTATGTCGGGCACTATTTTGGGCACTATGTAGGCATGGTTCCATGTCCGTGCAGTATGTCGGGCACTATGTTGGGCACTATGTTGGGCACTATGTAGGCATGGTTCCATGTCCGTGCAGTATGTCGGGCACTATGTTGGGCTCTATGTAGGCATGGTTCCATGTCCGAGCGGTATGTCGGGACTATGTCGGGCACTATGTTGGGCACTATGTAGGCATGGTTCCATGTCCGTGCAGTATGTCGGGCACTATGTTGGGCACTATGTAGGCATGGTTCCATGTCCGTGCGGTATGTCGGGCACTATGTCGGGCACTATGTTGGGCACTATGTAGTCATGGTTCCATGTCCGTGCAGTATGTCGGGCACTATGTCGGGCACTATGTAGGCATGGTTCCATGTCCGTGCAGTATGTCGGGCACTATGTCGGGCACTATGTAGGCATGGTTCCATGTCCGTGCAGTATGTCGGGCACTATGTTGGGCACTATGTAGGCATGGTTCCATGTCCGTGCAGTATGTCGGGCACTATGTTGGGCACTATGTAGGCATGGTTCCATGTCCGTGCGGTATGTCGGGCACTATGTCGGGCACTATGTTGGCATGGTTCCCTGTCCGTGCAGTATGTCGGGCACTATGTTGGGCACTATGTAGGCATGATTCCATGTCCGTGCAGTATGCCGGGCACTATGTCGGGCACTATGTAGGCATGGTTCCATGTCCGTGCAGTATGTCAGGCACTATGTCGGGCACTATGTAGGCATGGTTCCATGTCCGTGCAGTATGTCGGCCACTATGTCTGACACTATATAGGCATGGTTCCATGTCCGTGCAGTATGTCGGGCACTATGTCTGACACTATATAGGCATGGTTCCATGTCCGTGCAGTATGTCGGGCACTATATTGGGCACTATGTAGGCATGGTTCCATGTCCATGCGGTATGTCGGGCACTATGTCGGGCACTATGTTGGGCACTATGTAGGCATGGTTCCATGTCCGTGCACTATGTCGGACACTATGTTGGGCTCTATGTAGGCATGGTTCCATGTCCGTGCAGTATGTCGGGCACTATGTTGGGCACTATGTAGGCATGATTCCATGTCCGTGCAGTATGCCGGGCACTATGTCGGGCACTATGTAGGCATGGTTCCATGTCCGTGCAGTATGTCGGGCACTATGTCGGGCACTATGTAGGCATGGTTCCATGTCCGTGCAGTATGTCGGGCACTATGTTGGGCACTATGTAGGCATGGTTCCATGTCCGTGCAGTATGTCGGGCACTATGTTGGGCACTATGTAGGCATGGTTCCATGTCCGTGCGGTATGTCGGGCACTATGTCGGGCACTATGTTGGCATGGTTCCCTGTCCGTGCAGTATGTCGGGCACTATGTTGGGCACTATGTAGGCATGGTTCCATGTCCGTGCGGTATGTCGGGCACTATGTTGGGCACTATGTTGGCATGGTTCCCTGTCCGTGCAGTATGTCAGGCACTATGTCGGGTACTATGTAGGCATGGTTCCATGTCCGTGCAGTATGTCGGGCACTATGTCTGGCACTATGTAGGCATGGTTCCATGACCGTGCAGTATGTCGGGCACTATGTTGGGCACTATGTAGGCATGGTTCCATGTCCGTGCGGTATGTCGGGCACTATGTTGGGCACTATGTAGGCATGGTTCCATGTCCGTGCGGTATGTCGGGCACTATGTCGGGCACTATTTTGGGCACTATGTAGGCATGGTTCCATGTCCGTGCAGTATGTCGGGCACTATGTCGGGCACTATGTAGGCATGGTTCCATGTCCGTGCAGTATGCCGGGCACTATGTCGGGCACTATGTAGGCATGGTTCCATGTCCGTGCAGTATGTCGGGCACTATGTTGGGCACTATGTAGGCATGATTCCATGTCCGTGCAGTATGCCGGGCACTATGTCGGGCACTATGTAGGCATGGTTCCATGTCCGTGCAGTATGTCAGGCACTATGTCGGGCACTATGTAGGCATGGTTCCATGTCCGTGCAGTATGTCGGCCACTATGTCTGACACTATATAGGCATGGTTCCATGTCCGTGCAGTATGTCGGGCACTATGTCTGACACTATATAGGCATGGTTCCATGTCCGTGCAGTATGTCGGGCACTATATTGGGCACTATGTAGGCATGGTTCCATGTCCATGCGGTATGTCGGGCACTATGTCGGGCACTATGTTGGGCACTATGTAGGCATGGTTCCATGTCCGTGCACTATGTCGGACACTATGTTGGGCTCTATGTAGGCATGGTTCCATGTCCGTGCAGTATGCCGGGCACTATGTCGGGCACTATGTAGGCATGGTTCCATGTCCGTGCAGTATGTCAGGCACTATGTCGGGCACTATGTAGGCATGGTTCCATGTCCGTGCAGTATGTCGGGCACTATGTCGGGCACTATGTAGGCATGGTTCCATGTCCGTGCAGTATGTCGGGCACTATGTTGGGCACTATGTAGGCATGGTTCCATGTCCGAGCGGTATGTCGGGACTATGTCGGGCACTATGTTGGGCACTATGTAGGCATGGTTCCATGTCCGTGCAGTATGTCGGGCACTATGTTGGGCACTATGTAGGCATGGTTCCATGTCCGTGCGGTATGTCGGGCACTATGTCGGGCACTATGTTGGGCACTATGTAGGCATGGTTCCATGTCCGTGCAGTATGTCGGGCACTATGTTGGGCACTATGTAGGCATGGTTCCATGTCCGTGCGGTATGTCGGGCACTATGTCGGGCACTATGTTGGCATGGTTCCCTGTCCGTGCAGTATGTCGGGCACTATGTTGGGCACTATGTAGGCATGGTTCCATGTCCGTGCGGTATGTCGGGCACTATGTCGGGCACTATGTTGGCATGGTTCCCTGTCCGTGCAGTATGTCAGGCACTATGTCGGGTACTATGTAGGCATGGTTCCATGTCCGTGCAGTATGTCGGGCACTATGTCTGGCACTATGTAGGCATGGTTCCATGACCGTGCAGTATGTCGGGCACTATGTTGGGCACTATGTAGGCATGGTTCCATGTCCGTGCGGTATGTCGGGCACTATGTTGGGCACTATGTAGGCATGGTTCCATGTCCATGCGGTATGTCGGGCACTATGTCGGGCACTATGTTGGGCACTATGTAGGCATGGTTCCATGTCCGTGCACTATGTCGGACACTATGTTGGGCTCTATGTAGGCATGGTTCCATGTCCGTGCAGTATGCCGGGCACTATGTCGGGCACTATGTAGGCATGGTTCCATGTCCGTGCAGTATGTCAGGCACTATGTCGGGCACTATGTAGGCATGGTTCCATGTCCGTGCAGTATGTCGGGCACTATGTCGGGCACTATGTAGGCATGGTTCCATGTCCGTGCAGTATGTCGGGCACTATGTTGGGCACTATGTAGGCATGGTTCCATGTCCGAGCGGTATGTCGGGACTATGTCGGGCACTATGTTGGGCACTATGTAGGCATGGTTCCATGTCCGTGCAGTATGTCGGGCACTATGTTGGGCACTATGTAGGCATGGTTCCATGTCCGTGCGGTATGTCGGGCACTATGTCGGGCACTATGTTGGGCACTATGTAGTCATGGTTCCATGTCCGTGCAGTATGTCGGGCACTATGTCGGGCACTATGTAGGCATGGTTCCATGTCCGTGCAGTATGTCGGGCACTATGTCGGGCACTATGTAGGCATGGTTCCATGTCCGTGCAGTATGTCGGGCACTATGTTGGGCACTATGTAGGCATGGTTCCATGTCCGTGCAGTATGTCGGGCACTATGTTGGGCACTATGTAGGCATGGTTCCATGTCCGTGCGGTATGTCGGGCACTATGTCGGGCACCATGTTGGCATGGTTCCCTGTCCGTGCAGTATGTCGGGCACTATGTTGGGCACTATGTAGGCATGGTTCCATGTCCGTGCGGTATGTCGGGCACTATGTCGGGCACTATGTTGGCATGGTTCCCTGTCCGTGCAGTATGTCGGGCACTATGTCGGGCACTATGTTGGCATGGTTCCCTGTCCGTGCAGTATGTCGGGCACTATGTTGGGCACTATGTAGGCATGGTTCCATGTCCGTGCGGTATGTCGGGCACTATGTCGGGCACTATGTTGGCATGGTTCCCTGTCCGTGCAGTATGTCAGGCACTATGTCGGGTACTATGTAGGCATGGTTCCATGTCCGTGCAGTATGTCGGGCACTATGTCTGGCACTATGTAGGCATGGTTCCATGACCGTGCAGTATGTCGGGCACTATGTTGGGCACTATGTAGGCATGGTTCCATGTCCGTGCGGTATGTCGGGCACTATGTTGGGCACTATGTAGGCATGGTTCCATGTCCATGCGGTATGTCGGGCACTATGTCGGGCACTATGTTGGGCACTATGTAGGCATGGTTCCATGTCCGTGCACTATGTCGGACACTATGTTGGGCTCTATGTAGGCATGGTTCCATGTCCGTGCAGTATGCCGGGCACTATGTCGGGCACTATGTAGGCATGGTTCCATGTCCGTGCAGTATGTCAGGCACTATGTCGGGCACTATGTAGGCATGGTTCCATGTCCGTGCAGTATGTCGGGCACTATGTCGGGCACTATGTAGGCATGGTTCCATGTCCGTGCAGTATGTCGGGCACTATGTTGGGCACTATGTAGGCATGGTTCCATGTCCGAGCGGTATGTCGGGACTATGTCGGGCACTATGTTGGGCACTATGTAGGCATGGTTCCATGTCCGTGCAGTATGTCGGGCACTATGTTGGGCACTATGTAGGCATGGTTCCATGTCCGTGCGGTATGTCGGGCACTATGTCGGGCACTATGTTGGGCACTATGTAGTCATGGTTCCATGTCCGTGCAGTATGTCGGGCACTATGTCGGGCACTATGTAGGCATGGTTCCATGTCCGTGCAGTATGTCGGGCACTATGTCGGGCACTATGTAGGCATGGTTCCATGTCCGTGCAGTATGTCGGGCACTATGTTGGGCACTATGTAGGCATGGTTCCATGTCCGTGCAGTATGTCGGGCACTATGTTGGGCACTATGTAGGCATGGTTCCATGTCCGTGCGGTATGTCGGGCACTATGTCGGGCACCATGTTGGCATGGTTCCCTGTCCGTGCAGTATGTCGGGCACTATGTTGGGCACTATGTAGGCATGGTTCCATGTCCGTGCGGTATGTCGGGCACTATGTCGGGCACTATGTTGGCATGGTTCCCTGTCCGTGCAGTATGTCAGGCACTATGTCGGGTACTATGTAGGCATGGTTCCATGTCCGTGCAGTATGTCGGGCACTATGTTGGGCACTATGTAGGCATGGTTCCATGTCCGTGCGGTATGTCGGGCACTATGTCGGGCACTATGTTGGGCACTATGTAGTCATGGTTCCATGTCCGTGCAGTATGTCGGGCACTATGTCGGGCACTATGTAGGCATGGTTCCATGTCCGTGCAGTATGTCGGGCACTATGTCGGGCACTATGTAGGCATGGTTCCATGTCCGTGCAGTATGTCGGGCACTATGTTGGGCACTATGTTGGCATGGTTCCCTGTCCGTGCAGTATGTCGGGCACTATGTTGGGCACTATGTAGGCATGGTTCCATGTCCGTGCGGTATGTCGGGCACTATGTTGGGCACTATGTTGGGCACTATGTAGGCATGGTTCCATGTCCGTGCAGTATGTCGGGCACTATGTCTGGCACTATATAGGCATGGTTCCATGTCCGTGCAGTATGTCGGGCACTATGTTGGGCACTATGTAGGCATGGTTCCATGTCCGTGCGGTATGTCGGGCACTATGTAGGGCACTATTTAGGCATGGTTCCATGTCCGTACAGTATGTTAGGCACTATGTCGGGCACTATGTAGGCATGGTTCCATGTCCGTGCGGTATGTCAGGCACTATGTCGGGCACTATGTTGGGCACTATGTAGGCATGGTTCCATGTCCGTGCAGTATGTCGGGCACTATGTCTGGCACTATATAGGCATGGTTCCATGTCCGTGCAGTATGTCGGGCACTATATTGGGCACTATGTAGGCATGGTTCCATGTCCATGCGGTATGTCGGGCACTATGTCGGGCACTATGTTGGGCACTATGTAGGCATGGTTCCATGTCCGTGCAGTATGTCAGGCACTATGTTGGGCACTATGTAGGCATGGTTCCATGTCCGTGCAGTATGTCGGGCACTATGTTGGGCACTATGTAGGCATGGTTCCATGTCCGTGCAGTATGTCGGGCACTATGTCTGGCACTATGTAGGCATGGTTCCATGTCCGTGCGGTATGTCGGGCACTATGTCGGGCACTATGTTGGGCACTATGTAGGCATGGTTCCATGTCCGTGCAGTATGCCGGGCACTATGTCGGGCACTATGTAGGCATGGTTCCATGTCCGTGCAGTATGCCGGGCACTATGTCGGGCACTATGTCGGCATGGTTCCATGTCCGTGCAGTATGTCGGGCACCATGTCGGGCACTATGTAGGCATGGTTCCATGTCCGTGCGGTATGTCGGGCACTATGTCGGGCACTATGTAGGCATGGTTCCATGTCCGTGCAGTATGTCGGGCACTATGTCTGGCACTATGTAGGCAAGGTTCCATGTCCGTGCGGTATGTCGGGCACTATGTCGGGCACTATGTTGGGCACTATGTAGGCATGGTTCCATGTCCGTGCAGTATGCCGGGCACTATGTCGGGCACTATGTAGGCATGGTTCCATGTCCGTGCAGTATGTCGGGCACTATGTTGGGCACTATGAAGGCATGGTTCCATGTCCGTGCAGTATGCCGGGCACTATGTCTGGCACTATGTTGGGCACTATGTAGGCATGGTTCCATGTCCGTGCGGTATGTCGGGCACTATGTCGGGCACTATGTTGGGCACTATGTAGGCATGGTTCCATGTCCGTGCAGTATGTCGGGCACCATGTCGGGCACTATGTAGGCATGGTTCCATGTCCGTGCAGTATGTCGGGCACTATGCTGGGCACTATGTAGGCATGGTTCCATGTCCGTGCAGTATGCCAGGCACTATGTCGGGCACTATGTAGGCATGGTTCCATGTCCGTGCAGTATGCCGGGCACTATGTCGAGCACTATGTAGGCATGGTTCCATGTCCGTGCAGTATGCCGGGCACTATGTTGGGCACTATGTAGGCATGGTTCCATGTCCGTGCAGTATGTCGGGCACTATGTTGGGCACTATGTAGGCATGGTTCCATGTCCGTGCGGTATGTCGGGCACTATGTCGGGCACTATGAAGGCATGGTTCCATGTCCGTGCAGTATGCCGGGCACTATGTCGGGCACTATGTTGGGCACTATGTAGGCATGGTTCCATGTCCGTGCAGTATGCCGGGCACTATGTCTGGCACTATGTAGGCATGGCTCCATGTCCGTGCAGTATGTCGGGCACTATGTTGGGCACTATGTAGGCATGGTTCCATGTCCGTGCGGTATGTCGGGCACTATGTCGGGCACTATGTTGGGCACTATGTAGGCATGGTTCCATGTCCGTGCAGTATGCCGGGCACTATGTCGGGCACTATGTAGGCATGGTTCCATGTCCGTGCAGTATGTCGGGCACTATGTCCGGCACTATGTAGGCATGGTTCCATGTCCGTGCAGTATGTCGGGCACTATGTTGGGCACTATGTAGGCATGGTTCCATGTCCGTGCGGTATGTCGGGCACTATGTCGGGCACTATGTTGGGCACTATGTAGGCATGGTTCCATGTCCGTGCAGTATGCCGGGCACTATGTCGGGCACTATGTAGGCATTGTTCCATGTCCGTGCAGTATGTCGGGCACTATGTTGGGCACTATGTAGGCATGGTTCCATGTCCGTGCGGTATGTCGGGCACTATGTCTGGCACTATGTAGGCATGGTTCCATGTCCGTGCAGTATGCCGGGCACTATGTCGAGCACTATGTAGGCATGGTTCCATGTCCGTGCAGTATGCCGGGCACTATGTTGGGCACTATGTAGGCATGGTTCCATGTCCGTGCAGTATGTCGGGCACTATGTTGGGCACTATGTAGGCATGGTTCCATGTCCGTGCACTATGTCGGGCACTATGTCTGGCACTATGTTGGGCACTATTTAGGCATGGTTCCATGTCCGTGCAGTATGCCGGGCACTATGTCGGGCACTATGTAGGCATGGTTCCATGTCCGTGCAGTATGTCGGGCACTGTGTTGGGCACTATGTAGGCATGGTTCCATGTCAATGCGGTATGTCGGGCACTATGTCGGGCACTATGTCGGGCACTATGTAGGCATGGTTCCATGTCCGTGCAGTATGCCGGGCACTATGTTGGGCACTATGTAGGCATGGCCATGTCCGTGCAGTATGTCGGGCACTATGTTGGGCACTATGTAGGCATGGTTCCATGTCCGTGCAGTATGTCGGGCACTATGTCTGGCACTATGTAGGCATGGTTCCATGTCCGTGCAGTATGTCGGGCACTATGTCGGGCACTATGTTGGGCACTATGTAGGCATGGTTCAATGTCCGTGCAGTATGTCGGGCACTATGTTGGGCACTATGTAGGCATGGTTCCATGTCCGTGCAGTATGTCGGGCACTATGTCTGGCACTATGTAGGCATGGTTCCATGTCCGTGCGGTATGTCGGGCACTATGTCGGGCACTATGTTGGGCACTATGTAGGCATGGTTCCATGTCCGTGCAGTATGCCGGGCACTATGTCGGGCACTATGTAGGCATGGTTCCATGTCCGTGCAGTATGCCGGGCACTATGTTGGGCAGTATGTAGGCATGGTTCTATGTCCGTGCGGTATGTCGGGCACTATGTCGGGCACTATGTTGGGCACTATGTAGGCATGGTTCCATGTCCGTGCAGTATGTCGGGCACTATGTCGGGCACTATGTTGGGCACTATGTAGGCATGGTTCCATGTCCGTGCGGTATGTCGGGCACTATGTCTGGCACTATGTAGGCATGGTTCCATGTCCGTGCAGTATGCCGGGCACTATGTCGGGCACTATGTAGGCATGGTTCCATGTCCGTGCAGTATGCCGGGCACTATGTCGGGCACTATGTAGGCATGGTTCCATGTCCGTGCAGTATGCCGGGCACTATGTCGAGCACTATGTAGGCATGGTTCCATGTCCGTGCAGTATGCCGGGCACTATGTCGGGCACTATGTAGGCATGGTTCCATGTCCGTGCAGTATGCCGGGCACTATGTCGAGCACTATGTAGGCATGGTTCCATGTCCGTGCAGTATGCCGGGCACTATGTTGGGCACTATGTAGGCATGGTTCCATGTCCGTGCAGTATGTCGGGCACTATGTTGGGCACTATGTAGGCATGGTTCCATGTCCGTGCACTATGTCGGGCACTATGTCTGGCGCTATGTTGGGCACTATTTAGGCATGGTTCCATGTCCGTGCAGTATGCCGGGCACTATGTCGGGCACTATGTAGGCATGGTTCCATGTCCGTGCAGTATGTCGGGCACTGTGTTGGGCACTATGTAGGCATGGTTCCATGTCAATGCGGTATGTCGGGCACTATGTCGGGCACTATGTCGGGCACTATGTAGGCATGGTTCCATGTCCGTGCAGTATGCCGGGCACTATGTTGGGCACTATGTAGGCATGGCCATGTCCGTGCAGTATGTCGGGCACTATGTTGGGCACTATGTAGGCATGGTTCCATGTCCGTGCAGTATGTCGGGCACTATGTCTGGCACTATGTAGGCATGGTTCCATGTCCGTGCAGTATGTCGGGCACTATGTCGGGCACTATGTTGGGCACTATGTAGGCATGGTTCAATGTCCGTGCAGTATGTCGGGCACTATGTTGGGCACTATGTAGGCATGGTTCCATGTCCGTGCAGTATGTCGGGCACTATGTCTGGCAATATGTAGGCATGGTTCCATGTCCGTGCGGTATGTCGGGCACTATGTCGGGCACTATGTTGGGCACTATGTAGGCATGGTTCCATGTCCGTGCAGTATGCCGGGCACTATGTCGGGCACTATGTAGGCATGGTTCCATGTCCGTGCAGTATGCCGGGCACTATGTTGGGCAGTATGTAGGCATGGTTCTATGTCCGTGCGGTATGTCGGGCACTATGTCGGGCACTATGTTGGGCACTATGTAGGCATGGTTCCATGTCCGTGCAGTATGTCGGGCACTATGTCGGGCACTATGTTGGGCACTATGTAGGCATGGTTCCATGTCCGTGCGGTATGTCGGGCACTATGTCGGGCACTATGTTGGGCACTATGTAGGCATGGTTCGATGTCCGTGCAGTATGCCGGGCACTATGTCGGGCACTATGTAGGCATGGTTCCATGTCCGTGCAGTATGCCGGGCACTATGTCGGGCACTATGTAGGCATGGTTCCATGTCCGTGCAGTATGCCGGGCACTATGTCGGGCACTATGTAGGCATGGTTCCATGTCCGTGCAGTATGTCGGGCACTATGTTGGGCACTATGTAGGCATGGTTCCATGTCCGTGCGGTATGTCGGGCACTATGTCGGGCACTATGTCGGGCACTATGTAGGCATGGTTCCATGTCCGTGCGGTATGTCGGGCACTATGTCTGGCACTATGTAGGCATGGTTCCATGTCCGTGCAGTATGCCGGGCACTATGTTGGGCACTATGTAGGCATGGTTCCATGTCCGTGCAGTATGCCGGGCACTATGTCGGGCACTATGTAGGCATGGTTCCATGTCCGTGCAGTATGCCGGGCACTATGTTGGGCACTATGTTGGGCACTATGTAGGCATGGTTCCATGTCCGTGCAGTATGCCGGGCACTATGTCGGGCACTATGTAGGCATGGTTCCATGTCCGTGCAGTATGCCGGGAACTATGTCGGGCACTATGTAGGCATGGTTCCATGTCCGTGCAGTATGTCGGGCACTATGTTGGGCACTATGTAGGCATGGTTACCAGTCCGTGCGGTATGTCGGGCTCTATGTCGGGCACTATGTAGGCATGGTTCCATGTCCGTGCAGTATGTCGGGCAGTATGTTGGGCATTATGTAGGCATGGTTCCATGTCCGTGCGGTATGTCGGGCACTATGTCGGGCACTATGTAGGCACCCAATCCGCACGCGCGTCGTGCGGAATCCGCACAGGCATGGGAACAGGTGGCTGAGGCACTCCAAGAGACACATGGCCAGACTCAAGGTGGTAGATACCCGAAAAACTTGTCAGACATCACTAGAACATGGCTACATATATCCTTGCTCAGGCATTGGCTGCGTTTCTGCCCGTACGCACCTCGTGCGGAGTCCGCACAAGCATGCGAGAACGTGGTTGAGGCACCACAAGAGACACACGGCCAGACTCAAGTTGGTGGACACCCACAAAACTTGTCAGACATAAACACAACATGGCTACATTACTTAGCACTCATGTATTGGCTGCGATTGTGCCCGCACGCACCTCGTGCTGAATCTGCACAGGCATGGGAATAGGTGGCTGAGGCACTCCAAGAGACACATGGCCAGACTCAAGGTGGTGAATACCCGAAAAACTTGTCAGACATCACTAGAACATGGCTACATATATCCTTGCTCTGGCATTGACTGCGTTTCTGCCCGTACGCACCTCGTGCGGAGTCCGCACAAGCATGCGAGAACGTGGTTGAGGCACCACAAGAGACACACGGCCAGACTCAAGTTGGTGGACACCCACAAAACTTGTCAGACATAAACACAACATGGCTACATTACTTAGCACTCATGTATTGGCTGCGATTGTGCCCGCACGCACCTCGTGCTGAATCTGCACAGGCATGGGAATAGGTGGCTGAGGCACTCCAAGAGACACATGGCCAGACTCAAGGTGGTGAATACCCGAAAAACTTGTCAGACATCACTAGAACATGGCTACATATATCCTTGCTCAGGCATTGGCTGCGTTTCTGCCCGTACGCACCTCGTGCGGAGTCCGCACAAGCATGCGAGAACGTGGTTGAGGCACCACAAGAGACACACGGCCAGACTCAAGTTGGTGGACACCCACAAAACTTGTCAGACATAAACACAACATGGCTACATTACTTAGCACTCAGGTATTGGCTGCGATTGTGCCCGCACGCACCTCGTGCTGAATCTGCACAGGCATGGGAATAGGTGGCTGAGGCACTCCAAGAGACACATGGCCAGAGTCAAGGTGGCAGATACCCACAAAACTTGTCAGACATCACTAGATCATGGCTAGATAAGTCTCCGCTCAGGCATTGGCTGCGATTGTGCCCGTACGCACCTCGTGCGTTATCCGCACAAGCATGCGAAAACGTGGCTGAGGCACTCCAAGAGACACAGGGCCAGACTCAAGGTGGTAGACACCCACAAAACTTGTCAGACATCACTAGAACATGCCTAGATAAGTCCCCGCTCAGGCATTGGCTGCGATTGTGCCCGTACGCACTTCGTGCGTTATCCGCACAAGCATGCGAAAACGTGGTTGAGGCACCACAAGAGACACACGGCCAGACTCAAGTTGGTGGACACCCACAAAACCTGTCAGACATTAAAAGAACATGACTACATTAGTTAGCACTCAGGTATTGGCTGCGATTGTGCCCGCACGCACCTCGTGCGGAATCCGCGCGCGCCTCGTACGGAATCCGCACAGGCATGGGAACAGGTGGCTAAGGCAGTCCAAGAGACACATGGCCAGACTCAAGGTGGTAGATACCCACAAAACCTGTCAGACATTAACAGAACATGGCTACATTACTTAGCACTCAGGTATTGGCTGCGATTGTGCCCGCACGCACCTCGTGCTGAATCCGCAAGCGCCTCGTGCGGAATCCGCACAGGCATGGGAACAGGTGGCTGAGGCACTCCAAGACACACATGGCCAGACTCAAGGTGGTAGATACCCAAAAAACCTGGCAGACATCACTAGAACATGGCTAGATAAGTCCCCGCTCAGGCATTGGCTGCGATTGTGCCAGTACGCACCTCGTGCGTTATCCGCACAAGCATGCGAAAACGTGGCTGAGGCACCACAAGAGACACACGGCCAGACTCAAGTTGGTGGACACCCACAAAACCTGTCAGACATTAACAGAACATGACTACATTAGTTAGCACTCAAGTATTGGCTGCGATTGTGCCAGCACGCACCTCGTGCGGAATCCGCACGCGCCTCGTGCGGAATCCGCACGCGCCTCGTGCGGAATCCGCACAGGCATGGGAACAGGTGGCTGAGGCAGTCCAAGAGACACATGGCCAGACTCAAGGTGGTAGATACCCGAAAAACTTGTCAGACATCACTAGAACATGGCTACATTACTTAGCACTCAGGTATTGGCTGCGATTGTGCCCGCACGCACCTCGTGCGGAATCCGCACGCGCCTCGTGCGGAATCCGCACAGGCATGGGAACAGGTGGCTAAGGCAGTCCAAGAGACACATGGCCAGACTCAAGGTGGTAGATACCCACAAAACCTGTCAGACATTAACAGAACATGGCTACATTACTTAGCACTCAGGTATTGGCTGCGATTGTGCCCGCACGCACCTCGTGCTGAATCCGCAAGCGCCTCGTGCGGAATCCGCACAGGCATGGGAACAGGTGGCTGAGGCACTCCAAGACACACATGGCCAGACTCAAGGTGGTAGATACCCAAAAAACCTGGCAGACATCACTAGAACATGGCTAGATAAGTCCCCGCTCAGCCATTGGCTGCGATTGTGCCCGTACGCACTTCGTGCGTTATCCGCACAAGCATGCGAAAACGTGGTTGAGGCACCACAAGAGACACACGGCCAGACTCAAGTTGGTGGACACCCACAAAACCTGTCAGACATTAAAAGAACATGACTACATTAGTTAGCACTCAGGTATTGGCTGCGATTGTGCCCGCACGCACCTCGTGCGGAATCCGCGCGCGCCTCGTACGGAATCCGCACAGGCATGAGAACAGGTGGCTAAGGCAGTCCAAGAGACACATGGCCAGACTCAAGGTGGTAGATACCCACAAAACCTGTCAGACATTAACAGAACATGGCTACATTACTTAGCACTCAGGTATTGGCTGCGATTGTGCCCGCACGCACCTCGTGCTGAATCCGCAAGCGCCTCGTGCGGAATCCGCACAGGCATGGGAACAGGTGGCTGAGGCACTCCAAGACACACATGGCCAGACTCAAGGTGGTAGATACCCAAAAAACCTGGCAGACATCACTAGAACATGGCTAGATAAGTCCCCGCTCAGGCATTGGCTGCGATTGTGCCAGTACGCACCTCGTGCGTTATCCGCACAAGCATGCGAAAACGTGGCTGAGGCACCACAAGAGACACACGGCCAGACTCAAGTTGGTGGACACCCACAAAACCTGTCAGACATTAACAGAACATGACTACATTAGTTAGCACTCAGGTATTGGCTGCGATTGTGCCAGCACGCACCTCGTGCGGAATCCGCACGCGCCTCGTGCGGAATCCGCACGCGCCTCGTGCGGAATCCGCACAGGCATGGGAACAGGTGGCTGAGGCAGTCCAAGAGACACATGGCCAGACTCAAGGTGGTAGATACCCGAAAAACTTGTCAGACATTAACAGAACATGGCTACATTACTTAGCACTCAGGTATTGGCTGCGATTGTGCCCGCACGCACCTCGTGCGGAATCCGCACGCGCCTCGTGCGGAATCCGCACAGGCATGGGAACAGGTGGCTAAGGCAGTCCAAGAGACACATGGCCAGACTCAAGGTGGTAGATACCCACAAAACCTGTCAGACATTAACAGAACATGGCTACATTACTTAGCACTCAGGTATTGGCTGCGATTGTGCCCGCACGCACCTCGTGCTGAATCCGCAAGCGCCTCGTGCGGAATCCGCACAGGCATGGGAACAGGTGGCTGAGGCACTCCAAGACACACATGGCCAGACTCAAGGTGGTAGATACCCAAAAAACCTGGCAGACATCACTAGAACATGGCTAGATAAGTCCCCGCTCAGCCATTGGCTGCGATTGTGCCCGTACGCACCTCGTGCGTTATCTGCACAAGCATGCAAAAACGTGGCTGAGGCACCACAAGAGACACACGGCCAGACTCAAGTTGGTGGACACCCACAAAATCTGTCAGACATCAAAAGAACATGACTAAATTAGTTAGCACTCAGGTATTGGCTGCGATTGTGCCTGCACGCACCTCGTGCGGAATCCGCACGCGCCTCGTGCGGAATCCGCACAGGCATGGGAACAGGTGGCTGAGGCACTCCAAGACACACATGGCCAGACTCAAGGTGGTAGATACCCGAAAAACTTGTCAGACATCACTAGAACATGGCTAGATAAGTCCCCGCTCAGGCATTGGCTGCGATTGTGCCAGTACGCACCTCGTGCGTTATCCGCACAAGCATGCGAAAACGTGGCTGAGGCACCACAAGAGACACACGGCCAGACTCAAGTTGGTGGACACCCACAAAACCTGTCAGACATTAACAGAGCATGACTACATTAGTTAGCACTCAGGTATTGGCTGCGATTGTGCCCGCACGCACCTCGTGCGGAATCCGCACGCGCCTCGTGCGGAATCCGCACGCGCCTCGTGCGGAATCCGCACAGGCATGGGAACAGGTGGCTGAGGCAGTCCAAGAGACACATGGCCAGACTCAAGGTGGTAGATACCCGAAAAACTTGTCAGACATCACTAGAACATGGCTAGATAAGTCCCCGCTCAGCCATTGGCTGCGATTGTGCCCGTACGCACCTCGTGCGTTATCTGCACAAGCATGCGAAAACGTGGCTGAGGCACCACAAGAGACACACGGCCAGACTCAAGTTGGTGGACACCCACAAAACCTGTCAGACATCAAAAGAACATGACTAAATTAGTTAGCACTCAGGTATTGGCTGCGATTGTGCCCGCACGCACCTCGTGCGGAATCCGCACGCGCCTCGTGCGGAATCCGCACAGGCATGGGAACAGGTGGCAATGGCAGTCCAAGAGACACATGGCCAGACTCAAGGTGGTAGATACCCACAAAACCTGTCAGACATTAACAGAACATGGCTACATTACTTAGCACTCAGGAATTGGCTGTGATTGTGCCCGCACGCACCTCATGCTGAATCCGCACGCGCCTCGTGCGGAATCCGCACAGGCATGGGAACAGGTGGCTGAGGCACTCCAAGACACACATGGCCAGAATCAAGGTGGTAGATACCCACAAAAATTGTCAGACATCACTAGAACATGGCTTGATGAGTCCCCGCTCAGGCATTGGCTGCGTTTGTGCCCGCACGCACCTCGTGCGGAATCCGCACAAGCATGCGACAACGTTGCTGAGGCACTACAAGAGACACACGGCCAGACTCATGTTGGTGGACACCCACAAAACCTGTCAGACATCAAAAGAACATGACTACATTAGTTAGCACTCAGGTATTTGCTGCGATTGTGCCCGCACGCACCTCGTGCGGAATCCGCACGCGCCTCGTGCGGAATCCGCACAGGCATGGGAACAGGTGGCTGAGGCACTCCAAGACACACATGGCCAGAATCAAGGTGGTAGATACCCACAAAAATTGTCAGACATCACTAGAACATGGCTTGATGAGTCCCCGCTCAGGCATTGGCTGCGTTTGTGCACGCACGCACCTCGTGCGGAATCCGCACAAGCATGGGAACAAGTGGCTGAGGCACTCCAAGAGACACATGGCCAGAGTCAGAGTGGTAGATACCAAAAAATCTTGTCAGAGATCACTATAACATGTCTTGACGAGTCCCCGCTCTGGCATTGGCTGCGTTTGTGCACACACGCACCTCGTGCGGATTCCGCACAAGCATGCGAAAACGTGGTTGAGGCACCACAAGAGACACACGGCCAGACTCAAGTTGGTGGACACCCACAAAACCTGTCAGACATTAACAGAACATGGCCACATTAGTTAGCACTCAGGTATTGGCTGCGATTGTGGCCGCACGCACCTCGTGCGGAATCTGCACAGGAATCGGATCAGGTGGCTGAGGCACTCCAAGAGACACATGGCCAGAATCAAGGTGGTAGATACCCACAAAAATTGTCAGACATCACTAGAACATGGCTTGATGAGTCCCCGCTCAGGCATTGGCTGCGTTCGTGAAGGCACGCACCTCGTGCGGAATCCGCACAAGCATGGGAACATTTGGCTGAGGCACTCCAAGAGACACATGGCCAGACTCAAGGTGGTAGATACCCACAAAACCTGTCAGACATTAACAGAACATGGCTACATTACTTAGCACTCAGGAATTGGCTGTGATTGTGCCCGCACGCACCTCATGCTGAATCCGCACGCGCCTCGTGCGGAATCCGCACAGGCATGGGAACAGGTGGCTGAGGCACTCCAAGACACACATGGCCAGAATCAAGGTGGTAGATACCCACAAAAATTGTCAGACATCACTAGAACATGGCTTGATGAGTCCCCGCTCAGGCATTGGCTGCGTTTGTGCCCGCACGCACCTCGTGCGGAATCCGCACAAGCATGCGACAACGTTGCTGAGGCACTACAAGAGACACACGGCCAGACTCATGTTGGTGGACACCCACAAAACCTGTCAGACATCAAAAGAACATGACTACATTAGTTAGCACTCAGGTATTTGCTGCGATTGTGCCCGCACGCACCTCGTGCGGAATCCGCACGCGCCTCGTGCGGAATCCGCACAGGCATGGGAACAGGTGGCTGAGGCACTCCAAGACACACATGGCCAGAATCAAGGTGGTAGATACCCACAAAAATTGTCAGACATCACTAGAACATGGCTTGATGAGTCCCCTCTCAGGCATTGGCTGCGTTTGTGCCCGCACGCACCTCGTGCGGAATCCGCACAAGCATGCGACAACGTTGCTGAGGCACTACAAGAGACACACGGCCAGACTCATGTTGGTGGACACCCACAAAACCTGTCAGACATCAAAAGAACATGACTACATTAGTTAGCACTCAGGTATTTGCTGCGATTGTGCCCGCACGCACCTCGTGCGGAATCCGCACGCGCCTCGTGCGGAATCCGCACAGGCATGGGAACAGGTGGCTGAGGCACTCCAAGACACACATGGCCAGAATCAAGGTGGTAGATACCCACAAAAATTGTCAGACATCACTAGAACATGGCTTGATGAGTCCCCGCTCAGGCATTGGCTGCGTTTGTGCACGCACGCACCTCGTGCGGAATCCGCACAAGCATGGGAACAAGTGGCTGAGGCACTCCAAGAGACACATGGCCAGAGTCAGAGTGGTAGATACCAAAAAATCTTGTCAGAGATCACTATAACATGTCTTGACGAGTCCCCGCTCTGGCATTGGCTGCGTTTGTGCACACACGCACCTCGTGCGGATTCCGCACAAGCATGCGAAAACGTGGTTGAGGCACCACAAGAGACACACGGCCAGACTCAAGTTGGTGGACACCCACAAAACCTGTCAGACATTAACAGAACATGGCCACATTAGTTAGCACTCAGGTATTGGCTGCGATTGTGGCCGCACGCACCTCGTGCGGAATCTGCACAGGAATCGGATCAGGTGGCTGAGGCACTCCAAGAGACACATGGCCAGAATCAAGGTGGTAGATACCCACAAAAATTGTCAGACATCACTAGAACATGGCTTGATGAGTCCCCGCTCAGGCATTGGCTGCGTTTGTGAAGGCACGCACCTCGTGCGGAATCCGCACAAGCATGGGAACATTTGGCTGAGGCACTCCAAGAGACACATGGCCAGACTCAAAGTGGTAGATACCCGAAAAACTTGTCAGACATCACTAGAACATGGCTACATATGTCCCCGCTCAGGCATTGGATGCGTTTCTGTCCGTACGCAGCTCGTGCGGAATCATCACAAGCATGCGAAAACGTGGTTGAGGCACCACAGGAGACACACGGCCAGACTCAAATTGGTGGACACCCACAAAACCTGTCAGACATTAACAGAACGTGGCTACATTACTTAGCACTCAGGTATTGGCTGCGATTGTGCCCGCACGCACCTCGTGCGGAATCCGCACGCGCCTCGTGCGGAATCCGCACAAGCATGGGAACAGGTGGCTGAGGCACTCCAAGACACACATGGCCAGACTCAAGGTGGTAGATACCCGGAAAAACTTGTCAGACATCACTAGAACATGGCTAGATAAGTCCCCGCTCAGGCATTGGCTGCGATTGTGCCCGTACGCACCTCGTGCGTTATCCGCACAAGCATGCGAAAACGTGGCTGAGGCACTCCAAGAGACACAGGGCCAGACTCAAGGTGGTAGACACCCACAAAACTTGTCAGACATCACTAGAACATGGCTAGATAAGTCCCCGCTCAGGCATTGGCTGCGATTGTGCCCGTACGCACTTCGTGCGTTATCCGCACAAGCATGCGAAAACGTGGTTGAGGCACCACAAGATACACCCGGCCAGACTCAAGTTGGTGGACACCCACAAAACCTGTCAGACATTAAAAGAACATGACTACATTAGGTAGCACTCAGGTATTGGCTGCGATTGTGCCCGCACGCACCTCGTGCGGAATCCGCACGCGCCTCGTGCGGAATCCGCACAAGCATGGGAACAGGTGGCTGAGGCACTCCAAGAGACACATGGCCAGACTCAAGGTGGTAGATACCGACAAAACCTGTCAGACATCAAAAGAACATGACTACATTAGTTAGCACTCAGGTATTTGCTGCGATTGTGCCTGCACGCACCTCGTGCGGAATCCGCACGCGCCTCGTGCGGAATCCGCACAGGCATGGGAACAGGTGGCTAAGGCAGTCCAAGAGACACATGGCCAGACTCAAGGTGGTAGATACCCACAAAACCTGTCAGACATTAACAGAACATGGCTACATTACTTAGCACTCAGGTATTGGCTGCGATTGTGCCCGCACGCACCTCGTGCTGAATCCGCACGCGCCTCGTGCGGAATCCGCACAGGCATGGGAACAGGTGGCTAAGGCAGTCCAAGAGACACATGGCTAGACTCAAGGTGGTGGATACCAACAAAACTTGTTAGACATCACTAGAACATGGCTTGATAAGACCTCGCTCAGGCATTGGCTGCGTTTGTGCCCGCACGCACCTCGTGCGGAATCCGCACGCGCCTCGTGCCGAATCCGCACAAGCATGCGAAAACGTGGCTGAGGTTGTTCGCACATCTACACAAGTCCCAAAGCTTTTGAGCAAATACATTGGCAATTTTTTCTGTCTTTGCTGCTTCTGACAAAGGCACTGTCACACTTGATTTGCCAGATGTTTATTCACGTGTTCATAATGTCTTCAATATATGTTTTGTTTGACCATGGCTGTATGATGGCACCCGTGAGCTTGATGTAACTTATTCAACACTCAGGCCACAGCCAAGCTATGATCCCGTTATTTAGGTTCTTGACCGCAAGCGCGCTTCAGGGCGTGTGCCCAGGCATGTAGATTCACTTCTGGACATTCCTGCGGAGTACTTCATTGTGCGTCATAGTGGGTTCGTAGAGTGGTTCCATCAGAATCACTTGCAAGGGCCTCACGAGCGCCAGCTCATTAGAGCATTCGAGAGTCGTTTCAAGCGAACAGAAGCTCGTAAATGTACTTCAGTCAAGTCATACGGACCTATTCAGCATTTTCAAGAAGATCTTTCGGATGCAGAAGATGAAGTTGACCTCCTCTGGGAGCGTGAGCTGCAACAACACTTCCAAGAAGATGTTTCAAGGGCTACATTCGGGAATTAGCTACGAGGGTGATTTTGTACTGCTATGGGGTGCAAGATGATGATCAGCTCGCCACAGCTTGAGCTAGGGCTGATATGTGCCGCTCGCGCTATGTCGAATGACAGTGGCGTAGGTGCTTACACATGATATTATTGAACTAGATTACCCTGAGACTAGTGTATTCACTATAAGAGATTTGTAGTGGTATACTTCATCGGGATTGTATCTGCTGTAATTTGTTATAAAATATCCTAAGATGTATCACATCACGCGCTCAACACACTCGCCTAGCATGTTCAAAGAGTTACTCGACATATACATATACAGGTGGCAACTACGGTGATGCAACACCCAACAGTGCTACTGTTTGATGAGCAGCCTTACAATATCACTAAAACCTACACGGCTGCCCTAAAAAAGAAGCAATCGCTCTATCGTGTACATGCATATCACTTGCGGGCCTGATTCAGGGCACCAGCAAAGGAAGAAATACTACTGACCTGAGTCAAAATGAGCGCGGAATGCTACCATCCGTCAAAATGATGAAGTCTGCCAGACCCCGAAGGTAGCCTACTGTACAATCTGTCCCTGGCAAACGATCGTCGTCCATAAAGTCTGACAACTTTCTTGACTCGAGCACATGCCGCACATTCGCCAGGTCAACTGGGACTGCAACAATGGTGCCCACAGACACACCAGCGCCTCGCTCCGCGAGGCGCTCAAAAATGCCCAGCCGCCCCTCCATATGGAACTTTCCGCAAACATGCATGACCAGCGGTGAGCACCGCGCTGGGCTGCAGAACCGGCTGTCGGAGTGACATGCCCCGCCGCCATCGCTGCTTCGCCCGAGCGCTGTAAGAATTGAGTCTGCCATACATGCATCCCAAAGCCCCTGAGCTGCAAGGAAATTATCTGAGAGCCGCAGCCCAACATATGGGCACTCCGGGGATGCAGATGCCGGCGCTGGTGGTGTGCTTTCACAACTTCCCCTGGCGCCTGGGTCATGCAATGGGGCACTGGCCTGCGACGCAGACCGTGCCGGCGCAGTTGCAGGCAACTGCGCCGGTCCAGGGGGATCTCTAGCAGCAGCAAACTCACGGCCGATCTTGTCGCGCAGGGCCGGGGACACAGGCGTGCACGCTGCTGGGTCAGGCAAGCATGCAGCTTGAGGGGTGGGGAGGCTTGACAGAGCATCTAACCCCCTCCGGCCTACGAGTGACACATACCGCCGGGGCGCATTTGCGGCCACAACCCGTGCCCCAGCCGATGCGGCTGCATCCACCAGGGCTGAGTAATCTGATGCAAAATTCGGCCACGCCCTTCCGTCCTGCAGACATACTGTAGGATGCAGGTGGGCGGTAACAGCACTGCAGCGGCGAAAAGGATACATGCCGGCGGCTGTGGGACAGGACAGGCATTCAAATGAACAAACATCAGGTCCGTGAATGGGCTAGGTACGTACAACATGCTGCAGTATCCACTGCAGCCAAGACAATATGATATTGTGACGGACGAAGAGCACATGCGGCGTTTGTTGATAAAGCAGCAACACGAAAAACGGGAAGTAGACATGCTCGCCATTGCAGTACAGACATGCAGGACAATAGGCCAGTCTCTCCGCCAACAGCGTGTAGTTGGCATAGAAACGTAATTTAGTATTGGACCGGAAGCACAGCTAGCCAGAGCAGGAGCAGACTCCGACAGACAGGCAAGAGGAGAGAACCGCACGACTAGCAGGTCTCTGGACGAAATCGTCCCAGCGCAGTACTCATCCACGACGTGCTGCACGTCACGCTCAAACATCTCTAAGCTGAGGATGACTTCACGCCGCGGCGGCACACCCGCAGCCGCCGCACCCGGTTCCGCCGTGTCGCCAGCCGGCCTGGAAAATCTCAAAGCGCCAGGCACCGCACCGTCCCCGTTCCCCGGCACACTCGGCTGCCCTCCCCCCGCACTGTTGGGAGCTGCTGCGCTGGCAGCTGCATCAACCAGCAGCGCTGCAGGCCATGCGAGTGTAAGGTGCGACATTGCATGGCATGCATGCAGCAATCCATTTCCGAGCTGCGAATGCAAGGGAACAGCTTCACCCGCGGAGGCAACAGCTGTGGCATGTGCATGGTTGCACGAGACCTCGTTGTAGACAGCTCCGCAGTATGCAAGCGAGAGGCCGTTGCCGCGTGTGATCCTGTCGAGAGCACCGGCGTCGCCGCGCGGGAGATCTGGCGTGGTAGTGTCTGTGGCGGTGAGCGGCCGGCTTAGGCTAGTCGCGGCGCCTGCAGCTGCGCCAGAGGCCTCGGCCATGGTCTTCGATGCCACCGCGCTGGCCGCGGCGGCTGCGGCTGCGGCGAGCGGCGTCCGGGGCGCACTGTTGGTCGCCGCCTGACCCTCTGCCTCAGTCGCGAGTGGACTGCGCTGGTAGGATGCGTAGAACTCCTTCGTCAGTGGCAGGCCCAGTTTACTGCCAGCGGTGCACACCTTGGCAGCATCTGTGGAAGCGGTGGTGGTGAGGGAGTCCATGTCGTACAGATGCAGGTCCGGGTGGCTACAGGCGTCGGGGTGTGACCAGATCCACGTGGAGTACGGCAGCGCGTGCACGTGCGCGTGCGGGTGGTGCGGCCCTGCCGCTGCGATCGGCGGGCCGGTGAAGTGGCGGGGGTTGGGGGCTGTTGCGGGGCGGCGGTCGAGTTCAGGGCCGGCGGCTGCAATGGACACGGAGGGCGTCGGGGTGCGTGGAGGGGAGGTGCGCGGCGTGGCGCAGTGGGACAGTGGAGACGGAGCCGCCTGCCCAGAAGGCTCGCGCGCAAAGCGTTGCTCATCGGTGCTGCGGTCAGTGGCGTGGGTGTGGTCAGCGAGGGAGTCGAGGTCTGACGCGACCGAGGGCGGGGACGTGATGGAGGCGGGAGACGGGTCATCCGCCGCATGCGGGGCACGGCGCGCGGTCAGCAGGCCGTACAGATTAGAGAACGACTGGGACATGTAGGAGACGCCGGAGCGGATCATCGGGCGCACGGCGTCGGCAGCTGCGGCGTTTGCCGCGGCCGACGTCATGGAGGGGCCGCCCCTCGGGCCTCCGAGCGACGAGGAAAGGCACGCTGACACCACCCCAGGCTTTGCCCCGGACAGGGACTGAAACGTGTTTGGTTGTGGGTCAGGAGCTGCGGCTGATGATGTCGCCGCATGCTCTGTCTGCTGTGGAGGGGGAGCCGACTGTCGGGTGAGGCTGGGAAATGGGCTTGGTTGGCTGTAGGCAGTAGGTGAGCTGGAAAATGGATTGTACGACGTTACCGGGGGAGGTGGTTTGCTTGATGTGGTGACGGCGTCTGTTAGGTCCGGTGTAGCTGGCTGCTCCTGGCCTGCTGGCTTGGCTGGGCTCGAGAAGAGGTGTGGATCGTTGTGCAGAGCTGTCCACAGATTCGGAGAACCTGTGAATCCGAATCGCGGGTCGTGCCACCCAGGATTCGAGTTGGTTTGGGACTTCCTTGAGAAGGTGCGATTGAAGCTGCTGTGGGAGGGCCTACAGCGACTAGTGTTGTACCCATTTGTCTGCAGGAGGCAGCGAAACAGCGCCAACTGCGCACTATGCGCCACGGGATCGTCGTGATATTCTCCAAAAAGCAGTACCTGCACGCAGGGAGAGTGATGTAGGTGGCAGATATTCGTTGCATCCACTGCTGGAAAGCTCCGAAGCGTAATCGCTGTGTCGTCCGTGCACTGGCGTACATTGACCCCGCAGCCCATAGCAATTACTGAAGGTTGAACTGTTAGTACATAGTAGAAGCTTTGCGCTTGTTGTCGCTCTACTCATCTGGCACGCGGGCAACAAGAAGGTCGCAGCCGTGGGACAGCGAAGCCCACATGACAGCCAGCGGCACCGCCATGGAACGAGTTAATGCAAACAGCCATATTCCTTAAATTTATAGAGTGAACGGCATCAGTTGTGATGCAAACTGTTTCAAATGGATTGTGACGCAGGCACGCGCTGGCAGGACACTGTCGAGCCGAAACACCAAGCAATGGCGATCCGATGAAAGCTACGACAACAGATACATCACATAGTCCAATTGATCATTTCTGCGAGCCATGGTAAGGACGTCACCTCATGTTGCGAACATGCACTCGCCACTCGCCTCAGGTCCACTTGCGACAACGAAGAAGATTCTATCGTGATATACCTACAGCTTCCGCCATTCGATGTGACCATTTAGAAATGAGCCGAGTCTGCAACAACGAGCATTGACGCAGAGCTGTTGCAGAGCTGGACAAGCCGCGCGACACGGAATACTTGATCAAAACCAGATATATCTCTATTGTTACCTGCCAGACAGCTCTACGGTGTCTTTGAGGAGGGCGCAGTCGTGTGCTGATGCAGTCACCACGCCAAATAGACGACATGAGCTGCACATGCGTGATCATGCATATGCGCAAACGCAGTGACGATTGGTGCGACAGGCTTGCCTAAGGCCGTGATCAGTGGACTGACCTCGGTAAACAGAAAAATTGCAAAAGGCCTAAACTATGCATGACCTATACACATAAACGTGGTACAGGTGTCACAGCATCGATTATTTGTCCTGATTCGATGCCTTTTGAAATTTATTTGATTATACGTGATGTGTCCCGCGAATGTGTCTAGCGGGGTATGTGAACCCCACTTGGGGGGGGTACACAGTGCCGGGACACATTGCACGAGGACGCGACCGGGGACACATACCTTTGATTGACTGGAACATCATCGCGAAGCACACCAGACCATCACTTTTGTCAACAATTGCCACATGTAGCATGCACGAGTGCTTTTCATTGTGGCCGAGCAGGTTCTGCAGTACGTGGTGCTGTTCACCAGTGCGACACCAAATCGCTGCTGAACACAGCACGCAATGTGACTGGTCACATGATGACTCACATCACCCTCGTCCGCCCCATGCGTCCTATTTCAGGCGCACTCCACTTAACACGGCCTAACCCACGCATGGCAGCATCGCACACTTCGAATAGTACATGACATCTGCGCGAAGATCGTGCACAGCTACAGTTCTGCTTTAAAACTAGTCGGCGATAATATACTTCGCGTGTTGACTGCCTGCACAAGAATCTGTTGGTGCCGAGGTTGTCAGCTTCTCCAGCATTGCATCTGTCGAGACTGCGTCCTCTGACCCGCCGTCAGGACTTTGGCCGATCAGTATATAGCGCTCTTCCCTGCTGCTTAGTTGCATAGCATCAACCATGCAGCCAGCGCAAGCGGGTTCCAGCATATTCGTGCATCAGAAGATGCTGCTGGAGTTGAGTACCAGTGGGACAGCAGTCTGCGCTGCCACTTTTTGCACTAATCCCATTGATGTCGTCAAAGTGCGTGTGCAGCTGGCATCTGCCGGGGTGGACGCATCGTCCGGTCTCACAGGCACTTGTTCGTCTATCCTCCGAAGCGAAGGTATGACAGCGCCAAAGGTAACACGGTACCTGAACGATGCAATTAAATTCTGCTGGATAGATGGGCTGCTAAATCTCGAACGCTTTGTTACACCACCATGTGTCCGAAAGGCGGGCAGGTTTGCGTCCGCAACGTCTGCTACTCCACACACCGCCTGCGACTCTGTAAGTCAGGCCCAATGAGATGAAGCGTGCCTACTCACCCTTCCTAAGTATTATCTGCTATGTTCATTGCGACATCGGTGAGTCATGCGGGAGTGATCTGCCGCGGGTTGCAACCGCGCTGTCAACACCGGTGCATCGCAGAACCTGTACCGACGCATCAGTTTCATGTAGGCGTTCTCGCTCTGTGGAAGGGCGTCGTGCCTGCGATGGCGCGGGGCCTGACGTATGGTGGTCTCAGGATCGGGCTGTACACTCCGATCAAAGACAGCCTCTCAAATGGAGATAGCATCAGCTTGCAATCAAAGCTTGCAGCAGGATGCCTTTCTGGTGGACTCGCTGCTGCGATAACTAACCCCATTGAGTTGGTGCGCTTCAAAAACCAGGCATGTTGAGTATCCTTGCTGTGTGTGCACACATAAGCTGTTGTGTTTGCAATAAAACGAATGTCCCACACGTCAGCCGTGCTCTGGCTGCGCTGACTACGTTCGTTGCATACATCATGGTTCATCACAACGTCTGCATTCATATGTCAGCATATGTGCTTTAGTATGTTGTAACGAGCTCGCCATCCGGTCCACAACCGAGTCCCGACTCTGATACACTGCTGTTGACCTCAGTTCATTTCCAAAACCGATGTCGCTCCATGATGTAGCATATGTAGCATACTTCCTCCAGCACAGTGTTTCCACTCTCCACGGTTCTGAGGTTATAGGTCTGAGGTGACATAAAAACTTGAGCTGTGCTTGTAAAACCTGAAGGCGGACTGTTCTCAGTGACCCATGCTAAGCAGATTCATCCATGGCCTGGTCGAGCTCACTGTTGCGAGTGAATTGTTCGTGCATCTGTGCAAAGTCAAATGCCAATGTTCGGCCTTTCTGGGCCGTAGATCGTGCATGCGGGCGTGCATGTATCAACACAGTTGTTTTTTTGGGTGGTATCCCGCTCCAATACCACATCAACAACATAAAATTGTGCTCAATCCTCTGACCTGCACGTATCAGCAGAGCACAGCAGACGCTGCCACTGCACAGTGTTTACAGTAGCACCCCAGGCCATGGGTCACCCGGGCCAAAGTCAGCATCGCCAGTGAGAATTTGTACCTCGGCAGAGGGCCATTCACACCGAACATGAGATGTCTGGATGTGATGCGCAGCAGCCACCTGCCGCCCGACTGCGTGTCGAGGCTGTACATTTCATGCAGGTAAAAACACGGCTCCAGGCAGCAGGCTGCCCGCCGTCGGCCACGGTGTCGTCCATCTCCCGCGGCATCATGGCAACCGATGGCGCGACCGGGCTGTGGCGGGGCACCGTGCCGGCCGCCGCGCGCGCCGCCCTCCTCACTGCGTCACAGTGTGTCACCTACGACGTCGTGAAGCAGACCCTTCGCAAGACGATGGCCGCTGATGACTCCTTCGGGCTTCAGGTGGCTACAGGTGTGCGCCGTTACATTGTGTATGGCCTGCGGAGAGCTGACAATGCAGTGGGTCTGCAACAAACGACACTTTGCAGTTTACCAGGTCGGCACGTGTGGCTGTGCCCAGGCGTTGGCAGCTCTATGTGTGCCATGCGGGATTGTGGTGGCTGTCGCGCCACACTCTGACTCTGAATGTTTGCGAACATACTTGCACCGCCGACCGCTCGCACGCTGCAGAATGCACTGTATTGTATGCTGTCCATGGTACTTTCCCGCCGCTGCACGAGCCCGGCTCAGGCCGGAGGCCAGTTCCTGCAGACCATCGCATGAATTTGGTCAAGCTGGCCAGGCCACCCCATGCAGATGTTTAATGCACGTTGTTTCTGCTCTAAATCTGGATCAGGTCATGGTGATCGGAACAGGTTACTGACGTACCATGCCTTGTCAAAAGTGGCTGTGGGGCGCAGGTGCTATCACGGGCGTCGTCACCACGACGGTGACTGCCCCAGCCGACGTCTTGAAGACCCGGATGTTTGCTTCAGCTGGCGGGGGTGTGCTGGAAGCCGCTCAGAAGCTGGTCGCAGAGGAGGGCGCCGGGGCGCTCTTCAAGGGCTGGATGGCCAACTACGTCCGCCTCGGGCCGCAGACGATGATCACCTTCCTCGTCGCCGAGCAGCTGAGGCGCGCCTTTGGCCTCGAGGCGCTGTGAGTCCGTGTGGCAGCGGCGGAGCGCGCTACACAGCCTGCGCCTTGAATACGGAGTCGAGGCACCATGAGAATGTCTGAGCGCTGTGCACAGTCGGTTTCGGAAGCCGCGGGTGGAATCTGCGCTGCTCATATGAGCTGTGGCGGTAATAATGTTGGTGTGTGATGTGGCTGCCTGTGTCGCTGCCTGTGTCGCTGCCTGTGTCGCGGGCGCCAGAGCCAAACCCAATAAGTATATGTAGTGTTCTTTTGAGGTAGCAGATATTTACGCAGTAGGGAGTATTCAGCAGAGTACTGGGGGCTCCAGGCATGGTGATGATTGCACCAGCCTCAGGCCACCTGCGGAGGCGGGGCCAGCTGATGGAAATAAGAAATAAACGCCCCCTGCTGGTAAGGCTTGTACGGGTGGAGCTGTTGCGACGTGTAGTCAGCACACTGAGGGTGCCTATCAGCTGGAATCGTGTAGGTCACCGGTGAAGAACTGCATGTCGTTTCCAGTAGGCGCCTAATAGAGGCATCCACACGATATTTGCTTACAATCAGTCTGCATCCGCCCGCCGAGCCAATGCTATCGCATCTGACACTGCAGCCAACCGCCACGGGGACACCGTCATTTGCCATACCGCCGCCGTCCATGTGGCACAATGTCCTTGAATTTGCACAGAGGCGACCAGGTCACGCAATGTGTGGGAACCTGATGCATAGACAGCCTACACCAGTTCGCGTGGCCGCTGCTGTGGGGGATCGGGGGTCCTTCGCATCAGTTGGTGCCGGTGCTGGCCTGAGTGCAACCAATGTGTGAAGTGTTCCGGACATGATGTGCATGGCGTCATACGTCTGCACAAAATGAGCAGCCGCAGAATCACAGTCAATCGGCACTGTCCCCAGCTAGGTGCAGCTGAGCATACTGCATACCATTGCCCAAGGGTGTGCGCATGCGTAGCTGTCAAAATGGCAGTCATGTCCAAACGATATGCACTGTGTTACCAGGACAAAGGAAGCGAGGCAGGGAGCACCGCAGTCCTCCCACAGGGAAAGTACACACACTCACCACCAAAACAAACCGCAACACCGACCAACACACCTGTGCACCCGCACCCGCCCAGGCCGCAGCCAAATACACACAGGCCCCCACACCCGCAATCACGCACAACTGCCCCCACTGGAACCGGTTCGCGTTGTGTGGACAGAGTGCCAGGCGATCTGCATATATGATGTATATCACCATGGCTGAGCAGGGCCAGGTTGTCTGTTCCATGCTCTTCCAGCCGCCTCGGATCCGTCAGTTGATCATCTGCTATGTCCAAGCCGGCCATTTAAACAATGTCAGGTATTTCGAAGGAATCGAGCCTGAGAAAGTGTGCAGCAGCAGGCTGGAGCTATGTCTGCGTGAGTGATAGCTACTTCAGCTGGAAGACCCTAGCTGCATCCCCCGAGCTCATGCACAGCACATGGCCATGACAACACCGCGTGCCATGCATGCCTGAGGAACCGAATCGCAACATTTCCGAAAGATGTAGGCGCCAGTGCAATCAGGAGCAGCTTGCCACTGACTGATTGCTGTCCTCAGCAACACGATTACTTCGGATAGGCCCACCTGCATGAAGGTCGATTCAATTGCCTTGCCTTTGTGGCATCTCCCCAGCAGTCTCAGATGCACTTGTCAGACGGTCACCCATCATAGAGAATGCAGGTATGACTGCAGTAATCGCAAGCAGGGCAAGGGCAGGACGAACGAGACATCGTAATGATTCCACCCAGAAGTAGCTGCCACAAACCATCACCCGCACATGCACAGGCCACACACGGTTGCGATCGTGTTCATTGGCAGTCACATATATCGCTGATTGCAATGTCTCGATCTGTGAGAGTCAGCAGGCTGGTGAGGCAGCCAAAACTGCAAAGCCTGCATCAGACTAGCATCATTCGACACTGGCAGCACCTATGTCGGCGAGAAAAAGACCATCGGCTGGTACAGTAATAATTTCCAACGACATGCCAGGTTGCATTCGAAACAGTGCTAGCAGGCAGTTACGCTCGGTGTTATGCGTTGCTGTCTCGAACAGCATCATCGTCCAGTGCAGATACCTAGCTACTTCGACGTCGGCTCACTATATCCAAGCATACTTAAGGACCAGCTCACGACATTGGTAGCGTTGTTTTGCGAGGCGGCGCTGTCACGGGCTGCTCGATCAAACCTGAGCGTCGATGTCGTGTACGACCAAGCGCTCAACATATTTTGAACATCTTCATTGCTAGAAAGTCCTTTTTTTCTCTCTCATGAAGTTGGCGTTCTGCGACCTGACCTGTGGCCGCTCAAGCGGAAGGTCTTGTCCCCAGCTGGATGGAGCAGAGCGCACTGCCTCTCTTCTCCCGGTCGAGAAATTGATGGTTAGTTGAAAGCAGTGCAAGCATGCATTACGCAGATCGTGCGTTGTGGACGCAGGCGTCGCGTCGTTTGCTGACCAGGCTGAAGAAGGCTAGGTGGGAATCCCCAGTAGCATACCTCCAGCTGCCATGTGAAGACCATGATTACATATGTACTTCGCCTGGCCCATCTGCTGCTGGACACTCAGGCCTGGGCGCATTCATACTTCGCCTGCGCTAAGAGCTGCGGGTGACTGCAGCCTAGGAGATGAACAGTGGAAAGCTTCAACTGTGGGGCGCCGAGCTGTCACCTTCTAACGCAAGATTCAGCTAGTGGAGATGCTAGGGGTTGTTTCGCATCGCATAAGCACGACCGTGTACAGCGCCTCAAAAAAGATGGCGATGAAAAACCTGGGGTCCATGTACTAAGGTAGAAAGTTCACTGGTTGATGCTGTATCTTTGTCCATGGCCACAGAGAGTCAGTCGCATGCATGACACAGCCTGAGGGCGCTATGACAGAGCAGGAGCTGCATCGTACCCCTCTATGATATCTGCATGATGTGAGTCAGATTGGATATTGGTTTGTACACCGGGCACACACCACTCACGTGTACATCGACGCGTTGCGACGCATTCTCTGCGCCATGCACGTAGCGATCGCATGATCTGAGATAAAGCGACCATGGTACAGCTGCCCTAGATCCCTGCACTGCACATGCAGCTTGTCACCGGCTCAGTCGTCTAACATTCATGCTGAATCCAATATGCACTCGCGGCGATTGGAGACGCATTAACACAGGTGTGTGCAGGACTGCCTGCCTAGGTCGCGGAGTTGGTGCACGTCATGATGGGAGAACAAACGCTGGGAGAATAACACGGGGGATGTTTGCCGGGGGTCATGCACTCCAGCTACATGGTGGGACCATAGTGGACACGCAAAATCCACAGCGAGTTTGACACATTGGGGAAGGTTTCCAGTATCATCTCAGTCGATTTGGCACTCCTAGTGTCCGATCTCCGCGTTGGGGATGTCAGAAAAGCTATCATACGTGCAGGTCAGGACGCGCAGTCCTTGTTCAGGTCAGGTCAGGACAGCCAACATCTCATACCTGCTGCGCACAGAGGTAGAACCGAGAGATGTTGAAGGGAAGTGCTAGTACCGGGAAACAGTAAAGAGAATGGTTACAGATCTCAGTGTGCACATGCTTATATGCACACTGAACACTCAAGGTTACGGCGGGAAACCCTCGCACGATCTCTCTCACTATATCGAGACAATCCTAACTGGCGGCTTACCCCTACACTGGATCCGCGGATCGTCCGTGCATGGGTGCACCTGTCACCACTGCTGCCCGCAGGCTCATGCATTGTGACACTCCCCCATAAACCCTGCTAAGTCTCCACTAGCTGGAGTTTATTACGAACTTCTAACAAAGCAGGTCCGGGCAGCACTTTAGTAAACACATCTGCTAACTGGTCAACAGTGCCCACCCATGCTACCTTAAGTTCATCCATCTGGACATATTCCCGCACTCGCAAGTGCCGCACACGAATGTGCTTGGATCTGTCAGTGGACACAGCATTCACAGCCAAGATATTGGCACTCTTATTGTCACCCCACAGAGTCGGCTTGTGTGGGACGAGTTTCAGATCGAGAAGCAACTGCTTTACCCACATCAACTCGTTGGCTGTTGCACTCATCGCGATGAGTTCAGCCTCTGTTGTATCCCCAGCCACTATACTCTGTTTCTTCGAACGCCAGAGAACACAGTTCCCATGCACCCGAATAACCATACCAGACACGCTTTTCAGATCAGCAGAGTTCGCAAAATCTGCATCTGAATAAGCCTCTAACAAACACCCATGTCCCTCAGAGCCTATAAACTTTATTCCTAAATTCTTTGTGGACTGCAGGTATCTCAGAACATGTTGCACGGCAGACCAATGTTCCTTTAAACTACTAGACATGTGCCGGGCCAGGGCATGTGCCACATAGCTCAGGTCAGGTCGTGTCACTCCTGCAATATACTGGATGCTTCCTACAGCACTCATGAACCTGGAATGCTCAGCAGCACTGGCTTTCTCCAGGTCAGGATGCTCTTTCGCACTCCTTAGTTGTTGCCGCGGCACTAAGGGAGTGGGAGATTTACGACAGTCAGACATACTGTACTTTTCAAGTAAGTTTCGAATTTTGTTTCGTTGTGTCATGATGATTGTTTTGGCCTTGCGATCACGCATGATCTCTGTGCCAAGTGCCCATGCAAGTTCACCTAAATCTCTGCCCTCAAATTTCGTGAGAATGATGTCGACAAGTTCTTGTAACCCCGCAGAGCTACTAAATATGAACAAGTCATCGACCCATAAGAAAATAAAGCAGCGACCAGATGTTCTGACATACAGTCCGGGATCACTTTGTGCGCACACAAATCCCATCTCAGCTAAGACCTTGATTAAAGCTTTATGCCACTCGCGAGCAGCTTGCTTCAGGCCATACAGGGTTTTATGCAATCTCCAGACACGTGCTGTCCCGTCAGTGAAGAACGGGGGCTGTTCAACGAACACTTCTTCTTCTAGCTCACCATTCAGAAAAGCGCACTGAATGTCTATGTGTCTAATCTCTAAGTCTTCCTGAGCAGCAACTGACAGCAACACACGCAGTGTCGCATAACTACCGACAGGAGACCAAGTCTCAAAAAAGTCTATACCTTCTACCTGAGAAAAACCACGAGCTACATATCGTGCCTTATACCGCTGAACCTCGCCAGCAGGCCCACGCTTGATCTTGAGCACCCATTTGCCCGAGATAGCCCGTTTGCCCGCAGGCAGATAGCACAACCCGAAGGTTCCGTGCTCACCCAGTGCATCTACCTCCTCCTGCATGGCGCGCAGCCATGCATCCCTGTCCGGACCCGCAAGTCCTTCCTTCATAGAAGGCATATCAGGGTCGGAGGAGGCCTTCTGCTTCCTGGCGGCAGCTGCTCGGCGCGACCCACGACGCTGAACACTCTGCTGCTCACCAGACTCCACATGCTGAGGCTTCAGGCCTGCACAGGACACTCCACAGTCAGCCGCGGCTGATGTGTCCTGGCTACAAGCTGAAACTTCAATAGCAGCAACAACTGTTTCACTACTAGCATTAGAGCCCGCAGGCTCATTCATATGCACAGCTGCTACATCCGCAGCCAATGGAACAAGGCGTCTGCGTACAAGAGGATTGATTTTAATACGAGGTAAGGCAGCTGGAATGGCCCTCACCTCGTCAGGCAAATCAACCCCAACTGCGGCTGAGGGGTCCGGATCCTCTCCCCCTAATTCGGACCCGGTCTCCACCTCATCTGGCTCATCCTCCCAGAAGGGCCTCGGCGCCTCAGCTCCTCGCAAGGGCTGAGCAACTGCCCCCGCGCCAGATGCTGAGGCCGCTGCCGAATTACTTCCGGAACGGACCCGCTGAGCCTCCAGATTTTGATGAGCCGCAGCTCTGTCATCATCTGAGACGGTGTAGTCCATGCGCTGTTCGTCATCGTCGTCATAGATGCCACGACTGTCATCATCGGACGGATCTTCCATGTCGTCATCAGACGCACTGACAGACACTGGAATGGGGAACGCAACTTCTACACCAGGGTCGTGCAACACAGCATTGCGCGTGACAACATACCGCGCGGTGCGAGAGGGCGTGGCGACAGGGTGATGCACTTCGCCGTGAACACGAGGGGGAGCAGGGACGTCAGGGTGAGCAGCAGCTCTGGACATTGCACGCGTGCGATGCAAAGCTGCTCTGGCTATTTCCGGCGTCGCCCTAGCAGGGTCACGTCGGATAATCTCCGCAGAGGAGCCAGCCCCAAATCGTGGAGAGTACGCAGTGGGATCAGGGTCAGGGTTGTCCTGCCGGAATGTCATTTCCATGACAGGAACCCTACCATGACCTGGGGGGGTGTGAAGCTGGTCACGCAGACGGCGCAACACTCCCCCATCGTACGTGTGCTCTGCCGCGAAAGGAGGGACATCGGCGTCAGTCACACGCTCACCCTCATCGTCTGCCTCGAAAGCAACCGTATAGGAGTTCGCAAACTCCTTAGGTTCCCTCTTGTCCACAACGGCGGACGCATCGTACTTGCGTACGTGCCGGATCATCTGATCCGCAGTGCACATCACCTGACGCACAACAAAAACCCTACCCCCAGGAACGTCCTGGGCGTACACACGCTGCATGCTGGGGCCTAACCCAGCCCCGACCCAGTATGCAGGCACACCCCGGGGGGACAACTTCCGCAGCTTGTCATCCCTAGGGTATGCATATACTTCAACCCCCCATGGACGCTGCTGCCGCAGCAGATCTTGGAACACCTCAACGGAGGTGTCTCTGAAAAAGGCCATATAAGGAATGATATCCTTATCACAAGACCGCACTAAAAACTCATCTAATTCTGTCGTCGCAAGCAACTTGTACTTGCGTTTCTCCTCATCCCTCAACTTATCGCGCTCGGCCTTTTTCATGCGCTTACCTTTCCCCAGGCTCTTCTCAGCTTCGTCAACGTCCGCAGACGCATTGACAGCATGCTGAGCTTTCAGGCCCTTGAGGATGCTCGCCAGTTTGTCATGGTACAATGCCGATGATGGCGTGAGATTGTGACCATGGACAACGCTGGCGAGGCATTCTATCCACAGGAACAGAGGCAGGCCGCTCGCGAGCAGCACAGCACGGAGTGACTCAAAGGCCACTCCGATCCTCCTCTCGATCATGCCATTACAGCGATGAGCGGCTGTGGGGGTCAAGCGGTGAGTGATGCCACGACGCTGGAGGTAGAGCTTTAAGGCCGCGACCATAAACTCTCCCCCTTTGTCGGTGTGTAAGATGCGCACACCCGGTTCACCTGGCTTCACCACATTCACCCGAATGCGTTCGATAATATAAGAGATCATGGCCGCAGCCTCACTCTTTTTGCGCAGACCTACCACGAAAGTATAACGGGTAAAGGCACACATCACAAACAAAACATATTTCACACCACCAATTCCTACCGGAGAGACAGGACCAGCTAAATCGGCGTGCAGTTGCTCACCAGGCCACTTGGCCTGGCCCATGAGCGCACGATCATTGGCGGAAAACTTGCCCGCAGGCACCTTGCCAATTCTGCAGCCGTGACACCGATTCCCCAGCGGCTCGGAATCGACATCCAGATTCAAATGACCATAAAATTCACTGTTGGACTGCATTCGTTTTAGGACCCAATTTGACTGGTGAAAAGACAAATGCGCTAGAAAAGCAGGTTCCAGCAAGTATGCATCATATGGAACCTCAGCTCCCCCAGCATTGGGTCGCTTCAGGTCAATGGCCGCAACCGCCATATGATGCCACTGCTGTTGATCCTCAATAACTGAGGTCGGACTGCTCTGGTTAGACCAGACTACCCCCCTATTGACAGGCGCACCGACAAGAATGGGTTTGGTCTCTACTGCCATTTTGAAGGCAAAGACAGGGTGACCATCCATATCTAGTTCCTGATATTTGGCATCGTCCTCTATGTCGGTAGCCATATCACCCAGACCAGGGACATATAACACATTCCTACGCGTGTCTAGGAACATCTGCTCTGATCTAAGACCCATCGTGCTGAGCAGGTTGTACGGACATTCGGGAGCATAGTAAACACCAGGGATTTCCACATCCAGTGGGTGCGTGTTCCCATGCTTGTCCACATAAGTACCCAGGTTCACCTGAATGGTTCCCCTACCCATGATAGAAAGCTGCCCTGGTCCCGCGAGATTGGCAACTTTCTGACACGGGCCGTACTCAGTGAACATTTCCCGATTTCCTACTATATGCATGTCCGACCCACTATCAACAATGATATTCCACGGCATGGACGCGTCCGGCTGTGGGTACTTGGCAGGCATTTCAATAGTGCAAACATCTCTGGCCGCAGCCTGTTTGCGTTGGGGGCAGTTCGCACGCAAATGTCCCTTCTTCTTGCAGAAGAAACAGGTCCTGGTCTCCTCGCGAGGAGCCTGGCCAGCTGCGACAGCAGCGACCACAGGGCCATCACCACGGTGCTGCTTGCGCCAGCCATGGCCTGGTTTGCCCGCGGGCGCCCCAGACCTAGCCTGCAGCGACCGCTGTTGTTTGAGCAAATCAGCATGCTCAGTTAAACGCGATATTATCACATGAGGGGAGGAGTGTTGAACTTCGCCGCGCACAGCGTTGAACTCCTCCCCCACCTCTAACAGTTTCAATCGTAGCCATCGCTGGCCCACATCGGCACCTAGTGCCTCCAGTTGAGTGTAAACACTCATCACCTCACCACAATATGTCGCGACATCTTTATTGTGTTGTGACAAAGAATTGAACCGACTCCACAGTCTGTGGATCTCGGCTTCAGTGCTAGGTCTGTACTTGGCAGTCAAGTAAGACCATGCTTCACACAAATATGACATGCGATAGACAGTCGTCCTATCCGCGTCAGGCAAAGACATTAGGACCTGTGTCCTCGCCCTAGCATGAACACGCTGTTCGTCCGCAGACGGTGCGTGCTGCAGCAAATGATCTAACTCGAATTGACCTAACCACAAAAAGACTTTCTTCTCGTACGCAACGAAGCTTTCGGTCTTAAAATTCCACTCAGGCAATTTCCCTTTGGTCAAGTCAGGCTCGCTACGTCCCCGAGATGCACGCAGCGCTTCGGTCAACGTCTCGAGCGTGATGAATGACTCAGTGTGACCGTGATCGTCAACAACATGAGAGGAAAAAGGCACCTGCTGGCTGCTCTGCCCAGTATGGGAAGAGGGTAGTGGCCGGACAATTCGTCCGCCCCGGAGCAACATACCCGCAGGCTGTTCTCCGTCAGGGAGCTGCTGGTCAGCGTCCCTGTCGACGAGAGGCTGCTGGTCAGCATCGTCACGCCTCTCTTCGCGAAGAGAGTCGGCGTTGGAGTTTGCGTTCGAGAGAGACATCCTGCATCAGGACAGATGGTTGTTTGTCGCGCGCAGCAACTAACCAGTGGGATTGCTCGCAAGCAAACAGGTTGAGAAAAACAAGCGAACGCGTTCGCTCTTCTCAGCGCTGATCATTAAAACAAGCTTCTCGAATTGTGTCTAACAACAATATGCTACGAGAGAGCTAAATGATTCCTGCGCTTTTGACCGCAGTCTGAGCGCCGGCGGAACAGTGGAATGCCCGCCGTGTCTGCGCGCAGACATTGGCCGACGGCTTTCCTGAACAAAACCATAAACAGACATAACGCTAACTTCACCGATACCATGTCAGAAAAGCTATCATACGTGCAGGTCAGGACGCGCAGTCCTTGTTCAGGTCAGGTCAGGACAGCCAACATCTCATACCTGCTGCGCACAGAGGTAGAACCGAGAGATGTTGAAGGGAAGTGCTAGTACCGGGAAACAGTAAAGAGAATGGTTACAGATCTCAGTGTGCACATGCTTATATGCACACTGAACACTCAAGGTTACGGCGGGAAACCCTCGCACGATCTCTCTCACTATATCGAGACAATCCTAACTGGCGGCTTACCCCTACACTGGATCCGCGGATCGTCCGTGCATGGGTGCACCTGTCACCACTGCTGCCCGCAGGCTCATGCATTGTGACAGGGGAGCCTCCCCAACAAAAGCAGCCCTTGTAAAGACTGTTAGTCAGGAGACATGGAGTGTGAGATCTGTCTACTACCCTTTAAGGTCCAGCTGCTTATATACTGTAAGCTAGCCTGTGTACGACACCTGCCACAGTGCGCTGTGCTCAGCACACTGACCCCGTACACACCAGAGGCTCCCATCGTGTCCGCCTATACGCCGGACATTTGCAATGCTTCTGGAGAACTCCAGAGCAGTGCCTCGATGGCTCGCCTGCGTCAGCAGGACGAGTCTGGCGACCACTGTTAACAGAGTCCCATACTGCCAGCCACGGTCACGTGGACTGACGGGACAGTCCGGAGGCTTCCAGAATACTCTAAGCCATGCATCTCCATGCGTGTGACGTATCGTCACAGCCCTTTTGGCGGAAAAGGGGGTCATGCACTCCCGTTACGAAGTGGTCCCAGTGTGGGCGCGCATCAAAACGGCCGAATTTTCATGATTAGGGACAACTTCCAGTATGGTGATCAGTGTTTGGGGACTCGTACTGAGCGATCTCGGCTGTGGGGACTCTCCCCATCCCAGGCCCCTATTTTGGCGTATAATGGCGGTTCTCCCCAAACGTCGGCATTCGCAGAGCTTTTCCCGCCCAAACGCACGCCATTGATCACAATGCAGTGACAACACAGAAAAGTCACTGTGATATTGTACATTGGCGATATCTGCACTGTTGCGACTTCTGTGAGTGATGTGGTCGTCGTGACAGCTGAGCAGACCTCGACGCACTGCAATGACATGGCTTCGTGTCCACGCAATGGGCAGCAGATATTATACGATGGTGTGCAAGACGTATCCGGAGCCTATATAGTAGGTGGAGCCTGTGTCGGCCTTGGAATTGCAGGGAGTCGAGTCGTGTTAGTCGTTAATACAGTGGTGGCGCAACCAGTCGAGGAGCGAAACGAGGTGAATATCGTAGCTACATGCAACTGTGGTTTCGAGAATTCATCTATGAGGCCCGATGTGTTTCAGCGGGGGACGTTGAACAGCTGGCATCGCGCAACACCACAGAATACGATGGACAGCTGTGACTAAACCAAACTACAGGGGCAATGGCCGTGAATAACAAGCACGGTAGCTGCAAGAGCTATCTCAGCACCCGGACTTGCATTACACGTGAGTCCACAGATTCAAGTTGGGTAGGCTACTGGTAGGCTGACCAGCTGCACCTCGCCATGGGGAAATCACATCCCGGAAATGTCAACACAACACAGTTCCGCACAATAGTTGTTTTCAGAGTCCCAGTGTCAACAGACATCACATGAAGGTATGCTGACGACGCTGTGACACTGAGTTTGGAAAAGGGCACACAGAGACGCAAAATAACACCAAGGAAGGCTATATGCCAGTAAAACATCAATAGAAGCATCATAGAACGAGTTTGGGGACGGTTGGGGAAGAATTTCGAGGTTTGGGGAACAAAACGCGGATTTGGGGGTACTCCCCACGGGAACAGCCCAAATCGGCGACTTTGGGCGATCCTCCCCAAACCTCCGATATTAATCAGCAATTCTGTTCATTTAATCTAAATAATACTGAAAGTGTTCCCCAATCGATCAAAATCGTCGTCGATTTCGCGCGCCCTCACCGGGACCACTTCGTAGCGGGAGTGCATGACCCCCTGGCGGAAAAGCGCGATTCTCCCCAACCGGTCTGGCTTTCCTGGCCAATCGTACACCAATACTTGCAGAGCATGATAAACATCAAAAATGAGATGGCACATGCTACATTGTTATGTACGGTATAATCTCATTGTGTGTGCATGCCATGGCCGTGTGTGCTGTCGTTCGGTTGCCATGGAGCGCGCTGACCGTGGCCGGCCAGCGGATTTCCGGGCAGAAAGCGTTGAATGCTGATGCTTGAGATGCAGCTAGATCCGATTACGTGTCTAAACATACCAATGTCGATCTCGTGCGCTTCCTGACCATGGCACAAGTGAGTAGCGCGTTACTCTCTAACCACTTCCAAGCCTCGACGTGATACATTCCTCTGAATATATCGAGATCTTTGGGCACGGTGCCTGTTGGCCGATCGGGGTACTTGCCCGCACCTCGGTGATGGCAGAAAGCTGTATCGTCCCATAATGCGACACAGCCAGGCGTACACAGCACGCCATTCCACAATTATGACAGATTCACCGTCTGAAACGAAACTGTACTGCGTTGATTCCATCCTGGCAAAAGGTTGCCCACTGCAAAGGGCATGGTGCAGAGGCTTGATTTGCACAAGGGAAGTGTCAGCATGTTTCACCACATAATGGTCATACAAGACATATCATTCAAAGCAATCACTCGGATTGTAAAAATCCAAAACTTTGAACCTACAGATGGACTCATTAGCTGCACAACACACCGCCCCTGCTCATGTCTGCAGCTACAGTATAGTTGCACACTGCAAGTTCACTGCCGCGCTCTGCTTCCATGTATGCTACTGCATGTGTGTTATAGACAGCTGGGTTGGGTTATCGGGCCCGCTGAGAAAAATCCCGTGATCTGGGTCAACGACACAGCGACACAGCGACACAGCGACATATCATGATGATCGCTTGAGCTGCGTAGATGGAGCTTCCTTGCTCTTGAGGCGGCTGGTCGAGGACATAAGTCGTAACACACCGTTCGCCTTGCTCGCCTCGCTGACATTTTTTGCCTTCTTTCGGGTTTTGCCCTTCTTCGTAGATGCTTTCTGGACCGGCTTCTTCTTTTGAGCCACCGCAGTCGCAGCAGTATTTCTACGTTTTCTAGAGCCACCAACACCTACCACATCATCAAGACTTTCCTCGTCAAGAATATCAGTCTCTTAAGAGTCTGCAGGCTGCTTGATTCGCGGCATGCCCGGCAGTTGCTCACTGGCAAATCAAAGACAGGTGCACACAGAGACTACGGAATTTGACTCCCAAAGCATTAGAAAGCGCATAGTGTCACACATTGAACTCAGCAACATGTGTGCTAGTTCAGCCATGGCCACCGTGCATTGCTAGAGTTCTTTGTCCTGTGAGGTCGGTCAAAGCCAATGTTAATGCAGCCCTTTTTAACCTAAATTTTTATTTTAAAGCACCCTTAACGTTAAAACACGTTAAAGTAAAATAAAAGTAGAATACCCCCTTTAACGCCTCTGAATCGGTTTAACGTTAAAATTGTAAAGTAAAATAAAATTTTAAACTGAGTCAAAATGGGGGTCAAGTTAAATTTACAGCCCTACTGCGGAGGAGTTGCAGCTGACAGCCTGCAGCGGCAGCGACGCATTTCGTCGCGGTACCAGGCTACTGAAGAACACACATTGTCTATTGATGACAATTGCTTTAGAGTTACATTGCGAAGGCAGGCAGAGCGTAGCATCACTGCTGCTGTAGACGCAACGCACGGCACAACAGCTAGCTGGAGTCAGTCAAGGCAGGTCGGTGATCTTGCAGCCCCTCATATGATACACAAAGCGAGTCAGCTGTACAAAAGCTGCAGTCTTTGGGCTGTGAAGGGCAAGACGTCGTGACTGCTAGCCAAGGTACATGCGGTGTCCAGCACAACCGCCTCTCGCAGTGTTCGAGCTTCCAGTCGGTGTTCACAGTCGGTATTCACACGTGCTGATGCAGCAATCACACGTCGGATCGAAACAACATTGACACAGCTGTGCACAGCGCAGCCGGCATATGAATCGCGGGGCTCCTAAGATCAGGTCGTGCAACAGAGCTCCGTTACAGAGCAGCTAGGACGGTACAGGTACAGCCCGTGCGACGCGCTCGCCGCGGCCTCTGGGCCAGCCCAACCTAAAAAGACGCGTGGGGAGCGTGGAAAGCGGTGGCGATAGGTGCGAAGCGACACGTGGGCATGGACAGCGGGATCTAAGGCCCGGTGGGCAAGGACAGCGGGCTGCTGTGTCGGCCCCATGTCATTGGATTGCATTTGCAACCACATTGCCTCTGCATTCTCCACACTGTCTCCCACCTGTCCAGGTTCAGCCCGTGTTCGGAGGCGATCGTGTTCCAAAACGAACCACCGCATTTGTGTGCAAAGCAGAATCTGAGGGTTGACCGACCGCTCTCAGGTCGTGAGTAGCTGTCGAGTTGTTGGCATGAATGCAGGATTTTCTAGCGGTCCCACTCCGCCGCCGCCGGCATAGCCATGGGAATGATGAACTCGACGAGGGCGATGATGTAAACTCTGGATAAGAAGGGAAGAAGGGCGACGAGGGCAAGGAAGGCGGTGGCGAGGGTCAATGCGAATGCGGGGTTTCTTCAGCTCTTTCACTATGTAAGAGTTGACTCCACGGCCGGCATGCGGACGGAAAGGGTGTGCCTGAGGGGCACCAGGAACAATTTAGTGTTGGTGGCCACACTGTCACATGTGTTATGGGGTAGTACTGATATTCTGTTGACAGTGACTTAGATAATTGCAACATGTTTTTGTGGCGCAACACGATGAAAGGTTGCACATGCTGCCATCTTTCTGCGGGCTTGTTTTTAGGACTTGGCCAACTCTTCCCGGCTGTTTTGTCAACATGCGGCTCAGTCATTGCGACCCCAGATGTCTGCTCTGCATTGATGCTGTAAAGTGGCAGAGGGGAAGCCGTAGATGTTCTTGTCAGCCGCATGATGTCGCAAGGCATGGGGCTGACATGAGTGAGTAGGTGTGTAACAGCAATCATCAGGTGGAATCATACATTCTCAACTTGCTATGGCCAGGACTATATGTATGACGGCATGGAAGGGTTGTAATGTGTGCTCTTTGGTGTGTACAGAGCTGATACATGGACCTGAATTGCTTCCATTTGAACATTACAATGACCAGAGAGCTGGACTCCGGAGCGAGGGTAGGCAGAGAGCGCGCGACCAGCCACGAAAAAGGTTTTAATTGAATTTGAGACAGCGACAGCAACTGCAGATTGACCATTGCACAGAGGAGTGCCACTTTCAATCAACGCGATGCTGCACTGCTGGGGTCTGTTGATTAGTCGACATGCTGGTACATACTGCTTGGCATTCTATGAGCATGCCAACCGAGTGGCATATGGGTGTGTGTGGCTGTGCAGCCTGTAGCACTTAAGCCATATCTGGGGCCGGCGCTGGTCGGACTCCCAGCTTGGGCCACCGCAGCTGCACATGCGGCAGGGTTGTACCGCGCGCAGCCAGCGGCCCCAAAAGGCTTAAAGAACATGGGGGTTTATTAGAGTATGTGCATTTGTGCAGATACCGAGGTTATGTACATTTGTGCAATTACATGTAATGCTGCCCGACGTGGCTGTGTGTTGACCTTGCAAATCTAACTGATCTCATGGGCAGTGTGCTACGGGGTTGCCATGCTTGCTCCGGGGTGGCCGAGGTGGGTTCTGTTTGTGCAGGGCATTCAAGGATTGCGTTGCTTGATCTGTGCAGGGGGTGGACGTTGGCTAGCTTCTTCCGTGGAGAATGCCGCCTGTGCGCAGCTGGGTTGAGTCTCGTCTTTATCTGCTTGATGTATCTGCTAAGTAACCTGCTTCAACGACGTGGACCCTACACGGTAAACGCCCCCGTCCTTGCGCAACTGGAAACACAGAAACATGTACCCATGCGAACGTAGGCCACATCCGCGCCTACATCAGTGCACGAGGAGTAGCTGCCTTCAATTTTATCTTTAAGAAGATCATGCTGATATCCTACCGCAGAACGATAACGCAACCGACCTGTCCGTACGCTAGCGGCACCCGGCCGCCGGCAGGACGCACGGACGCTGGTGCCGTGTGCTCGTGTAGGAAGCCACTGCGCCTTGAAAGAGATCGGTCGCGTCCGCAGCAGGGGCGGCTGCCAGCCAGTGTGTCGTTGGCTCTGGCTGGAGTACTGCGTTGGACTTACTCACGCATTAACTGCGGCTGTGTCAAACGAGATGCTGGGCTTTCAACCCCCCGTTGACCCCGGCTCTTACATGTGCGAGACTCGACCACGGAGCTAATGCTACGCCATGCGAGTTTGTCAAATTCCCAAGAGCATCTATTTCCCGGCATCACTTTTGTCCACAGACGACACTACCACATCAGAGTGTGGACTGCTGGTGGGTCATTGCCGACCCTTGTGTTACTTTGTCAGTGCTGAGGCGGAGCACGAGGGCTTGTCACAGGTGCAACCGCACAGAGGTGGCCATATGCTATCATGGTACAAGGGCAGAGTCGAGAAGGAAGGTAGACACGCCTGGCACGCGTACAAGACCGCCATCAGAGGATGCATGCATGGCAGTTGTGTACGGCACTCGCGAGCAGCACGGTCGTCACATACCCCACGCCTACCCAGAGGCACGCTCTCATACCCACAGACAACTTGCCCGTCCACTCAATATTGTTGCAAGCACAACATGATGCCAGTCACCTGAGATACGCATTCGCTCCTACAGTCACACTCTGAGCAACCGCACACATGCGAAGCGATGCGTCCACCAGAAACTCTACCAAGGGTTCAACCCTGATTGCTTGCATGCACACCCAATGCAGGTTGGTGTCTGTCTATTTGGGTGTGGGTGTGGGTGTGTAGCGGTCTGAGCTTCTGGGTGAGACGTCGATTTCTGTGCGCGTGTTAGATTCTGTGAGTGTCTGGGTTTGTGCTTGCTCTGCTTGCTCCTTTCACGGTGCTGCCCGCCTCGCTGAATTTACCCTTCTAACACACAATTCAGGTTGGTCCCTTTGCCACACCCCCACCTACAGCTGGCGCGGGACGCCTTCAAACATCGACCCTGAATCAGACACTGGTGCCTTCGCGAGGAACATCAACTCAGCAACGCCATCACCATCTGGGCCATGTGGCTGCCTTTGTGTTTAAGAAGATGCCACACCAAAAGGAGAGTGGCAGAGCAGGGTTTTGTTACAGAAGAGTCATCGGGAGAAGGCATATAAAGAATAAGGAACTCTTCCGCATCAACAGCCACTAATACACAGCCACACTATAAAAGCGCACGCACATACGCATCAGTCCGGGGGTGGCTCGGCAGGGTGAGTCTGCACTGTAGCCATGCCGTGGCGCCATCACGAGATGCGACGTGTCCCCACTTCTCATGTTGTACCTTCGCATGTCTCGTAGCGCTCGGCGTTGCCCATTCTCAGTGGACGCGGTCCCGCCGGACTGAGGTGTGGGTGCGGTTGTGATGTGATCGTGTGTGTATTGGTTTTGGTGTTTGTCTTCTTCCATTCACTCTTTTGTAATTCCCTGTCCCGAGGGAGCACCGAGGCCGTCATGCCTCAGATCCCATCCACTACAAGAACGACTTTGACCCGGAACATGGTCCGGTAGCTGGCTGCGTACCGGAACGTTGCCGTCTGGTTGTCCCAGGGTCTTGTTCCGGGGATCGCGGATCAGAGCTGGCACCCAGGTGTCCCGGAACAAGAACAATCAACTGTTCCGGTATACTTGATCCGGTATGTGCACCAACCTGCCAGGAACACCGGCCATAGCGGTCCGGAACACGCGCTCCGGGGAACGATCATCGTGAGGGAAACCGCTGGCTTTGTGGACCCAGCTGCCCATGAATGTCCTACCTGCCATATAATTATGCAGCTGTTATCAGGCCGACTGCACTAAGACCGATGGTGTGACTACAATTGCAAGGCAACGTGCCCAGTAGCGGTCTGTCGACGCAGTGACGCGGTGTAGACTTTATAGATTTTGCGGTACAGCACTCATACGTGGCACAAGAATTCTTAAGACATCTTGATGTATTATCTAGTGGTGGCCATGTCGCCATTTGCGAAACTGTGCGCGTGGCCAGTCTGGGTCGCCATGTCTGCGTCTCGCGTGGCCAACCTGGCGAAACTTTTCAGGCTGTGCATACGAGCGTAGGTGATTTGTCATTCACATCCCCTGGAAGTCCTTCCCTGGACGTCTCGTTGCATGTCACAGCTGATGCATCATGATGGCCAGTCCGTCCCGTGGGGCCTTGTCGACACCTGCATGATACTGCACTGCGTCTATGCCTTCTACCTCGGGAATTGCAACGCTAGCGCTGGAGATGCTGCACATCGGCGGAAAACCAAATTCGAGCATAACATATGATAAACGACTTGGCCAGGCAATGTGTACATGCTGCGTTCACATGTCCGTTTGCTCCGAGGCCTGTGTTGACTTTTCAGCACCAATGCAACTTCCCATCCCGCGAACAGTCGGGCCACCACCACGTTAACTTACGAGATGTTGAGCTGTGGATTGATCTCGAGTATCCGAAGCTGGTTTGGCCTTATCGACGCTCACATTAATTGTCGCAATGTGGTATCGCACCGATCCGTTTTCAAGAACAGACGTCCGCCTCATCATGACAAGCTACATGGGACGGACATGTCTATTTAACATCGAGTCGCCATGACACATGTTCAGAACAGATGCTTTTTGGAGGTGTGCGGTTGCCCAGCTCTTCTCCTTGCAATGATCTCTTGCAAGAATGCGAGCTGAGAGAGCTCCTGCAGTCTTTCAAAGATGTCGGAGAGATCAGATTACCTCATCATATTCAAGAGTGCAAGAGGGACGAGAATTTAGCTTTGCCTTCTCAAGACACAATGACGCTGCTGCTACTCTCGCATAGGTATGCCTCCATAAACAAGAGATCTAGCAACTGCCTCCGCAGCAACTTGAAGCTGTACCACGAGGAGCAGCAACTTAGCTGCAGGACCAGGATGCTATTTCACTCATGCTGATGTGTACAGGTGTCCAACACTCATTCTAGCGCCCACACATGTGCGGCTTCTACAACAGTACAGCAACGAGTGAGGCACTGCCCTATTTCACAAATGCAGTCATGATTGAGGGCTGCTCTCACAGATGCAGTCATGATTGAACTCACACAAGCTGTACAAGGTGAGCACATGTCTCAATAGATCGAGTTTCAGCCTCTCTGCACAGAGGCCAGCTTTTTGACCCTTGCTGTGCTGGCTGATTTACTTCTCAAGGTATATAGCTTGCAGGGAACAGCCATCACTTACACGATGAACGGGGTCCCAATACGAGCACCAGCACGCCAATCAATTAAACGCAGAAGTCAAGCAAAAACCGAAGCCCGACTTTCGATGTTGACATAGTTTAATTTGTGGTTCGCAATATGGATGCTCGGGGCGCTGTGTTACAAAGGCTGTGCAACGTGAGAGCACTGCCCAAGGAGAGGCAGGACCGTGTGATGAGACGCACGCATTCTGCGACGCTCGTAAGGTTGTCAGTGATGTAATGTTGCTTACTCGGTGTACATTATGTGATACATCGTTCCTGTGTGATCGCCTGCGTGTTCGCCTGCGTGTCCACAAGCATCGCCGGAACATGCCATACCCCCAAACACTCTAAATCTCTACCCCAGATTGGCTGTTCCGGGCCCGGCGGAACCAAAGAAGCACGCGAATTAGAGCCCCAGGACGGGTGAAAATAGCAGTATATGTCAGTTATATTGTTTTGCATTGAGTCGCTGCACGGCTGGGCTGGTGGAACGGCGTCCGCCCCGTGACAACGGACAGCCAACTGATCACACGATCACGGCCACGCCAGGCTGGCAACATACAGAAGTGCTCCGAAACACAGCCGCAAACACTCAGTAGGCAACTTCAATGATCAGCGCGGAGAATGATCGGTCGCCAGACCTTCTCATCACCACGCACAAGCTGCACTACAGCACCGGTGCCCTCGTACACTGACACTCGGTACATCGTATCGATGCATTGTGAGCAACTCAGGCAAGCCCATGCACCTTCACGCATTTAATTTGGGCCACTGGGCGCGAGTAAGTGTGGACACGTCTAAATGGTGTGGTGTAGCGCACGATGCGAGTACGACGCATCTCTGCTTCATCCGGGCGCCCGACACGGAACATGCTACCGTTGAGTCACAGCGACACCGAAACAACACAAATAACCTTAAAGCTAAAATATCGCGTCACGAAAGTCGACCTGTGCCAGTCGCATGACGAGCCCGCGCTGAGACAGGCAGCCTACCCGCACCTGGTGCTGAACGCACACGGGCTCGGAAAGAACGACAACAAGCGTACAAACACTCGAAATTCATCCATTTGTCCGCCCGTTTTACTCTTCACGGCAGTGGAGTTCGGCGTGGTATGAAAACTTCGTGACTGGCTTACATGCACACGAGAACACGCGCGTGTAAGCGTCAGTGCGCGCCGCGAAATCATGCGGGCGTGCAGCATACCACTACAACAACCTCGAACGATGTTCTCACGCCGACACCACTGCAAAGCTAATTTCCCACACTTTGTTTGAGAGTCGCTGAACACGGCATTGTGCCACCGGAACAGCTCCCAAAATAGTGTTCCGGTGGCCTGTTCCTGCAAAAGTCATTCTTGTAGTGATCTGGCGCAAGGCCAGCGACCACACAGATGTCTGCTACAAATGCCAGCTTGTATGGTGTTACGGAAGAGAAAATTTGTCGCTCCCTGACAACAGCCTATAATTGATCTGTGGAAGCTGACAGGCTTACAGAAGAGTGAACGGGAACATAGAAACGTTACAACATAGCAACCTCCCAAATCAGGCACACACGCACGGCGACGCTACATCGCAAACACCTCAATCTGGCATGACCGGGTCCTCCAGGAGCGAGGTCTGTAAGCTTACAGCGTTGCCGTGGTGCAACTGATGCCTCGGGCAGCTCGAACAACTCTGAGCGTAGCTGTCGTGCATCACTAAGCACGCATGTCAACTGTCACGATTTAACACCAGGAAAGACGTAGACATGCAAGCAGAATTGGGGCCTTGCGCCATTGTGCATCCTGTTCGGACGCAGCTCATGCTATAAATGGCGCAGTCCCCAGATCAGAGCCGTAGAGCTGCACGCATATCTTTGCCTATGTGCATCAGGCTGCACCTGCGAAAACCTGCTCGTCAAGGCTGATAATCGAAAGGTGTGCCCTTGATCATTGCTGCTCCAGCAGCACACCTCTAGTGTAGCTCAATTGGGATTTTGTTTCTGAACATCCATCATATATGTTGACTGGCGCGGATTGCTCAGAGCCGCCATTGATTGTAGCATGCACACCATCCCCCCCAGCCCTAGCTGTGAGCATGGACAGTCACTGTAGATGCTCTTCATGGTCATGCTCTGAAGCACCTCATGAAATGTACGGGAGACATGACACATGATCAAGTCATAGCAGCCACGATATATATGGATGGCATACATGCTGCCACCTGCAATTCGCAATGGCAGGGCAGGGCACATGCCCTGACCACAAGGAGTGGCCAAGATCACTCACCGACACATGCCCTCACAGTTGTTGGCAGTGGCCATGGTGCAGCAGCGGCAACACGGCATGCCATGGTGGTTACGCCTCCTACTTATGTGAGTCAGGCGCAGCTCCTGTGTATGCTGCGATTGCACCCAGGCCATAGCAGCTGCAGGCTACGACGCATGAGCGTTATCGTGCGACACAAAACATGCTTTTGCATCGGCTGAGAGACTTGTCTTTGAGGCACACGCCCTTGTTCCACCTAGGGGGGTCTGCACTCGGGACATGCACACGTCCAGCGGGAACGCGAGCCACTCAGACATCGCCCAGGGCCCTGGGCGGTGTCTATGGACTCACAATAACATACTGAATGCACAAAGGCGGTCGTCTCACGTCGCTGGGCGAAAGTAGCCTTTTCGTCGAAAAGCGTATGTATATCTGGGCAGAATGACCCATTTCGCCCAGGGAGCGCCTACAGCGCCCAGCGCGTGCCCAGAGCACGCCCAGTGAGCCGAGGACACCCTTATTATGTTTATATTCAATAGTGGGACGTTGGGACGTTATCTTCGATGTTATCGATTGCTGTGGAAGGCGTCCTAGCCGTTGTGGCTTGTGGGGTCATGTACTGTCACATGTAGGCAGCTGCTCTGCGCGATTGGAGCGTTATAAGGAATCAATACAAGTGTTGTTCACTCTTGGGGATGGGTTGCTTCGTCGCCATTCCGTTGATTGCTTCAGCGGCTCTGACCCCATTTCGTTCTGGCGTGTCCCGTACATGGCATGAGTATACAACAACAGGCTTCAATAGACGTGCATGCTTAAATTATGGTACATTCGGGATACCTTCAACAATACCGACAGCTGTGATCAAGGCTGATCCTGCGGCTGTCCACATGATGAAGGTCATTGTATTGACACCAAGTGGATGCAACTGGCCTGGTTGATACATCTGGCATGTACGTCATAAATGACAGTATCATTTAGTTGCAACTAGATTGTATTGCAAGCGATGTCACATCTGAAGGATGCCAGTCAGGTTATATGCTGATTTCATGGTAGCATTTTCCAAGAGGCAGCTCTAGAAAACCGATGAAGTTGACCGTATACTGCTGTGGAAAAAAACGCAAAAGAATATTTACGCGAGAAGAACTCAGCATGCGCTCTGCATCACTGTCATGGGATTCTGAACTGCATTAGAGGTGTAGGAAAGCAAGAATGCCTCACACACAACCTCTTTGTGTGCTTGCATCTGTGACCTGCCACACTATGCCCACTGGTTACATCATGATTGACCACGAATCACTCATGTGGATTGGTGCTGGTTGAAGCGTCGATAAGCTATTTTATTTATATATATATATATATATATATATATATATATATATATATATATATATATATATATATATATATATATATATATATATATATATATATATATATATATATATATATATATATATATATATATATATATATATATATATATATATATATATATATATATATATATATACGAAGCACGATTAGCTATTGCGTAGTGCTGAATGTATATGTGTGAATATTATAATGAACATGCTGTCGCGACCGTCACAGCCAGATTCGCAGTGCCTCCGTGCCCTCCAGAACGAAGAAGGAGCTAATGTACACAGACGAAAATTATGACTGCGATTTGTAGATCGCGCAGGGATCAATCTTGCCGTGGCTTTGATGAGCTAATGTACGGTAGCGTACTTTCAATCACTGTGACGGAAGAACAATGTTGCCTTCCCCACCGAGACTAGAGATCCTGAGCCATCTAGGGCTGGTGGTTTTTGGTATGTGTACGTATATGGTGTGGTTGATTGGAATGATATGTTGCGTCTTTGCTGCCACAGCTGTTTTGCGTCTTTGCAAACTCACGAGGTGCAGAAATTGCACGCAAGTTCCGGCAGAAACCAACAGCAATGCCAATCACTTAAATTCACTCAATATGCTGAGTCTGTGGTAGCTAAGCCGGTCTAGGCTGGCGTGGTGTCCGCTCTCCGTGACTGCATCACAGACACGTCGGACATACCCGCATGACACCGGTTGATAGGTCACTGAACATCCATGAGACATATTATAGTGTCTTTGGGGTGTTCTCAACCCACTGTGCTCACTGGGCGTGCGCTGGGCGCCAAATCCGCGTCCATGTGCGAAATCAGCATTTGGGGCGAAAACAGGCCTTTCCCTGGGTACCTGTATACGTTTTGCCCAGGGACCGCCTGTGTGCATTCAGTATGTTATTGTGAGTCTATAGACACCGCCCAGGGCCCTGGGCGATGTCTGAGTGGCTCGCGTTCCCGGTGGACGTGTGCATGGCCCGAGTGCAGAACCCCCTTTCCACCTGTCGCACTGCAGCAGCCCGCAGCCCGCCACTGTCTGAGACACGGCACCACATCATGCGGGCATGAGGGCATATCACCACCATGCATGCGGGCATGCTGGCATATCTACGCACCCTGTCCGATCCCGAGCGATATCGCAAGATACACTTGCCCCGACTGTCACAACATGAAGCGACACATGTGTCGCCTTCTGTTGGAAAAGTACATTGCAGTGGCTTCTCGTTATGGGGCGAGGCCTTCCAGTCCACCTAGGCATCCTGAGCTCCAGCCACCTCATCTGTAGATCATGTACACCTCGCTTGCGGTATGACGCGGGCCTGAGGACGCAATCCAGCCGGACTGAGTTGTGAGTGATTGAGTGAGAGTTGATTCGGATGAGATTCGGTTTCAGTGTTTGTTTTCTCCCGTTCACTCTTTTGTAAATCCAGATGTCCACCTCGCTTAACTTGTCTTCACCTCAAGACGAACCTAGCTGATTGGACATGCAGGTTCACAAGCACTGAAGGCTCTGCCTCAACTGAATAGACTCGATGTTGGGTTACTCGGTCGTCTTCCTGTTGTGCCTGCTCGGCACAGTTGCCGGTGCGCCGATTGGCGCCGCCGCAGCTTTGTCGCAGCTGAGGTACACCCATGACGAGGATTTGCCATGCGGCTGGTCGGAGGAGGTGCTGCCTGGCTCTAGGAAGCTGCTTCAGCTGCAGCGGGGTGCGGTTCTGCGTGTCTATTCTGTCCAATGTGCAGGTTGAACTAGTGCTGTGTCCTCGTAATGACTTGAGAGCTTGTAGCTGAAGAGTATCGCTGCACTGCTATCCGCACAGCGGGGCTGATGCGGTGAGCCCACACCCACTTTGTTGCAGGCGTGCATGCATGCAAATTGCGACAGCGTGTGCGACTACATCGTGTGCAGCAACTATGAAGCTTTCATGAACTGCCAGTACTTATGTCATGCTCAAAATGGAAGAATGGCTCCAGGCTCACTCGTTGTACCAGTTTCGACACGATGTCTTTCACAATTTGCACCCGCGATTGTGCCGCCCTGGCTCTGTTGAATCCGCTGAGGCTGCTGTGTCACAAGTGCAAAGACGGCGAGGCAGGGAGAACCTGCCTCGCCGTTTTGCCAAGACACCCCTTTCGCTGTTGTGTCAACACTCTCAACTTGAAAAGAACCTGCATTCCCTTTGCCTCGCCAATCCACATCTTGCAGCCTCACCCGCGCAGGCACATCGTGTCCCAATATATGTCGGTAATATAATGTGCCACGAAGAATCTCAGCATATATGCGCATAGCATTTGCTATGTGTTGCCCAAAGCACTCGTATGTCAGGACCAGATTCCAGGTGACTGTCATGCATGCAGGCTTTTCGTCCCATCCATGTCCGGAGGACAGTTTCCATCCCTGCCCGCCGTCGGGCTAGAAATCTAGCTATGAGAATGACAGCAATGATGGAAACGAGGCGTATGAAGGACATGAGGGCATGTTGCTGCGGGTGTATGTTTAGGACTTGATGAACTCAGTGGCCGCTCACAGCTGCTAGCACAGCTGTGCCAAGCCGCGGCTGTCACACGGTGTCATGGCCTCCCCGTCTGTGTACAGTAGATCGGTGGTGTATCGTGGGTAACGGGAAGCTGTAGGTGTTGCTGTGAGCAGCAGGGTGTGGCAATGCATGAGACTGGCAGTGGGCTTTGGGTGCGCCGGCGGTCAGGCAGGGTGCATGCATGCCCAACACTAAATGTCCAGGAATGTACGTGCCCTGCCGGCTCGTTTGAATTTTGAGTATGCTCTTTGACATGGGTAGATCCAACAGATAGGCCTGAAGCGTGTGCGTGTGATCTAGAGTATAATGACCAAAGTGGATAGCGGGATCGAGGGTAGGCAGGTAGCTACCAGTCACAATCGAGCTTTTCTCTGGAGTTTGTTAAATATCCTCACAAATCCACAAGTGTAATGTGGCCACCAACGGAGTGCTTCAGTCTGCACTGCTGCAGTCTGTTTAGCAAAGTTGGTATGATGCATACTGTTCCGCAAAGCGACCCGGTTGGAATAGCATATGGGTGTGAGTCTACTAGTAAGCAGCATGTAGCGCTGGTGCCATGTCTAGCCTGAACGGTGCCAGCCGTAGCAGCGAGCCGCAGCCCTCTTAGCACCATGTGACCCGCGAGTGCTGACAAACAAACATTGCTGATGGAGGAGCGGAAACATGGCCTAGGCCTGGCACATAGGAACACAGGGCGGCTTGTGTATGTGTGGGTGTGTCAAAAAGGAAAAAGCCGGAGGGGCTGGTAGCACCGCCAGGACCATGAGGGAGAGCACGAACAACGCAATGCAAACGTAACAAGAGAGCAACAGCCAACGCCAAGGCAAACAAGGGATCACAGGCACCCACAGACTCCCACACCCCCACACACCCCCATACGCACCACCCCCACACGCGCACCCACCCCCAAACGCACCTACACACGGATACTCGACCCACGCACCCGCACGCGGCCCATACCCCACCCAAACACACACACCCACACGCCCACACGCTACACGACCCCGCTGCCCGCGCGGCAGCGGCAGCCCCACGCGACGGCCCGGCCGCCCCATGCAGAAGCCGCCGAAGGCCCACAGGACCCCACCCCAATGCCCCAACCAGGCCAGCCCCGAGCGCCGGAACATCCACGCGGGGGCGCCCCCATCCGCCGACTCGACAGGAACGGAGCACGCCCAAGGTGCACTGTGTCCGAGGGTCCGGGCACACGGCAGAGGAGGCACACGCGGCCTATCAGTGCGGCCGAGCCACGGATGACGCACGGCCCGCGAGAGAGCGGCGAGGACGCCGCGGGCGGCTCGCCGCTCAGGCCGGATGGCCCGTGAGCGGTGAGATATCATCACATGGGACCGTGTGGGTGTGTGTGTGCTCGTGTGTGTGGCTGTGTGGCTGTGGCCGGCGCAGGTGCTCACGTTGCGTGGGTGTGTTGGTGTGTGCTGCGTGCGGATTTTTGTTGGTTTTTGCGTAGTGTTCGGTTCCCCTGGCTGTTGCTCGCGGTGCTGCCTGCCTTGTTTGTTTTGTCCTTATAACACAGGAACTATCGTTGGTGTACCGCTGTACCGATGCCTTGTGTGGGGCCTGGAGAATCGTCTCCCGGAACACGGTGACACTCTCACAGACTACCGTTACCGCTTTGGAAGTCTGCACAACTACTCCATCAGTTCAACAAGTCCGGGAAGATTGTAGCACTATACACAGTGCAGCGGCTGGCTGGGGCAGCTTGAACCGTTTGCAGCGCCGATGTCGTATCAGTGGCCACTAGTGGGCGCCGCCGATGAAACAATACTCCGTTGATGCATACTGGGACAAGTGACATGTCGATTGGCGTGCCTGTACGTTCTGACCGGCGACAGGTGCGATCACAGATGCGTGAGGCCCAGGCGAGTGCATCAGAGCGCACTGCCTGTCTTCGCTGGATCAAAAAGCAAGATCGGCCTGCATTGACCTGCCCATCAAAATTATGCGCAGTACATGTGCCGTGGGAGAAGCTAAATCCACGGCTGAGAAAGGCCAGATCAGCCCTGAAGACCAATTCCAGCAGGAAATTTCCATTCGCTACCGCCTGAGGTTGCAGAGGCTGCTACCGCGTCTGACAACTCGGCCACAGACGTTAAGACGCGGCGGCTGTCATATCGGCTGAGGTCCCCCGTCCGGCATGGCGGGCTTGGACTGACAATGCTGGTGGACAGCGTCGCTGACGGGGCTTTGGAATTTCCTCTTGGGGGCTGGCATGGCCGAGCGCAACCTCGCCGGCTGCCCGGACCTGCTCCGCTCTCTCCGCAGCCACAGCCGGGGCAGTCGGTTGCTGCGCTGGCAGGGCTTGTTCGACGAGCTGCATGAGTTGCTGGAGTCACTACAAGAAACTCGACTTCCCCAGAGTTGAGCAAAGTGCCCTTTCTGGATCAGGTGCCGGTGGGCTGAGGGCATTACTGCCCCCTTCTGCATCAGGGGCTGTTTCAGCATACAGCAGTTGGGGGCAGAACTCGCCACACTCACCCCAGAGCCACACTGGCAGTGGCAGTCAGGGGCAGATCTGTGCAGCACTGCTCGGGGTTGTTTCCATGGCCGGCCACCAACTCGAAGCAGAAGGGGCACATTCATGGATTGTCGGGCATCAGCTCCCATTCATGCGAACTCACTACAGCTGCGCTTCTGCTACGGTTTAATCCTCAATTGTTGGTCTGCTTAGATCCGCGATGTAGTTTGGCGGCAACGCATGTGGATCGAACGTTGCCCGTGTTGGCCCCAAACAGCTCCACAGCTCTTGGGGCAGTTTGCTACCGATGTACTGCAACAAGTCTCAGCTGGGACCCGCACCCATACTAAACGACTTATATATCTTCTATGCGCTCATTTGAATCAACACGAGCCAAATATGTACAGCATCCGGCTAATTGTGGTCACGTACAACATTTGCCCTTGGCCATCATTAGCCCCAATACCTGGCCTAATGTGCCCCAAGTGATACGCCCCATGTCACAGATCCGCCCCAAGCCCTTTCCATAAACCTCCCCAGACGCAGTATTGGGGTAGTCAAGTTTCTTGTAGTGGGTGGGAGGCCGACGCCCGCGACCTACCGGACGAGTCCGTCTCGGGCAAGCTGCTGGCAGCCCAGCGTGAGGTGGGGCGCGTGGTCGCGGACCATGCGCCTCGCTCCAGATACAAGGTATCGATCTTGACACGCCGGCGGGTCGGCGGGAAGCGGCGTGGCTGAGGAGCGCGTCATGGCGGCCGGCAGGTGCCTTCTTCTCCGCTCTGCCGGGCGGCGAACTCACCCTGGGCGACGACATGTTTGTCCTGGCGGTGTGGCACCGCCTGCGATTCCGCGTCCCGTCGGACGTCCCCCCCCCCCCCCCTCCTCCGTGCAAATGCAGTGCAGGCGTTCCCGCCAAACCAGACCACGCCATGGTCCGCAAGAAAGTGGGAAAGGAGACACAGATGCGCCATGATAACTTGGATCGTGCCTTGCGCCTGGTCGCCTCTGATGCCGGATTGCAGTCTGCCCTGGAGCCGCTCTACCGTGCCCTCGCGTGGGGCGCGGATGTGTAGCTGAATCGCCGTGGGGACATTGTCGTGGTCATGCCACGGCTGGAGATACCGGCCGTGGACGCCGTGGTCACTCATGCGCCGGCGGCCTCGTACGTGGCCGCTGCAGCGCAGGAGACGGGTGCGACGGCGGAGCGGGCGGAGGATAGGAAGCGGGACCGCTTCCGGCGGGACGTGCCTGACCATGCCCGCGTTCCGATTTTCCCCGTTTGCAGTTGAATCGTGCGGCTTCATGGGCAAGGCTGCCGTAAGGTTCGTCTGTCAGTTGGGGGATGTGGCCGCTGCCAGTGGGCGCATCTCCAAAGGCGCATTTGTCCAATGGACGTTGCGGGTGTTGCCAGTGTCGTTGCAGCGGGGCAATGCGGACATGTATCGGAAGCCTTGTGTGCCTGCTGATGCGGACGAGATCCTTCTTTAACAGATCTATAGTTGTATGACTAGCTTGCGATCGGTGTTGCTGTCCCGCCTTGAGTCCCAGTTGCAGTCCATGTTCATCATCTACGTACACGCAGATGATTCAGGTGTCGGTTTCGGTTTCAGTGTTTGTTTTCTCCCGTTAACTCCTTTGTAATATATCCCGGTGTCTGCTCTGCAAGCCAGACTTCGACCTGCCGATAATCCCTAGGACCAAGCTCTGGAAGCTGTTTCGGGTTTGGTGTTTGTCTTCTCCCTTTCACTCTTTTGTAACATCAAGCTCTGGAAGCTGACCCAGTAATTTTTGTAATCCAACCAATGCAAAGTTTTACCTTCCTACACCTTCTGATCACTCACTCATGTAGTGACCAATCACTATAACTGGAAAACCCAGATCTTCGGCAATTGTTTCATGTACCATCTCGTGTCATTCTCTCGGTGCTGCCTGACACAGTATGCCATGCCACAGGTTCGCATGCATGTTGCTGTGGCCTATGGGTGGCCTATGGGCGTTCCTTGTAGTTGAATGGCATGGTAGTTGCAAATTTGTCCGCTGCCACAGGCATCTCTAATGGTTCTGAGCGTCGATGTCGTGTAGTACCCAGCCCTCATCCACCCTTTCACGGCATAGTGAGGGCGCAGACATGCGCGACATAGACTTTCTAGTAGGGGTGGCGACTTGTTGTAATGGCCAAGTCTGCCTGCTCGGAAGCACACATATTCCAGATATGCAGGCACAGATTGTGGATACATGTGTATGTATCTCAGGCTAGTGCCCTGCTAACATGAGCCAGCCAAAAGTATACCAAAGAATACCTCAGAGTGCAAGCCTGTACCACGTCAGAGCTGTGCACGCGAGATGCATGCATACAGCTAAACGTGCATAAATCCACATGCGCATAAAGTGCCACCAGCATTCCTCAGCATGTATAATCTCACATACCAATCCCATGTGTCATGCCACCTTATGCCACAGCCTTTTGGCAGCGCAGTACGTGCCCCATAATGCATGTGTTGCATGCACACCCCTGGACTGCACTTGCGCACGCCAAGGGTGCAGTGTCAATGACGCCAGCCAGTCTACGTCTGTGTCTCCATGCAGCACCATCCTGCTGTATTGGATTGACAGAGGATGATACATGCCAAATGCCAATGCCCGCAGAAGATCGCCAGATCTCGAGGGATGCTGCACCCTGATCTGTACAGAGATCAACGAGGAGCGCGATTCCATAGTTCCACAGAGCTATCAGTAGCGAGGACAGCACAAAGCAGGGATGGGCCTGGACACATATACTCCAAGTGCTTTGATGTGATCGACACAATTACCTTTGGTCGATTGGGGCGCTTCTGTTCCAGCCATTCCAGTGTGTGCTGCATTGTTACCCCTGTCTTTCTCTACTGTCGTTTTCTGTACGCTCGCAAGGGTGCCCAGCACCCAGCGCTACCCGACTAGTCAAAACAATTGGCGTTGCAGCGCCACCTCCTCGGATGCAGGTCCTGCTACAAAAGCATCATGGCGAGGCCATGGTGAGGTCCTCAGGTCCTAAATACAAAAGCGTGAAGGATAATGAACAAATGCATCAGAAGAGTCTTTCGGTTCATAAGGTAGGTACAGCAGAGCGCATCGTAGAAGAGGCAAGCGCACGCCTGGCGTTAAAGGTCGCCACACTCTGCACCTGTGGACTGAATCGGACTTGCAACACCCTCGCGTTCAAGAAGCTCGCAGTACCTCGACTGTGAAAGGAGTCATTGTGGACATTGCCGCTGATCACCACGGCTGTTACGCGCCAGGTGTGGATCTGACCAGTGATGCTCGAACAGCACACCGCCACAGTCTTACGAAAGAGTGAACGGAAGAAGACAAACACCAAGACCAAATCAGCCCTGCGTCTCGGCGTCAAAATCAACAACAACACACACATACACATAGCATCATACTACAACCGTGCCCATACCGCAGTCCGGCAGACCGCCACAGTAGCCACGTCGACGCCGTTCGCTTCATCTGATGCAATACCTGTGAGAATTGAGATCGCGTGCGGCTCCAAGCGCTGATGTATATTCTACACGCTCTTTGCATCGAGCCTGTTGTTCCTGGTGGGAGTGTTACGTGATGTGTATATATTTAATGGGGCCGTGATGAACATAGATTAACGTATCTGAGGCCACATTGGCCTGGAAGCCTCTCAGCTGCCACTGATTGCACCATGTACACAAACCCCTTGCAGTCCTTGCTGCCAGAAGTAAGAATGACTGCGTATAGTTACAAAGAATAGAGGCCGGGCATCGGGCCGTTCCTAGTTATCCATCCGCAAATCGGCTCACTCATGCATGGCACTAGGCCGGGTACGAGCACGTATCACAGCCATGCTGGTGCTGACAGCCAAATTTTGAAGCCCTGCACGGAGAACAAGAGCATTCCCTTTGCACAACGCCACAATTGCAAGCGGCGCAGAGCATTCGTCACAAACAAAGCACGCTTCACCGTACCACAGCATCCAAGCAACATGCATGCTCTTCACGCAAGCGCAATTACATTTGATCAGCGATTGCACATGCAGGTCACAGATGCTGCTAAGCACTCCGTTGCAGGGCACATGGCCAGCAGGCCAACAAAACTAGTTGGCCGCTAACTGAACCAGTGAGAGGAGATAGCATGAATCCAGTTCAGCGGCATGATTCTCGCTCTGAACGACCCAGGGTTCGGCGTGTGGAATGTAGCAGTGTACATTATCGCTGAGGCTCACAGGACTTTCATTCTGAGGCAAATCGCATCCTGAGCTACATGGACAAGCTCTCCCCCTGTGTACATAACTGAGATCGCAAGGCACACTCAATAGTACACCAGAGCGCGCCCTCGCGTACAGCAAGCGCATGCAGCAACACAGCGACATATCTGCAGTGTGGCACATACTGTGATACACCTTAGGTGCACAGATTGATACATGTGCCACACCGCATCGTCCCTAGTGCGATGCAACGCGGGCCAGCTGGGCTGCGTGGCGGTCTGCTAGGCTGGCAGGGTGAGCTGTGGGTCTGAGGGTGGGATGGGGTTGGGCTTGGGGCTGGGGCCCCAGCAGGAGGCGGCCCGGACAGGCGGCCTCGGGCGGCGCTTCATCGGGCGCGGCTCCGCCGTGCGGGAACTGGCGTTGGGGTGCGGGGTGCTGTGTGGGTGTGCGTGTGGTGGTGTATGTCTGTTTGCTTGTGTGGGTTTGGGTGTGTAGCGGTCTGAGGTTCTGGGTGCGACAGCCTGTTCTGTGCGCGTGGTGAGTTCTGTGTGTGTTGCATGGGCGTCTGGGTTTGTACTTGATGGGCGTCTGGGTTTGTACTTGATGTGCTTGCTTCTTTCTCGCTGCTGCCTGCGTCGCCGCGATCGTCCTTTTAACAAACTCATCCTGAACTGGAATGCAAACATGGTTTGATAACGCATTACTGCATTGTGTCACGTAGGCCCTGCTCTGCTGTGGGGTCTGGCGAGACCCCGGCGGGTTCACTGTGCTAAGTAGGTATATGAACCAGAATTGTGTGCCCACAGATCTAGAATTCTGGCCATACTGTGTACCTCGCCGCCCTGAGCCCCTTATGGGAGCATCAATGCATCCTCCGTGCAACATGCGCATGAAGCCTGGCAGACGGTGGCTGAAAAAAAATTCATATCATATTCACTCACACACCACCATCATGGCATCATAAGGGAACTGGCCTTGGTTCCACCAGCAGCACCGATGCAGCTTGCCGCGCCCCGCTGCCTCCTTACCTGGCGTGCCTGCGTCGAATGCAAGCGTATTCTGCAGTGGCACTCACACCATAACAACTGCAGGCTGTTAATGCTCGACGTCTCTCAGCGTTCACGTGTGCCGCAGAGACTCCTTCTGCAGGGGCTGGGAGTTTTGTTATTTTGAATTTATATTTGCTGTTGCTGGGTTACAGGCAACCCGTAGCATCGCTGCAGATCGCCACGCACGGGCACAGTTTTCCTCGCGAGAATGAAAAGCCTTGTCATACTCGAGTCATATGCATGCTTGCCGCCCTAGCCACATGGGCTCATGTACCACATGCACTTTGCCTGCACACCATGGTGCCAGCCCACCCGGCTGTACTCGCAAAAATCCCTCAAGACAAACACATATGCATGCACGTTCAGAAATTTCAGAATCGCAGGCTCCACTCCATGGCCAACTAAACTGGCTCAATGTATCTTCTTCCGGTAGTCTACACTGGTTGCCATCTCGGCACAGGCAGAGTCGCCGGTGCGCCGACTCGAATGAGGGCCAGCGCCGCCGCAGCATTGGCAAAGCCGGATCACCTCCATGACCAGATTTATCCGGGCGCGGTGGGGTTGACAGTGCTGCCTGTCATGAACGCATGAGGATCGTGAGAGCTGCTTTAGCGTGGTCCGTTCGTGCTTCTCCTTTCTGCTCGAAGCCCTTCTCAGCGTTGTGTCCTTGGTATATCGTTGAGTCCGCATGTAGCTCCAGAGTACGATGCACTGCCGCAATGCTATGAGCTGCGCAACTATCACTAAGATTCTATCCACACCCAGCGCGAACCCCCTGCCGTGCACAAGCGATAAATATGGCAACCTGCAGCGCAATCAGAAGAACGAGCTTGTTCGAAGGCAATGACAGGCTTCAGGGTTTCGAGCGCAGTGAGGGCAGCGGAAGCATTGGAGCGTAGTCTTGGATGCCTGCGGCCTCAGGGGGTGGCATGACCGCGCCTACCAGATCTTTGCGAAGCCTCGGCCGGAAGGACAAGCTCCATGACCTACAATTGCAACGGTTTCTGCATGCGGAAGCGTAAGGCCAGTTGTTTCGTACGAAACAGGCACGTGACAGGTACGAGAAATGTTGGTGGCAGCGCTTTCAGGCTGTGTGTTATCACCTAGTGTCAACACTCTGTGGATGTTGACTTATCAAACAGTGTGATGGTGTGGCGTGCAAGTGCAGCTTTGGGAAGCATGCAAGGGCTGGCATGTATACGCGGAAGTGCATTAGGCATGTAAGGATTCAGAGCGAGCATCACAGCTGTGTCGTGAAGCCGCGACTGTTTCAAGGCCACCCCAACTGCAAGCAGTAGATTCCAATTGTATGTGTAGTACTTGTGGTTGTGAAGCTAGATGTTCATATAAGTAGCGAACTGTTACACAGTATGGGACCGACAGACGTGAGCGGTAGGTGCAACACCACTGGTTGGAAATCGGCAGGTGGGTGCATGCATGCTCAGCAGTCAATGGCCAGGAATGTATATCCGCTTGCGATTGTCAACAAGGCAAACTTTCCATGTGTTTGCTCCTCGGCGCATGCTGAGCCAATACATTGGCTTGAACTGCACACATGTGCAAGTATTATAGGGTGAATGTGCACATCAGCTATTCTGTGGATCAAAGGGGGTTTCCGGTTCCCTGCTATCTGATGCAGATTCTGCCCCTCGTCATCTACAGATACAATGCCGGCGGTGAAGTCCACCCCACCCAGAGCATGCGCTAGACCAGGCCATGGCTGTGAACAGCGACTGACAAAGCAACCACGACCAAGACCGCATGCTAGGCAGAGCTGCACTGCATGATCTCAATGGCGAATGTGGATGGCGTCGTGATGGCCAACGCAGCGAACAATAGCCTGCCGCTCAAGTCTGATGACATGTGAGTGGCGTGAGGCCATAGGCTGAGACCGTGACCGCCACCAGAGCCGCCTCGCCCGCGTGTGCCTTCAGCCTGGCAACAGCACGCACCTGACAAGCAACCGCACGGTAGAGTGTTGGGGAAATAGTGGGTGTACGGGGTGCTGATCCGCTTGAGTGATTTAAACAGCTTTCCGTGTCCAAATGGTGTGTATAGTGGTTTTCGGCGGCGGCGGCTAGTGTAATGTGGTCCACCCTTAGAGATGGGCATAAAATCCACACGCACATGTTGCCAACAGGCTCCTGTCAATTGAGCTCTCGTTCACGATTACTGCCGGGTTTAATGATTGTTGATGTTGATTGTCGGAACCGCTGGCTTCGCATCTGTGGAATGAACACGCATGGACAAGATGGCATTGCGTGATACTGATACTACTGCCGCACATAGTAGATCGAAGTTTTCACCATCTACAAGCTACTTCCAGATGTTCGGCATCCGGAGGCTTTTACATCAATGATATGCCCACATATATTGTCAATCTCAAACATGTATCTTCCACAGTAACCAGACCGTACCTGTAGGGAACGAGATGGGAACCTGGCCTCCCTGCCAACAGTGCCATGTGAACTTACCAAACTGCATCATGAATGCAGTTGATTCGGATGAGATTCGGTTTCAGTGTTTGTTTTCTCCCGTTCACTCTTTTGTAAACCAAGCTGCATCATGAATGCAACCTGCAGCGGCGGGCGGGCCTTGACTGAGCCGAGTTACCACCACCGGAATTTGCTTGACCATGGCAACGAGTGGCACCCTCTGTTGATGTTGATTCGGATGAGATTCGGTTTCAGTGTTTGTTTTCTTCCGTTCACTCTTTTGTAAATATCAAGTCCGGCAGTCCGGCAGCGCCCAGAGTACTAGCCTGAGCTCATGGTGACCATCGACGCAGACGACTATGTAAATGTCTGCTTCAGAAGTCTTCTTTGCACTTCCCGAGAATATCTTCGGACAGAGGTCTGGAAGCTACCGGCGTCGTCCGCAGAGCGGCCGTTGCAACGCGTTGTCACGGGCATCTCGAACGGTTCTGAGCGTCGATGTCGTGCATGACTGTATTACAGGTTACTCAGTCTGCATGGGAACTACCACGTTCAAGTAGAAGCATAGACGTATATAGGCTAGCGGGGATGTCTTTTTGCGCCTTTTTGCATGCTGCCGTACGCGTAAAGTAGCTCTGCTGCAGACGGCGACTCCCCAGAGCAGAACAGCGCACGCATATCTTCGCTGGGAATCACATTAGGTCTGTAACAGGCACTCTCTTTCTGGAAACACATGATTTGCACAGCCTACCCCAATTGAAGCCAAGCGATGCCTCTGACTCTTCTTCCGTTCGCTTGCATGCTATGCCTGCTCGGCACTTGCACAATCGCCCGTGTGCCATTTCAGATCGGGGCTGGCGCTTCCGCATCATCGGCGCATCTGGAGGATCTTTACGACCAGGACTTGCCGGGCGCTGGGGGTCTGGAGGTACTGCCTGGCCTAGAGACCGGAGGATCACGAGAGCTGCTCCAGCGCGGTCCGTTCCTGCATATAATATTCGCGCCGGACGCGATCCTGCCGGACTGAGTTGTGAGTGCGGTTGTAGTGTTCGTGTGTGTGTGAGTGTATGTTGCAGTTGATTCGGATGAGATTCGGTTTCAGTGTTTGTTTTCTCCCGTTCACTCTTTTGTAAACACATTCGCGCCACGATGAGCTTCGGTTTCAGTGTTTGTTTTCTCCCGTTCACTCTTTTGAAACATTTGCGCCACGCGTTGTTTGAAATGGCGCATTCCTCTCTCTCAATTGGTGAAGCATTCGAGTGACTCATGTGACCCAGGAGTATCATATATGATGCGCTGCGTTTACACCTGGGGCGCGGGTTGCCAATGTGAGCGTGCGCCCAGGTTGAAGTAGGCATGTGTATTGCGCCAATGTTATGCTACAGGCGTCTGTCAAACTTAATGTTGGTATGGGAAATGCCTACCCGATGTGAGATGCAGTTGATGACAAGACTTGTGCTACCCCGAACGCGTCGAGGGCGCTGTTGCTGTCGTGTTACACAGACAGAGAAGGCGTGGAATGTAGTGCTGCCAGTACGCTGATGTTGCCGCCTGACCACCTCTCTGTCAACCCTGGATGGAAGTGCGGCCACTCGGCCTTGCCATCAGTGCTCTACAAATCGCCGGTTTTCCCGCTGAAATAGACGTTTTTTTCCTGAAAATGGCGCCAAGATTTTGAAAAGTCGACGGTTTACGCCGCTGAAAATAGGCTGTTGCAGCAAATGCCAGCGGGCGCAGCCCGCTGTGTCTCGGGCGTCTGAGCGGTCTTGCCCGCTAAAATGTGGCCACAGAGGATTGCATAGATAGATGTTCACATAGATAATGCTGCGAGCACACGAGCGAGCGAAGCGAGCGATCTTGACTACCAGCTGCACCTAGGTGCACAGTGTCCTCAGGTGCACTTTCCGAGACGTCACTTGATGCTTTGCGCTGTAGCCGCAACACGCTGGCTTTGTATCACTACATAATGTTGCGAAGCACAGTTCAAAGTGCCAATAGACGCTGTGTGCACATGCCGCTTTGAGCAATGCTTAGTCCGTTCGGTTTCGAGGGGCCAGCCCCCTGAAAGCGCGCTCGTGATGAGGTTGACAGCACGTCCGGCACGAACCAGGCAAGAGGGCGACTGAATGTGTATGTTGCTGTTGTTGCCCACACAAACAGACCTTGGAGGTAAATATATATGATTGCAAAGGTTATTCCTTACTACCACACTTCAGCAGACATGTATATGTACATATATGATTGCGAGCAAAGCGAGGCCGAAATGTTTTTGTCGTGCCTCCAGAAAAAAACAATTTCGGCGGGATAGCCCTCCGAAAATTCAGCATACCAGCGGTACTTGCCCTCTGAAAAATGGAAAATCTCAGCGGGAATCCCTCCAAAAAATACGGGGGTTGTAGAGCACTGCTTGCCATGCTTTGTCTGGTCGTATAACAGCTCGGGCAGAGCCCGGTATACCGTGACAGATTCTCGGAGGCACTACCGCACCAGAAAGACTATCCGCATCGCTGTACGGAGTAGGTGCCACGTGTTCACCCCAGCATGTGCGTGGGTCAGAGGCAGGATTTGATTGACTAGCATGCATGTAGGCTTTTCTATCTGTCCATGCCCGGAGGATTTCTGTCCGTACGAGAGGCTCTACTTCTACGACTACTACTTTGATGACTACCGGGGTCGGCCGTGCCAAACCAATAACAATGGCGACGAAGGCGATGAGGGCGATGAGGGCGATGAGGGCGATGAAGGCAATGAGGGCGATGAAGGCAACGAGGGCAATGAGGGCGATGAGGGCAACGAGGGAAATGAAGGCGATGAGGGCAACGAGGGAAACGAAGGGGACGAGGGAGACGAAGGCGGCCAAGTCTTTGTTCCTTGCGGTCTCAGGGGGAGATTCGACCGCACATGCGGATCAATTCCATGACTTGTAATGGCTGTACAACAACATCACGTGTGTTGTTCCATGCTTGAATTAACGAAATTGGGACTTATTGATGTATCAATGGTATCAGAAGATGAAAAGACTGGTGCATTTTTTGTGGTGCACGATAGGCCATACTCTGAAGCCTACAAACACAAACTCATGTACTATCCATTAGCTTCGGACTGCACTTGTGAATCTCATTTCCCTTTTCCACAGCCCTGAGGAAGCTGCGACTGTTTCAAAGCCACCCCAGATGTAAGCAGTAGAAACCTATTGTATGTGTAGTACTTGTGGCTGTGAAGCTAGGTGTTCATATAAGTAGCGAGCTGTTACACAGTATGGGACCGACAGACGTGAGCGATGGGTGCAACACCACTGGTTGGAAATCGGCAGGTGGGTGCATGCATGCTCAGCAATCAATGGCCAGGAATGTATATCCGCTTGCGATTGTCAACAAGGCGAACTTTCCATGTGTTTGCTCCTCAGCGCATGCAGAGCCAATACATAGGCTTGAACTTGTGATTGCACACATGTGCAAGTATTATAGGGTGAATGTGCACATCAGCTATTCTGTGGATCAAAGGGGGTTTCCGGTTCCCTGCTATCTGAGGCAGATTCTGCCCCTCGTCATCTACAGATACAATGCCGGCGGTGAAGTCCACCCCACCCAGAGCATGCGCTAGACCAGGCCATGGCTGTGAACAGCGACTGACCAAGCAGGTTTGGTGGAGCTACAAGAGATAAAACACCTGCGAATGGTATGCATTGTTGAGCAGCTAAAAGCAGATCTCGTGTCTCCGGCGTGCTTACGCATGCCAGACCCAGAACGACCGTTCATTCTCACCACAGACTGGTCCAAACTAGTTGCTGGCGCGGTTTTGAGCCAGATCCAGTAAGAGGATCCTGCACATCCGGACTCTGCAGAGAAAGATTATGTCATAGCGTACTCTAGCAGGTCTCTGAACCAAGCTGAGAGCCATTATGCTCCCACGGAAGGAGAGTGCCTGGCCCTTGTATGGGCCACCAGTGTCACAATGCATGCGCCTGCGGGCAGCAGTGTGGTGACAGGTGCACCCATGCACGGATGATCCGCGGATCACGTGTAGGGGTAAGCCGCCAGCGGGATTGTCCCGGAGTAGTGAGGGAGATCCTGCGAGGATCTCCAGCCGTAATCTTGACTATTCGGTGTGCATATATGGCTGTGCACACAGAGAGTTGTAACCTTTCTTCTCAATGTTTCACGGTACTAGCAGTATCCATTCTCTCCCTCAGCATATCTCCGGTTCTACCTCTGTGCGCAGTAGGTATGAGATGCTGGCCTCCTGACCTGACCTGACGTAAGAATGCGTGTCTGACCTGTACGAAGGATAGACTTTCTAACAACCAGGAAATTCAGACCGTATTTACACGGCTACAAATTTCGTGTTCGCACTGACCACGCGGCCTTGAAATGGTTGTCCACGGCTCGCTTCGAAAATTCTAAGCCAGAGCGATGGGCGATGCGCCTACAAGAATTCGACTATGAAGTTGAGTACTCACCGGGAGATCAGAATGTTGCGGCCGACCACCTGTCGAGACACTACTCCCACATGGAAGCGGGCAGTGTGACCGCAGTTGCTGGTCACCTTGCCTTTGCTACCGAGGGCCGCGTTCTTGATATTGAAGACGAGGGCCATGATGTGTTCGATCCCCAGTCATGGTGCATACATAGCATGCAAGAGCTGTGGTCATGGGGCGACACACAAGCAAAGAACAAGCAACCCTGCACCATTTGCGGTGCTGCAGAGGGTTACGCTCACATAGTGTTATGCGATACATGCATCCGGCCATACCACTTGCAGTGTATGCACCCCCGACGGTCTGTGGTACCCGATGGAGTGGGCACTGTTATCAATGCGATGAAGCGTATTCCAACGTCGATGAACTCCGCCGCAGCGACCTGATCTTGTATGCGCGGCGTGGAGATCCGCACTACCCAGATCTAGCGGACTTGGTCCGTGCATATGTTGAGCGACAGGAGCGGGCAGTGGTCGAGTCCTTGAACTACCATGCATCAAGCAGTCACCGCGACCCGGAAGCAGCGGCGCAGTTCGCGCGTGCTGCGGCGGAAGCAATGTTCCACCCCGATATGCCCAAAGCGCTGAAACGCAAAGTCCGTAAGAAGGCTGCCACCTTGTGATTGCATCCGACTCGCCCAGAATGGCTGCTCAAGCATACGCAATTGCGCACAGGCGACCGTTTGGGGCTAGCAGTGCCCCCTGCGGAATTCAGCTGGGGACTGATTGGAGCGTATCATGATCGCATGGGACATGCCGGCGTGAGCCAAACACTGGCCGTGCTACATCAGCACTACCATTGGCAAGGCATCAAGCTAGATGTAGCAGCTTATGTTGAACAGTGCCATGCTTGCCAAGTCAAGCGGTTGGAATTGCAACATGTGGCAGATGTGCAGCTTCCCCGCATGAGCAAGCCGTTCTGCCATGTGCACATTGACCTGGCTGGCCCGTTTCCCCTCCCTGAGGTGAAAGCGGCGCCAGTGCGTGGCAAGGCAGGGCGCACCAAAGCCACCTTGTCCACGGCACATACCGGCCAAGGGTATGTGTGCCTAATGGTGGATTATTTCACAAAGGCAGCGGAATTCGCACCGCTGCGAGACAAGAGTGCCGACACAGTCGCTCGTGCTGTGCATGACTTCTGGTTCATGCGCTACGGCATCCCGGAATGGGTGACCACGGATAACGGGACAGAGTTTGCCGGAGCCTTCCGGCACCAGCTAGAACGGTTTGGCATTGATCACTTCCAGACCTCTGCGTACCATCCCCAGTCCAACGGCGCCGTCCAGCGACTCGTGCGCACAATGAAGACCATGTTGGCGGCAAAAGTTGCCGGTGCCATCCATGATTGGCCCGCGCTGCTTCCGCAGACACGCATGGAATACATGCAACACCGGCATACAGTGACCGGTTATGCGCCGAATGAGTTGGAGATGGCACACCGCCTCCGGCTGCCGCCTCCGGTGGGCGCGCGCGATGCGCACCCCCGCATGGCAGCCGTCGAGATTTCTGCCATGCCCGAGGACGATTATGTGCGTGAGCGCGACGCCCGCGCAGAGCGTGTGGCTGCGCGCGTATATGATCGCATCCTCCGTTCGCAGCAACGTAATGCTGACAGGCAAGCCCACCTTGTGGCCATTCGCAAGCCCAGGAGGGGGAGAAAATTGCAAGCTGGAGACCTTGCTTATGTCCTAGAACGCGGACTGGGCAAGAAAAATGCGGTCACATGCCCATTTGTGTTCGAAAGCATATCTGAAAATCAGGCTTACTTGCGTACAACGCGCCAAGTGCCAGGTCAGGAAGTGCGCCACTTTCCAACACACTTAGAACGTGTGGCCCGATGCACGACTGTGACGGACGTGTTAGAGAAGCTCTTGCACGCCGCAGGCATGTCGATGCGGCCACCGCCCGATCACGCGGCGGCGCAGGTCACGAGCTAGCGCACGCTGGCCCCATCGGCGCCTTTGTAAGATCATGACATGAATGTCGTGGCCTAGCTACGTAACTGAGCCATGCTCGTTGCTAGCATTGCTTGAGCCAGCGCAGCTGCGCGCAAATGCACTCACGCTGCGTGCATACGTCTGCACATGCATGCATGCGCGACAGTGCGCTCAGCCGTGCCATCAGCTCTGATGCACGCTTGTCTCTGCACTGCTTGGTGTAGTTGCAGTGCTCATAAGCCGTCTCATCCTTGAGGAAGCTCGGCCGATTGGGGCTGAGAACGAAATTAAAATACTATCAATTGCATCGGGATGCACGGCCTCTATGTTGTGCCGTGCCGAGCTGACAGTGAAGAATAGGCAGTGTTCTGAGTTTGTGGGCATGTAGGAGGAAGCAAAGGCGTCGGTGCGGAGCAGTGTTGAAAGGGAGTGAAAGATGGTGCATTCAAACTAATAAAGAGATCAAGATACACGATTCGAGTTCAAGTCAAGCAGTACCAAGTCAAGATCAAGCAAGACTGGCGTTCTCATAGGTACTTTAGGGCATTGTATTAGCACTTAAGACTGCATCAATTCGCATGGTGACAGTTAGTTCAGCTTACTCCCTATTACTTGAAGTCATAAGCTTGTGTTGTCAAGGCCACTCACATGCCTAGCTGCCTTGGAACCATCCTGGTTGCGGGCCTTTGTAAGATCATGACACGCCATCAGAGCCGCCTCGCCCGCGTGTGCCTTCAGCCTGGCAACAGCACGAACCTGACAAGCAACCGCACGGCAGAGTGTTGGGGAAATAGTGGGTGTTCGGGGTGCTGATCCGCTTGAGTGATTTTAACAGCTTTCCTTGTCCAAATGGTGTGTATAGTGGTTCTCGGCGGCGGCGGCTAGTGTAATGTGGTCCAGCCTTAGAGATGAGCATAACATCCACACACGCATGTTGCCAACAGGCTCCTGGCAATTGAGCACACGTTCACGATTACTGCCGGGTTTGATGATTGTTGATGTTGATTGTCGGAACCGCTGGCTTCGCATCTGTGGAATGAACACGTATGGACAAGATGGCATTGCGTGATACTGATACTACTGCCGCACATATTAGATCGAAGTTTTCACCATCTACAAGCTACCTCCAGATGTTTGGCATCCGGAGGCTTTTACATCAATGATATGCCCACATTCATTGTCAATCTCAAACATGTATCTTCCACATTAACCAGACCGTACCTGTAGGGAACGAGATGGGAACCTGGCCTCCCTGCCAACAGTGCCATGTGAACTTACCAAACTGCATCATGAATGCAACCTGCAGCGGCGGGCGGGCCTTGACTGAGCCGAGTTACCACCACCGGAATTTGCTTGACCATGGCAACGAGTGGCACCCTCTGGAATTGACGCAACCCGCACCTCTTCGACGCAGCGCAAGGACAGGTACAAGGGAAGAATATGGAAACAACTGTCACAGCACATGTCAGAGCTCTAGCGTGCGTTCTCTGTGATAGTGCGTTGATTGCTGTAGCGCCTAGAGTACTAGCCTGAGCTCAAGGGTTGCGATATGATGCGGGCCTGGAGGACGCGATCCTGCCGGACTGAGTTGTGAGTGCGGTTGTAGTGTTCGTGTGTGTGTGGGTGTATGCTGCAGTTGATTCGGATGAGATTCGGTTTCGGTATTTGTTTTCTCCCGTTCACTCTTTTGTAACGCCTGAGCTCATGGTGACCATCTACGCAGACGACTGTGTAGATGTCTGCTTCAAAAGTCTTCTTTGCACTTCCCGAGAATATCTTAGGACAGAGGTATGGAAGCTGCCGGCGTCGTCCGCAGTGCGGCCGTTGTCACGGGCATCTCGAACGGTTCTGATCGTCGATGTCGTGCATTACTCAGACCAAATGGGGATTACCGCGTCCAAGTGACTGCATAGACATAGACAGCATGCGGGGATGGCTTTTTGCGCGTCTGTGCATGATGCCGTGAAGCAGCTCTGCTACAAATGGCGAAGTGCCCAGGGCGGCAGAGCGCACGCATGCCTGCTTCTGTGAAACACACTGGATTCGGAAAAATTCGTGCAGAATCTCGAGGGGCACGCAGTGCATCCTCTGTGTTCCGGACGGTGCATTCGCTGCTGTTGCTGCTGATCCCATCTGGTGTCCCCAAGGCTGAACAGTGATAGGGGTGCCCCTGATCAATGCCACTCCAGCAGCACACCTTCATAGCTGCCTTCTCAAGGCCGTCTACTTCATCTGTGTAGTCCAACTGTGCAGTTGTCTTTTTTGCTGCAGGCAGCTCAGGAGGCTGCTATGTGCGCTATGTCGTCCACATCTGCAGGGGAGCCAGCCACACCTATAGATGGGATCCCATGTGTTCTGAATTGGTCCATAATCCACCGTGACATGCCGGAAAGCTTTTTCGAAATTCGCCCCGGAGCCCTCAGAGATGTCCTCAGAGCTGCGGTTGATGCTGCATGTACACACTGTGTCCAGAGCAATGAGCATGGACAGTGACCTCGCATGTGCTGCACACTTTGAACAACCTCATGAGTCTGAATGGCAGTGACAGATGCTAACATCATACCAATCATCAACAGGTGGGTGTCATATCCTGTTGTAGGTAATGCCCTCCATGCCTGCCCCAGAAGCAAACCCACAAGAAATCCTACTGACCAATCCAGGGATAAGGCAACAAACCAGCATGACAGAACAACGCCAATGGAGCAGGAATCTCCACTCCAGTGTAGGGTAAAGTAACTTCTAATTCAGATTTGAAATCTGAATTACCGAGCCGTATCATGTTGGACAACAAGTGGCATGTTCAGTGAAACCAAGTCAGGGTTGTATTTCACAGTGTTACAAGGACAAAGCTAGTGAGGTAGTTCGCAGTGTGGAAAATTTCCAGGGTACAACAGTGGATAGGCCTACGCACCTTCCGCACCTTCCGCACCTTCCGCGCCTTCCGCGCCTTCCACCCCCAGGCAACTCACCACCTGTGGCAGCATATCAAATCCTCCAGGTAAAATGTGTGCGTTGGTAACCATGCCTCCATGTGCAGCAGGAGCATGCAAGATCACTTTGGCAGAATCGCAGTTTCGAGCACATTGTGATACACATGGCATGCACACCGCCGTGTGCCACTCTCTTCCTGGCATGATGATGACCACGTAAACATGTGAGTGCCAATGTTCTCCTGAGTGACTGCACAACGATACCAAGGCCTTTCTGTGTGTTACAAGGACAAAGCAAGCAAGGCAGCTAGCACCGCGGGTAACAGCAAGGCCTTGCTGTGTGTGCTTTTTTGTTACCCGTAGGCAAGCAGGCGTATGGATGCAGCTCAGCCGAGTAGCTGTGCCTGATGTAGCCTACTCCCACTGTGTTGCAAGGATATGCTGGCAAGGCGGGCAGCACCGCGAAAGAAGCAAGCAGACCAAGCATACACCCAGACTCCCACTCCGCCTGTGTCGCTCACTTCCCACAGCCACTCCCCAGGGGCTCTCCCTAGAGCCGCCCCCTCAGGTTTGAGGGGGTTAGGGGTTAAGGGTTAGGGGTTCGTGGGTTTTGGTGTGGGGGGCTGGGACCTCTGAGTGGGTGGTGGGACCTCTGAGGGGTTGCTGTGGATGTCTGTGGGGGTGTGGGCTCTGCCACTTGTTGCAATGGTGCAGAGGCTGTGTGGCTATGGGCCTGTGGGCGGGGCTGTGGGGTGGGTCAGGGGTTGCGTACGGATACAGGTGTGGGTGGATTTATATGTGTTCATTGTTGGCGCACCACCAATTCGCACCTTGGGCGGTGCTGGTGATGGTCCATCTGTGTTGCCATCTGTCGCCTGTGTGTGCGGCACCTCTGTGACCTGTGTTGCTACCAGATGCCTCTTTGGATCTGTCCATGTCACACTGTATCTGCCACCCCACATACCACCCCAATCACCGTGACTTGCCCGCACACCGTGGTGCAAACCCACGCAGCTATTCTCGCAACTGCCTCAGATGCATGCATGTGCAGATAAACTAGCACTGCAGCCTCATCCCTAACTGGAACCGCACGATGCTTCTTCTTCCGCTCGCCTGCATGCTTTGCCTGTTTGGCGCAGGCACAGTCACCGGCGCGCCATGTCACATCAGGGCTGGTGCTGCTGCATCATCGGCGCAGCAGGAGGATCTTCACGACCAGGACTCGCCGGGCGCCGGGGGGCTGGAAGTGCTGTCTAGCGTGGAGGCCGGAGGATCAAGAGAGCTGCTCGAGCGCGGTCCGTTCCTGCAAAATGCATCTGCTCGACGTCCTGCTTGAAATGGCATATTTCCTCTGATTCAATTCAGCAAGCATTTGAGTGACTTATGGGACTCGGGAGTATCATGCGCTGCATGCGTTTGCACACGGGGGCTGCTGTGAGCTCGCACCCAGGTTGGACGTCGACCAGGCGTGCTGGCATATGTATTGCGACATCGTTCTGCTAAAGGCATGTGTAATCCATGATTATGGCATGGTAAACGCCTTCCGCGTCTACACGATTTGAGTTACAGCTGACGGCTACACTTGTACTACCGTGACCAGTGTTGTGTCGAGGTCGCTGTTGCTACTGTGTTACACAGACAAAGCATACGGGGCATGTAGCGCTGCCATTACAGCGCTGTTGATACCTGTACACCTCTCTGCGAAGCCTGAATGGAACTGCCGCCACTTTGCCGCTCGGTCCTACGTCTGTTTGCATCGCCTGCTCAGCAGAGTAAAGCCGATTTGCAGCATTTCCAATGCTGCCACGCAGATATAAGACCTGAATATTCGGAATCGTAACATATGATCGGGCCCGACGACCCAACACTGCCGCTCAGGCTCATTTCGGAGAACAGATACTTGGAGGCGCTTCCACACTAGAAAGAGCCTTAGCGCTGCTGTACAGAGCAGGTGCTAGGTGTTACCCGCAGCGCCTGGGGTCAGAGGCAGATGATGCATGACTGGCATGCAATGCAGGCTTTTCTAATTGTCGATGCGCGGAGGGTGAGCTCTGTCTTTACTATGACTTCGGCTACTACGACGACAATGGATACTTTAATGAGGGCCGGCCTCGGCGGTGCAAAAACAATGGCGACGAGGGAAATGAGGGAGATGAGGGAGATGAGGGCAATTAGGACAATGATGGCAATGAAGGCGACGAAGGGTTTATTCCTTGCGACTTTAGGGGGAGGTTTGACCGCGACTGCGGACCACTTCTATGACCTATCGCCGCCGCACTTTCTGTTGTGCAGTTCTGGCAGAAGGACCCGGTGTGTCTGCGTGGTTCCAGATTCGCCCTGGTGCTGGCAGCAGCACTGGCACGGGTGTGTTTGGGCAGCGTCGGTAGTCTGTGGGTGTTGACTTCGATCCACGTGGTGGTGTGCGGGCTGTGGGAAGGCTGCGAGCGCTGGGCTGTGTCTGCGGCATCAGCGTTAAAATTCTATGATTTCAGTGGGACCTGCACAGGTGTTGAGCCGCGGCTGCGTACCACCCCGGATGTGTGCAGTGGATAGATGGTGTAGTGTGGCAGAGGGGTAGCGGTGGATGTCTCTGTGAGCAGCAGGCTGTTGCCGCGCACGACATTGACAGGGGCGAACAATGGGTGAGACAAGTGGGTGTATGCATGCTCAACATGCAATGGCTCGCAGCATATGTCAGGTGGCGGATGTCAGAGCGTGGATGTCCGTATATTGAAATTGTTTGTATGCTCTTTGGCATATGCAGAGCTGAAAGATGGGCCCGACATGTAAATGGGTGCAAACACTGGAAACAGCGATGATATAGGTTATGGGTTAACTGGCTTGAATACACACGTTTTTAGGTTTCTAGGTCGCTACCACAACTCAATATGTTCTAAGTTTGAGCTATAAGTGTTGTATATTATAAGAGTTATATACATCCACATATATCCACAGAGTTGTATAGCTTGGTCACCTCGCAGAGGAGCGCTACATACAGTTGTTCCAGTTAACAGTATGTTCGCACATCAGCACACATCCACACTGCTTACCACAGCTGGGGTCTTTTGGTTGTTGAGGTGGTGATTCATACTGATTAATCATAATGAATTCGGTCTGCATGGCAATCTGAAACGGACTTGTGTACCTCGTTTAGAAATGCGCATTTCTGCGCAGCTCTTTCCAGAGATCCCAATACATCTATTCCGTATAAACAGTACGGTTCTTCAATGCGCGTTCATGAGGCAATACCACAGCCCTCAGGCCACTGTCTTGCCCCGTTGCACGTGCACCATGGCACACTCATGCGCCCTCACTTCACTTCGCTCCCCTACCACCACCCCCCGCACACACTTTGTAAATTCGCACTCCCACATTGGCAGACAACTGCTGTCATGGGCGGCAATGCCATACGACACGGCCTCCCGAAGCTGCTACGCTGGACTGAGCGGCTGCTCTTGCCCACAACTCCTGAGCCCGTGCCGGCAAACGTGCAGTCCTTGATAATAGTACTCAAACAGTCGGTCACCTCAACACACTTAGCGGAGGGATCAGGGTACTCACACTCACACTTCCAGATTCGAAGGCCTTTCATGTCCTCAGCCTGAATTCCAGCCTGAGATGACACCCCAGCATTCCGAGCACTAGTGAATTCCATTTTGCAGTGTGCACTTGTGCAGACGCGTGAGGCCTGCGCAGGCAATAAAACAACCGCCACTTGATCTATCGACTTGTCTCCCACACAAATTGCTCCACCATTGGCCTTGCACTGACCACCAAGAATCTGACATCCCTCCACAGCTACCTCAGGCTCACAGCCGTTTGTCGCAACAATCGCGTTCCCATATTCCCGGAACACTACACCACGTAAATCGACCTCAGGCGGTAGGCCGGGACGGCGCGAATGAATGCGTATCCTATCACCCCTTCGCTGCAGCCCTGCACAGACCCACTCTGCCGACTGCCAGATAGCGAACATCCACACGCGGGCATCCTTGCAGTGTGAGCCGTGCGGGGACGGGCATCGTCGCTTGGGCTGTAACCGCTAGCACGCATGCATGCTGCACAGGTGAACACCCAGGCGGATGCCGCATAGGCTGCACTAGGCGCATGCATGCATGTTCCCACATAAAGCACTTGAGATGTGCAGGTCCCACAACTTATCCAAGGGCCAGTTTCCTTCTGGATCTGTGATGCAGCTCTGATGAGTGTGACCATTGCGATCACGAATTAAGCCATCATATACCATGACACAAGCCATGTGGCTGCCACATGCAGCACGAGTGTGTATCACACTCTAGGGACAAGGCATGTACGGTACAGGTACAGATACACGTACAGACACAGCCTCGCGTGCGGCGGGTGCAGTGAGCAGGGCCACGCAGACGGGCGGTGTGCCATGCGCCTACAGCAAGGCCACGAGTGGCTTTGCTGTTGGGCATGGCATACCGCCCGCTCTGGGTGACCGCTGGCCACCCAGCTGCAGCCTGCAGTCACGTACATGACGGTGCATACCCCCCACAACTAGGGGTACTGCCCGGGCAAGCACACTTACACAAATGCACATGGTGCTATACAAACTCACACTATTGGTGCCGAAAATTCAAAAGAACATCTCGTGAAAAACAAACTCGCTCAAATCGAAAATCTTCCGCTCATATATATGCGGAAAATGGGGGGGTATAAGAGCCTGCGTAAGCGACCGTGCACGAGCGTGGACGCTTGTAATTATGAGTGGCATATGAGCGACGACCTATGTAGACGTACTGTGATAGTCATCGATTGGATTCCTGTGCAGAAGTCTAGAAGGTGGCAGCACGAGAGGCACGCAGATCCCCCCCAGACGAGAAAACCCCACGCAAACTCCGGTACAATTCCACATAGCTTCGGAGAAACGCTCTGCAGGCGGCTGGCGGTGATAGTGTCACGCGAGCCGCTCTCACGGCCATAGCCACGGTGGTCCCGGTGATACCTGCGGCGCCGCAATGTTCACAGACGCGCCACCCTCGACGATGATGGCGTTGACGGCAAGGGCGAACATGCAGTCTTTGAAGGTGGCGACGGTGCCGGAGCCGCTGGCGACGGGGCCAGGCTGGATGTCGAGCTGGCGGCAGCGGCGCAGTGTGCCGGACGCGCCGTGGGCGACGCAGCCGGGTCAGCGCTGGACGGTGAACTCAAAAGCTTGGTCTTTGCATGTGGCTCAAGCACACACGACAGTCCCACCTGCAAAAGGGTGCTAATTGTGAGACCAATGCTCAGTGAGTGCTGCTCTCTAAGGTAGCATCATCTGCAGATGGCAAAGAATGCAACTGCAGCAGCTTGTGAATTACTGAGGGCAAATACATTCGTCACTGCCCAACACCGATGTCTCCAAGCGTGCTTTCCGCGCAAAGGGCTTCCGGGTTGATGCACGAGTCAAGTTTGACGTCGGTGCTGGAGAGAGCCAATAAAAACACATTTCTAGGGGGTCCCGCCAACCACTGTGAATAGCAGCAGCGGCATATCGGCTGGTCTCAAAACGCACTGTAGCATCATAGCTGCGACCGTTTTCGACTTTCCGACTGGTGATAAGAGAGCGATCGGGCCAGGAGTTCTGTTTGGACGGGACGGACTCTGACCTGGCAGGGGCTGTGAGTGACGATGATACACCACACAGTTACAGTTCAAAGCCGCATAAGAGATTATGGACGCAGTGTAGCCACATCCAGGCAGCCTCAGTCGGGTCTTCCGACCTCTTCCCCAGACCTCGTATAACATGGCCGCACTCCTCGACTACGAGGCACCACAGACTGTTGAGGCGGAGAAAATTTGATTACAGATATGACTGTATAGCGATTTAACGACTGTGAGTGGTTGAGCCGTGCCGAGTGTGGCAGCAGTGGCCCGTGCACGACCGTGCATTAAGCCCGTGCAAATGAAGCGAGTTCCTGAATGATGCCATGTGACTTGGGTGCGTTCACTGATTTCTTTGAGAAGTCATGTCTCGGGCTGTTTCTGCATTTTCCTGGTGCGGCAATTGCGTTGTGGTCTGTGGCTATCAGGTGGCTTCATCGTCATGAGCCTCCACGCCACAGTCTTTTACACGATCATCGTCTCGCTCAAAGACAACAGACTGAAGGCATCGCGGCGATGCCATACCAGCTATAGGGAAGTCTAAAAAAAATCGCTGTAGATAGCGACGTTTTGTCCACCACGAGCGGCTGCCGCGCCAGACCAACCGGAAACGCACTTTCGCATTCGCGCCAACACCGTATCTGCCTTAATAGCCACCCACATACGCAGTCGCAGTTCCAGATCAGGTTGTTAAAGCCACAATCGTTTCGTCCCACGTAAGTCGTTAGCCTCGAGTCTAGAGTCGATTCGATTCACAGCTCACGTCACTCGGTGAATGCACCTGTTCAGGCTGCAGATACCATAACTCTGATATATATAACTCCTCGTTTGCTCTGCTGTCGCTTGTGGATACACATCTAGGCAGCCCTCGCGAGCTCCAACGACACTGCCTCTGGGCGGACGTCGCCAATTGCTTGCAAGCAAGGACAGCGCATTGAAGATCTCGGTCACTCTCTAGTGCACCCTTGATCTCTACCACTCCGAGCTGCAGCTGGGAGGTGCACATCACGTGCTGCTCAATACGTCTGGACATCATGGCCAGCCAATGGCAAAAACCTGCAGCTCTCGGCAATGGTACGTTTCCCTGTGACGCATCATGTTGCGCATGCACACAGCCTGGTGACACTGTCATCGGCTGCGCGTGTTGAGTGCCGCGACGTGAGTTACTTGTTTTTGCACAATTGGCTCGCAAAGGTATCTCAGGTGAGATCTGCTGCGGGCACACCGTATATCGAGGAATGTTACGAGGAGGCAGGCAGCACCGCAGCTGCCTAGGAAGGGCTTACAGTACAAGAACAGGAACAGCAATACACCACACCCGAGCAACAACCTGCGTCTTTTCAGAGTAAGATCTATTCCTCATCACTAAATGAGCAGCAACCCGCGCCCTTGTCAAGTGAAGATCCAGAGCACCCACACACTCGCATGCACGCGAGGGCTGCACAGAGGTGGATATGCTGCATTGCCAAATTGTCCGCGCGCTGCGGCCCCTTGCAGCTCCCATGCGGACAGTCTTGGGTCGGCTTTGGTCGGTGTTTCTGTGGGTGTGTGGGTGTTACAAGGAACAAACCGGAGAGGCAGGTAGCACCGCGGGAGCCGCGCGACACCGAAGGACAGTCCAGCCCCACCACATCTATCACCAAGCGCGGAACTGCAGCCAGCCGCCACAACCACACAACGCTGCACTGAAGCAAACACTTCCGTACCATGCTCCCGACAACCCCAAAACCAAGCGCATGAGCCGGCCCCCGAATCCGCACCCATACACACAAAGCCACCCCCCCACCCACACACGTACGCACCCTCACCAAAGGCACTGCTGATGCAGCCCCTTACATGGCCGCCCGGCCGCGGTGCGCAGCCCGCATGCACCTGCAGGGCCACAGCCGTGCTGCGCCGTATTTGCACCCTCCGCCCGCCGCCAAAGGCATGCACCACGAGAAGGCCTTGCCACTCGCGATCGAATCATCACTATGCCTTGCAGGTGATGAAGCCCGGCGTTGCTATTCCATGTTGGGTATGACCACAATGGTCGCTGTGGTCTTGCTACAGGGTCTGCTGACTGTCCGGCGTGTGCCAGCCTGTGCTGCTGTGTTTGCAGTTCTAGCGGTGTAGGTCACCAGGCAGTGGCTGTTTTGCCGCGGGCTGACGTACACAGGCATGCACCTGAAGGTTGATGCACGATTCGGTCGCTGTTGATCAACACACCCGGCCGTGTCATCAGGCAAATCAAACGCACACTCTAGGATCTGCATGCCGGTGATGTGCCTAGCATGCACACCGGATGAGTTGCCGGGAGTCTGACCGCCGCCAGACGATCATGTCCACAGCACAACGCGGTCTGCGTGTATCACAACAACTTCCCTGTGAGTGTCCATGTCAGAGACGGATGCCCCGCTATGCTCAGCAGTGGGCTCGAGACGGAGCTCCGTCTCGCACTCACCATCACGACAGTGGCACATGTACAGCTCCACCGTTACCTCACAGCCGGCACCAATCCGAATTGCTTCGTAACATCCCCGAAAGATGGCGCCGTGTGCAGCAACCGTACATGGATGATAAAGTAAAGTAAAACTGAATTTACTGAGCCGTATCCTATAAGACATTGACATGTTGCTCCGACTTAACGGGATCACATATGCCGAAGGGGTAAACCACCTGGAAATCCCCCTCAGACGACCGCACACAACTCACAGGGCCTCCTCCTGTGCTAAGCAAGGTGGTCACGGACGGTCGTTTCGATTTTCCAAACCGCACGCAGAATCAAACCCACGACCTCCTGAAACAGAGGGGGTAGCTTTTAATGCGTCCTCAACCCATTGGACCCTGGTCGGTAGGGCATCCACCGGTGGCCTCCTCCTCTGCCGGTTCCAAAGTCCTCCATACCAGCCAGCAACTTAGTACAGCAGCCCTGAACGGATCCACCTGAGACAGTGAGCCGGCCCACACGTTAGCAAATGCCCACGCCGCCCCAGAAGCCTGCCAGGATGCTTTCTCTTCAGGCACGGGCCGCCTCGACGGAGCCATGACCTGCATGTCTGCAAGCCAAAGGCTGTGTCCTCAACCTCCACAAGTACTCCAACAGTGGCGTCAAGAATGCAGCATTTGTGCACTACGCACAGTGTGCAGGCCCACAAAACGTGCCGTGAGCAGCATGAACCACTGGCAAACAAATGCCGCCACCATTCTGCCCGAATACGTGGCCCTTCAGTATAGAGTTTACTGCGATCACGCGGGCCCGTGCGCCCAGCGCGCATATGTAGACCCTGCAGGCGTGCCCCTGTGGGGTCGAAGTGCGAAGGTGCGGCTGCCAGTCGCACCAGCGGACGGGTCTCAGACCTCTCCGGGGCACAGACCAGAGGCTGCCTCCGCACATCGCAACCCGGTGGCAGCAAGCACGCTGGAGACTGTGTCCCTGACTTGCCTGCGGATGGGCCTGCAGCTGCCTCCCCACCGTCTGGGGTGTCCATATGCATATGTAGAGCTAGGCAGTCTACAGTCCAGAATAGTTTTGAACATCTGGCATGAGGACTCCGACCCAGCAGCACAGCAGCCGCCCGCACTGGATGCCCTGCAGCGTGCCAGATGGACGCGGCTGCAGTCAACCACCTGCGCCGCTGCAGCTCTGCAGACCATCTCGCAGACTGGCAGCGAGGCTGTGGCTTGACCGCCGCGGCTGATCCGAGGCCCGGCCCCCACAGCGAAGTTGGACTGCTGCATCTGCAACAAAGTCCCATGGTCGCCACTCGCCACCAACACAGGTCAGGCATTTCACGCTGGGAATTAGCATCCTCTGCCGGTTTGACCTTAGCCGCCTTGTGGTATGTTGCTGCGGAGCCTTCCATCTGGCACATCCGCAGGCATCCCTAACCACGGGCGCCGAGCGCCACGCTGTAGCCGCAAAGAATGCGGCACATGTGGACGTGGATGCTGGCGGGACTGCCCTCAGTCATTACAAATACTTCAGGGGACAAGGCCAGCATATGGCAGCACGAGAGGCACATAGATCCCACCCATGTAAGAGATTCCCCGGGGAATCGGGCCCGGCGCCTCATGTGAAGATCCGCTTGCCTTCGGAGGAGCGCTGTGCAGGCGGCTGTTGGCGATGGTAAAGTAAAGTAAATCTGTATTTCCTGAGCCGTATCCTGAAGTGTACATTGGCAACTCCGGAATAACCGGACCGCATGTGCCGAATGGTGGCGCGGGAATGGTGGCGCGGGAGCCATACCCAGGACTTGCATGCCCGGCGCCTGGGGGCTGGAGCGGCTGGATAGCATCGAGACCCCAGGTTCCACATACCCCAGAGGTGCCACCGCGCAGTGCGTGCCGGCTTGTCCTCCCGGCTCGACGCCCTCAGGCTTCTCATTATGGCGCAGTATCCTCCTACTGATTCGAGAGGATGCATGTCGCTCAGCTGCAGGAGTCTGTTCCAAGAGCTGCGGCCATATCCCTCTGTCAATGTGCCATGAGTGGGGGTCGTGAATGTCTCGGGCGTGTGGAGCGAGGCGGCTGACCTGCCTCCGCGAGAAGGTGAGCCGCCAGCACCATAACGCGACTTGTGAGAGTCTGGCCTCAGCTATAGCGTTAGCACTACGCCACCGCCGAGTGCACACGTGGCCACCTCGGCCGGAAGCACCTGAACTGCTGCGACCCGCCCCAAGACGCGGTAACCGGGACTACAATGATCGCTGCACATGACAGAAGTCAAGTCTGCCCTCTCTGATGATTCGTCGCTGTCGCGCATGGGGCGCCAGACCATGCTCATGGTGATCACCTACGCAGGCGAGGTATCACGTACCTGCTTCAAAATCCGAGGCTTCAACTTCGAGATAAACATAGGAACTCCCTAGGAGGCTGTTGGTGTCATTCATTGTGCCCGCAGCCGCTGTCAAGTGCAGCACTCGGACGATTCAGAGAGTCGGTGGGGTGCATTACTCAGCTCTCGCAAGCCCTTTCCCCAGTTCAGCCCTGAAGCAGTCTTACCTCGCTAGCAGGGATGGAATTTATTGCGGCTGTGCAGCGTATGCAGAGGCAGCGCCTGCTACAAAAGGCGCTGTCACCAGATGGGAGCACCAAAGCGCGAGCCTGTCTTCGCCCAAACTCGTCAATCGCATTTGGCCTGCAGTGTTTACTTCGTGGCAAGTAGTGCGCAGTATATGCGCGCTGGAAGGAGCCTTTGCTGCTAATCGCCACGGCTGAAACGGTCCAGGTGTGCCTTTGATCGATGCTGCTGGAACAGCCCTCCCGCAGAGCTATTACGTTGAGGCGGAGTTCTCGATCTTCTCAGGAATGACATGTAGATGCATTCAGCTTCAGGCTGCTGCTGTGGTTTTTGCTTCCGTGAGAAACTGTGGGTAGCTGGGCTGCCAGTTGTTGTTTCTGATCGTATGTGTGCAGTGCTGGGGGTGGCATGGTGAAGAAACTGGACTATCAATAACCTGTAGTTGTTTGAATCACCATAGACCATCATCTGCAACATCGACCGAGTCTCCATCATGTTGCGGGTGCCGTTCTGGATGGATCAGCATGAGCAACATGGCTCAACAATGACACTGTTTGACCTTACCAGTACTACCAGACTACACAACGCAGAGGTAGGCTGAATCAGTATGTAGTCCACAGTGTGGGCCGTCTTAGGCCACCTACATGTATGGGCTGACAGGTCCTCCACCCTTGCCCAACGCAACAGAAGCCACATTTGCAAAAGCAACCATTGATTCGCAGTTGACCATGCCCATCATGTGCGGCATATGCATACTTCTTGCATGTGCAAGAACACAGGTTGATCTAGTTGCAGTGGCATAAACATACCGATACATATGACTTGCTCGTGCACAGCTGCTCTGTGCGTGTGTACGGCCCCACTCGTTCTGGCATGACACTATACGCGTGAACTGTGTTGCTGCGGCATTTGTTTTCCTTCGTGACTTTTTACTCCTTGTACAAAGTGTGGCATGGGTGTGTTGACGTGGTGCGGTTCCAAGCAGGAGCGCGGGGAGCAGTTGCGCTGAGTGCCTGTACCCGCAGCAGCCAGGCCTCGCTGTTCTCCCCTGGTCCTGAGAGCCTCTGGCATCAGCTGCAGCGAATTGCCACTGCGGTGCACACAGGTGCCAGTCCCACCCAATGATTGAAAAGTTTGCCTCGCGCAGACGCTCGCACTGCCACTTGCCGGCCACTAGCCGTGGCGCACCAGCAGCACTATAGCTTGGTATGGTGGTCCCACTGCCTACTTACTGAGTCATGACTAGCTCCGCTGCAATCGTGCTCTGCGACTGCACCCGCATCAGCATCGGCTGCACCAGCATGAAGCCCTTCCGTGCGGGGCACGGCGATGCATGCATGCATGCCGTAGCAGCCTGTCCAGTACAGCGCCATGAGTTGAAACGAAGGAGCTCTGCCCGTCTGTCATAGCATGCAGTCTCACATGAGCTCCCCGTGACGGGCAGCGCTGCCTGCCAGTCCAGCTCCTGTGTGGCCACTTTCCCCGTACATCACGCCCGCTCGAAGTACTCGTCATTGCCTCAGGACAAGAGCAGATGCATGGATGTGCAGATTCGCCAGCACTACAGCCTCTGCCCCATCTTAACCGGCTCGATGTATCTCTTCTTGGCAATCTGCATGTTGTACCTCCTCGGCCCAGGCACCATCGCGGAATCGCCGGTTCGCATGCGAGTTGGGCCCGCCGCAGCATTGGCGCAGCAGGAGCACCTGCGCGACCGGCACTCGCCAGGCACCCGGGGGCTGGAGGTGCTGCCTGGCCTGGAGACCGGAGCATCAAGAGAGCTGCTCCAGCGGGGTCCGTGCCTGCGTACCCTCCTTGCTTGAAGCCCTGCTGATTTTGTCACAGCACCAACAGATCTGGATGCCGGTGCGGCTCAAGAATATGGTCCACTGCCGTGTTCACGTGCGCGCTGCCTCGCTGATTGCGCACAGGTCGAAGCAGGTGTGCATGCATGCGCACTGCGACACTGTACCACTACAACGCGCACAGCATGGCCCAGTACCTGTCGGGCCTTCTGAATCTGATACCACCGGCTGGCTGGTGGCTATGTTGAGTCGTTGTCTAGGTTCGAGCAGGTACCCTACTTCACGTACGGTGAGTGACTCACAGGTACTGAGGTGGATCCGCTGTTGCTTCTGTTTCCGCGCTGTGTGTACTTGTATGAACTGCGCTGGGTCTACTTGCATAACTAGGGCGCACTGCAATTGTCACTCTACATGCCCTCGTCTTGCTCGCTCAGAGTCCTCCCCTTTATTATTTTACTGAAGGCACGTGCGCGCCAAAAAGTATCTGTTCTTTATTCTACAGAGTAAGGTGCCGGGTGTTCTGTGGTCAGGATCAGGTACTGAGTCAATGGCATGCATGCAGGCTTCGTTGATTACGGGCCCTGCCTGGATGACTACTACCAGGTATACTCTGATTACTACAATTATAACAGCCGCGCCCAGAAGAATGAGCCGAAGGAGCCATGCCGACGTGAGTATGGCCATCAGTCGAATGAGGTCGATTACGGAATCGAGTACTATCAGGGTGACGAGGGTGACGAGGGTGACGAGAGTGACGCGGGAAACGAAGGCCACGGATGTGGGGGAAACGAGGGGGACGAGGGCGATGAAGGGGCCATGTTCTTTTGAGGGCAGTGAGCGCACTGAGGGCGATGAGAGCAATGATGCAGGGGGCGAGGGTGATGAGGCGGACGAGGGGGACAGAGGTTTCAGCCACTGACACCTCCGGGGATTACCTGGCCATGATCGCGCAGACTCGTAAGTGTGTGGGGTCTGCCGATTGTCGCCGCGATCCCTGCCTGCGTGCTCCAGGCCTGTGCCGCGTGCACGCCAGGAACTTTCTGACGTGGGTGGTAGCACGGGTAGGTTGTGTTTGCATCCGTCTTAGCTGTATGTTTTTTTACCATCGACTGGACATGATGCCAGTGCGTTCTGTCGAGAGCTTTGCGAGACATGCCGATGCTGGCGTGTTATGCGGTAGAAGTTGGTGAATCAAGTGAGACTTCAGCAGTTGTGGCGGCACGCTACGGCTGTATACTGGCCATCCTGACCGTTGAGCAGAGCGATGGTGTAGCGTGGCAGAGGGGAGGCTGCAGACAGGGTTGAGCAAGAGGTTGTGGCTTGTGGGGCAATGAGCTATGAATAACATTTGTAACGTGCGTTGGGCACATACATACTCATGTGTTGGCTTGCGTTGATTGCACCTACAGGGGGAACAGTCAATAGATTAGTGTAGTTATGTTCTGTGTACACACGTATGTGAGTGGTCCTGACATGCGAACATGTATTAAGAGATGTGGTTGAAACAGGTTAGTAACTCTTATGTCTTGTCCTTGCACTGGAGAGTATAACATCGAGAGTGTGTAGCAGTGAAGCAGTTTGGCGGTTGCTACAGTGTGTCGTGCTGGAGCAGCTGATCAACGCAGGCGAGGTACTGGTTCGCGATCTGTCAACACATCGGGCGAGAATGGTGTTAGAACAGTGTTGTACTGCTGCATCTATGCTGCATTTTGACAGCGTGTCCATACTACCCCAGCCACAAAACAACATGCTTGAGATGGTACATGTAGCTGATTGTCCTGTATTTCTCATGTACTGGCTCTCTATTTGCACCAACTTCCACCTTCAGGTTCACAGTCCCAAACAGAAATGTCCGCCGATTGTGAGCTATGGGCCCGCAATCCCTCTGGACAAGAAATCGTAAAGCCACATAGAATGTCTGTCTATTTACACCATCTAGAAGCTATCTTCAGATGTACAAACTACGGAGGTCTGAATTGGCCATGTCTTAAGAAATCATCCATGTTAAAATGTTTTTGTCTATTCCACAGAGAGCGGGCTACCTCCGGTAGTGGGTAAGATCCTATCTAGATAGGCAGCTAGCCTTCCCGCCAATAATGCAATACGAAGGCATCAACATGCATGTGTGCCGGGCTGGCCTGCTCCAACAACCCCCACAGGAACAGAAGTGCCCGCTGACTCGGAACACATCTTAGCGGCCATAGCCCATCTCTCCGTCATCCCCGTAGGTGCCTTCCACACCTGCATGCACAGCATCTGTGTGGCACAGAAAATAATTGAGTACTTGTCATGCCCAACTCTTCCGTGTTGATAACTTTCAGACATGGTGGAGGCAACAGAATTGAAAACGTACATTTCGGTCATGTCAGTTCAGCCAGCATACCGCGTGGTTTAGACCGGAGAGTGCCGCAGCAGGCGAACGGGTACATGCAACAGTTGGACAAGAACATAGACACATAGCATAAACATGGCGGTGCTGCCCGTCTCACGCTTTCACCGTACACTCACATGCACATCATAGCCATGGACACCATCCCAGTGATAATGACGTGTTGCAGTGTGGCTTAGGTACTCCAGCAGGTACTCGCTGAACAGAGTGGATGGACGCACCGGCGAGGTGGCGGGTAGAGGTGGCCTCAACGGTGGTGAACTGGGCTGTCTGAACTGCCGCGATGTCGCGTGCCGCCTCGGCGGGCATGGCCGCAGCGAGCAGCATGGCGAGGGTGACGATGACTGACCACATCCTTGAAGAGGTTTTCTGCACACGGACAGTGCTGGGCGGTCAGAAGAAATGGCACGCGCCGCTCGCAACGTTGGTGAACCTACAAACATCTGCAAAGCCTCCACAGCCACAGACCATCTCAACAAACCACAAGCAGGAGGTGGTGGTCAGGGTCACAGAAGTGGGTATAGCATCAGCAAACATGAAAATGCTGCCTACCGGTACCCCATCCATAGGTGCTGGCCAAGCAGCAGGAGGTTTGCCGCAAGTAAAGCCTAAATGAACCACTGCATGGCATGTCTCTGCAGGCACTGAACAGCACTCACCAGAGCTGCTTCACAGTGACTCTGTTCACACACCCAACACACAGTGCCTCCTGACAGAGTCCCCCCAGATGTGGTCTGGTATGTTGCCAGAGACAGGGCAAGATCAAACACCCTTCTGATTCACCTGTCCTGGTGCAATCAACCTTGGGGAGATACGTGAACGCTAGATCACTAGGACTGCTTGTTGCATATGTTGGCAAATAGCACACAGTGTGAACACAATCTCATGCCAGCTGTGCCAGTGGCACAGCATCAATGTGCCTTCTTCTGGTGCTCTGTGAAAGTTTGATCTTGGCCAGTCAGCAGCTTGAGCAGCTGCTGACTGCCACCCCGACAGTTGACGGTCACCTCAGCCACCGTATACAGACACGGGACGAGACTGACTCACAGGCAAAGCGAGCACGTTGCCCGCAGCAATACGAGTAATGATGAGGCAGGCGCATGTCAGCAGAGCAACCAAGGTGATCGCAGAGTCGCGACGGTTGCAGTGTGAGTACGGAAGTATCTAGGAGATGGAAGTTCTCGGCGAGCAGTAGTCATGTTGGCAGTGACTACCAGTGTACACGCAGAGATCACCGCAGAGTCCGGTACATTGACAATGTCGCACAGCCCGCGCAGTGTTGCAAACGACATCTTTACGTTAATATCCACGCAGGCTCACGATGGACGTATGGGAGCAGCACGAGATGCGGAGAGGCCACCGCGGAAGTGTTCCGGCCGGGTGCACGCTGCTGCGGGGATTTCAAGCGCGCTCGGTCAAAGCTGGGCATGCATCACAGATTCCCGGAGGTGTCCTTGCGTTCGAGCACGACGCACGCAACAGGATGCCGATGGCGTGCGGTGATGGCGTTCTAGCGACTGCTCTGAAATCGAACGTCACAAAGAATCTCTGAACCGTGGGTACGCAGAGCCTGTCCGTCGTGACCGCGGTGGTCACTGACCAAGGCCACTTGCAAGCAACTGGCTCAGGCGCAGTGGCCTGTACAAAGGCTGATACTGCATGTACAATCTGTCAATGATCTGCGAGTATATGATCATCATGGAGAGCCACGCGTGGCCAACTACTCAGCTCAACTACAGCCACAGTACCCAGCTGTTGCTGTGCACAGCATGCTTCTGCCACACACAAGCCCAACCCGCCAGCTAGCTGCACCGGCTGAACACTGATCCCCACACGGTATAACACAGTGTATCTGCAGATTGAGGAAAGTGGGAGAGGGGAGGATGCCTTCCACGAGCAGCAGTGCTCTGGCAGCAGCAGTGGTGACCAGGAAACCAGCAAGGAGGGCTGAAGAGGGGGTGGGCACCTTGTGTTGGTGTGAAGAGCTGAGGTAGAGGTGGGCTTGGGAGTGTAGATGGTGAGGATGAATAGGTGAAGGTGTGTCTGGACCCGCAGCCTTATATACCGATGTGCAGTCCGGAAACGTGCTTGATCCATGCAGCGGGGTGTCTGAACTGTGCAAGAAATTCAGACGCAGGCTGCTGTCCCGCATGCATACCTGCTGCCAGGAGTGCCGTGGTGTGCTGCGGCGCGCTGATCTGAGTCAGCCGAACACGCTCTCCGTAACGGCGCGGGCACGTGCACATCGCTGCCTCGTTGGGTCCGCCAGAGCTGACAGCATATAGCAAAGTGCCCCTCAAGCTGTGCATAGCTATGCACCTGCGCACGGGACGAACTCATGCGGCCACCTGCGGGTAATACCGGTCGCAAGCTCAAGCTGAAGCTCCGTTCGCCGTAATCAGTCTGCTGGTAGCATCTACACATGGCGGATTCTGGCCACACTCTACATGCGCATGATTCCAGGGAATGTCAGCCGCGAGTTCGCTAGGCTGTGTTTGTATAGCTAGGCGGTACGCGCGGACATTCACGTACCAGATGTAACATCGTTCTGTCGTGTACCTGGGCCGGTTTTGCGGTAGGGGATGCCCTGCAGGGCCCTGTGGGGTCTGCTTCACGAGCGATGTTGCTGAAGGCGCCGCATGCATGCATATATCAAAGATACATTTGCAAATGTATCTTTGAGATATGTCTGCCAGACTCACCCAGCATCTCCTCGTCTGCGCCCATGCATATAGTGCAGCCTCCCAGGATGAAATAAGTAAATAATAACAAGTTTCACACCACTGTGGCGGGCTGGCATGAATTCACGACTCCGATGCTTGACTCACTTGCAGGCCGGGCAGCTGCGTGGACGTGGCCTCGACTTCGGCTGTGCAATGACCCCAGCGCGTCTAATGTTGGACATGTTTAGATTTATCTGTCACTGTGCGAAAGATCTCCGCGCGTCTCGGACCGGAAGGTCAAGTCGGCACATGTGTTCGGTACCCGATCCGCGTGCATGCTGACGGTGCACACCAATCGCCACGGAAGATTTATAAACCGTCTGTCACAGCACTGGCCCCACCGCTCTTGCCGCACACGACATACACACTTGCCTGTCACAGGCCCTGTTGAAAACATAGAACCCTAGATGCACAGGGGCTAGGTGGGTGCAGCTTCTCGGACTAGTGCAGTGTCGTGTGTGGTGGCGAACGGATGAGGTATCACGCAGGTGCATTGCGTGCAGTTCGTTGTTGTCCATGGCGTGGGTGTGCGTGTGTGTTACGAAGACAAAGCAAGCACGGCAGGTAGCACCGCGAGCAACAACCAGAGGAACCGCACACCGACGCAACCAGCCACACATCAGCACACCCACGGTCTGCGTGCTGCCCGCCATTGGGGCGCAGCCGGGGAGTTTGGGCCGGCTGGACTGGACTGTGGGGGTTGCGGGTGTGGGTTTGTGGGTGGGCGGGGGTTGTTGTTGGGGTCTCCCTGTTTCTTTGCACTGCAGCCTTGACTGCATGTGCTTTCGGGGCTCTTCCTCCTGGCTGGTGGGCGGGGTGCGAGTGTGGGTGGGTGGGCATACGGGTGTGCTTGTGGGTGAGGGGTGTGGGAGTTTGGGTGTGTGGGCTTGTGTGTCACAAGAACAAAGCAAGCATGGCAGGTAGCAGCGCGAGCAGCAACCAGGGGAACCGCACACCACGCAACAAGCCACACGCAGCGCCAACAGTGGCCGGAGGTGCAGTGGCCGGAGGCAGTGGCCGGTGCCGACCCACATGCAGCGTCATACATATGAGCAGCTGAAGACCTTACTATAGCAGCTGAAGTGAGGGGCATAGGCACAGGCGCGGTGGGCTTGGGGGCATGCATTGCCGCAGCATTCACAAGCGCGGGGGTTGGCCGTAGCCAGACACACCCATGGCCGGGGCGGTGCTACCTGCCCCTCCAGCTTTTTCCTTTGTAACACCCATGGCCACCATCATGCCCCCATACCCACCATCACACACGCACACACACCCCCTCATGCACGCTTTTCTGGGCGCGTGGTGAGTTCTGTGTGTGTTACAAGGGCAAAGCCGGAGGGGCCGATAGCAGCACCAGGACAACACGGAAGCACACGAACAACACAAAGCACATGCGCCAGGACAGCAGCAGCCACCTCGAATCCGCCAAAACTCTGGGCCAAGGAAAAACGAGCACCCCGCCACAGCCCGACAGAAACCCACCGAGCACGCATGCAGACACACCCCCACACCACAGCCACCCTAACACCCTCGTCCCCGCTCAGCGACACACCACACGCACCCCCACGCATCCCCACCCTGACACCCGCACGCAACACCACCCTGCCGGCCGCGCGGCCGCGGCGTCCTAAGCTGGCACCTCGGCCAGCGCCGTCCCATGCACAGGCCGCCGGGGAACGGTATAGCGGCCATATCACTGGATTGCCACATTGTTCGTTGCCCTGGCGGTGCTACCGGCCACTCCGAATGTGTCCTTGGAACACACAGAGACACCCACAATGACCCCAGAACCCCCCCCCCCCAAGCAGTGGGTGGCCCGTGAGCGGCGCGAGGTGATGGCATGTGTGTTACATGGACCAAGGTGGAGGTCAATATGGCATGTGTATGCATGTATTGCAGTCATAGGTGCAGGCCCGGGCATATGTGTGCTGTGCATCGGAATGTTCCATCGGAATGTTCCTGCAAAGATGCAATCTTTGTAGCACACAAACCGAGTGCAATATTGTGTCAAGCAACATCCCGGAATCTTGCAGCTGGAGATCATGCAAGAGAGATCTGCACTTGCATGCAGTGCATCACAGCAGGGCACGATGCATGCACATCATGCACACCCCCCGCACCACTTAAGAATTCAGACCCAGGCAACAACACTGCACATGGCCTGTCAGACTGATTCTGACTTCCTTGACCTGCAGTGGCATGCAGAAGTCAGGCAGTCAAATGATGTGTCTCTCCTCGCCGGTCACAGTTTGCAGGCCCTGAATTGGTTCTCTATGTCAATATCATGCCCACTCGAGCCTTGAAGTCCTTCAGTACTGCAAGTTTGCCATCACCTGATTTAGGACTCGCTTTGGCCCAAGGGATTGACCAATTGGGCAGTACTGCTAAAAGCTTGTATGACCACTGGTGAAGTACAAATGTGTGAAGAGTGCATGTTCACCAGGCTGCTACGCTGACAAGTATGCTTGTCCATCACGTGGTGTCATGTTGGCACAAGATACAGGGCCAACATACCCATGTGGCCATTGCTGAGGGCTTCCGCATCATAGACCATGCATGCCATGCTCAGTGATGCCGTATCACATGATATCCCACATATGCCTGAGCGTATTGTATTCTGCATCTGCTCAGGCAGACCCAACCACTGAGGCAGCTCGGTGTGCTAGCCAGTTGGCATGCTACAGAGACTTTGTGATCAGAATTCATAGGCAGCATAAATACACCCCCGGTGGCGTGCGGAGTGATACACCAGATGCACTCTGCTCACACTGCTGGCACCTCGATGCCAAGGCCGGGTGCCTAGAAGGACCATAGGGCGAATACGGACAGATGTGCCTGATATGCCTGACAAGGCAAGAAGCACTGCACAGAGAAGCTACCGGGTGTGCGTTGGTGGTTGTGGCCGCTGCTGGCTGCTGGCGCCTGACTCTTGGGCCTGACTGAATTTTGCGGGGGTGAATGCTGGGGGTGAATGCTGAAGGTGAATGCTGGCGGCTGTATTTAAAACAAGGTGGACAAGCAGTGCCAGTTTGTGTTGTGTCTGTGATGTGGTCTGTGTTGTGTTACAAGGACAAAGGCAGCAAGGCGGGCAGCACCGCGAAAGAAGCAAACAGACGAAGCAAACACACAGACACCCACCACGCCCAAAAAAAAAAACCCCCCAGCACCGGCGCAGAAGACACAGATCCGTAGACCGCCAAGCACACACCCACACACCCACAAACCCAAACCCACACACGCACGCACAAACCCCACGGCCGACACACCACATCACAACCACCAGCACCACAACGCCCGCCGCCGTACGACAGGGCCAAACGCAACACACTGCCGCCTGAGGCCGCCCATCATGGCCGCCCGATTGCCGGGGGCCGCCCTGGCCCCAAGACCCACCCCCACCCCACCGAGCCACAGCACAGCACACCAGCCCGGCACACCGCCGCGCAGCCTCGCCGGCCCACGCCGCACCGCACCCAGGACAATGCATCGCCCAAGCCGTCTCCGCAGGCCCTGCACATGCCAACGAAGGCATCCCGCACACCCACCGGGGCCGGCCTAGCTGGAGTCATGATCAGAGGCCACAGGTCGGTGGCGTCAAGCGGACGGGGCGCCCAAGGGGCACCCCACCGCTCAGGCCGGATGGCCTGTAAGCGGCGAGAGGTCATCAGACAGGACTGTGAGTCCCGCCAAAACTGCCTTGCCCGCGTGACGTGACCGCGTGACGTGTGGTCTGTGTTGTGTCTGTTGTGTTGCCTGCCTCTCTGGCATTGTCCTTGTAACACAGAGAAGCTACTGGTAGGGCATGTCTTACATGACACTACATGGACCCCCTTCAACAAACACACCACAGTGATAAAAGCCATGCTGACTTCCGGAGCAGCGACTGTGCTGGTAGTAGTATGCATGCAAGTTTGCTGCAGACAATAGTAGTTGGAGAGGCTATGTAATTAACTTGCTGAACTGCTTTGTGACTTGTGGGTATCCATGGGCTGTACATGTTGCATGTTGCTCACATGGAGTGTGCTGGGTTGCATGAAACTTCAATCAATCATTGTGATGAGTGATCAGTGCTGCTGATACCCAGCTGTCAGGGACTACCATGCGGAATTGCTTGCAACCTTGCAGAGTACAGTTGCGAAATGCAATGCTGCCACCTGGCCAGGTGACAGAATATCCACGGCTCATAGCCATTGGCACCGATGTGTATAGTCACTTTGGACACCTGACTTCCAACATTTCTGCTCCAGCATGCACAGAGTCGGCCCTGTGCAGACTGCTAGGCGCAACCTCCAGACGCAACCTCCAGACGCCAACGTCGGTGCAGCAGCCAGTCTCGGATGGCTCACATTCTGACACAATTGTTATTCTAGCAACTGAAGCAACTGCTTCTACACCACTTGGTGTACCCCAGCGCAGATATGACAGCATGACAGCATGCTGTCATGCTGTCATGCGCCTGACACCATGCATGGTGTCAGGCGCATGGCAGGCAGGCACACGGTGGTGAGGTGACTGCATCATTGGCCCGCTGGTTCACATGAGGCTGATTTTTCAGGCACTACGCTACGCTGCGGCAGTGCAGCTTAAAACAGCAGGGTCAGGGATGCGGCTGGTTCGCCTCTTGGGCGACCGGAGAAGTGCCTGCTGAGAGGCGAGGCACAAACTCACAATCATGCTGCACATCGTACGTGGTTATATTATACAAGCATGAGACGCCTTCATTGGTAAAGCAGCACGTGCAGGGCTCAGCCATGATGCGTGTGCACATGCCCACTTACGGCGGCAACAGTCAAGTCCAGCATGCTTGGACGTAAAACAATCAGTCCTGGACACAGTACACCGGCGCGCCTCCGAAAGCTCTCGGATGGTGTACACGTCAAGCTCACACTTCAGGTTCTTGTGCCATTCATGCACTGCCATAAACTCGATACTTACAATGGTTCAGTGTTGACCTCTTCCTCCTACGGAAGGGAGAGCACATCGCCACAACAGCTTCAAAATTGGTTCAATCGCTCAATAGAAGAGATCACGACCCAGGCTGCGCTACACCTGCAGAACTGGGTGATTGCTGCCGGGCCGGAGATCCAGCTTCGGCCACCTCCACACTGCATCATCAGCTGCAGCATGCGGCTGTCCCACAAAAATTGTGCCATCAGCGGTGCACAGCTCAGTTGCCCTCATCAACACCCATGGTGATGGTGACTACTTCAGAGTCACCATAGGCGCCCTCCATACCCCCATAGCCACCTGCAGCATGCATGTGCTTGTCAGAGATGCTGCACAGCCCCTCATGCACGTGATACTGCTCCCACTGGGCATTGGCAATGGGGCATCACACGCAGGTGCAAAGAAGTCCGCGTGGCGTGCCCGTGGTCATGGGCAAGTGTTGTCACATACGCGTGTACTGCTCCACAGCAGATATCCATCTGTGATAGAGAGCTGTGTGCTCAAGAACGGTGTTTTGCCTGAAGGAGAGCAGCTCTTGAGCCTACTGCTCCTCTAAATTTAAATTTAAAGGCCAGAATGGTGTTTGGCCCTCAGGCGAGTCGACGTCACCCAACCAGATCGGCCTACAGGAACGTTAGAAGGAAAGATGGGCATGAGTGTCGGAACGTGGTGCAGGATCGCCGGTGGGCGCCGGTTGCTGCGCAGTGCCCCGAACTGCGCCAAGAGAAAGCACCAACACACTGAGGCGATAGACTGGGGGGGCCCGGGTACATTCTTGGGTGCAACTCAGGAGCCGTACCAGCATCAGACAGGTGGCGCTGGTGCTGAGCACCGAGGGTTGTGAACTGCCCGGCCTGCAGTGCTGAGAGGCCACGGGCCTCGGCGGCTGGCGCAGCGCAGCTCAACAGCATTGTAATTGCTACCACGATGGACCACATGCTGTAAACCTTCTGTGAAGTGGAGAGTAAGCCTGCACAGGTTAAGAACTTAGGTCAACACTCTGACGGATATCCATATGCACTTCAGGCACCATGTGGCCATCTTGATCTGCATTGGCTGCTTCATACGGACATGCAGTGGCTGGCATGCCTGGACCTCCGTGAGTCACGCACACATGAGCACTGTTTCATGTCAAATGTTTTGCTCACACTCATCTTGTCACTGTCAAGTGACATGCAGCTGCAACCTGCTGGCCCCACCCATTGAAAGGCTATCTGACATCTACAACTGGCCAGATATCATCTCAAAGGGGTTTGGAGGATCTCAGCGTCAGCAGGTGCCTGCGCTACGTGGTCAGAAGCGGAATGATGCATTAGTGATACCTACTGCCTTACTCTCCGGAAATCGACATCACAGCATGTCAGATGGAGCTGTGGGGAGGAGGGCATATGTTAATATATGGTGTGACGGCAGCGTGTCACACGGACGAATCGGGGAAGCAGAACCAGTTCACACGACAGCAGCGGCGGGGTGCGGGTGGGTGTGAAGCTGCTTCGTAAGAGGTGCGTTTGCTGCGTGTTCGAAGGATGCCGGCCGGGGACAGCTACCCGAGGCACTGGCTTGCAACTGACCAGAGCCACGTTCGAACACGCATATGCCTCCTAGGAGAAGGTATCGCAAAGAGGGGTCTGAATCGGCTGTGAACGGGGGAATGCGCGTGCAAGTGCTGATACAGGGGGAAAGTCCGGCTAGGAGCTGCTGCGCGGTGTGCAAGTTCACGCAGTTGCGCTATGTGAAAATCCCGGCGCGGCGGATTCGTAATGAGAACGACCCCCGCGGGGGGCCCGGCACTGCCGAACCATACCGATGGCGGATATGAAACTTGACCGGGGCAAGGCCGCAGCGTCGCTGATTCGTTGACTGCGAGACGTACAAGCCATCCCTCCGACAGGGGATGCGCAGTGGTGCAGTGCAGGGCCGGAGCTTGAGACGCAGACACGGATGAACAGACAGCTGACAGACATGAGCATGCGCAACACAGTCGCGCATACATGTGACCACCGCACCCATGCCACCGCACCACCTGACTGTGGTGTATCTGCTCGTGAATTCACTTAAGTCATGCGTGTATATCGCTACGAGTGTGTACCAAGTCGTAGAGTTTCGTCATGACAGACGTCTGACCGCAAGACAATCCCCCGCGAGCGCGGCCGGTGCGTCACGAATGCGCGACCACGGCCTGGTACGCGCGCTCTGTCGACCTGAATGTGCGTGTACGGAGCTTTCCGTGCAGCACACATAAGTGCAGGGGCTCAAGCAAACGCAGAACAAGCTCTCATCTGTGTATGCACATTGTACCATCAATCTTCGTGTCTCGAGCAGTACTTGTTCGGCACCAGTGCAGCGGCGAGGAAGCACCTGTCGTAGTGTGTGCTGGAGTCTGGAGCCTTCGGGGGTGTGCGAATCCTTGCGTGCTTTTAGTGATGTGTGTACAGAATGAATGATGACTACAGACGTGTTCAGTCATTTATGCTGCATGGCACGGGCCCGTTGGGCGAATGCTGCATGACCGACAATCACGGCAGCCATGCATGCCAACATGCGAGTGCGTCCGAAAGCATGGCAGCCGCTGCCTGCCTGCTCCAGCATGGCCAGAACTCCCAGATTTCGCGCGAAACTGCCGCACGCCTGCTATCCGGGGCACCTGTATCTAACGATCAGATGAGCGGAGGCACGAAACATAAAGCCGCTTGGGAGGTGGCTGTGTGAATCGATCAGGACACATGGCCATGTCCATGGACCGCAGGCCGGCACAGCGAGGCAGATGTGCGTGCTACCGGCTGCAGAAGAGTCGACGGGTATACATAATATCTTGCACGTGCAGCACTGTATGCAGCACAGTACCTAGACCCAGCGTCTCTCACGGCACTGCTTCCACACGCACCCCCAGGGAGCTGATGGTGCGATTGTTCGAGGTGCGGCCATTCGTGTGCTAAGCATCACAGCCGCGCAAGCTGTCGCCGCCGCGGCCCGTCGCATTTAACGCCCGCCACAAGGCGTACGTCACGTGTGCGTGATGGCGCAGGAAGGGGGCCCTGTGATGGTAATAAATACTTTACAGCGGGATACGGATTAGATTCGGTTTCAGTGTTTGTTTTCTCCTGTTCACTCTTTTGTAAAACTTCACAGCACGATACCACGCCTTGGGTTCGTGTATGCCGTTGCCTGCCGCAGCGATCACGCGGGTGCACCTTGCGATTGTTTGACAGTTTGGCCCATCCGCTGGCTTGACCTGATCAAAGTGTTCTCTCCGATTTTCCCGAGCCAGTTTGCTGAGCTGTGATCACAGAAGTGTGGTCGACACGTACGAAGCTTCACGCTCACCCCTCTCACCACAATCTGGTACCGCGGTATACCGTCTCTTTTTCTGCTGTGGTTGTTTGCAACGGTTTAGTCTTCCGGAACACACCCATCCCCTAGTCCGTCACAAATATGTATGTGTTGCTGTTGATTTGAATGAGACCCGGGGTTGGTGTTTGTCTTCTTCTGTTCACTCTTTTGTAAGTGTCACGAATATGTTCCCCACACGCACCAACACACCCCCCTCGACCGGCAAGGCTGCTACATTGTGCCCAGGATCACGGACTGATGCACAGCGCCTTCCCATGTCACAGTCCTGCAGGGGTGAGGAGTGTGCGTGATCGTCTCGAGCGGCGCGTGTGTGTAGCGCTGCTGCCCGTCTGGATCTTTTGGCTACCCGGAAGAGATTTCCATGGTGAGGGCGCCCGGGACATCCTTCGGACAGCACGAGGCCCCAGTTGTGGCCGTGCAGCAAGCGGCCCGCGGTGCAGCTTGCAATTGCAGTCGGTCATTCGGCTCCGAGTCGGCTGTTTTTCTCCCGTCTGGTGATTTGAACGAGATCTTATTGCGCCCGTGTATTCGCGTTCACTCTTCTCGCAGTACATCCTTTTTTTCTCCTCTCTCTTCAACTGCGACGTGGTGACGAAGACGAACTCGAACCCGGTGCTTCAGCAGGAGACGCCCATGTAGGAGACAGGTCAACTGGCAAGCATAAGATAGTATCACCACTAGCTGCTTCCCAAGGGGGTCTGGCTAAGTGCGCTGAGTGGCTCTTGCGTTGGCAAACAAATCAAGGCCCCTACCGCAATGGACTGGCCGTGTCGCGGAGCTGCCGTGCATTGCGTCTAGCAAGCTTGTGACGCAGAATCACTGCGATTCCGGGATTTGCCGTCCGCTGGACAGCTGATGCGCAAGGCCGCCACCTTGACCAGTTGGAGAGTGGCCGTTCACTCTTCACAGTAACGTAGTGAACCACAGTTGGAAAACCGAAGACGAAAACGGCCACGGTCCTCACATGTTGCATGCACCTTGGGCACGACTACAACACAGCGAGGTGCACCGCTTTCCCGACCTTCTGCTGTCAGACAACGCATATTCCTAGCCATGGCCATGGTGTCCATCACCTGCCACCATGATGGACTGCTCGTCCGCAGCCTCAGGTGTGCTTCTGACAGCGTACTTGCTCTGCCTTCGAAGTTGACATGTAGCATGATGCACATGTATGTAACACATATACAATGATACCTGGAGCTGCAACAGGTGAAGCGTAGCCCAATCTTGTAGTATGTATGGCAATTTTGCATTAATTGCCTTAGAACTGCTGTGGTGTGGATGCCACCAGGTTAGCATCGGTGTGGCTGGCTGGCGGCTGGTGGCCGTCACTGCCAGAACAGGCCTGGGAGTTCTGTGGCAGGCAAGTTGCAGATCACCCAGGCCCCCCCATACGCCTGCAGACAGCCACAGTCCTCCAACCCCGCTCCTCAACCAATTGGCAAGCTGCAGCTGTAATTCAAGTGACTAAGAGGCATGCTGCACCAACAGCACCACTCCTGTATAATGCATGTACCACGGTGCACTCTGCCACAGGCAGAACTGCAGGGAAGCCGCTTTTGCCAGGTGCTCAAAAGACAGTTGACCTGTTAACAGCTGTTGCAAGCTTAAGCACTATGGCAGGAGTGCAGGGCCAGCCCTACTGCTGCACGCTTGCAATCAGTGATCTGCAAAGCTTGCACAACTGGAAACCAAAAGAGACAGTGATGTAGCCCTCACACAGTGATCACGCCCTCACCCCGCTATCAATCAATTACAAAAGAGTGAAGCGAGCAGGAAAATACCACAAGCAAGTCTCATCCGAATCAACAGTCAGCAGTCACGTACACATGGCCACACTGCCACAACACAACCGAGCCCACAGCTACCACACCTATCCCACACCTAGCCAACACCTCCCACACCTACCAATCGAGCCCACACCTCCCACACCTCAATTCGCAATACCTGCTACCAAGAGTCACAACGTCAGCATGTCCTCACGCATACGTGGCCAGCAGTGTCCAATGCATGTGCCCGCCCAGCACACAGCAATTGACACTCAGCATGTGTCGCTGTGTCCGGCGCGGGTGCTGCCGTTGCGTGGGTGTTTTGGTGTGCGCTTCGTGTGGCTTGCTGCGTGGTGTGCGTTTCCCCTGCTTCTTGCTTGCGGTGCTACCTGCCTCGCTTGCTTTGTCCTTGTAACACAGCAATTGACACTCAGCACACAGCAACTGTCAACGTTAACCCCCAGCTGCAGGCAGCTTGCTGCCCCCCAAGCCAGGCCACCAGGTCAGCATGTGGACACAGGCAGGCAGCAAATTTGTGAAGTCCAACAGGCTCATGCCGGGGTGCTGATCAGGGTCACAGTGGGATGGGCCATAGTGGGATGAGACACTGTGGCAGCCAGACTTTGTCTCAAGTGCATCAGATGCATATGGGCCATGACACTGCAGGGGGCAGCAATGACTTTGCAGGGACTCCATGATGGTAGTACAGTTACAAAGAGGGTGCACATAAGCAGTGGGGAGACACCTAATTTCTACCTGAATCCAGAAGGATCATCTCTCTAGCCGATGATCCAGCTGTTGCGCCCCTGTGAGGTCCATCCACATGCATGATCGTGCTGACATTGAACATGCTGTCTGAAGTGATTGGACCCTGACCCTGACATGACAGCATCAACATTGACAAACTGCAATGATAATGTATGTGGCACATGTTGGCTATATGTTGGAGTTTGGAGGGTACTCCCCCCCCCCCCCCCCCCTCTCAACCCTCATCCACTGTTGGCGTTGCTGTCGGACCCTCGCATCCACTGTTGGCGTTGCTGTCGGAGCTTGTTCCTGTTCCTGTGCACAGATCAGGCGGCCGTGCACATGGGCACGCATTGCAGCGCAACATACAAATTGCTGAGCGGACAGGCCCACTTGGCAACCACATTGCAGCGCAACAGACAGACAGATTGCGGAACTTGCTGGCGCAACAGATGCATCTCAGCCAGTATCAGACTCCAGCGGGGCCCTGCAGGCTATACCACAAGCGCACCTGCGTATTCATCGGCACCCCGCCCCGCCCGCGGCTCTGGGCTCAGCGCTGAACAGCCCACATGTGCAGGTCAGCGAGCGAGCGTGCTGAGGTGGCCGGGATCCGAACGGCCAGTCCCTCGCAGAGACTGCCAGATGGCCAGTGAGGGACACAGGGTCGGCAGCAGCTGTGCAGGAACGTGACCAGTCACCAATGCAGACGCCCCGCCATACTCATATGCATGAGTGCTGTTCCCTGATGTCTCATGCTCATGAGTGCTGTATCCGGCTTGGTTGATAGTTTGTAGTAACAGTGTCACATTTCAACAGCTGTCCCAAATCACTGTGTAAGTCCATGTGATGCTTGTACAGTGTGGCTGTGTGTGTGTGGACGCTGCTAGAAACACAACATATTCGCGTGTTATGTGTGGGCCCCTTTCCTAACATGTTATGCCTATGTAAATGACATGGAGCTATGCATACCAAAAAAAAAACAAATTACAGACATGTGCATATCATCTTGCAGTGAGCTGGCCACAGCAGCATTGCACCCTGCACAAACACAACGGCAACGTGAATGAGTTGAACCAGGCGCGCGGGCAATCCCACGGGATCGATCAGCAAACATCGCAAGAACACAGCCGCACGAGAATCTGTAACACATCCCAGGCATTGCTTGAGGCATTGCTGCATACGTGCATGGGATCTGTGTAAACTTGGCACCACAGTTTGGCGCACATGCTGGGGTCCCTGTTGTGTCACGCATCTTACATACAAAAGAGTGAACGGGAGAAAACAAATACTAAAACCGAATCAGTTGTGTCAAGCAAAATTATGTCTCATTTGCTTTGACGATCATGCAACGATGGGCTGCTTGGTTGATGACTGGCTGCTTCCTTGTGAAGCTGGGTGCCTGTGTTTTTCTTCTCTAATTGTGAAGACGCTTTTGCAGTTTCTCATGTGCAGTGCACTTGCCCGTAGTGGGCGTGCACGGAACAGGTGAATAACTGGATTTGCAAGTGCCTTTCGAGCAACGGCGTGCTGCCCTTTGTGACTACATATGTATCAAGAGAGTCAGCACGTCCCGGGAACAGCGTTTCGGGTACCATCTGCCACGTCACACACCGCCAGACCGCCAGACGGATTATGGAACCTCGAGACGACTTTCGACACGGACACCTTTTATCTCGTAACCACGGGCGCCTATCTCAGGATACCGGCTAATACCCGGGTAATGGGCAAGAACTACACAATCACACGAGAACCTCACACGACGCAGCTGCCATTGAGAGCACTCTCACACCGGTACTACACGCATCGGCATGCCCGGTGCAATCGCAGGTTGCTCAAATATCACTACGCGAGCTGCCAGTTCACGCCGCCGGCCACATGCCACATGTGGCCACGCACTGTGTTGACGCAGCCAGCCTAGGGCTTAACCGCCTATGCATGTGTGCATTGGTGCACACAGGTGACGAGAGTCGCGTCACGCGACAGCGTCCCCCCTCTGCGGCCGAAGACGGCTGATGATTGCTATTCACAGTGTATTAATGTATGTTACACATACCGTGCCATTATATGGCAAAGCCAACAAATATATCAAGTTAGAGAGCGACCGGCTGCCACCAAAGCAACAACAAGAACTCGTCACAGCAAAAGACCCAGACAACAACTAAACACAATTGTGAATTTACAAAAGAGTGAACGGGAGAAAACAAACACTGAAACCGAATCTCATCCGAATCAAATGCAACATACACTCACACACACACGAACACTACAACCGCACTCACAACTCAGTCCGGCAGGATCGCGTCCTCCAGGCCCGCATCATATCGCAACCCTTGCTCCCGAGAGATGACAAGCCCAGAATTAACACAATTGTTGATTCGGATGAAATTCGATTTCAGTGTCTGTGTTCTCCCGTTCATTGTTTTGTAATCACTAAACTCAATCGCATCAAGTGCGACGACCAGAGCTCTCGATCCAGACGATCATCCACCGAATGCTATTCACAGTGTGGATTCCACACGCCTGTGGGCGGCCTGCAGCCGAGCCTGCGTGTGCATCTCGCGTGCACTGGCAGCCATCCTGTTGACTTTAGTGCAGCAGATATGTACACAGAGCACCATTACCGGTTTTACACAAGAGTGATCACTCTTGTACATGTGTAAAACCCCCGTGTGTTCGAACGGGAAAATACAAATACCACAAAAGAGTCTCATGCGAATCAACACACACGCGCCACACTACATCCGAATTCCGCGCCTCGACGCTGAGCACTGGCTGTATATGTATACAGTTGTAGACCAGTGCACAAATAGTCCTCCAGCTGCGCATGCAGCTCGAGACGTGCACCAGCAGATCACCGGTACAGGCCACATCGACGCCGTTCGACTGCTTACAATGCCGTATACGCACTAGTAGTACTAGTAGTACTAGTAGTACTGCAGTATACACAGCATGCGCACAGACAGCCCACCGCGCACCATGGCAACACCGACCGTCTGGAACAACGACATGCTCAGGTTGGTCCTTGAGGAAACTCGTGTGTGGTGTTTGCGTGTACCCCTGTGTTGTTCCGTAGCCATTTGATGCCGGAGCGGCCACTCTGTGGCTACAGCCCCTCGAGGAGTGATTCCGTCTTCGAAAGAGACTCAGTGACCGTTCAGATCTGAACAGTCACAGAGTCTCTTGCGACGCCGGCCGCCGGCATCGCTCCACACTGACAGGCAGCACATTTCTGACAGAGCGACTGCTTGCTGCGCCCCGCGCCGGGTTGGCCTGCCTCTGCCCCGGCACGCCGCCGCATGGGCCTGCCGAGCTGGCCTGGAAGGGTGTAGGCATAGAGCCTGTGGCTTGGGAGCGGCTGCGTGCTAAGAGCGTGGGTGTGATGCATGTCTCCCGGTCACGGCCCTGCGCCGGGGTGGGTGCGTGCGGAAACGTTATATAATATATTGGGGTCGCCGCTGCTGCGGGTGATCGTGAGGTTGGCCGTCCTTCAAGCTGTCTTTCCTCCGCCGACAACTGCGACCTGCGTGTGGGCCCGGGGCACATACGCTTGGTGGCGGTCCGGGGGCAGATACGTCTCACCCTGGGGCCACCCCGAGACATTAGAGTGGCTAGCAGTGGTGTTGGGGCGCGGTGCACACGGGCAGGGGCACCGCTGCCGGCTATGCAGGCTGTCGCAGTGCGCTAGCCAGTCGTACAGATTGTGTGCCGCCGTCCTGTAGCAAAGCACGACAGACGCCCACTGCACCGAGCACGCTTCCGTACACCCACCAAGTCCCACATCCACACCCTCGCATCCCCATTAAGGCGTGGGAGGCATAGCAGCAAGGGTTGTAGGGACACCTGACACTTGCAGCTGCGGGGGATTTCAAATACGGCATGTTTGAGGAACTGTTGTTCAACCCTTTCTGCCCCGAGTGCCACCGCGTGGTCCGGCCCCCTGCATGACAGCTTGGCTGTGTGGGCTGTGGTGACCACCTGCAAGTGCTCAGTGTGCAGTGGTTACTTCATGACTGCGGCTCGAGATGGCTGCAGCTGGAGACGGCGGCGTGGTCACAACAGTGCAGCATGCAGCATGGGGGACGTGGCGCATCCCAGCCATGTCCAGTCAGATGATCAGCCGAAGGTTGTACCTGTCACCTACAACAACTGGTGACAGCTACGCTTGCCATTGTATACATGATCGCCGCGGCCTCCACCACCACCGTTTGGTCATGCCCCCCCCCCCTAGCGCGGGGGGTGGCCACCACCGTGCACCTCTCCCGGGAGACGCCGCTGGCATCACTGGACCTCCAGCCTCCACGCTCGCCCTCCCGGGGAGTGGCCGTGGCAGCATACGTCAGCGACACCCCACCCGCGATCATCTTGTATCTAAACTGCCAATTAGCTCTTCTGTGCGTGGCCTCGTGGCATGCGCCCTTGACCTGATGTGCACCAAACATGGCAGCCATGATCATTGGGTTTATGTCCGGCCGCCTAAATGTTGACCATGTATGCATCACCGTACTGTGCACGGCACATATCCGTGAGTATGCATGGCGACAGGCACGGCGACGGCGCAGTGGCAGTTGCACATCAGCTGGCACATCATCTAGATTGCAACACCATATGTCCCACACGCGGCGGGCGCAGGCGCCGGGTGGTGTCGTGGGATGGCATTTGAGCGCTGTAGCCGTGCGCGCGGTGGCCTCTCAGAGGATACCTCAGTGTGGTGCGGGCCCATGCATGCGTGGGAGGGTGTTTGTTGATACTGAGGTGCGGAAGGTGGTTCTCGAGGTGCCGAGAGCGCAGGTGGTGTTGTCCAGGTGCAGTGTCTGGGGGTACCTGCGTAGTCTGCAGTGACGGCGCCACCCTGCTGTGTAGTGTGGCTGTTGGGGTCCTGATTGCCTCTCTGTGAATTGTCCGGACATCACATGAACGTTGTTTCACGGCTCGCGTGAAACAAAAAAAGGAAAATTGTCCACACGATGCACAAGCAACGTCACTGACCAGTGAGGCAGCTGAGATGTAGACTGTGCTTGCATGTACACTACCCTGAAACTCAGAGACAGCTGTGCCTTAGGTCGGGAGAACAACGAAAAACTGATGGCTAGGCCACAATTGCACTGTCAAAAGGATAACACTGGAAAAGGTGCCAACCGTATTGCACGCTCGGCAGTGCCGCCTGCACACGCCCGCAGCAATGCCGCCTTATCACCCTGATGCCACACTCCTAGAAACAGCGGCCATACATATGGCCCACAGGTTGTGCAATCATGCAAACTTACATCAGCACGTACCAAGACAAAAAGAAACACACACGTGTTGAAGCAAGGCGTTGCACACTTGTATCTGCATTCTACGAAGCATTCCGCAGATGAACACAGGCTATGCATATGCAATCTCTCAAGGATCGGGGTCATCGGTGTCACCACACGTGCTGCCACGGAGGCACCATCACCTGCAGCGTCCAGTCAGGCCTGCTGGCTAGAGCTCACATGCCGTCTCCACCGGTAGCACCGACCTGATGACCAGCTCCCCTCATACTCAGCGTCCCAGTGCCTACAACCCTGAGGCTGCTATCACACTGCCATCCTCCATCATGAGCCACAGCGACCCGGGCAGCTCACGCGAGGCGTAGTGGCCGTGGTGCGCATTGAGCGTGAGCTAGAGGTCAGCTGTCGTCGCACAGACGTTCAGCACGAAACCCATGCCCAGTACTAGCAGCAGCGCTGCCCCTGCCCCCGCACTACTCACACACACACACACGCACCGCCGCCCGGAACACTGCAGCCCCCACATCCACACGCCACACCCATGCAAGTCCCCCCAACCAGCTGCTGTGACACCGTTCAGCAGAGAGTCTCAACCATGCCGATTCGAGCCAGCCACTGGCGGTAACTCCGACGCCTTACCGAAATCGCATTGACCCGCGCACCTCACATAGCGCAACAGGTCCTTGCCTCTCAAACGCGCCTCCACCACGCACCGCTGCCCGCATGCACATCCCCACGCCGAAACCACCCGACAGTATGACAGTTGGTGCCACTACCGGCAGCTGCGGCGCTGTTGCCTGGTATCTCGTCATCGCCGCGGCGAATGCAGGAGCGCTCCAGCCAGCCGCAGACGCAAGCGACCTTAGGAGAGTGTGCGAGGGCTGCAGAGCAGGCACATGCGCCGCTGCAGAGCAGGCACATGCGCCGCTGCGGAGCAGGCACAGGCGCTGCGGCTGCTGCTGCATCTCAGGAACGCCGTGCCTGCCAGCTGGCGAGTCGACCGACCGTGCGGGCCAGCCCCGGCACAGAGGCCGGCGTTATGGCCGTATCCAGAGAGAGGGACGGCTCCTTGCAGCGTGGCTGTCAGGGGCATGGCCGTCGGTGGCGCCAGCGCGGCTTTACCCAGCGAGCGTGGCCGGCTTCAAGTGTAGCACGGCGAGCTGGGCGACGGAGTCGGGTGCGCTTTGGGGACACATCGCGCGGGAGGCTGCGATTGGACTGCCTAGAGCATCGCATCCTGCACATGCATCGCCACCCTGAGGTGAGGGAGCACGGGCATGAGGAAATTGAGTGCGGAACAGATGATGGCTGGTTCTGCGCGAATCCATGGGCCGTGGCTGGGGCTGGATGCTGCTCCGTTCATGGGAGCATCAGACTCCAGAATGTGTGTGAGCATGTGGTGACGAGGTCACGCCTCGGCACGAAAACAATCAGTACACATATCGGCCAAAAACTCTGCCTCCGGGATGCATGGTCTACTCTGGTGCCTCCAAGAGACTTGCATCGTGTGGCGATGGATCTGTAGAAGCAGGTGTAGCTGCTGGACAGCACAGAATGCAGCCATGAGACTGTGACACCTGTGACAAATGGAGGCCAGTGACGGGTCAAATAGTCACGAACGAGGAGTGCACATCAGCAGCAACTCTGCTCTACAGGCCCCTTGCACAGTGGCCAGTGTGCAAGGGACCGGTGGACGCAGCAACCGGTTGCTGCGTCCACCAGACCTACAGCTGTTGAGTCATCAAACCACCACATTTCCGCAAGAAGCATTTCCTAACTGCCAATGTCAGGTGATGGCTATTCGTGCCGCGGTCTGGGAAGGAGGCGCACCAGGCAGGCTGGCAGCCACATCTGAGCCACGAGCGGTGGCTCTTAATTAATCAAAATTTATGCCGTGGCTACGCCCAGAGGCATGTGTCTCACAACCTGCATCAATCTTGGCCCAAATGAGCGACAGCAGCGGGGCAAGCAGCAGGGATAAGACGCTAAGAGCAGAGCAAGGCATGGTTTTAGCATCAGAAAACAGAGCTTGTTAGCAGCACATGAGGTTGAATGTTGCATCGAGCCCGAACACTGCTGCTCCGAAGGGCTGCAGAACCCAAGCCAGCTGCAGCTACAGCTACACCTACTCGTGCTCGTATTCGTATAGCGACAGGGCTGCATCATATAGTCATTCGGTTGTCCGTCTGGACTGGGATACTCACACATGCGTGCACGTGTGCGCGCAGCACCGGCACCGGCGTCGACACACTCGCAGCGCGCAAACACAAATTAAAGAAAACTTGTACTTCTGTGTGGTATCCACGCCGTACGGTAAAGGGCTACTGCTGGGGGCAACACACGGGGTCAGCGCGCTTCAACGGCGTGGCAGACTAATCTGCAGAGGCACCAGCCACGGCAAGCTTGGTTTTTTGAAACAAATGTGACATAGAGGGGATGCGATGGCATCGTACCGTGCTCTGAGGCAGCCACCACTCTGCATCGCGAGCCGAATTCGCAATCGAATGTCGACAGCTCTGTACTCTACTACCTGCCAGAGCCCCACGAGGTGGCTCACAGCGAAGCCATCACATGCCGTAGCAGACTTCAACCGTACACTCTGAAGGGTTGAAGTGAGCCTGTGCCTGCTTTGGCACTCATGTTGACTGGACGCGGATATATCCTCAATACACCACCGGGGGGCAGCCTGCTTTGGCACGAAGCGCAGCGCACGGCAGAAAACACGGTATCGAAGAACGACATATCTCAATTTGAAGCAGCAAACCTGCGATAGTTCGCCGTCAGGCCTGCAGCAAGGCGCTGTTGAGACTGTGCCCGCAACATCCAACGCAGCACACAACATGGCTCCGTCTGGATGCTTCCAGCCCAGGGCACTGTTCTGCAGAACAGCGTGACAGTACGAGGCATGGGTGCTACCGTTGCTGCTTATAAGGGCCGTTCATCTTGGTCAAACGTCTGCATTTGACCACGGTATCTCGGTGCATGTCGCGCAGGTGTATGCATTGCACCACGTGTCACGCACGTGCGATATGGATCGGATAGCTCTTCGGAAACTTGACGACAGGTATCTGGGTCATTTTTAGGTATACCTCGCTGAGGTCACGCCACCCCACGTGGGTGGGTGTGTCACGCGCATCTGACGACCGCGTGTAGGTGGATGTGACGTCTGCCACGAGCAGTCACCACCGGAAAGTGCAACTGCCCAGTATTGCAACGTTAAAACGAACGACTGCTGTCTGCTGTTCCACTACAAGAAGCTTGAAGGGGATATCAAAACAGGCAGCGCTGCGATGCGTGCATGCCTGCGATGTTGGCCAGAGCGGGCTGCAAAACAAAGTGCCTTTCGCCAGAAGCTTGTCTCTGCAAGCTGCCCTGACTGGCTTACAGCAGAGCAGAAATTTAACCTCTAATTCAATGTTTTCGCGTTGTGTGGGCGTGCTTGCTTGCCAGCACTGTCTTGTCTTCGGATGTTGGCAGTAAACCACAGCTGAGACCTACCCAGCTGTTGCGTAATAATCAGGGCTAAAGGCAAGGCAGACAAAAAACATTCGGAACCACATTGTTGAATGTCATAGCACTGCGGCGATGTTGTATTAGAGCGACGATCAGAATTGTCCCGCGCGGCCACTCGAGCAAATCAATTGCCGTTGCGGTGCAATTTCCGGCAGTTTCACTACAGTACAAGGAAGTGGTCAGCAATAAAACAACAGTGAATTTGTGGTTCATTTTAGTGTGTTGAGCGCTGCTGCAGAGCCGCGGGCGAGGTCAACATCAGTGTTAGCATCTGCAGAGCTTTTGCAACGCAAGCGCAGTTATAGACTGACCACCCAGACAACATACAAATACTGGCATTGTTGTTTCTTCGCTGCAAAGGAGCTGTGTTGCAGCAAACACGCGGCCTGGCCGAGGGGCACGGGCCACTGCATCAACACGGCAACACGGCAATCTCCCCGACACGGCAGCAACTGCATAAGCTCAACGATCAGCATGTATGGGAGTGGATCGGCTTCACTGTAGCAAGCACATTGTTCTAGATTTCAGCCAATTGGCAGGCCCCGCTGCAGGCTCGTGGGAGTCGAGTCGTGGCAACGTTGTCCTGCCCAACCAGGTCGCACAGCGCCTATCAATGTCCAGACAGCACAGTAAGAGACAACTTCAATGTGTACACGCTCAATGCTTTTTAATTAGTGGACCGCCGCGAGCGCCAGCGCAGCTGCAGTGCCACGGCAGTGCAACTGCATGGCATGGGACCCCGGTGGTCATGCTCGCTTCGTAAAGCACGAGGCATGACGGTGTCGGTCACGTGGGTCAGGCTGAGGGAGGTAACTTTAGAGAGGAGCGGTATCTGACATGCCCCCAGATCCTGTGGCTGATGCGCGCACAGTGTGCATTACCCACACCATTTTGTACACGGGTACTGTGCACATTCCGTCCTGAAATAGTCAGGAGATATCGGGTTACCTGCTGGTGTGGCAGGCACCGCTGACTGCGTTCAGGATGCCACTCCGCATCGTCAGACCGGGTTGCCACTTCGCTCGATCGCCAGCGATGAACCACTGACAGTGGTCGACTGTACAACTCCGATGTACAGCATCCCACGAAGCACCGGAGATGTCATAGCAGCCCTGTAAATGTGACTGATCTGGAGTCTTATTCGAAGCCCTACCCGCTTGCACTTGTGGCAGACGCTTGGTTTCCATAACCGGTCCTAAGCAGTCAACCGGTCTCATGGCTTGCCCACGTGCTTCAGTTTATACGTCGTCAGCGACACGTCATTCACAATGCATGGAGCCTGCACAGCAAGGCTGGTGTCACCAGGCACCACCACCCGCCTAGCGCGCTACGTGCCCCCAGTCGTGCTTATGGACATCAAACAACGAGGATAAGACATCAGTGATGCTATTTCGCGACATAGCTGGACCAAAGATGCTGCGTGAATGCACAGAGTACCACCAGGCCGGTCTAATGTTGCGGCCGCGAGGCAGCGCGCCGGTGGCAGCACACATGTGCGACTGTGGGGAATGATGTAGACTGTATCTGTTTGTATACGTGGCTTATTACTAGCTGGGTCAGCAGCAGCTGTGTAGGCTTTGCGATGGAAGTACCGCTGACCTGACGCGAGGCTGCTTATCACGACCCCGACCGTGCGTAAAGCCCTAGTCTATTAATCGAGCAGATTCTCTTAGAAAGTAGCATAATGTTGAGCGGGCATGCTGTATGGATGAGTGCAATTCGTTGCGAGTGCAGTCCATTCCGTCATGTCCCCCTGCCAGGGCACATACGGCCACGCACAGCGCGACTTGACATCCGTTGAATTGAGCCACATTCAGTTAATATGTCGCTGTGCCTCAGTGACCTCTGGGTTGCGTTTGAGGTTGTCAATGCGTTAACAATGTCGCCGCACGCTGCAACGCTCACGCGTAAGCGCCGAACCTCAATCATGACGTCTTGCAGAGCTAAAATATTGTATGTTATACGGCTGATCAGCTGCGAAGTAGCAACGGTCAGTCTGATCGGAACTTGAGTCGTGGGAGACACCACAGCCTGTGCGCGCTGCAACACTCTGGAATGTGACGTTTCGCTCGTTGCAGCACTCACCATGTAGCTTAGACAACAGCCAGTCATTCCTTACTTCCTCTGAGATCAATAAGCTGTCACATCTCCCTGAACGCCGGTCCATCACAGTTGCACGCAGCGCGCTGCAACCGGTGCTTGCGTGGCAACTAGCGTTGTCAGCAGTCGTCAAGCCCTGGTGCCTTTTCGATCAGTCGCACATTTGACGGATCGACTCCTTAGGACCGGATAAAAATGACCGTTTGAACTGCAAGCAGACATTGGGTGGTCGAATCAGCAAAGGGGGCACACTGAGCATTAGATCCAAAACAAACCATTTCAAAAGTGGCCTAGATGTCCATGATGTGTTTACATTGTAACTTCTGCTGAGCTGCACGCTCTGTGCACTCTGTTTGTTCCCTATCGGAGCCGCGTCGAAGCAGCCCGCCGCGACCGCTGCATCGATCGCTGCACACACAGTCGAAGCCACATCTACGGGTTGACAGTGGAGTTAAGTAAAATAGCTTATCAACTCCTCGGTTTTGAGCCCGTGTGGTAGCTCCGTCGACCTGGTTGTACATTCAAGACCTGTCCAGGCGCTCCTTTGCACTGCCTGCGGCAAATTGTTTCGTAGTCATTGTCAGACCATTATCATATTTTCCATTTCACTTGATGGTGTATTGCGGATATGTTTTGAATCACGTCAGTGTCTGTGGACTCTACCGGGTCATCTCGAGAGCTCCGAAATGGGGTTCTACCTACCATTCTGACCGTCCCTTGCACAGAGTAGTACACGATTTTGAAAAGCACAAAGCATACTGTTACTTTTTATCATCCGCCTCTTACTGACCGCTGACAATGTTGCCAAGCAGATGTTTGCAGCGAGTGTAGAAGTGGCCACGGGTGTGATCCAGAGGCTGTGGTGCAGAGTCTGCACCGCAGACACCTTGCGCAGCCGAATAGAACCTGAAAGGATTCGCTGCAGATTACGACCATACGCGGGCCATATAGCTCGTTCAACTAGATGATCTGACACGCGACGTGCGCCTCCGAACAGTTTTCGCGACGTTCTGAGGAAGCCCATGTCTTCAACTGCATCAGCCACATTCAGCACTGGCGCTGCATCTGAAATGGATTGACTGTCTCAGAATGACCTGATTCCTGTCTAACGATGCCGACTGTAGACCTGCACCGCGCCGTCACCAGGAACTATCTTCCATGCTATCCACGCAGCCTGCAAAACGACAATGGCATACCGACTCCTTCATGAAGAATCGCTGAATCGCCGTCGAGCACGATTGGGCATCACTTCCTGGCGCCAAAGCTGCTCTGTCGAGGCCGACCCATACGCCAGCATACGGACATTACTCAGGACGGCAAAGCAAACAGCAGTACACAGCCGCAGGGCCTTCAACTGTAGTGGACGTATGCTTTATGTCAAGGTGCTGCGCAGGCGGTGAGCACGACATTCCAGCTGCCGAGATCCGCTCAGCCTGGAGCAGTCGTTGACGTCACAGCCACTGGCAGGCACTCACCAGTGTTGGGCCGTCGGGCCCGAGCGTATGTAACTTTCCCGGATATTCAGGTCTTATTTCTGAGTGGCAGACCTGGAAATGCCGCAAAGTGACCGACACTGGCACCCACAGAAAACCTCCATTGTTCAGACACTTGCTTAGTCGTACGTGGTGTCTTTGTGTAGCAGCTAGCTTCCGCCTGACATCCGATCACGCTGGTCAAGCACGACTCAAGCACGACTCGTACAGACAAGTGCGAGAGACACAGGGCGGCGTTGGCATAGACACATTACGCTATGCTTACAGTCATGGTCAACAGCTGGTCATTTCCTGCAGTCCGCCTGGGTATGTGGCTGCTTTGAAAAAAAAAATTGTGGCTGCTTTGAACCTTCACATTAAAATCCACCCGCATGCGTTTGTGGCAGGCTGCAGAATGTGGGCAGTGCCTCAGCTAGGCTAGCTGAGCTAGCGCCAGCACTAGCCGTGCAGGCCTCAACATCGCGTCACTGCAGCAGTACAGTGCATACTGCAGTAGCACACCCAGATGGAAGCACAGGCGCACCCATCAAGCCACAGGAACAGCAGACCTCACCGCCTCGGAGATCGGAGATCCTCCCGAGCTTCTGTCCCATGGGCGCATGCATGCAATGCTACACTCCGCGCCTCGGCGGCTGCATGCACAGCTCGACCTCTGCAGCAGAGGCAGGTACACCTGGCTCGATAAAACAGCACAAGTTCCTGCTGTTTAGGTGTGGTCGGTGGATGGCAGCCCTGTGATTGCTGCAAGGCGACCCAAAAATGCTCGGCAGACGCCCCTGGTGCCGCACTGCCACCTTCCCCGCAGCCCTGCAGCATGCACCGCCCCGGCATCCTCTCTCTCTTGATGTTCCACCTGGCGCAGCGGCGGCCCCACAGCCACCGCCACAGTGCTCGCCGCCAGGCACTCTGCCGTGTCGCTTGCGCCCACGGACGTGGCGTCCGGGGCCTTGGCGTTTCAAGACGGCACGGCCCATTCAAAAGGAAATTTGGCTAGCCGCATGGAGCGCCAATGCGCTGGTGCCCGCATCTGCTCCTGCAGGCCTTTCGCATGTGGCTTGAGGGTGAGAGGGGCTCCACCTAACCTCGGAATCCACATGCATGAGCGGCCGCCTGTCACATCGATGCGCGCCCTCCCCCCAAGGCACCTCAGAGTGCCGGTCTTTTCACCGGCCTCACAGTGGCACAATCTCAGCTCAGGAGGCTGCTCCATCAGGCTGCATCACGAATACTACGATCAATGCAGCCGCCGCCTAGCAGATTCTGCAGTAGCACACCCCAGGCATGCATGGGCGCATTGGCACCCACAAGAAATTGTGATCGCGAGCGCATGCCTCACTGTGCATGTACAGCATGCATACATAGCCATCTAGTCGCACTTCTGGAGAGGGCCGCGGTGATCCGTATTTCCCTTAACTACTGCTGGCACGTCACCTGATCAGGGCCTTCTCTGCACTCATGAGTTCTGGCTCAGCCTGCGGGTGTGTTCTGACCTCACACTTAGGGGACTTGTGCACCGCCTCTGGCGTGCAGCGTCGAGTCTGTCCAAACGAGTTTGTGGCTTGGGCACTGTCGGGCTCGCCCATGCCCGCATCTCGGCACACCACGCGTCTGTCACGCACCTCATGTCGAGCATGATGCTCGATGTGCACGAACACGTCCTTCACATCGGACGCGCTGGTCGGCGCTTCCCGCGAATCTGTTGAAACAGCTGTGCTGCTGTGGAGAGTTGTGCTCGGCTCCTGGGGTGTTGGTGCCAAGTGGTCTGTGAGCCTGCGTGTCACATGCATTGGCACGCACAATGCATGGCACACAGATGACGAAAGCAGCGTGCGAACTGGAATCGTCCGTGGACCTCACGAGGTCCTTCAGTGACAATGTCAGCCCGGCAAGTGAGCACACAGATGGCACCACGTCGAGCCTGAGGCAGATTCCACGCGCACGACTCCGCTCGGTGTGAGATCCCGCAGGCGCAGGCGCCCGGCCATACATTATTTGACAGCCAAAAATCACGCATATGAATAAAAAAGGTTGAATTCTCTAGCAAAACCTCCCTGGGCTGCGGCATGGCCGCGGAGTGGTGGTTTCCGCCGGCGGACCTGGTTGTCAGGCTGCCTGTCTGTGGCCACGCCATCCTGGATCGAGACTTCCCAAGCACGTACATCGAGGACGGCTATCCCACCTTTGATTGCCCAATATGTGGATTCAGTCAGGCGTTTTCGCCAATGAGCAAGTCCCGTGATGGGGTTCCCACAGCGGCCCTGGGGTGGGGTGAAGCAACGTGCCGCACGCGTCGGGACTTGACCGCATCAGGACCAGTCCAGGTACGCTGTTTCGCATTTTTGCAGCACATCTTGTCTATTGGCTCACTTTGCGCGTCATAGTTGCCGACATGTTTATCGGCATCATACGTTCGCACCACACGCACGCCTGATTCTGCAGCTGATCCGCTAACCATCAGCTTAAACGCGCCGATGAAAGTCATTGCGATGTTTTTGTACGCTGAGTGCCGGTCCTCGTCCGTCGCTTGTACACAGAGTCATGCCCGCAGGTGCACATCTCGATAGCCCGAGGCCCCGTAGCGGACTGCCACTTCCTGCGCGCAGTGATATCACCCGTGGGAAAGTAACACAAACGTCGTTATTGAATCTGCTGTGTAGTGCTGTGCTTGCCAAGGGGGACTTGGGCACTTCAGGTCTGTTCGGATGTGCAGACCTCGGCGCCAGCCCCAGTGCTGGAACGTGCATGCTCGTGAACGCAGACCAGCTCATGCTCATGGGCACAGCAGCGAAATTGTCCCATGTTTTGTAGTGTGCAATGCGCTGGCGCCTGCGCATCGTCAGCCACCTGCACCAGGTCGCAGCTCGCACCAGCATCCAGCCTCTGAATGCTCACTGCTCAGGACGCACACAGCTGGGGTCACGATGCCCACACATCTAGCATGCGAGCTACCTCAGCCATTTATTTATACGCAGGTATATCTGTGACACGTCTGGCCTGCACGTTCACCAGCTGTACTGATCTGGCATCGCCGGTGCGGACCAGCGCCAGCATTGCCAGGTTACTGCAGCCCTACACCTTGCCTACTCAGTCGGTGGCATCTGCCACTAGCACCTAGCATGATCAGCCTTGCGTCTACAACAGCAGCCAATGCCTTAAAATAAAGATATTTGGGCCTCATCGATGCACAACCGCCCCTCTCCCGCGTCGATGCTCACAGCGGTACTGCAGAGATCCCAAGCTCCGAAGCGAGGGTGTTTCTGTGAGAATGCAGCTCGACTATGCTCTCCTGTGGCCCGGGGGTTCGTTTCCAGTGCCGCGGTGACGCTTCAGGCCGACCACGCATGAATTGTCCATGCACCTGCAGGGGAGGCCGGGAAGTCTGGAGGACCTACTGGCGGCCATGTCGACGCCGGGCGTGCATGACATCGATCTCACAGGGATGACGTTGGAGCTCGGTCGGCAGCTGGTGAATGAGGGCCCGACCGCGAGCCTCGTGCTGCGGGCGTGGCCGGCGGGCTGCACCATCACCGGCGGGGTGATAACGGTCCCCGACTCGGCGATTGTGCTGCTCACCGGCGGCGGCGCAACCTTCAAAGGCACCACCTTCATGGGTGCGACGCCGTGCCTCAGTCTCGATGCAGTGCCTCGGTGGAGGGGTCTCGATGCGGTGCCTCAGTCTCGATGCAGTGCCTCGGTGGAGGGGTCTCGATGCAGTGCCTCAGTCTCGATGCAGTGCCTCAGTTGAGGGACCCAGTGTTCCAAACACAAGGTGGCGAGGGGTCTCAGTGTGAGTGTTTGACCCGCCTGGGTAGGTGCCTGTCAGTGACCGTCCAGGAGACCTGCCGTGTGCATGCATGTCTCCTGCATTAGAGCCAGAACGCTGCTTTCTGAACAAATGGATCTGCTGGATTGCGGACGTGTTCATGTGGAGGATTGTCGTGTGAGGGGCGCCGGATTGTCACCGTCCCTGGAGTGCCAATGAAACGCCTTCTGTCTTGGCAACGTCATTCAGCACAGGGGGGTGTGCCCCTGGCGTCACGCATGCACAGAGTCACGTTGAGATAGCCATCTCTGCCATATGCATGGATACAATGCATGCAATCCTGAAACCGCTCGTCGCACTGTCTAAACCAGTGCCGCGTCTCCACCATTGGTCCCATGCGAACGGCGCTTAGCACCACCCAATCGCTGTTGCAAGGCCGAAACCTCATTGCGGGCTGGCTGCTTCTCTTTCAGACCATGTCTCCCAAGGATCGCCTGTCACCGATCACACGGGAAGGTCCGCAGCTGGCGCTGTCTGATGGCGTCGTGGCAAGTCTACCTACGTGACTGCAGCCCCACAAACAAGAAACTGAACATCCCCCCTTGCAGGCCGGGGCGCTCTTGTCTGCTGCGAGGACACCTTCTCCGCCACCTTCATCGACTGCACCTTTGCCTGCACCACCCTGTACGCCGCCCACGGCGCGGCCGCCACGCTCCGCCGCTGCACCTTTACCACCGGCTTCCCCGGCATCGTCGCCAGCGGCACCGGGACCTGCGTCGCCCTCCACGGCTGCACCCTCCAGGCCTGCCTCAACGCCGTCACCGCGGAGTCCGGGGCCATGGTCCTCCAGCACCGCTGCACCTCTAGCCACAGCCGGGCCGCCGTCATCGCGCACGGCACTTCCACCCGCGTGGCCTGCACGGAGAGTACCTTTTCCGGTGTGGCGGTCCCCGGCAAGCCCGCCAGCGGTGTCGGCATGGAGGTCGTCGATGCGCAGATCTTGCTGCGAGGCTGCTGCGTGGAGTGGTTCATGCATGGCATCCAGCTCAGCGGAGCCTCGGCCGCAGCGGAGCTGCACGGCAGCACCGTCCGCGTGGCGGCGGCCGGGCTGATTTCCACGGACGGGGCGGCCTTTTCCCTACGCAACAGCGATGTCCACCTCGACAAGGCCGCCCCGTCGCGGCGGCCGCAGCGATCGCCGGACGGCCCAGCGTGCCTCGTCACCGTTCAGAGTGGCCGCGGCGGCCGCTGCGGCCGGCGGGCGCACATCGAGCGCTGCCGCCTCTCCGCGCCGGGGTCACAGCAAGACGGCGTCACCGTGGCGCCGGGGGGTGCGCTCGTGGCGGCGCTGACGCAGCTGACCTGCGGTTCGAGCTGCGTCACTGCACTGGGCCGCGGCAGCGTCGCTGCTTTGCTGCACTGCACGCTGCGCAGCGATACCGCAGTCGCATGCACCGCACAAGACCCGGGGGCTGTGGTCAGGGTTGTCGGCGGCCAGGTCACTGGGGGGCAGGCTGCGGGGCTTGCCATCGCCAGCGGCACGCTGACGGCGCGGGGAGCGGTGCTGAGCGGGCTGATCGGCTCCAAGGTGATTGCGTCGAGTGCTGTGGCGGCGCAGGAAGGCGGCACGCTGCGGCTGTCAGGGTGCACGCTGCGGCACGCGTCGAAGGGCGTGGAGCTGTTGGCGGCGACTGCGCGCGCGCACGACGTGGCCATCTCTGACCTCCTGATCGCCGACGCCAGAGGGGGGGACGCGGGGTACTCGCTGACTGGCGGCAAGCTGACAGTGAAGGGTGGCTTCGTGAAGGGGTGTGTGATGGGCGCGTGTGCGTCGTCTGGCACAGGCGGAGCCCACGCTGACTTTGACGGGGTGTCGTTTGACGGGAACGAATTGGCCCTGCAGATGTGCGGAGGCGCCACTGTGCGTGCCTCTTGCTGTGTGTTTTCCGGTGGCGCCCCCTCCAGCAGGAAGAAGCCCAGGCCAGACTCCCTCGCGGCCATGATCGGCCGCGTCGCACTGTACGTGGCCGACGATGCCGGCGAGGCCTCACTCATGAGCTGCACCTTCAAGAACCATGACCAGGACATCCACTTCTACGGCCAGAGCGGCATCCAGGTGTCGGACTGCAGCTTCCTCGGCGGCCGGGGGGCGGGCTGCAGCGTGATGCTGCAGGGCAGGGGCTCCGTGAAGAACTGCGTCTTCCAGAAGGTGCTGTGCGGCGTCGCGCTGTACTCCCGGGGGTGTGCCGTCTCGGGCTGCACCTTCGGCGCGGGCCTGCCGCAGGGGCTGCTCGCGGATGATGGCGCGGCCGTCGCAGTGTCGGAGTGCAGCTTTGACGGCTGCAAGACGGCGATCGAGGCAAAGGCGGGGGCGTCGGTGGATGTCGCGGACAGCACGTGCACCGACGCCGGGACCGGTGTCGAGATCACCGGCGCGGCCGCTGTGCGCGCGCATCGGCTGACGATCACGGGCGGGGACATGGCCGTCCAGGTGACCGCCGGGGGCTCCGGGAAGACGTCTGTGAAGATGGATCGCTGCAAGGTGTCGGGTGCGGCTATGGGGGCCGTGTTGCTGAAGGACGCGGGGGCAACGGCGACGCTGGAGGGATCCACGGTGACGGGCTGCAAGGTCGGCGTCGTCCTCCTTCCAGGTGCGGTCGCGCAGGTGGTCAACACCAACATCTTGCGCTGCCAAGTCGGCGCGGCGGTCGGGGTGTCAGAGGACATGCTTGCAAATGCATGCGGGGTGTGCGGGCGCTCGGGAGGTGCGGCGATGGCGCGCGCGTGGGCGCAGTTGTCTGCGGCGGGCGGCACCGGCGTGCCCGGCGCGAGGTGCATGCATGACGGCGCGTACGCGCTTTTGACCATGCGTGACGTGGAGGTCCGCGGCTGCGCGGCCGGGATGCAGCTTCATGGCACGGGGCGTGTGGACGCGGAGCGCGTGGACGTGAGGGGGTGCATGGCGTCGTACTCGCTGACGAGGATCGGCGCGGCGAGCCGCTTCGAGCAGTGCCGGGCAACAGACGGGAGCGCGCCGTCGGTGTTTGCACGGCGGCTGTTCGGGCCGCACAGCGGGCAATTTGAGGTGGAGATGGTGCCGGGGCTGGCGGTGGTGAATGAGCGGGGGCCCCCGACCCCCGCGGACCTGGCCCCGTTCATGAAGTACGCGGGGGCCATGGGCATGGGCATGGGGTTCGGGTGAGAGGGTGGTAGAAACCAGGTTGTCGGCAGATGAGGTTTTCGGGGTGTGAACCTGCGGTGAGGGCATGTGCTATGCAGGTGCACACATTGGATGTATGGCACATATGTGATCAGTATGCATGATGTGAAACAAGGAGGCGGAGACCGTTGGCCCTCTCCTCACGGTGCTCCGGCTGGAGTAGCGCACTGTCCTTTGATCTTTGCATTACATCAGTTTGGCCAACACGCAGCTCTACAGCGCCCCCGGTCATGCACCAGGCATTCCATCAAAGCCCGGGGCTGGCACCTTCGCACGCATACCTTCCCATCCAGACCACATGTAGAGTGTGCACCAATGCTGCAGCAACCACCCTGACCAACTTGATCAGCGCTACCGGAAGCAACACAACCGCATGTGAACCCTTTGATGCACAGGGAGGATGCATGAATTCCCAGTACACGAGGAGCTGGGAAACAAAGTGCAGCATGTCCGTCCCCAATGCCTCACCCAAAATTACAACATGAGCTCCACGACCGCTGCAGTGTTAGGCGGAACAGAGCGGTGAATTGTCGTCGCCAGCAAGGACAACTGTGTCATCTGTTGATACTGGGCGATAGACCATGGTTTGGGGCTGTCAGACGGGGCGCAGTCACCTAGGCAGCAGAGCAGAGCACCGGAGTCACCTCAGGGGACGACGCCGGGTGCCGGTGAGCCACACGCCAGTCAAACATTAAAGTATGCACAGCTTGGAAGACATGTGCATGTCGCCTGAGACCCGCTACTTGCTCCAACTAGGCAACAGTGCACTGATGTGAACATCAACAGTCTCGCAGAGCGCAAACACGCGTCTGGATTATGGTTGGCAGCCTTACAGATGCTGCCAGGCGACTGGACACCCCGGCAGTGCACGCGCCATTGCCCACTAAGTCTACAGTCCCGCCCGCAGGATGCAGTATACTGGAAAATACGGAAATTTACAGATAACATATCCCATTCATGTACATCATTCCTTCGTGCCTCCCCTCAATCAATAAACGAACAAGTGGCGCCGGCCTGTGCAAAGGTGGACATCTCCTCGGCATTCGGCGGCGGGCCCTCGTCGACCACAGCAATGCCCCGGACGGCATTCAACTCAGTCTCACACAGGCCCCTTTCCAGCCCCTGCAGATGTTGTGTTTGCACCGACGGCGCGTTGCCGGCCGTTGCCCGGCACTGCTCGAAGCGGCTCGCCGCGCCGATGCTTGTCAGCCAGTACGATGTCAAGCATCCCCGCGCCTCTACGCGCTCCGCGTCCACGCGCCCCGTCACGTCCACCTGCACGCCACGCTGGCAGTCCACGATCTCGACGTCGCGCAGGGTCGCGAGCGCGTAGGCGCCGTCATGCACGCACTGCGCGCCAGGCACGCCGGTGCCCCCTGCCTCGCGCAGCCGCGCCCACGCGCTTGCGGATGCCGGTCCCCCGGACCGCCCGCACACCCCGCATCCACACCCCAGCATGTCTACTGACACCCCGACCGACACGCCGAGATGACAGCGTGCCATGTGCGTCCGTGAGATCTCCGCACGCCCTCCAGGCAACACGGCCACTCCGATGTTGGTCCCATCCACCCGGCACCCCTCCAGCGTCGCTGTCGTGCCTGCATCTTTCAGCAGGACCGCCCCCATCATCGCGCCGGACATCTCGCAGTCGACCAGCCTCACGGCGCCCCCAGCAGCCACCTCGACCGCCATGCCCCCGTCCTGGAACATTAGCCGCCGAGCGCTCACATTGGCAGCACAGATCACACTCAAGCCCGTCTGTACCGCCATAAAGTGACTGTCCTCCACATCTACCACCGCCCCGGCCTGTCCTTCGATCGCTATTCGGCAGCCCTCAAAGTGGCATGCGGACACCGCGACATCCCCTGCCCCGACCAGCACCCCAACGTCGGCACCCGGCACAAAGTGGCAGCCGGTGACAACACAGCACCGTGATGCAGCACTTCGCACCTGCAAACACGCAATCTTGCACGAAGCTAACCCCCTCCATCTGCAGAGCACCCCCATCCTGACACACCATGCGGTGGCCGCCCAGGAAGACACAATCCGAGAGCTCGTGGCCCTGCGCATGCTGGCCGTAGAGGCGCACAGCCTGGCCATCACCCACGAAGGTGCACCTCTGAAGACACGCTGCCCCGGCTGCACTGCTGACTATCACAGCCACTTGCTCTGGGGACTGACAGCCGGCCATGCTCGAGGTATCGGCGGTACCTGAGAACACACAGCATGTGGCCGACAGACTGGCGCCTCTGCCCATGCGCACGGCGGCTTCGTTGCGATCAAACAGCACACTGTCAAGCTGCATCACCCCACACTCATCAGCTCCGTCCGGCGGATCCAGCGTCATTGCCCCGAAGCCGCAGCCCCTCACGCTGCCGCCCTTCGCCGATAGTTGTCCGCCCAGCTGCACATAACCGGCGATTTCTCCGGAAGTCCTGCTCATTGCAAGGTCTGAGATCGTTACGTCGTGCGCGGTCAGCGTGCCCCGTGCCACCTGCACGCCATTCACTGCGTGCCACAGCGAACACCGAGACAGCTCCACACCGCCACCTGACACCATCACGGCACACTCTGCCCCCTCGCACCGAGTCCCGGTAATCACCGTTCCCTGCGCAGTCAGGGTGCCCCCGTTTACGCACTGCACGCCGGCGGGCCCCCCGGCCACCTTACCGCCAACTAGCCTCACAGATGCCCCCTTGTCCTGCACCGAGCACGCGGCGTCCATCTCGCTGCTCATGATGCAGTGAGAGACACAAGCGGCGCTGGTGATGTCACAGGTGGTAAGACAAAGCCCGCCACACCGCAGGTGCGAGAGAGTCAGCGCCACCGCCCCCCCCTCTGACACTTGAATGCCAACCTCCTCGGGCCCCGTTGCGCTGAGGTGGCAGCGCTCGACTTGTGCCCTCCGGCCACAGCGGTCAGAGGAGCCGCAGTGGATGCAGACCACGTACGCCACTGGCTCCTGATCGGATTGCGAGCGCGGTGATTGGGGGGGGAGGCACAGCCGAATGTCGGTGTTCCTCAGCAGGAAGGCCGCGCCCTTGAGTGCAGTCACCCCAGCCACAAGCGCCCACACGGTGCACTCATGCACCTCGACCGCGGCTTTCACGCCGGTGATGTAGACGCCATGCACGACGCTGTCCACAGAGCAGCGGCGCAGCGCGACCGTTGCATCCTTGACCTGTACGGCAACGCCGCTCGCGGGACGCTCCGGGGTGGCCGTGCCGGAGAAGGTTGAGTCAGTGCACGTGACGTGGGTGGCGCCGTCGCGTGCGATGATCGACGTGCGGCTGTACTGGACGGTGCTGCGGTGCTGGGTGATCGTCGCGCCGCGCTCCGCGACCATGGCGGTGATGCAGAAATCGAAGGCGCAGCTGTGGAGGGAGACGCAGGTAGCGGGTCCATGGGCGACGATCACCGGGGAGCCGAGGGTGAGCGCGCAGCGTCGCAGCGTGGCAGCGGCGCCGTGCACGGCGTACAGGGTGCAGTCCGAGAAGCGGCAGTCCTGGAAGGTGGCAGAGAAGGTGTCTCCGCAGCACACCACCACTGCTCGGCCTGCACAAATGCAGAGGTCATGCCGTATGCGTTGAGGTGTTGGAGGAGTTTATGGGTGACGCAAAGATGGTCTACGTCGGCGTGCTGCCTCTGGCCATCCAGAGCGATATAACGAGACAAAATCAGTCTCAGAGAGGCTAGGACATCGGCATGCACAGTGGCCGTGCACATGCTAAATCTGAGGCAGCCAAGGTGTCACAGGAGCAGACGATAGCAGGATGGAATGATGTATGGACGACGTTGCATTACAGCCGTTGCCGTCCCTTCCAGTTGTCCTTTCAGAATTTCATCTTTTATTATGCAAGGCAGCAGCTACTAGTAATGCAAAACTCGCCATTATCAGGCTTCCTGAGAACAGTGAATCAACATGCTCCCACGTGGTAGTAGTGCACTGCCTGATCGCAAGCTGCAGCCCCGTTGTCAATTCTGGGAGGTTGCACAGTGGCGCACCAATAAAGGATGTGCCTATGAAATGTGCGCCTCGGCCGGTCAGCAGCACGGCCGCAGAGTCGTGGAGGTGAATCACACCGCCGGTGACTGTACAGCCAACCGGCCACGCCCTCAGCATGAGGCTCTCGATCGGGTCTTTGTCCACCAGCCAGCGACCGAGCTGCAGAGTCTCCCTTCTGAGGTCGATGAGGTGCACTCCCGGTTTCGACATCGCCGCCAGGAGGCCCTCAAGACTCTTCGGTCTGACCTGAACAGAAGCTAAGATGAGATCCAGCAGCATCCAGCTTGCTGAGTTGGATCGCCGCAGCGCCTGAGATCACTGGGGCGTTGTCCCAGGCTGCAATCGGTTTGGATCTGGTACACAATGCTGCAGATGCTGTTTGCCTCAGGCGCACGACCCGGCCACGCCTTCAACGAGACTCAGGTCGTGATCAGATCTACACTGTGTATGTGACCTTCAAGAAATGCGCGTAGAAGTTCAGGGAAGTGATGTATGAGCTGTGGCGTTGGATCACATCGCAGCCGGCGTCCGCGCTGGGCAACTACAGCGACACAGCGACGATTCAGCAGTGGCTGTAGAGGGTGTACCTTGGACGCTCCTGAAGCTTTCAGCCTACGGCTGCTTCGGCACTGTGCCTCGCCCCATCCGAGCGCTGCTGTGGGAACGCCGTCGCGAATCTTGCATGCCCAGGAATACTCCTGTGGCATCCCACATACCGGGCAAATGAATGACACTTCGTCATTCTCGGTACATGTTGCTGGGAAGTCTCGGTCGAAAATGGCGTGTCCACAGACTGTCAGCCTCACACGGAGACTCCCTGGTGGATGCCACCACTCCGCGGCCATAATGTCACCGAGTGAAGGCAGAGCAGCGATGCCAGAGCGGCAGCATTGCTGATGTTACATCTAGCTGAAGGCAGTGACGTCGCGACGTCTCGACATGACGTTGCAATGTCATGACAGCCAGAATACACGCCAACAGTGCATGGTCGCAGGCAGGGCAGTGAGAGGAGAAGAGGACGTAGCTACGCGTAGTAGACATGGCAGGACTCATGACTCGAGTGACTGTCTGAAGAGTTTTCGAGACGCCCTTGGTCGGTGGCATGGGACTGCCACTGGCAGTGTCTACGTGGCTTCCAGGGTCTTCCTGATCGTATGCGCATGCCGTGAGACCTACCAAGCTCGGGGCAGCAACGTCACAGGTACGGAGCCCACGAAATCAAAAAGTACGCAGCCATGCGCCCTTGCCAATCGGTTGGCGTCATCGCTGGACTTACGTTGCCCCCAGCTGAATTCATTAATACGCAGGCAGGCGTGGCACGTGGCACGCAGGCGTGGCACGTGGCACGCAGGCGTGGCACGTGCCCGGTACCGGGCAGAGGATCAAGACATTTAAATATAAATCATTATGCACATGGCAATCACATGCATGTCATATCTGCCACCTGCCCCGAAGACACATTGTACATGCACATGCGACAGTTTTCCGATGCAGCAGACCAGTGCAGTGACCAGTGCAGAAATACTGCGCAGAAATATTGCTCACGCACGCTAACACCTTGGCCTTTACATGTACAGCCATGCATATGGACAACTGTATGGCATGCAGCTGCAGTACATGCTGCCTCCGAGTCGTCTCACCCAACTAACGATCGCGCGGGGCCGGATCATATGGATGAATCCTCAAAGTTGGGGGACCACCCCTCCTCCAAAGGGCGGGGGGAGCCCTCATTCACCACCTCAATCCCCGGCACAGCATTAACCTCAACCTGGAACCGCCCCTGGTCCGGTCGCAGCCGCCGCTGTGAAATCACTGAAGGCGAGTTCCCGCAAATCGCCCGGCATTGCTCGAAGCGGCTCATCACCCCGAACTGTACGAGCGTAAAGGATGTCATGCAGCCCCGCACCTCCACGCGCTCCGCGTCCACGTGGGCCCCCGCATGCACCTGCAACCCGGCTGTGCCTCCCTGGATGTCCACGTCCCGCAGGGTCGCGAGGGCATACGCGCCGTCATGCACGCATCGCGCGCCAGCCACGCCGGTTCCCCCGGCCTCGAGCAGCCGCGCCCATGCGCTTGCCGTCGCTCGGCCGCCAGAGCGCCAACACACCCCGCATTCGTGGCTGAGCATGTCCTCCGTGATCGATAGTGTCATGCCAACCCCACAGCGAAGCATACGTGTGTTCGTCACCCTCGCCAGCCCGCCTGGCATCACAGCCACACCGTTGGCACACCCATCTAGCGTGCACCCATCTAGCGTTGCTGATGCGCCCGCGTCTCTCAGCATGACACCCCCGAACGCCGCCCCCGAGACCTCACACTCCACCAGACTTGCCTTGGGCCCCGCTACGCCCTCAGCTGCCAGGTGAACCGCAGTGTCTCCACCTTGAAACTTCGTTCGCCGCAGCGTCACGATGGCAGAGCCAACTAGGTCCATGCCCGTTTCTGCCCCGAAGAATTCGCTGTCCCTCACATTCACCACCGCTCCTGAGCGCGCTTGTATCGCGGAACTGCAGCCATCAAAGCGGCATGCAGACAGCGTAGCTTCACCATCACTGACCATCAGCCCCGCGGCGACGCCCGGTAGAAAGTGGCAGCCCATTATCGTGCAACCCTGTGTGGCCACCCCAACGCTGCACGGTGTATCTGCAAACACGCAGTGCTTGATGCAGGCAGCCCCCTGCAGCAGAAGCGCACACCAATACCCACTGCTCCTGTGCTTGCCATCCAGGAAAACGCAGTCAGAAACGCTGTGCCCCTGCTGTCCGCAGAGTCGAACACCCTGGGCAGCATCCTTAAACGTGCACCTCTGCAGCAACGCTTGGCCGGCAGTATCGGTAACAATAACCGCCGATTGCTTTAGAATTTCAGGACCTGGCCCACTGGAGCCTGGCCAGTCGCCGGAGAATACGCAGCATGTCGCCCGCAAAGCGGCATCCCTGCCCATATGCACCCCAACTTCATTACCTTCAAATGACACACCATCAAGCTCGGTGACCCCAGACTCACCCCCGCCGTTCGGTTCCTGTGACCTCGCCCCCACGCAGCAGCCCCTCACGCACCCACCATATACTTTCACGCTGCCGCCCCACTGTACATACCCCGCGTTGTCGCCGCTAGTGCTGCCAAGCACGAGGTCTGAGATCGTCACATCGTGCGCAGTCACTGCACCCTGATCCACCTGCACCCCTCGCAACACGTGCCGCAGCGAACATCGAAACAGCTTCACCTCACCCCCTCGCTGCACGTCCACGGCACACTCAGTCTCCACGCTGCCACTTCTAGCGCCGGATAGCACTGTACCTTTCGCGGCCAGCATGCCACGTTCTTTGCACCGTGCGCCAGCCACGCCCCCTGCTACCCAACCACCTACCAGCTTCAGTGATGCCCCAGGGCCCTCCACACTGCAAGTGGTTGAGGTCTCGCTCCGCAGGGTGCAGTGCGTTGCAGTAACTGTGCTGCCATGGTGAAACACACTGAGACAACTGCCGCCGCACTGCAGATGTGAATGCGTCACCGCCAGGGCCCCGCCATCAGTCACGTGAACCCCTCCCTGCTCTGGCACTGTTACGATAAGCTGACAGCGTTCGATCTGCGCCCTCCGGCCACTGCGGCCGCTCGGGCCACGCGTAATGCCGAGCAGGAATTCAACTGGCACCGATTCCATGGCCAGCTGTGAGCGCCGTGCTGGGGGCGGCTGATACAGCTCGACCTTGGTGTTCCTCAGCATGATGGCTGCACCGCTGACTGCGGAAATGCCGTAGATGGTGACGATGACGGTGCAGTCGCGTAACTCAACCGCCGCCGCGCTGCCGAAGATGTAGACGCCATGCATGAAGCGCTCCACAGAACACCGGCGGAGTGAGACCTTGGCATCCCGGATCTCAACGGCGACGCCGTTCTCAGGATCTTCAGGTGTGGCCAAGCCAGAGAAGACGCTGTCGGTGCATGAGACACGAGTGTCGCTGTCGTGCGCAGCAATCCCGATGCGCGAGCGCTGGATGGTGCAGCGGTGCTGGATGATTGTTGCGCCGCACTCCGCAGCGACGGCGGTGATGCAGAGGTTGAAAGGACAGCTGTGGAGGGAGACGCAGGTGGCAGGCCCGTGGGCGATGATTGCCGGGGAGCCGATGGCGAGCGCACAGAGGCGCAGCGTGGTGGAGGCGCCGTGCACTGTGTACACGGAGCAGCTCGAGAAGAGGCACCCCCGGAACGTCGCAGAGAATGTGTCTCCGCAGCACACCACCAATGCTTGGCCTGCAGGGTGCAGGGTTGATGCGGAGGTGGTGGAGTAGTGTTCAGGATGGCAATGACTACGATATCGCTTCTGTGAGTGTACCACATGCTGCTGGCGAAACAGCCTGGAATGGGGGCTGGCAGTTGACTGGTGCTGTTGTACAATGGAATCGTTCTCTGCGGGTGAAAGACTGTCTCATGCACGGTGATCATGAATGCGCGTCATACGACTGAACTCAGCCACAGAGACGCGGGAGACGTAGCGCGCAGCAGGGAACGTCGGATTGCCTACAGGAGGGTAAGATGCACGAGCTCTTCCCAAACAGCCCCGTTGTCCCATGCAGATGTCCTGCTGATAAACATGACGGTCGGCCTGCCAGTGCGAGGCAAACCCCGGTTCCAGGTTCAGCTGTGTCTAGGCTGACATCATGATGGGAAGGCAGGATACCCAGAAGTGTGCGGCTCCGACACTGTATTGTTGCAGACCACAGATCGCAGCTCTGTAACAGATTGAAAATGCAAGTTGATGCATCGGTGGCACACCGATGAAAGAAGTGCCTTTGAAGCATGCGCCGCTCCCGGTTAGCAGCAAAACAGCCGACTTCGGGAGGTGGAGTACGCCACCGGTGACGGTGCAGCCGGCGGGCCACGCCCGCAGCACGAGGCTCTCTGTCGGGCCCTGCTCCTGTAGCCTCCGGCCGAGCTTCAATGCCGCCCCCTTGAGGTCGATGTGGTGCACCCCCGGTTTCGACATCGCCGCCATCAGGCCCTCCAGACTCTTGGGCCTCACCTGCACAAAAGTATCTTTGAGATTGACTTCCGGTAGGACTCTGCCTCTCATGTGAGATCGGCATGTCTCCGCCGCTGCGGAGTTGGTGTAGCAGTTGCTCACACGGCCTGGAGTACTTGTGACAGTGCCTCTGGTGTGTTCTTTTGGCTGATGTAGTACTGTCGTGGGTATGAATGGTGCTGGTCGTGATGCTGGTGTGCCAGGTGTTGCAATTGGCGCATTATTGTTGCATTATGTGGCATATTGTGTTGCAAGTCTGACTGATGCATGCATGCATGCATGCAGGTAGCCTGGATGCCTCCTCCCCAGGTTTCGGATTTGCCAATGTCCAGATGGATATGGCCAAGCCCTCAGACATGCATACGTAAGTAACTCCCCCTGGGATATCTGAATTTCTGTCCCACAATGCATTGCAATGCACTGGTTGCACTGGGCTTAGATCAGTAACACTGCAACAGGATCAGTAAACACTGATGTGCATACATCTGGACAGATCCGTGCCCACTGCCCATTTTGCGGGCTAACGTAAACATCACATTCGCTCTGCACAGTGCTACAGAAACGCACGAGAGATGCAGGTTCAGCAGCCCGGAGGCAGTTTACATGTGCAGGCCAGGCCCTGGCGTTGATCTCATCGCAGCCGGGATCCGCGCCCCAGAACTACGACAGCAACGCAGATATGTGGCAACAGTAGACTAATTCAGCCGAAGAAGTACCTCTGCGGCTTCCGGAGCTTTCAAGACCCGGCGCGTTACGCATTGTGCTTCTCCCCAGCCGAGCGCTGCTGTGGGAACGCCGTCCCGAAACTTGCATACCGAGGAATACTCCTGTGGCATATCACAGACAGGGCACTTGATCGTCATCTCGCCATTCTCCGTGTATGCCGCTGGAACGTCTCGCTGAAGCATGGCGTGTCCACAGACGGTGAGCCTGACACGGAGATTCTCTGGTGGAAACCACCACTCCGAGGCCATTGTGAAGACAGACAGTCAAAGATCAGGAAGCGACCGCGCTGCTTCTGCTGCAATTGGGTGACGGCAGAGACCTCGCAAGGCATGCAGAACGCCAAGACGGCCAGAAACAAACTGGAGATACAACGCGAGCGCGAGCAGAGCAAGCACGAAGATGCGGAGCTAGAAAGCAGGGTTTGCACTGTGTAGGGCACATATGATCGAAGCGGACATTTCCAGTGTTGTCGCCAGGGTGTTGCGCCACGTGTCTGCCTTGGCCATGCATGGGCTGCTGCGTGGCGTCCGGGGCTTCCTCTCGATTGCATGCCACAACCCCACCAGCCTCTCAAAGACGACTACATAATCAAAGAGTACACATGCATGCACACCTGCCAGCCAGTTGGCATCACAGCTGTTATATGCCCCGGCCTGCTCGGCTTTCTCTGGCCCGGCCGGCTCTTGTGAGAATTCAATATTGAATTCATATATTCATATATAACTGCTTCAGAACACATGCATGCAGCTGGCATACTATAGTGGTCACCAGACCACGTGACACGCGGGAAGCACCTTCTGCGACCTCAACCTGTGGCACCACGAGCCTTGCATGTTGCCGCCGCTGCGGACTCGGTGTAGCATTTGCTCAAACGGCTGCACGGCCACCTCCATATGAGCATGCACCTCTTGAGTATTGCCGTAGTGTTTACGCGTACACCACCTCGGTTAGACCTGGAGGCGTTTGTGAACATTGTGGAAAACAACAGTGTTGGTGCGGGTAATGGGTGCCAGGCGCTGCTGGTGGAATGCCGGGATGGTGTTCATGGTTGCCTGGCGTCTCAACTTATGTTGCTGATATTTGTGAATTCACAGATAGGGTGTGGCGGCACGTGCCCTGATTCTCTCAGACCCTGGTGGTCGGAGATCCAAAATCCCTTTGATCCTGGCTGCTCTAGCTACTCATGCATGTAGGCATACATGGGTACATTGACTTTGTGCCACCCTTGAGAGACTTGTGATGGCATCGGAGACACCGCCAATTATGCAATGCCCCCCACCCAAGCCAACACAGGCTACGCCTGAACACATCATTCCCGCAAGATTCACCACTACTGCAAGCAGGAACAGAATTTACGGACAGTTGGGATCTGCATGACTGTCGCTTGACAAGATAGCATGCAGCCCTCAACGTTACCTGTGCGATGCCGGCGGGCCACCAGCCTCTCGGTCGCTGCCGTACACGGGCAGACACCACAGATACAGCGGGCTGCATGCATCAACATTGCTCAAGTGCCTCTCAAATATATTCTACCCATCACGCTACACTCCTCTACACTACCACTCCTCACTCTAATCTACTTCTCTCACTCAAAAAACAGTCGAGCATTGCCGGTTTGTATGAGCGGTGCCATCGCCTCAGCACTGGCGGGCGGGCCCTCGTCGACCACGGCAATCCCCTTCACAGCGTGATGCTCCATCTCGTACCGCCCCGTTCCGGGTGCCAGCAGCCGCTGCGCAACCACTGACGGCGCGTTCCCGCCCGTTGCAAGGCACTGCCTGAAGCTGCTCATCGCGCCGATCCGTGTCAGCAGGTACGCTGTCATGCAGCCCCGCACCTCCAGCCGCTCCGCGTCCATGCGGCCCGTTACATGGAGCTGCACTCCACCTCCACAGTCCGCGATCACAACATCGCGCAGCGTCGCGAGTGCGCACGCGCCGTCATGCATGCACCGTGCGCTGGCCGTGCCGGTGCCCCCTGCCCCACGCAGCCGCGTCCACGCGCGCGTCATTGCCGCGTGGCCAGATCGCCCGCACACCCCGCATACGTATCCCATTACCTCCTCATTCGTTCCGATCGCAATTCCGGCTGTACATCGCAGGATATTTGTGCGCATTACTCGCGCCAGCCCGCCCGGCATGACCTCCATACCGACGTAACAACTCTCGATCTGACACCCCTCCAGCGTCACCGCGGAACCTGCGTCGTCCAGAACAACACCCCTCTTTGACGCCCCGGACATCTGACACTCCTCCAGCCTCACCGCGGCCCCCGCCGCGCCCTTGGCGGCCACATGAACCGCCGTGCCTCCCCCCCGAGTCACCAGCCGGCGAGCGGTCACAGTCGCAGCACCGACGACATTCACGCCCGTCTCCACACCCGCGCACTCGCTGTCTGCCACGTCAACTGCAGACCCCGCCTGCGCGTCGATCCCGATGCCGCAGCCGTCAAAGCGACATGCGGATACCGCAACGCCACCCCCGCTGGCCAGCAGACCCATCTCGAGGTCCGGCAGGAAGTGGCAGCCCGTGACGGAGCAGTGCCGCGCCAGCACTCCGACCCCGCACCGCACGTCGGCAAACACGCAGTCCCTGACCGTGCCACGCCCCTGCAGCGTAACAGCACACCCTGCGGCGTTGCCCTTGCCGTTCATGAAGACACAGTCCGCGATCTCGTGGGCCTGCTGCCCATGAACGCAAACAGGCTGGTCGTCCCCCCTGAACGTGCACCACTGCAGTAGCGCTGCGCCCGCTCCCTCGTCAACAAGCACCGCCATTTTCTGTCGATTCTGTGAACCTTCCCGAAAGGAACCCTTCCAGACCCCGGAAAATACGCAGCAGGTGGCACGCAAGCTGCAGTCCTCACCCACGTGCACGCCGATTCTGTTCCCGTCAAACAAAACGGCGTCGAGGTCGGTGACTGACGTCTCGGTGGCGGAGAGCTTCGCCTCCAACGACACCGCCCCGGCGCAGCAGCCCCTCACATACCCACCCCTCACAGACACCTTGCCCCCACACTGCACATACCCGAAGCTGTTGCCGTCACTCTGGCCGATCGCAGGGTCTGAGATTGACACGTTGTGCGCAGTCACTGTCCCCGCGACGATCTGCACACCTTGCACCACTTGGCGCAGGGAACACTGAGACAGCTTCGCCACGCCGCCCACCTGCACAGACACGGCACACTCGGACTCCACGCTGTCACCCCGCGACCCCGCCAGCTCTGTGCCCCGCACGCTCAGGGTGCCGCCGTTCGCGCACTCCGCGCCAGCCCGGCCCCCGACTACACGGCCACAGACCAGCTTCAGCACCGCGCCCTCATCCTCCACAATGCATGTGGCTGAGGTGTCGCTCCGCAGCGTGCAGTGTGACGCGGTGGCCGTGCTGCCACGGTCGAAGACTCTGAGACACTTGCCAGCGCACTGCACATCCGACAGCTTGATTGCGAGTGCCCCGCCGTCTGACACGTCAACGCCTGCCTGCACCGTGTCCGGTGTGCTGAGGTGGCACCGCTCAATCTGTGACCTCCGGCCACTGCGGCCACTCGAGCATTCCCCGATGTCGACCACTGGCCGGCCTCCCCATGAACACACGTGCTGGATGTCGGTATCGCGCAGCAGAAATGCCGCGCCCTCGGCTGCGACCAGGCCAGCCACGCACGCAAGGACAGAGCAGCCACGCAGCTCGATGGTGGCCGTGATGCCGTGGACATGGACACCACACGTGTACCACACCATGGAGCACCGGCGCAGGGAGACTTTTGCACCCCGGATGTCCACGCCGGCTCCGGTCCCCGGGTTCTCCGGAGTGGCAATGCCGAAGAAGGTGCTGTCGGTGCATGAGACGCGGGTGGAGGCGCCATGCGCGATGATCGAGGTGCGGCCACGCTGGACTCTGCAGCCGTGCTGGGCGATCGTCGCGCCGCGCTCCGCGGTGACGGCGGTGACGCATGTGTCGAGGGTACAGCTGTGGAGGGTGACACTGGTGGAGTGGCCACTGGCGACGATGCCCGGGCAGCCGGCGCTGAGGGCGCAGTGGCGCAGCGTGGCAGCGGCACCGTGTACGGCGTACAGGGAGCACTCTGAGAAGCGGCAATCCTGGAAGGTGGAAGAGAAGGTGTCCCCGCAGCAGACGATCACGCCTCGGCCTGCAGGCGGGTGCGCATTAGATGCTTCAAGGTGCTGCAGGTGATAACAGGATCATCACAGCTGCAACTTGCCATCTTGTCGGCATATGTGGTCCCGTTATTCGGAGTTGTCAATGTCCAATAGGATACAGCTCAGTAAGTTCATTTTTACTTAACTTCGATTGCTTTACTTGTCAACACCGGTGAGGGGCATGATGCCACATGTCACGGAGAAATCAAACCTGGGGCTGAACAGTGACCAATGACTGGTGTTTGATCAAGGTACAGCAATCTCAGCAGGGTGGACAGTGTTGCATGCATGCGAGTTGTTCATTCGCATCAGCAGGGATTGGACAATCATCCACAGGAAAGCAGGGGCACGGAACAGCTGTAGGATGTGCAGTGTTTTCAGTGTGACCCATGTCAACTGCGAGATCCCTGGCCATGCGGACATTCTGCGCCACCCAGGTGTTCTTGTCCGAAACATACGACCGTGGTGCATGGCCGGAGCCAAGATCTGCCAATCGGTACGAGACACTCACACATGGACTGTTTGCACAATCAGAGCCCTGGAACAGCGACCAGGTACAGCATCATGCGCGATGCCGCACCAACAAACGATGTGCCTCTGAAGTGTACGCCTTGGCCGGTCAGGAGCACGATAGCAAAATCGGGGAGCTGGATTGTGCCACCCGTGACGGTGCAGCCAGCGGGCCACGAGCGCAGCACGAGGCTCTCTGTCGGGCCCTGATCCTGCACCTTGCGGCTGAGCTTTAAGCTTGCCCCCGTGAGATCTACCTGGTGCACCGTCCGTTTCGACATTACAGCCAGAAGGCCGTCCAGACTCTTGGGCCTCACCTGCACAGAAGCACAGTAGCACAGTTGAGGCCGAGTTCCATCGGCAGACTGCTTACCTATTGAGAACGCAGAAGCACGTCTTGCTCACACATCTGAGCTTCTGTCACGAGTGCGACCTCTTCAGATCAGGTACATGATGGACATGCTGCTGAAATGCAGTCTGCAACGGATAAGTTCACTGACCACGGCGTTGACAGCATTCCTGGGTTCTAGATCCGTCAGATAGGCCTGAATCATGACTTTCTGAACGATATACATCCTTTTGCAATCTATCACGCATCCAAGGAACGTCATGGTGGAGGCAAGGGTTGTTCCGTTGACCATGTCGCAGCTTCATCCCCGCTATACGACTGCGAAGGCAAAACATCCATTCCTTCAATGTGCAGATTTCATTCTATATCGCGTACCTCGGAGGCTCTAGGTGCTTTAAGCTTGCGGCGCTGTCGGCACTGTGCTTCGCCCCATCCCAGCGACGCTGTGGGAACACCGTCACGATACTTGCTCGTGAACTGGCTTGCTTGCGGAACATCACAAACAGGGCAGTTGAGCGTCATCTCTCCGTGATGGTCATATGTCGCCGGAACATCTCGGTCAAGTACAGCGTGCCCACAGACAGGCAACCTGACACGCATATTCATTGGCGGGTACCACCACTCCGCGGCCATGGTGTGCGTAATAAAAATACAAACGATCAGAAGATAAACATGATTCAAAACCTGACCGCAGCAGCGACAGATGATCTACGATCAGACGAGGCAGCGGCCTCGGCGATGGAAACATGTCAGCATCTGACCGCGCAAGAACATGAAGGGGCAACTGCATGAGTAGCATGTGCAGATGCTGTGGGTCCACTGGATCTGGGTGTCCGTAGCTCTACCTGCGCAAGCAGGTCTCACTCGGTGGTGTTGCGGAGACTAAAACGTTCCTCAGGGCATCGAAGCGTTTGATTCGAATGTGGCGTCCAGGACTCGGGGACGCTTGCGCGCCATATCACGAGGGGGCACAGGCAATGGTCCCACGCAGTAGCTTTGTACGGACACAGAGAATGCCTTCGTCTCATTCACTGTGGCATGCAAGCTGAAGCATAGAAAGTTAGGTTGGCAGCAATGACTGGCTGTGGCTGCAGTCAACACCACAGGACTTGCCATACCAGTAACATGCACGTCTACCAGGACATGGTCGTCGGCCATGCACACACGGAAGTCTGTGAATGACAGGTGTCTACCACTCACGCTCACCTATACTTTACACCCCCCACTAATCGTCGCCAGTTTGTATCAGTATCTGCTTCATAATGACAATGTCAGCAAGGCAGGCAGCGGGAAGAAATCAAGCAACAAAAAAACGCGCACAAAAACACAGATTACCCAGGAGCACATGCGTTACATAGAGAAGCTCAAGGTCGCAGACGGGACCGCAGGCAATGAGCCAACAAGAGCATGCCCGTTTCAACACGCACCCATGGCCAGCAGAGACGACGGCAATGCAGGTGCGGACCCAGGCACACAGGCAAGTCGGGCGGAAAACAACCCGATTGCGCCCACACCAAACACCCGCCATCTCAACTGGTCCAAGGTAGAGTACCTCCAAACACACACAGGTATATCACACAGCAACGACTGTGGAAACACAGGGAGACAGGTTGACTACCCGCAATTTGACTACATGTCAGGCAGGCAGGAGGCCAGCCTGGCTAACCCCACAAACCCACCCAACACTGGGCATGTTATGGTAGAGTCACGTCAGCCTGCAAGGCGTGCGCTGCCCGGAAGTGGAGGTGCCGGAGGCCCGCCCCGGACCTGAATCCCGGCACACGCCTCCGGCTCAACTCTGTACCCCTCCTCAGGCCCTAGCATGCGGTCGGACCGCACCGCCGGCCGCGAGCCGCCGCTGGCCGTGCAGTCCTCGAACGAGTGCGGATCACCGATCCGCACCAGCGCATACGCGGTCCGCGCGCCCCGCACGTCCACCTTCCGCGCGGTCACCCGGCCGGCGCCGCTCGCCTGCAGCCCGGTGGTGCAGCCGCTGATGACCACATCCTCGAGGGTAGCAAAGGCCACTGCGCCCTCGTGGACACAAGCCGCACCCTCTACTCCGCCTGGCCCGCCCGCATGAAGCGCCCGCCACGCGCGCGCCATGCCCGCCGCGCCGGACTGCCCGCACGCGGGGCACGCCAGCCGCAATGACTCCTCCGGCATGCCCACCAACGCCCCGATGCCGCAGTCAGTCACACGCGAGTCCACGACCCGCACGGACGCCCCCGGAACGACGCTCAGTCCCACCGGGCTGTCCTCCAGGGTGCACCCGGTAACAAGCACCTCGACCCCTGCGGACACTGTCGACACACAAGACAATTCGGACTCTGTAGCCACACAGTCCAGCAGGGTCATGACAGTGCGCTGCGCCGCCCCGGCGTCGACGGTCACCGCGTCCTTGCACCCGGTGAAGGTCAGCCGCTGCGCGCGGACGCTGATGGCGCCATGCGTCTGCAGGCCGACGTCGGCGCCGGTGCACTCGGAGTCGCGCACCGCGACCTTCGCGTCTCGCATCGCGATGATGGCCTTGTTGCCGCCGTCGAAGCGGCATGCGGAGATCGACGCCTGCGACCCTTCGATCGAAACGCCCTCCAATACCCCCCCCTCAAACACGCACCCATGCACGTCGAGGCGATGCCCGCGCCCGCTGAAGCCGCGCTGCGCGATCCCCCCCGGCGCCCCCTCGAACGAGCAGTTCCGCACCGTGCCGCTCCCGGTAACCAGCAGATTCGGGCCTTCGCCGTGGCCGCCGAGGAAGGTGCAGCCCGAGACGGTGATGCCGCCCTCGGAGATGATGTCCCGCTGGTGGCCACGGAACGTGCTGTCTTGCACAGTCACCGCTCGCTGGCAACGCATCGCGAGCACCGCAACCTGCTCCCGCATCACCCCCGATATCAAACGCCCCGCAGCGGTGGAGAACTCGCACCGCACCACCGAGACGGCGCAGTTGGCGCCGTCACACACGCGGACGCTGATGCCGTTGCCGTCGAAGGTGACGTCCTCAAAGTCCGCGGCGCCGGGGGTGCTGTCCCCCGGCTCTGTCGACACGGCCACGCCGATGGTGCAGCCGGTCACCGAGCCTCCGGCCACCGACAGCGTGCCTCCGTACTGCCGGAACCCTGTGCTGCAGAGGTCCTCCTCCCCTCTGTAGTTCTCGGCGTTCAAGAGGCCAGAGACCGTCACGTCTGTCGCATACACGGCCGCACGCATCATCAGCACGCCGCGCTGCGCGTTCCGCAGCGCGCAGCGCAGCAGCGTCGCCGTGCCGCCGAGGCGTGCGGTGACGGCGCAGAGGGCCCCGACACCCGGGAGGCCCCCCGCGCATGCATCACGCATGACCAGTCGGCCCCCTTTCGCGGCAACCCCGGCGCACTGCCCACCTTCCACCCGCCCGCCGACGACGCGGACGGTGCACACGGGCTGCTCCACAAAGCAGGCGGCGCTGTGCTTGCTCTGCACGGTGCAGTGCGACACGGTCGCAGCGCGGCCACGCTCACACACTGACACGCCGTTGCCACCACAGGAGACCTTGCACAGGAGCAGGGTGACGGCTGCGCTCCACCGCACGGCCACGCCGAGCTGCTCCCGCTCCGGCGCGTCCAGGGTGCAGCGCTCGAGCTGGGCTGCGCCGCCGCTGCGGCCGGTCTCGCAGCCCTCCATGCATACGAGCCAGGCCTGGGCGCCGGAGCCCGGTGGCGCGCGCCCGGCGCGCAGCGGCATCCGCACGAGCACGTGCGTATGGCGCAGCAGCACCAATGAGCCCTCGCGCGAGATCACCGGGTGCATGCCGGCCGTGACGCTGCAGCCGTGAAGCTCCGCAGCAGCCCCGCGGCCGTCCACGATGACTCCGTACTCGAACTTCTGGATCAAGCAGCCACGCAGGAGCACGGAAGACGCGACAGCCAGAATGCCCTCGCCGCCGGGAACGCCGGAGAACCCACAGTCGTGGCACGAGACGGCGGTCCCGGCGTCACGGGCGATGAGCGAGCGGATGCAGCCGGTGGAGCGGCAGCGCGCGGCGGTGACGGTGGCGCCGCGCTCCGCCATGATGTCGGTCAGGCAGGCCTCCAGGGTGCAGGCGTGGAGGTGGAGGGCGGTGCCGGGGCCGTGCGCGACAGCCGCGGGGAAGCCGCTGGCGAGGCTGCAGCGGTGGAGGGTCACAGAGGCGCCGTGCACGGCGTATAGGGTGCACTCCCTGAAGCTGCATGCGTGAAACGCTGCCGAGACTTCGCCGCCGCAGCAGACGAGTATGCCGCCTGCACAGCATGAAGGGCGTGTTCAACCAGAAGCTGGTTCGTGTGATGCATCTCCGGCGGCTGAAACACTCACGAGGGCGGCAGATTGCGGAGAAAGCGCAGAACAAAGGCATTGGTGGAGAACACATTGCGGCGGTGCGGTGGGAGGCTGCATGCATGTGAAGTGTGGGTGACGCTGCCAAGATGACCCTGGACACGCCCGCTGCAGCGTGAGGATGTCACCTGGGGCAGAGGCGGCACGGGCCATCCGGGGACGCGATCTGTGAAAGCGCCGTGTGCGCCGTATTCGGTCGTGAGCATTAATCAGGGTGTGGGTCTAGCAGGCAACAGGACATGCAGTACGGTCTACAAGGCATCCAGCATGCAGCGGTTCTGTGTACTGCGCATGTGGCTGGAGTTGTGGGCAAAGGCCTGGTCTAAGCAGGGAGACATGCAGGGCCACACCAGAGAAGGTGGTGTGTCTGAAGTGCACTCCGGGGCCCGTAAACAAGAGCACGGTGGAGCGCGGCAGCTGGATGGTGCCTCCAGAGACGGTGCAGCCGGCCGGCCACGCCCGCAGCACGAGCCCGCCTGCCGGGCCCTTGTCCCGGAGCCCCCGCTCGAGCTGCAGTGTTTCGGATCCAAGCTCGACGCGGGCTGTGCTCGGCGTGGACATGGCCTGGAGGAGCGCCTTGATCGTTTTGATGGGCCCCTGCACCGTAACCAACACTCTGCAGGGAGGGCAGGAGCTGCCGCGACTCTGGCTGCCAGGCCATCTGAGTGGCTGGGTGGCACTCTAGTGACAAATTGTACACGGGCTGAAATGATCATCACAGCAGACGAGCTTGTGGACCATCTTCATATCAGGTGCTCATTGCCATCTAGGCAGGGTGTGGAACCTGCATCTCAAGGCTACAAGCAAGACAACGACGCCCCTAGAGATGTGTGCATAATCACATCGCACTGCTCAGCTCTCTGCTCGACCTTGACGACGCTCGGCGTCATCGACACGATCGGGCATAACGCTGGCGCACACAAAGAGCGACAGCAGCAACTATGACGCAGGATCGGTGCGCTGCAAGTGACGACAGGCTGACAGTGGCAGCCTTGCTAGAGCTGCAGGATTCGAAGTCAGGCAGGTGCTGCGAATCGACGTACATACAGACCTGTAGAGGACCATCCCCGAGTACAGGACGACCGAAAAAAAACCGTACCTTGCCTTTTTGTGGCTGCTGGCCAAAATCGAGACGGCTTGTGCATCTCGCCTCGCCCCATGCCAGGCTCTTGGAAGGCACACCGTCGCGGACGTTGGTGGTGGGAGACTGGACGCAGTCACACACAGCGCACTTGATCATATCGCTTCCATTCTGTCGGTAAGGCTTCGGTGAATCACGTTTCAAGACGGTGTGGCCGCATGCGGCTAGCCGTTCCCTGAGGTGGGACGGCGGATCCCACCGTTCAGCAGCCATGGCACGCAAGACAGCAGGTTCAAATGAACAAAAGTTCAATCAGGCATCTTGCTAGCTTCATTTAACATCACGGACTGCAGATCTGCTGACCCACGATGTCATGTCGACTGCACATGCGCCAGGCCTACGCAGTTCCACCTGGGCCGTGCCACAGTGCACTGGCTATCATGTGGCCCTGACTGCCATCCATGCGCTATCAAAGGGTGCGTTGGGTGTGTACTGCTATTACGTAGCCCGTGCAAACGTCGTGCGAAGTCACTCGCTTGGCTTCAAGTGGCACCAGTAGACACTGCTGTGGCTGGACAACCCCTGTCCTACTGTACCGGTACGTAAAGCAACGACTCGCCCCCCTCACTCTGTATGCACGCAGCGGTTTGTGCGGCAAGTGAATCAGATGTTGCTTACCTGTAGCAGATGTGGCATGGCATCAAAACGCATGGCTGACAACAGGTAACTGAGCTTGCGTGACATCATCGTGTCACTGGCTGCGCTCCGCCTGGATCTCGATATGGTATGGGTGAGCAACATGTGGCTGGTCAGTACAACGAGCACCAAACGTGTGATTTGGGGAGCGCGGTCACAGGAGCTCGGATGTCTGCGCATGTGATACAGATCGAGAGAACAGCAATACCAGCATTGCAGGAGATCTGCCAGCCAGCCCTTCCCTACACCGCAATGTGTTGCTTCGTGTAGGCCTCAAGGTGCAGGGCTAGGGCTTCAGGAGAAAGCCAGAGAGCCTCGCGATGTTCACATGAGGAGATCTCTGGACAGGTGTCCATCGGGTGTCTGGCACACACACATGTATACAGTCGCGATCAAATTCAGAACCACCCTCCCGCAGTCACGTTGTGGCACCGTCTGCCGGTTTTCTTGATACGGCATTGGCCCATACTAGCTATCTACCCAGTGCCGCTGAAGCCATGCTCCACGAGTCATGTAGAATCAGCACAAATTTTCAAGTCACTCGCAGGCGGCGGTGTGCCGCCACGAACCGCAATGCCAGAAACAGCCTCAGGCTCGTATCTGTACCCCAGCTCAGGCCCAAGAACACGCTTGGACAGCACCGCGGACTGTGTGCTGCCGCTAGCCACGCAGTCCTCAAACACATGCGTGGCTGCAATCCGCTTCAGCGAGTACGCAGTCAGGGCGCCCCGCACGTCCAGCCGCCGCGCGGTCACCCTACCGGCGCCACTGACCTGCAGTCCGACATCACAATGGAAAACGACCACATCCTCCAGGATTGCGGCTGCCACTGCGCCCTCGTGGGCACATGAAGCACCCTCGACACCCCCACGCCCTGCCGCATGCAGCGCATGCCACGCGCGCGCCATGGCTGCAGCCCCGGACCGCCCGCACGATGGACACTTGCTTTCCCATGTGTACTCCGGCTCACCAACCAGCGCAGCGGCCTTGCAACCCGCTATGCGCGTGTCAGCAACCCTCGCGGATGCTCCGTACACCACGCTCAGCCCCAGGTCGCTGTCCTTCAGGGTGCACCCCTGCATGCGCGCCTCCACCCCAGCCCCCTGGAGCGCCACGGCAGTTGCTTGGGCCCCGGTAGCCACACAGTCCAGCAGGGTCACGACGGTGCGCTGATCGCTCCACGCTTCGGCGACCACTGCCTCGCCGCAACCGGTGACAGTCAGCCGCTGAGCACGGACGGCCGCAGCGCCGCTCAGCCACAAGCCTACATTGACGCTGGTGCATGCGGTGTCGACCACCGAAACGGTTGTGTCTTGCAGCGCACGGATGGCATGTTTGCAGCCGTCGAAGCGGCACCCGGAGATCTTCGCGCGGGCGCCCTCAACAACTGACACACCCTCCGCCACCCGCCCCTCGAAGCTGCTGTCCCGAACCGAGCCGCTGCCGGCCGGGAGGACGTGCACGCCTTCGCCGAGGCTTCCGAGGAAGGTACAGCCTGAGACGTTGATGGCGCAGCCTCTGACGACGACGACCCGCTGGTGGCCACGGAACACGCTGTCCCGCACCGACACAGGGGTGTTGCACCGCGTGGCAAGCACGGCCATCTGGTGCGGCTGGACGCCCGCAAGCACGCGCTGCGCGGCTGCGGCACTAGCGCTGCCGCGGAAGTCACACCGCTCCACCGTGATGGCACACCCAGCACCTTCATGCACACGAAGGCCGACGCCGTTGCCGTCAAAGGCGACATCTTCGAAGTGCGCAGACCCCGGGGCGTTCCCGTGCTGGTCCGCCAGGCACACGGCAACAGTGCAGCCGCACAGGGTGCCACGGACCACTGATAGCGTGCCTCCAACGCTCTGGAATCCTGTGCTACACAGGCCCTCCTCCCCCTGAAACTTCTCGTGGTGCACGAGGCCAGACACCGTCACGTCTGTCGCGTGTACTGTCGCATCCTTCATCAGCACGCCGACCTGCGCGCTTTGCAGAGAGCAGCGCAGCAGCGACACCGTGCCGCCAAGGCGGGCCAGAATCACGAATCCCGCCGCGGCGCCAGGGAGCCCCCCAGCGAATGCATCACGCATGATCAGGTGCCCCTCGTCCATGGCGGATCCGGCACAGACCCCGCCTTCCACCCACCCGCCATTTACACAGAGGGTGCACCCGGGGCCCTGCACGGAGCACGCATCGCGACCCAGGCTCTGCACGCTGCAGTGCGATACTGTGGCCCTGCTGCCCTGAAGCACGGACACGCCTGTGCCACCACTGGACACCTCGCAGAGGAGCAGGGTGGCAGCCGCGCCCGAATGTAAAGCCACGCCGAGATGTTCCGGCTCCGGTGCGCTCAGGGTGCACCGATCGAGGTGGGCTGCACCTCCGCGGTCCGGGCCCAGCGGGCATGCGAGGCAGGTGGAGGCTCCGGAGGACAGCGGCGGCCGCACGGCACGCGGCGACACCCAAACGAGCAGCTGGGTCTGCCGCAGCAGCACGGACGCGCCCGCGTGCGCTTTTACCGGCACCTGGCCGGCCGTGACGTCGCATGCATGCATCTCGACTGCAGCCCGGCGTCCGGTCACCAAGACTCCCGGCTCAAACTGGCGGATGGAGCAGCCGCGGAGGAGCAAGCGCGAGTGATCGGCAACCATCGCTGGTGCCCCGTACATGCCGGAAAAATAGCAGTCATGGCACGAGACGGCGGTGCCGGTGTCGCGGGCGATGATCGAGCAGACGCTGCTGCTGGAGCGGCAGCGCACGGCGGTGACGGTGGCGCCGCGCTCCGCCGTGACGTCGGTCATGCAGGCCTCCAGGGTGCAGGCGTGGAGGTGGAGGGCGGTGCCGGCGCCGTGCGCGACGGCGGCGGGCAGGCCTTTGGAGAGCGCGCAGCGGCGCAGCGTGGCGGCGGCGCCGTGAACGACGTACAGGGTGCACAAGGTGAAGCTGCAGTTTTGGAATGTTGCTGAGAATTTGCCGCCGCAGCAGACAAGGATCCCGCCTGCATAGGAACGCAGGGAAGTGGTCAGAAGGCCGGTTGCCGTGATGACCCTCGCCTGGCTGAGGCGATATTCACGCCTCTGAGCTGACCCCGCCATCGGCCGTGTCTTTAGTGAGATGGCCGATGGTGGGGTGAACTCAATGTAGGCGAGCCGGGCAGAAATTCAAATAAACAAGCGAGATTACGGGGTGGAAGTCTGTGGAACTGGCTGGCCAGCTGCGCTTGCAAGAGGGCCTGCTGGCCACAGGTCCACGATATTGGCTTGGGTGACGGCAGAGGCACCAGTACTGCAACAACTGCGGATCTCAGCGCATCGCGCCACAGTGGAACGCACAGGATTACAGTTGTTCGTAATTCCTGGCCACCATCCAGGGGCATGCAGGGCCGCACCACAGAAGCTGGTGCCTTTGAAGTGCACTCCGCGACCAGTGAGCAGGAGCACTGAGCAGCGCGGCAGGTTGATTGTGCCGCCGGAGACGGTGCAGCCGGCCGGCCACGCCCGCAGGACCAGCCCGTCGACATCACCTTTGTCTCGTAGCCCCCGATTGAGGTTCAGCGATTCTGACCCAAGATCGATGTGAGCTGCGCCTGGCGTGTCCATGGACATGGCCTGGACGAGCGCCTTGACAGACTTCACCCGGCCCTGCACTGGCATCAGCATTCGGGCTGTGCCTCAAAAACACTGCAACGCAAGACGACCGGCTTACAGACCAGTGTCAGAAGACCTTGAAGGTAACTGTCAGAGAGCTTGCAGAACAGTGTTGTGGCTGGGCCTCAAAGCACACGCGACAAAGGTCAATCATGCTGATGTGGCTGCGTGCTTACATGATGATTGATTTGCTGCACTTGTCTGCAGCCGTTTGCTCCACTGTGATGATCATGTCGACACGTGCTCAACTGCTACAGTATCCTAGACATGGGCCTACAGGGCAGTGCATGCTGCTGCCGTGAGGCATGTGCTGCAATTCAACCCGATTTCATATCCGAACGTGCAGCACAACGCTAACTGCACGACACTGACACCCGCAGCGGATTTTGCATTCTACTGCCTGTTTCTGATTCTGTTCCTGTCCGAGCCCTCCTGCAGCTGGAGTCCGCTCACGACATTGGGTGCAACGCAGGCAAGCTGACACACTAAAAAGCCTAATTTACATCGCTGATTCAGCTTACTGGGAATCCCGTCTGGCTGCTTATTGGACGCCTGGTGCTCCAGCGATGTTGACACCCATGGCCAGCTGCTGCGTTCCGATGTGCACACAGACACGCGAGGAGCCCTGCATCATGCGATAAGGCAGCTAGAGTGTACGTACCTCATCCGGTTGATGTTTGGTGAAGGTGAGACGACGAGTGCATCTCGCCTCGCCCCACGCCAGGCTCTCGGATGGGACTCCGTCGCGGGCGTTCGTGGTGGGTGACTGGACGCAGGCACACTCGGGACATTTGAACATATCCATTCCATTCTGCGGAAAAGACGTGGGACGGTCTCGAACGAAAATGGTGTGGCCGCATGCGGCCAGCCTCTCCCGCATCTGGGCTTGCGGATCCCACCATTCAGCAGCCATGGCAAGGACTTCAGCAAGGAACGATCATCAACATATATTCCAGTCATATTTCTAAAGGAGCATCCATATCAGAGACTGCAGACCCATGATGTCGTGTCGATTTCATACTGTAGTATAGTGCGCCTGTCGACAGCCAGGACGCAAAGTTCTGATTCAGTGGCCATACACGCATATACCGAGTAGAGGTGCATCGTATGCCTGTGAGGCTTCAGGCCCATACTGTGGTAGAGCTTGCATATTTGGGCGAGTAGTGGAAAGCCCGCCTGGTATTCTCTGCGCAAGTCGGGTAGTGGCGCACGGGTATGGCTGCAGCCTGCGCACTGAACAATCCGTCGCAAATACCTTGCCGTTTAAAGAACGGTTTCGTGCACATAGTTAGTGTGGAGTTTCTGTCAACGGGTCGCTCGCAAGCAGCGAGCAAGGAAGCCCTATAGCGGGTGTATGGAACGACGTTGCTGTGGTATATGACTCGTATGCAGGCAGGCGCCGTCTACCAGTTCATATCCACACTCCGTGCACATTTAATTACACTGATACATGATTTACATTCTGCATACTGTTTCGGTCAAGCAGCTGCACAAAAGCAGCGCCAGAGCTGCAGGCTACACTAGTATGGACTGTATTGGCATTGTATGGAGCACACAATACAGCACAGCAACACCTGCCAGCGGCAGTATAGATGAGCCGCAGCCAGCGGAACACACGCTTCACTAGAAGCCCATTGCCTTCAACAGGTCCTCTCTCTGAGCATCTGGCATGACAGCCAAAATGGCAGCACGCTGCGCCGCTGGCATGCTCTCAGTGGCATGTTCTGCTGAAGGAATTGCGTCTTGAGCCTGCCCTCTGGCAACGTGTGCCTGTAGTTGTGCCTGCATTTGTTTCAACCTATAGTGGCACAGCTGTTGTAAAGTGACACCATGTGTATCACTTACACAATAGCACAAATGACACATACCCAAATCCGAGTCGAGTTCCTGGTCTGGTCATCAGCTTCAGCTGCATCTCCTTGCTTGTGATTCATTGCTAAACTCCCTTTGCCACGACAACAGTGAACCTGTGGCTCCTGACCATCTTGTGAAGTACGCCTCGCAGATCTGTGACTGTGGGAAACATTCTGATCATGGAACTGTGCAGATTGACTCCAATTTTAAGTGGGAATCTGTCAAATCAAGTAGATGTATCTCCAGCATTGCTGGAAGAAATTCGCTGCTCTGTAAACTTCCTGATTTGTGTGTCCAGTTGTGCTGCCATTTGTGAGCAGTGTCCAGTACCGTTCTTGGATCGAACCTGAGAAAACACCAGCCACTGCCTGAGCCATGTGTCACACAGGCTCCACAGGTTGTGTGCCTTCTGTCCTTCCAATGTGTTCGCCATGACTCGAGCCAGAACAGCCCATGGCTCGAGCCAGAACAACCCAGTGGGTGTTCAGCTATATGATGAGTTGCTGATCTGCAATCGAGAGTTCATGACGCATGCATCCACGGTACACATGCTGCGATTCACGTACGCACATACAACCTTCTCAATGTGCCCCAGCCACAGTCCTTGACCAGGGCATGGATTGCAAGTAATACATCACCTGCGACATACCACAATCCAATATTGTAGCACTGAGTTGTCCTTACGGCAGCACAACGCGATCCTCACGTATGGACGGCCGAATATCATCCTTATGACGTCCATGCGGCTTACATGAGCCTTATGGGCGACAGGGCTGAAGCATAACGTCCGTAAGGACACACTATGTGGTCATCAAGAGTAGGACCAGACTGGGCTGGAATTTGGACACATGTTGCTGCTTTGTAAGGACCCAAAAAGTGCCCAGCTTGTGGCAGGAACATTGGGAAGCTGTGCACTGTCACATGAGGACATACTGAGGAGCTGGTCAGGCTCACGTGGCGACAATTGTATACACCGTAGTTGTGATCACGGAGTATGTACATGTCATACTATAGTTATTGTATACCGTGGTGGCAATGCAATCTGTCATAAAGGGCTCACCTACGTGGTTGGACAGCGATGGGGACAGGCGAGGTGAGTCTAAAGTGTCACAAGTGGTCACAGCCCCAACAGAATTTTAAAATCCACTTGACATCATACAAGGATCTATCGTGGAGCCGCGTGTCAGAAAGCAGTGATGTCTGCAGGACTCCACTGATGCACAGCAAGCACTCAAGTGCTAGCATCAGCAGGACAGCATGGGAAGCACGTTGAACATCTGCTTGTCCGACCTGACGTTCTTGTTCTGACTGGTCACTTTTCACGAACGAGTCCGCGCTCCTGGCTCGGTGATTTGCAGCCCATACCTACGGCGTGTTGTACAGCGCTGCAGTGTTGTGCACGTCAAGACACTGGCAGCATCGTTCGACAAGCATTTGCAGACTGCTTCATTATTAACACTGACGTCCAGAGCATTCCATGAAATGTGATCGGACGATTTCTGCGCCCATAATGTTGATGCTGTCCGAAAGCTGCGCAGTGCAAGGCGCTTGAATGCGAGACCAGAAGCTTGCGCTTTGCTGTCTAGACTTGTTCATGAGGCGTAGTATGCTCGCAATGGGTTTCGTGTGCCCTTTGGTGGGCGGCAGACGTGCCTGCGCCAGACATGGGGGAAGCCCGTGGGAGTTCACTTCGCGTGAGTGGCGCAGTGCCGCATGAACAATGAGGTGATACAGCGCGAACAACCACATAAAGCAGCGAACGCGTGCAAGTCTGATGAATCGTGTAGGGCATATTGTATATTCAGCAAGGTGTAGGTAGGCACGCGTAATGCTGTGGAATAGCCGCGCGGGTGGCACCGTTGGTAGCGATCGAACCAGCGTATGCCTTGGACCGGATCGATTGTGATTCCGTAGTCATAACATAGTTCTTGCTCCAGTGAGGGGCGCGATCGCGAGTGCCGTGTTGCTTTCAGTACGCGGTGCTCTTGTTAGCAGCAGCCGAAGGCACTCAACCCCGATGCCCAGGCCGCAACGATCCGCTGCCCTGTGTAAACCTGAGGTACGAAGTTGTTGTAAAGCCCCAATCTGGTGGTATGTGCGGGTGCGTCTGGACAGCATCTGCAGCATGTAAGTGAGTGAGGTGTGCTGTTGTACTCATTCATACGCTTTGTTTGCATGGCCATGGGTGTGTGCTGCGTGTGCTTGTTGCTCAGAGGTACCCGACACGGAAGCGCAGTGCAGACGATGAAGAGGCGGGCATGCTCTACAGCTTTACCGCAGCAGCGGTGAGTAATACATAAACCGACGACGGCAGTGGTCTAGGCGATGCAAGCAGAATACATGAATGCGCACACATCATAGCGAAACCGCAAGCGTACGACGGCTGCGTTTCGATGCAGTAGAAGCCCAGAGCTCCGAGAGATCACGATCAAATGAAGATTTACATCAGCAATTGGACTGGCTTCCTCAGGTGGGCAATCCCACTCACCCGTGTTTGCATTTAAGGGCTCTGGACGTGGCTTCCAGGGCCAACATCCTGCATGCATGGCACGTCACACTCCTGCCCTGAACGCAATGCGATTACGGCTTGAAGCAGGTTGCGGCGATGCAGCGGCATCGCAATGTGTTGCTTTGTGAAGCCCTGGAGGTGCAGCCAGGGCCTGAGGACGCGACATCGGAGAGCCTCGCACTGTGCGCATGAGGGGACCTCCTAGTATGCACATAGTATGGGGTTGCGCCCCCTGTGTCGCACCTGCCACCGACGCCGGCTCGGCCCCCATCCCGGCTGAGCCCGGAGCATGCAGTGGCGCCGGCGGCGGCGGCGGCGGGCCGCGTGCATGACACCCCTGACCCTCGGCGGCCTCAGGCGGCCGGATAGCGTTCGCAGCGGTCGGCCACAGTCCGTAGTGCCCCTTCGGCTGCTCCTCCCCGGTTGCGCAGAGGCGCTCAGCGCGGTGAAATTCTCGCGTTCTTCCCCGGCTCGCTGGTGATCGGCGACGTGTGCGTGTCTCACCTGCAGGCCGGCTCTAATGTCCGCTCAGCCGCGACCTGTGACGGCGCCGCCAATGCGAGGTCCGACCAGCGCAATTGCAAGCGCGACAAACATGGCTGGGTGGGCTCAGGCGCACTCACCCTGGTGCCGCTCTGTCACGAGACATACGGGAGAATCGGCCCGGCCGCATTCGCCTCCCTAAACCGGCTTGGTCACGTTGCTGCTAGATCGAGCGCAGCCTCACGGCGGCTGTTTTTGGAGAATGCGATGCGCGACCTGTCCACAACGCTGTGCCGCGTGGTGGCTCGGCAGGTGCACGCCGCTGCCCCGCTGATGGCACGTCATGTGGGCAAGGCAGTTATGACGGGGCTGGCAGTCCCGGCTGATGACATCACGTCGCTCACAGGCCACCCGGCCTGAGCGGCGCTGCGCGCCCGCCCGGGCTGCCTAATATGCGGTCGACGCTGCGAGCGCTCGCGGCCTCGTCCGCTTTGTCGTAGTGGTGGCTCTGGCGTACCGCGCTTCGGCGCTGTCTTCCCGTGCGTCTGCGTGTGGCCCGCCATTGGCCATGGGGCGCAGCAGGGGAGTTGGGCCGGCGGGGCTGGACTGTGGGGGTTGCGGGTATGGGTTCACGGGTGGGCGGGGTGATGTGCAGGGGCTGGGCGTGGTGGGTTGTGGTGGGGGAGGCGGGGGCCGCCCCGGGGCAGGGGTTGTTGTTGGGGTTTCACTGTCTCTTTGCTCGGCGGCCTTGGCTGCATGTGATTTTGGGGCTCTGGCGCACGGCTGGTGGGCGGGGTGCGGGTGGGAGTGGGTGTGTGGGTGTGCTTGTGGATGTAGGGTGGGAAGCTTGTGTGTGTTTGTGGGTGGGTGTGGCCGTGTGTGTGGCTGTGTGGCTGTGGCCGGCGCGGGTGCTGACGTTGCGTGGGTGTGTTGGTGTGTGCTGCGTGTGGCTTGTTGTGTGGTGTGCGGTTCACCTGGTTGTTGCTCGCGGTGATACCTGCCTTGCTTGCTTTGTCCTTGTAACACATAGTATGCACAGGTGTTCAGCCAGTCTGATGTGTGTGACACTCGAGTACACAATTGCTATCAAACACAGTAATGCCCCCACAGCCACAATATTGTGGTGCGACCTGATTGTCTGCTTGAAGAGGCACTGGCTCAGACTCCCTTTCCACCCCGTGCCGCTCAAGTTATTCTCCTCGAGACCATGCAGAATCGACTCACACCTACAAATCAAATGCATTCGCACGCGCCGGTGGGCCGTCACGGACCGCAATCCCACAAACCGCCTCAGGCTCAAGTTCGTACCCCTGCTCAGGCCCACGAATGCGCTTGGAACGCACCGCGGGCTGTGTGCCGCCGCTAGCCGCACAGTCTTTAAACACATGCGCGGCTCCAATCCGGGCCAGCGTGTACGCAGCTTGAGCGCCCCGTACATCCACCCTGCGCGCGGCCACCCTGCCGGCTACATTTGCGTACACACCGGTGATACAGTCGGTCATGACCACATCCTCCAGCGTTGCGACTGCCACCGCGCCCTCATGGGCACACGCAGCACCCTCGACACCCCTTGGCCCTGCCGCATACAGCGCACGCCACGCGCATGCTATGCCTGCCACCCCAGACCGACCGCACAAGCTGCACTCCCCTTCCAGTGAGCACTCCGGCTCACCGACCATCGCGGCGACCCCGCAATCCGCCACGCAGGTGTCAGTAACGCGCACGGAGGCCCCCTTTATGACAATCAGCCCCAGCTTGCTGCCCACCAGGGTGCATCCCTGCATGCGCGCCTCCACCCCGGGGCTTTGGAACGCCACTGCAGTCAGTTGGGCCCCGGTAGCCACGCAGTCCAGCAGAGTCACGGCGGTGCGCTGGGCGTGCCCTGTTTCAGCGGCGAACGCATGGCTGCACCCGGTGAAGGTCACCCGCTGAGCGCTGACAACGGCAGCGCCCCTCACCCGCAAGCCCATGCTGGCGCCGGTGCACATGGTGTCGACCACCGAAATAGTCGTATCTTGAAGCGCAGAGATGGCCTCTCGAAAGCCGTTGAAACGGCACCCAGAGATCTGCGCGCGGGCGCCTTCACTGACTGACACACCCAGGGCCACCCGCCCCTCCGATCTGCAGTCCCGCATCACACTGCTCCCGACCGGACGCAGGTGCAGGCCTTCGACGAGGCTTTCAAAGAAGGTACAGCCTGAGAGGGCGATGGAGCATCCTTTGATGACGATGACCTGCTGGTGGCCACGGAACACGCTGTCCCGCACGGACACAGGTTTCTTGCAGCGAGCGGCCAGCACGGCCATCTGGTCCGGTTGAACCCCCGCAAGTACGCGCCGTGCGGCGGCAGCGGTAGCGCTGCCACGGAATTCACACCGCACCACTGTGACAGCACAGTCAGCGCCTTCATGCACCCGGAGGCCAACGCCATTGCCCTTAAAGGCGACGCCTTCTATGTGGGCACAACTCGAGGCATCCTGTGATGCTCCCTGAGGTTCCGGCAGGGACACAGCGACGGCGCAGCCGGACACGGTGCCGCGGACCACCGACAGCGTGCCTCCAAGGCTCAGGAACCCTGTACTGCACTCCCCCCTTTTTAACTTCGCGTGGTGCACAAGGCCAGACACCGTCACATCCACCGCGCGCACTGCCGCATCCCTCACCAGCACGCCGTGCAGCGCATTCCGCAGCGCGCAGCGCAGCAGCTTCACCGCGCCACCGCAGTTCGCCTTGATCGCGCACATTGCCGCCGCACCCGGCAGCCCCCCAGCGAATGCATCAGACATGATCAGGCGGGACCCGTACATAGCGGACCCAGCACAGTGCGCCCCTTCCAGCCGTCCTCCGTTGACACGGAGGGAGCACCCGGGGCCCTGCACCCTACATGCATCGCCGTGCAAGCTCTGCACACTGCAGTGAGCCACGGTGGCGCAGCTGCGCTGAAGCACCAACACTCCAGTGGCACCACTGGACACATCGCAGAGGAGCAGGGTGGCGGGTGCGCCTGAAGACGAGGCCACGCCGAGAGTATCCCGGTCGGGCGCACTTAGGGTGCAACGTTCGACCTGGGCTGCGCCTCCGCTGTCTGGACCCAGCGAGGCTGCGAGATCGAGGCAGGCGGGGGTACCGGGGGACATTCGCGGCATCACGGGGGTCGACGTCGTACAAACGAGCAGACGAGTCTGGCGAAGCAACACGAACGCGCCCGCCTGTGCACAGATTGGGAGCTCTCTGGCCGTGATGTCGCAACCATGCATCTCGACTGCAGCGCGGCGACCGGTCACAAAGACTCCTGGCTCACATTTGCGGATGGAGCAGCCGCGGAGGAGCAAACGTGAGTGCCTGGCAATCATCGCTGGTGCCCTGTGCGTGCCAGTAAATTCGCAGTCTTGGCACGAAACAGCGCTTCCGCTGTCGCGGGCTAAGATCGAGAATACGCTGTTGCTGGAGCGGCAGTGCGTGGCAGTGACGGTGGCGCCGCGCTCCACCGTGATGTCGATCGCGCAGGCCTCCAGGGTGCAGGCGTGGAGGTGGAGGGCGGTGCCGGCGCCATGTACAACGGCGGCGGGGAGGCCGTTGGAGAGCGCGTTGGAGAGCGCGCAGTGGCGCAGCGTGACGGCGGCGCCGTGCACGACATACAGGGTGCACGAGGAGAAGCTGCAGTCTTGAAATGTTGCGGAGAAGTCGCCACCACAGCAGACGAATATGCCGCCTGCATACGTGTGCAGAGCCGTGGGCAAACGGACCACTGCCGGCTTGACACTCGTCTCGCCGCTGTGACCAGATCTCAGAGCTCACTCTGCCATCGGCCGTCTGGACAGGAGAGATCTCCGCAGGGCGGCGGCCGATGGCGGGGTTACGTCGCTGTGTGTGAGCAGGGCACTGCTTAAGGCCAACACACCGTGTTGCCGTGTCATGTGTGGCCACATGTGGAGATATATATACCGTGTACACATGTGCGTGCGAAACGTGCATAAGGACCCTTTTGGCCACACTGCAGCGGACATGACTTGCGCCATGGCAAAGGCCCCAACACTGCGCCGCGCCGATGTGTCAGGTTCAGAGGATTGCAGTCGCTCACCAGCAGCTCCTGGCAGTGGCGAGAGGCAAGCGGGGCCGCACCGGAGAAGGTGGTGCGTCTGAAGTGCACTCCGGGGCCCGTAAACAAGAGCACGGTGGAGCGCGGCAGCTGGATGGTTCCTCCAGTGACGGTGCAGCCGGCCGGCCACGCCCGCAGCACGAGCCCATCCACATCACCTTTATCCCGAATCCCCTGATCGAGCTGCAGTGATTCCGACCCAATGTCGATGTGGGTACCGGTTGCGCCAGGCGTGTCCATGGACATGGCCTTGACGAGCCCCTTGATGCTTTTCACACGGCCCTGCACTGTACTACACTATTGCCAGCACTAGTACTCAGGCAATGCATACTATTAGTAAACGACACATGTGTGTGATGACACAGGTGTGAGGCAGTCAGGCCAGTGGTCTGGCTGGACAGATAAAGCACATACGCGTCCTGATGTGCCATATTAGAGAAGCTATCTCGGAAACAGGCCAGTACATGACTCGGAGGTGTCCACTGCCAACAAGATTTCTGAACTGTGCACTTGCAGCTTCACACGTCCACTACGTTGCCGCCCTTATTCGATAATGCATTCTGACTCCCTTAGGCTAATTACAAGACAGTGAAAGGATTGTACAGTCTGACTCACTTACTGAATTTGTGTCGGGGCGAGCTCTGCCGCAGCTGGCCATGGATCCCACCGACGGCATCGTGTGCAACGCAGGCACACGCACCGACATACGTATTCTAGAATAGCAGATCTGTTATGATTCATACGAGGAGCCTCCGGTATCGCATGACATGATAGCTAACAGTAGCAACACCTTCTGTGGCTTTTTGCTGAAGGTGAGACGGCGAATGCATCTCGCATCACCCCATGCCAGGCTCTCGGACGGGACTCCGTCGCGGGCGTTCGTGGTGGCAGACTGGGCAACGCCACATGCTGGACACTTGATGAGATCTTCTCCTTGCTGCAGGAACGGAGTGGGACGGTCCCGAACGAAAAGAGTGTGGCCACAAACCGGTAGCCGCTCCCGCATCTGGGCTGGCGGATCCCACCATTCAGCAGCTGCAGCCATGGTAAGCATGCGCAGATCAGCAAAAAGGTATGAATGTCAGATTAATCCGACATCACGCCACTGTTGCCTACATGACAGAGACTGCAGGTCTGCTGATCCACGTTGTCGCGTCGGCTGCACAGCAAGTGTTGGTGTTCAGGCGATGGCCATTACTCAGCTCGTGATTCTCGACGCGTCGCGTTGCGAGTGACGATGCATGCATCGTCACTCGCATCTCGGTGATCGGCACCAGTAGACACAACTGTAGTCAACGTTGAGCTCTCAAGAAACAGCACACAGTCGTCATCGACGCGCAACTCCGGCTGCAGGAGGCAGAGCGGGTCGTCAGTCCTGATCTCCTGCTGGAACCCTGCATGGCTATTGCATCAACCTTGTTTACTGCATTTTTTGGCAGTTGGCCGGGCCCGTGTGGTGGAGTTTCGAATTCGTTGTGCGTGTCTCAATTCATGCATGCATTGCAGCATCGTGATGTACAAGGCTTCCCTTACTCATATATGATTACTCATATATAGAGTATGTGCTGCATCTCGAATCTGCACCCAATACATATTCGTTAACCACTTCCTGTGCTACCAGAGGTTGCCGTGCACGCACAGTGTGACGAGACGTCACAGGACATGCATGGAGATGCATAAGAGTGTTCCGGAAGTATCTGGAAAGACCCCCCTGGTGCACGTCAGCGCATGAGCTCATGCCGGACGGCGCGCGGGTCTCTGTTAACAGTGGTCGCCAGACGCAAGACGAGCTATCTAAAGCATTCTGGAATTGTCTCCTACGTTGGCTCAGCCGGACTGGACCTCCCTAGAGAGCTGCCTACCGTAGCGAGAGCCCTGCCAGATTAACGCGATGCATCGCAGTCCCATGGGACTCCCATCATGGGAGTCTCTGGTGTATAAGGGGATCAGTGCGCTGAGGGTAGTGCACTGTACACTGAGGGTAGTGCACTGTACACATGTGGCCGTCGTCATACACAGGCTCCCTTATACTATGTAAGCAGCTGAACCTTGAAGGAGAGATGACAGATCTCATACTCCATTCCATCGATGGGTCACTGACTCTTGACTTAACAGTCGACTTTATAAAGTCTACAGTATACTGACTTGACAGACGTCTTTACACACAGCCTCGCTCTGGATCGAGGGCTGAGTTTGAAGGAACAAGCTGTCTCGTGTTCTAACATCTTACAAAAGAGTGAACAGGAGAAGACAAACATGCTGTCTTGTGCCGCTGTTACAAAAGAGCGAATGTGACGTGACACAGACTACAAAACAATCTCTTTCGTGATCAGGTGTGTGTTGGTGTTGATTCAGATGAGATTCTTTTGTGGATTTCTTCCGTTCACTCTTTTGTTCCGCTATTCGGATAAGATTCTGTAGCGGTGTTTGTGTTTTCCCCTTCACTCTTCTGTTTCATGTGTCCGTGAGCGTCGTGTGACCAGCATCAACAGTGAACATTCCACTTTTGAAAGCACAACGGATACGCGCCCGTCCAGCTGCAGAGCCAAACTCCGCCCTTCAGAGTGCAGCCGACACAAGCATCTGCACAACTGTAGCCTACAGTCTGAGAGTCTGCCGTCACGGACCCCATGGTTGCCCCTATAGCCACAAATTGAGCAGAGTCGAGGCAGTGCGTTGCGTACCGTCACCGCGCACAGTCACCTCCTCCGTGCATCCGGTCACATTCAGTCGCTCGGCACGGACGGCCACAGCACAGTACACCTGCAGCCCGATGGCTGCTGTCGTGTAGGCAGTGTCGCGCCCCTCGAGCCTCATGCCTTGCAAGGCGTGTAAAGCCTTTCCACAGCCATCAAACTGGCATGCGGAGATCTTCTCCTGTGAGGCCTCGCAGATCATCACCCCCTCCGCCCCTGCCTTGAACACGCACCCCTGCAGCTCCAGGCATTGATCGCGCTTGCCGGAGCCGTACTACGCGATGCCCCCCCACAGCCCCATGAAAACGACAGTCCGCCAAGTTGCCGCCCCCCGTCAGCAGCATGTTTCCGGGGCTTTTGCCAGAGCCGCCGTGGAACGTGCAGCCTGAGACGTCGATGGAGCAATCTATGGCAACAAACTCCCGCTGGTGGCCACCAATGTGCTGCCCTGCACGCACATGGGTTGGCAGTGTGTGGCCAGCACGGCCATCTGCTCCGGCCTCAGTCCGGCAAACACACGCCGCGCTGTGGCTGCGCTGCCGCCGCCACGAAAGTCACAACGGGCCGCGGTGACAGCGCCATAGGGACCGTTGCTGTCAAGTGTGACGCCCTCAAGAATTGCGGCACTGGGGGTGTCCACAGCCGGCTCCGTGTCCACAGCCGCGGCGATGGCGCAGGCAGACACCGCGCCGCGTGTCACCGACAGCTTGCCTCGGAAATTCGAAACCTGTACTGCAGAGGAACCCTGTACTCCTCCTCCCCCCAGATTTTTTTGTCGTGCACGAGACCTGACACCGTCACGTCCGTTGCGTGCACGGCCGCACCCATCATCGGCACGGTGTGCTGTGCATTCCATAGCGCGCAGCGCAGCAGTGTCGCTGTGCCGCCGAAGCGGTACGGTGATGGCGCACATAGCCACGGCGGCCCGGAGCCCGCCAGCGAATGCATCACGCATGATCAGCTTGGCGCCGCTCGCCGCGGATCCGGCGCACTACACACCTTCCAGCCGCCTGCCGTAGACACGGAGGCTGCACCCGGTTCCCTCCACAAAGCACGCAACACCGTGCGTGCTCTGAACGCTGCAGTGCGCCACAGCGGCGCGGCCACGCTGAAGCACGGACACGCCTCTGGAGCCACCGGAAACTGGCGCAGGATCAGGGAAGCGGCTGCGTTTGACTGCACGGCAACGCCAAGCTGCTTCTCCTCTGTTGCAGTCAGTGTGCAGCGCTCGAGCTGGACGGCTCCTCCAATGTCGTACCCCACCGGGCATGCGAGGCAGGCTTGGGCGCCGGCGGGCAGCGCCGGCCGCACGGCGTGGCGCAGAGTCCACAGGAGCAGGTGCGACTGGCGCAACAATATGACCTGTGAGCGGTGATTGGGTGCTTGCCGGCCGTGAAATCGCAGCCGTGCAGCTCGCCTGCCGTATGGCGTTCGGTCACAAGGACGCCTAGGCCAGCTGGCTCGAATCTCCCGATGGAGCAGCCGTGCAGGCGGACGCGGGACCCCTCAGCCACAACCCCCGGCGCCCCATAAATACCAGACAGGCTGCAGTCCCGGGAAGCAACTGCAGTCCCCGCGTCGCGCGCGATGAGAGAGCAGACGCTGCTGCTGGAGCGGCAGTGCGCGGCGGCGACGGTGGCGCCGCGCTTCGCCGTGACGTCGGTCATGCAGGCCTCCAGGGTGCAGGCGTGGAGGTGGAGGGCGGTGCCGGCGCCGTGCTCGACGGCGGCGGGGAATCCGCTGTTGACAGCGCAGTGCCGCAACGTGACGGCGGCGCCATGCACGGCGTACAGGGTGCACTCGGTGCTGCTGCGAAGTCGGCGCCACAGCAGACGAGCACGCCACCTGCATGGGCGCGTCGAGAAGGACGTTGACTGGCAAGATACTCCCCATTCTCAAGCGTCGCTCAGAACAACGGTCAATGTCCGAGTGAGGTCATTCTGGCTGAGGGGTGAATGGTCCCAGCCAAACCAACCATGCTGGGGGTTTGAGAAGGTACGTATGTATGGACAGCCTATGAGTGACACTTACAACATGAATCTGCTGGCCGTACTGTGATGAACACATGCATCAAGCAGCGGGAGGGCGTCAACACTGCAACAGCGCAGAATCCCGGTGCTGGAGGGAGAGTGCTGAAAACATGAGGCCGCATCTGGTTCTGGCAGAGGAGGTGGTCATGCACACCTGCGCAGGTGGTGCCTGTGAAGTGAACTCCGCTGCCGGCCAGAAGGAGCACGGAAGGAGCACAGCGTGGCAGCTGGATTGTGCCTCCAGAGACGGTGCAGCCGGCCGGCCATGTCAGCAGCACGAGCCCACACGCCGGGCCCTTATCCCGCAGCCCCAGCTCGAGGTGTATTGTCCCTGATTCAAGGCCGATGTGTGTTGTCTTGGGTGTGGAAATGGCCTGGAGGAGCGCCTTGATGGTCTTGATACGGTCTTGATGTGGTCTTGATACGGACCGGCCAGTGGTGTATACATACGTACCTGGGAAGTCGAAGCAGATGTGACAAGTTTCACACATGCTGATATGCCACAGGAGACGAGCATACAAGCATGCAGCGCACGGGCGTCCATCGTCAACAAGCCTAGATCCGTAACTTGCAGCTGAATGCTGACTGCAAGACTATACAAATCCCAGAGTGGTGCCTTACAAGGAACAATGGCGGCGATCCGAAGCGAAGAGCTGTGTCGGTGGGCGAGCCACACAGCTGCAGCGCCGGCAGCGCCATACTGGCGGTACTACTGACCGTTCCTTTCATCCTGCAGCATCAGAGTTACTATTCGGGACACCGGGGGACCGCCACGAACCTCAATTCCCACACACGCCTCCGGTTCAATTTTGTACCGCTGCTCGGGCCCAAGCACGCGCTCGCATTGCACCGCGGGCGCCGCGCCGCCGCTAGCCGTGCACTCTTCAAACACATGTGCTGCTCCAATCCGCGTGAGGATGTACGCACCCGCCGCACCCCGCACGTCGAGCCGCCGCGCGGCCACCCGCCCGCACCCACGCGCCTGAACCCCAATGGCGCAGTCGCTCATGACTACATCCTGCAGGGCCACGACCGCCACAGCGCCCGCATGGGCACACGCCGCGCCCTGCACACCCCCTGGCCCCGCCGCCCGCAGTGCCCTCCACGCGCGCGCCACCGCCGCCTCGCCAGATATCCCGCACACGCGGCAACGCTCCCCCAGCATTGACTCCGGAAACCCCACGGACGCCGCGACGCGGCAGCCTGTCATGCGCGTGGCCACGGCGCGCATGGAGGACCCCGGCTCAACGCTCAGCCCCACCCGGCTGTCCTCCACAGTGCACCCCCTCATGTTCACCTCCACCCCGGAAGACAGCGTCACCACAGCGCCCCTGTCGGACCCTGTAGCCACACAGTCAACAAGTGTCGTGACTGTGGGCTGCGTGGCCCGCTGTGCGCGCCGTGACTCAACGGTCACCGCCTGCTCGCACCCGCTGAAGGTCAGCCGCTCCGCGCGGACGGCCGTGGCATCGTACACGTCCAGCCCGACGTCGGCGCCGGTGCAGTCGGAGTCACGCACCGTGACGGTCACGTCTCGCCGCGCAAAAATGGCCCTCTTGCAGCCGCTGAAACGGCACGTGGAGATCGTCGCGTGCGCGCCTTCGCAGATCAGCACCCCGGTGGCCACTCCCGACTGGAACGTGCACCCATGCATTTCTGCGTGGTCCACCCCCCCATGGTCCATGTGCTCGCTGCCGCCGCGCAGCACAATACCCCCTGGCGCCCCTTCGAACCGGCAGTCCCGCACCGTGCCGCTCCCGGTGATCTGAAAGTTTGGCCCCTCTCCGACCCCGCCGAAGAACGTGCAGCCCGAGACATCGGTGGAGCAGCTGTCGACAAGGAAATCCCGCTGGTGGCCGCGGAATGTGCAGTCCTGCACGGCCAGAGCGACATTGCAGCCCGTGGCCAGCACGGCCGTCTGCTCCGGCTTGAAGCCCGCAAGCGCGCGCCGCGCGGCGGCGGCGCTCCCGCTGCCGCGGAGCGTGCACCGCATCACCTTGACAGCAATGTCACCACCATCACATACGCAGATGCCGATGCCGTTTCCGTCAAAGGTGACGCCGTCGTACACCGCGGAAGGGGGGGTGCTGTCCCCCAGCTCTGTCGAAACACATGCGGCGACGACGCAGCCGGTCACCGAGCCTCGGACTACGGACAGCGTGCCCCCGAATTGCCGGAACCCTGTGCTGCAGAGGTGATCCTCCCCTCGGTAGTCCTCGGCATTCACAATGTCAGACACCGTCACATCTGTCGCGTGCACGGCCGCGCGCACTACCAGCACGCCGGTCCGCGCCGTGCGCACCGCGCAGCGCCGCAGGCTCGCCGTCGCACCAAGCCGAACGCCGATTGCCGACATGGCTGCGGCGCCTTGGATCCCGGCCGCGACTGCATCGCGCATGATCAGCCGTCCCTCATTCTCAGCGATTGCGGCACACTGCCAGCCTTCCACCTGCCCGCCAGTGACACGAATGACGCAGTTGGGCTGCTCCACGGAGAGAGCGACGCTGCGCATGCTCTGCACGCTGCAGTGCGACAAGGCCGCGGCGCCGCCGGAAACATTAACGGTCACGCCGTTTCCGCCACAGGACACCTTGCAGAGGAGCAGGGTGGCGGCACTCGAGTGCACCGCCACCGCGTGCTGCTCCCGCCCCGGCGCGCTCAGGGTGCACCGTTCGAGCTGGACAACGCCGCCGTCGCTGCTGCCGTCGCCCACCGGGCATGCAACGCAGGCTTGGGCGCCACAGGTTTCCAGAGGAGGGCACACGTCCCCCCGCCGCACTCGCACGAGCAGGTGCGTCTGCCGCAGCAGCACCACCGCGCCGTCGCGAGAGCTCACGGTGTGAAGGCTGGCCGTGATGTCGCAGCCGTGCAGCTCCAATGCAGCCCCGCGTCCGGCCGCGACGACGCCTTGCACGAAGCCCCGGACGGAGCAGCGGCGGAGGCGCACGAGCGAGCCCTCAGCCGTGATCCCCGGCCCCTCGTTCAAGCCAGAGAATGTGCAGTCCCGGTACGAGACTGCGGTGCCGGCGTCGCGAGCGATGAGAGAGCAGACGCAGCCGCTGGAGCGGCAGTGTGCGGCGGTGACGATCGCGCCGCGCTCCACCGTGATGTCGCTTGGGCAGTTCTCCAGGGTGCAGGCGTGGAGGTGGAGAGCGGTGCCGGGGCCGTGCGCGACGGCGGCCGGGAGGCCATTGGTGAAGGCGCAGTGGCGCAGCGTTGCGGCGGCGCCGTGCACAGCATACAGGCTGCAGCCGGCGAAGGTGCAGCCTTGGAAGTTTGCTGCGAAGTCGCCGCCGGAGCAGACGAGTGTGCCGCCTGCACAGATGCAGGAGGGTTGGAACGGGCCCACGTGTTCTGTTTTGACTGGCATGATGTCTAAAAGGCTCGTTGCGCAGGGAGCCCGGTGCGGCTAGGACGTCTTCGGCGAGGCAGATAGCACACCCGGGGCGACGCACATCAGGGCATATGCCACCGCTGTAAGTGGATGCATGCACAGTAGACGAGATACGTCAACACATGCCGCGCACAGCCCGACCGCCATGCACCCCACGCCCGGATCGTGACACACCACACGCCGGCCCCTCCGACTGAGTCCTTGTAAAACACCACACGCCCATGCGTGCATGCATGCTCACACACCCACACACACTTACTCTCGGTAGTACTAGGCGATCACGGTGATAGGCGGAAGTGCCTTCTGTGTGGGCCGGAGGGTGACTGCGTGTCATTTGCGCGGCTCCCTCAGATGACCCTGATTGCCGTGACGCGATTTGATTGTAGAGAGGCACAGCCCAGGTGACTGGGCAGCGGCAGCGGGACCAGGCCGGCAACAGTGCCGCATCAGGCTTCAGAACGCAGGCAATACTACAGGTGATACGACAGGAGCTGTGAGGCTACGGCTGTAGCTGCAGGCCACCAGCCGCGGGAATGCGAGCCCGCACCTGAGAAGGTAGTGCCTCTGAAACGAATTCCGTGTCCAGTGAGGAGGAGAATCGTGGAGCGCGGCAGCTGGATTGTGCCTCCGGAGACGGTGCAGCCGGCCGGCCACGCCCGCAGCACCAGGCCGCTTGCCGGACCTTGATCCCGAAGCCAACGACCGAGCTGCAGTGTTTCCGATTCAAGCTCGATGTGGGGTGTGCCCGGCGTGGACATGGCCTGGAGAAGCGCCTTGATGGTCTTCACAGGCCCCTGCACCATGTCCAGCACTCAGGCTGTGCTCCACAGGTACTGATATGCGATGCTGCAAAGTAAAGGCCGCAGATTGCTTTCTCTGAAACTGGCTACAGCTGTTGTCAAAGGTCCCATTGACGCAAACGAATTCAACACAAACGCGTTCCAAACGAGCCAGATTTTGAGATTGAGGCGGCAAGAGTGGTCAATGTGAATCACAACATGCTGATGGGGGGATAGATGCGCCTGAAAGCACGAAGCACGACAAAAGCACGACAAAAGCTGAAAGCAGCTGCTCCCTTCAGGATACACGCGACACCGCAAAGAGCCCCTGTCACCTGCTTCAGAAGACACGACAGCCATAATGAAGCACCTTATTCTGCGACTGTTTGCCGAAGTCGAGACGATGGGTGCATCTCGCCTCGCCCCACGCCAGGCTCTCTGACGGGACTCCATCGCGGACGCTGAAGGTAGGAGGCTGAATACAGTCACACGCAGCGCACTTCATCAAATCCTTGCCGTTCTCACGGAATAGGCTTGGAGAGTCTTGTTGCAGCATGGAGTGGCCGCATACGGCTAGCCTCGCATTCAGGTGGGACGGCGGATCCCACCATTCCGCAGCCATGGTAAAGAAGACGAAAGTCTGAGAAGATAACTACATCAGTAAAAAGTATTCACTGGCAACGGTGGCAGAGATTGCGGTGCTGCTGACCCACGATGTCGCGTCGACTGCGCATACGACAGAGCCAATTGCAAGCCTCCCGGGGCACAAACAGCGTATCGTGCAGCCTGCATATCGCTGTGATCATTACCAGGTGGGCCGTGGTAGCCTTCATCTTGCCGTGATTGAGGGCGTGGCAGCATGTTTCCTGTGCACGCGATGGTCTGACCCGAGCACAGTCACGCGCATGACGAAATGACGCACCAGTAGACACCACAATGTTCATCGTCTCATGCTACTGTAACGTCGCCACCTGGTCCATGCACTCGCCCGTATCTACATGAACGCGACAGCCCACTTCCTTGCCTATCCCACATTTGTCGGCACCTGCAGCATGCTGGCGACTGGAGTCGTATGTTATCAATATTGGGATGTTGCGCGCATGCATGTTGGCCAGACCAGGCAAGGCCGGGTCCGGCTATAGTATACCCCAGGGTAGCGCAATGGTCGCCACTGCAGACGGCCAAGCGGCCGTGTGCCTGGAAGCCGCAGGGTGTCTTCTGAAGCATCTTCGACCGTTGTCTGTAGAAGGCAACGGTCGTAGCTGCAGCTGCCCCGTCGAAGCAGCTCTGCTTGTACAATGTGTGGTGTTCACTGGCGCCATTGGTAGCTGCAGGCCATACGCGGTCTGGCACTTGTCCCGGGCCGCCATATATGCAAGCATTGTACTGCAAGATGATGCCAGGTCTGACTTTCAAGGCCACCACATGAAATGAAGCGGAGAGCCAGCGCCTGCGTTTGCACGCACGAAGTCTGTGGAGGGCAAATGCCTGCCACTACAAGGATGGTAGGCAGGTCGGCGTGTACACTCGCGACACATGTTTTGCTCGCTGGCACATTCGCGCACTGTTCACGCACTCTTCAGACACATTCCGTATCTGCGTGAAGTGCGTGCCAAAAATGTAGGTGAGATGTGTTAGCGGAGTGTTGTGGTGGTGCGCACCTGCAGCGCACCTCGTTGAGGAAATGCACATGCCGCGACCGCGCTTTCACGCTCCTACGAACAGCATATTATTTGTATTGTGGTGGTGCGCACCTGCAGCGCACCTCATGGAGCGAAATGCACATGCCGCGAACGCGCTTTCACGCTCCTTTGAACAGCATATTTTTTGCTGGGCTGAGTGCGCTCGTCGTGCGCATTGTGCCGCCAGAGCCACTATCAGCCGAGCTCCACTAGAACGCGCATCTACACTCCTTCGGCGTGTACATGCTGGATGCACATCTCCTCTATACTGCGTGCCCTGCGCCACGCCCGTCGTTGCATTCGTAGCTGGCTCAAGGTGGCATACTCTCGCGGCTCTCGGGCAAATGCCAACTTTTGATAATGTCAAATGCACTGTAGCTTAAGGAGAAGCTTTGTATGCGCCGCTGTGGTACAGGGCCCCAATCCGCGCAGCAGTCGACACAGCTGCAGGTGCGTATTCTGCCTCGTACGGAGTGCAAACGACGATTAGCGCAAAATTCCGAGACAGTATCCTAACCTGTTGTGCCCTGTTCCGAGCTGCACGGTGCCCGAGGTCCTCGATCGTATCTGTTGCTGGGGGTTCTCTATAGCTACGGCGGTATGGGATGCAGTATTTGCTTCACCACCAGCTGTCGTATGTACAGCGATAATCCCTGCGGTATCTGCAATAGTATCTGCGGTGACCTCAGCTGGACGAGTATACAACGATGCAATCTTGTAGGTTAATTATCTGGCATGCTTAAATGCTTCACACTTGCAGGCACCGTGACTGTAGACACCAAGACAGGGACCATCCTTGTTGTGCCACAGATGACATGTGTGTATTTGTATGTATTCGATGTTGCTTCGCAACAGTAGGTGCACTAGTGAAGGACTGTGGGTACTAGCCACGATCTAGCAGTGTAACGCAACTTCCAGTCACAATCTAGCTGCAAACAGGCCTGGGCACCATCTTTACTGGCCGTGCAGTGTTCAGGATCGTTCATGTTTTTGCCGAATGTTTAAATGAGTTTGATGTTTAGCTATGTGAGTGCTACTTTGAACCAGCCTCGAATGTTTGCGAATTTGCCACATGGTTGAAGAGCGTGGTTGAGTCCATATACAGAACACGCGAATGCAGCATTCATGCATCATGGTCCATGATTCATGGACCATGAGTCACACGTGGTGGACATATCCCATTCGGAATACCGTTGGCCGCGATTCCAGTACACTACCAAAAGCAAATACTGTCATGCACGGTCCTCCAAAGCAGAAGGCAGACTTATTACAACGACCTGCAGATCGCATGCTATCAACGGCTGCGACTACGAGAGTGGGCCTGGATTGGCAGCTGCACCGGTGTTGGTTTCCTAGAGAACAGCTGAACCGTTTGGCGCTGGCCCCCATAGTCGTCAAGGCCAGGCGTTCGAACTAGATGGTTAAAGAACTGGTAATAGCCAGGATCTACATCCTCTTCGGGAGGAGGTGCCACAGGGCAGTGGCTGAGTTCGCTGTCCGGCCACAGTACCCCCCCTTCTCTAGTCAGCTCCCCGTTTTCTAAGTGCTGGCCCCAAGAGCAGCCCATAAGCAACACCATCCTGCAATCACCTCAGCATTTTAGACCTTTCTGGAGTTGGCCGTGCCACAGGTATAAGAAGGAGCGGGACGGTGAAGCACACCCATCATGTAGATAAGCTCCTGTCTTAAGCAGCCACCTCAAGGTGGACGCCCCATCCCGATCCTCGACATCAAAGGCGCGGATTGCCTCTCCCACAAATGCAGTCATCGTGCCTGTATCTTCAAACATCCATCGTGGATGCTTCACGAGCACGCGGCACAGGAATTCATCAGGGGGGTCGTGCTCGGGTACTTCACTGGCGTCATGCTGTGAAGCACCGATCCCCCCTTCCTGTCGCCGCAACATGTGGCGGTTCCGGAGAACGTGGAACTGAAACTGACTGGCGTCTACGCCCACGTAGACGCCAGTCATCCGCCCTGTCAAGAACGGCAGGAACCTGCGGATCACATCCGTGATCCGCAAGACCCACTGATTGCAGGCCGCAACGTTCTCCGCCACTTCTGCAGGTGCCCACCCACGGAGGTCCATGAACAGATTGCATGGCGTATCTGCCATGACCTCGAATATGTGCGGGGTGGGACGCCCATTGCAGGCAAGGTGCTGGATGGCGGTATGGACGGTGTCCGCCACCGACGGGGTCATGACCACATTCGGGCACTCGTGTCTGCGCCCCTGATCCTCGCACTTGTCCAAATCAATGTCTTCCTGGACGTAGTACATGCCCCACCATGCTCGGCCTGCTTGGGTACCTATCCCTACTGGTCTCACCATAGCTCTGTCTCTGTCGGTCCATCCTGGGAATACATACTGCATCCCCGTCCCCTCCTCGTCTATCCGAACGGGGGCCTCTTTAATCAATCGTACAACATCGTACTTGTTTTTGTATCGTTTGGACGGGGCTTTCGAAAAACTCTGCATTGTGTGGACGGTCGCTATGGATCAGCCTATGGAGAATGTCAAGTCGGCGTCAAAAAGGTTCCTCTGGAATCACTGCGCGTCTGGTACGGTGTTAACGTGATTGTCTTACTGCCTCTTTGGTGTGTCCTGATGATAGCTTGACGAGAGTAGCGCAACACATGCCTGTACACATCTGTAGAGCCCGATACCTCCTACGCGGCCTGGCACTCGGTGAACTAATAACTGGTTCGCTCGGCCAACAGTTATCCTTCAAACAGCCACATGCCTAACGCAGATTACACGTGTGTCGTTCATTTGGTGTCACTGCTGCATGTATTACGCGGGGGCAGAAGTGCGTGTTTGGCAAAATGCTGGCACGATCCACGACTGTAGCAGTCTCTCCCGAGCAGCCCTCTTGCTGCACGACCCGGGACTCAAGCACAGATGCATCGCACATCGAATAGGTACAAAAATGGGCGGTTTGTGGGCCACCCAAAAATTTTGATGTCTGCTCTCCCGGGAGGGCTGCAGCCTCCCAATATTTGGTCCAGACACAAGCTGCCAGAGCTGGTGTCTGCAAATGCATCGAGCCGTGAACCTTGGCTAGGAATGCAGTGGATATGTTTGGCAGTCGAGTGGTGAAAGAATTAATATGATAGCTTGAGAGTCCTGTCAGGATTGCACTGTTGCACGAGTGTGCGTGTTTGGCAAAATGCTGGCACAATCCACAACTGCAGCAGTCTCTCCCGAGCAGCCCCCTTGCTGCACGACCCGGGACTCAAGCACAGATGCATCACCCTTCGAATGGGTACAAAAATGGGCGGTTTGTGGGCCACCAAAAAATTTTGATGTCTGCTCTCCCGGGAGGGCTGCAGCCTCCCATTATTTGGTCCAGACACAAGCTGCCAGAGCTGGTGTCTGCAAATGCATCGAGCCGTGAACCTTGGCTAGGAATGCAGTGGATATGTTTGGCAGTCGAGTGGTGAAAGAATTAATATGATAGCTTGAGAGTCCTGTCAGGATTGCACTGTTGCACGAGTGTGCGTGTTTGGCAAAATGCTGGCACGATCCACGACTGTAGCAGTCTCTCCCGAGCAGCCCTCTTGCTGCACGACCCGGGACTCAAGCACAGATGCATCGCACATCGAATAGGTACAAAAATGGGCGGTTTGTGGGCCACCCAAAAATTTTGATGTCTGCTCTCCCGGGAGGGCTGCAGCCTCCCAGTATTTGGTCCAGACACAAGCTGCCAGAGCTGGTGTCTGCAAATGCATCGAGCCGTGAACCTTGGCTAGGAATGCAGTGGATATGTTTGTCCGTTCCGTTTTGAAAGAATTAATATGATAGCTTGAGAGTCCTGTCAGGATTGCACTGTTGCACGAGTGTGCGTGTTTGGCAAAATGCTGGCACGATCCACGACTGTAGCAGTCTCTCCCGAGCAGCCCTCTTGCTGCACGACCCGGGACTCAAGCACAGATGCATCGCACATCGAATAGGTACAAAAATGGGCGGTTTGTGGGCCACCCAAAAATTTTGATGTCTGCTCTCCCGGGAGGGCTGCAGCCTCCCAATATTTGGTCCAGACACAAGCTGCCAGAGCTGGTGTCTGCAAATGCATCGAGCCGTGAACCTTGGCTAGGAATGCAGTGGATATGTTTGGCAGTCGAGTGGTGAAAGAATTAATATGATAGCTTGAGAGTCCTGTCAGGATTGCACTGTTGCACGAGTGTGCGTGTTTGACAAAATGCTGGCACAATCCACAACTGCAGCAGTCTCTCCCGAGCAGCCCCCTTGCTGCACGACCCGGGACTCAAGCACAGATGCATCACCCTTCGAATGGGTACAAAAATGGGCGGTTTGTGGGCCACCAAAAAATTTTGATGTCTGCTCTCCCGGGAGGGCTGCAGCCTCCCATTATTTGGTCCAGACACAAGCTGCCAGAGCTGGTGTCTGCAAATGCATCGAGCCGTGAACCTTGGCTAGGAATGCAGTGGATATGTTTGGCAGTCGAGTGGTGAAAGAATTAATATGATAGCTTGAGAGTCCTGTCAGGATTGCACTGTTGCACGAGTGTGCGTGTTTGGCAAAATGCTGGCACGATCCACGACTGTAGCAGTCTCTCCCGAGCAGCCCTCTTGCTGCACGACCCGGGACTCAAGCACAGATGCATCGCACATCGAATAGGTACAAAAATGGGCGGTTTGTGGGCCACCCAAAAATTTTGATGTCTGCTCTCCCGGGAGGGCTGCAGCCTCCCAGTATTTGGTCCAGACACAAGCTGCCAGAGCTGGTGTCTGCAAATGCATCGAGCCGTGAACCTTGGCTAGGAATGCAGTGGATATGTTTGTCCGTTCCGTTTTGAAAGATTTAATATGATAGCTTGAGAGTCCTGTCAGGATTGCACTGTTGCACGAGTGTGCGTGTTTGGCAAAATGCTGGCACGATCCACGACTGTAGCAGTCTCTCCCGAGCAGCCCTCTTGCTGCACGACCCGGGACTCAAGCACAGATGCATCGCACATCGAATAGGTACAAAAATGGGCGGTTTGTGGGCCACCCAAAAATTTTGATGTCTGCTCTCCCGGGAGGGCTGCAGCCTCCCAGTATTTGGTCCAGACACAAGCTGCCAGAGCTGGTGTCTGCAAATGCATCGAGCCGTGAACCTTGGCTAGGAATGCAGTGGATATGTTTGTCCGTTCCGTTTTGAAAGATTTAATATGATAGCTTGAGAGTCCTGTCAGGATTGCACTGTTGCACGAGTGTGCGTGTTTGGCAAAATGCTGGCACGATCCACGACTGTAGCAGTCTCTCCCGAGCAGCCCTCTTGCTGCACGACCCGGGACTCAAGCACAGATGCATCGCACATCGAATAGGTACAAAAATGGGCGGTTTGTGGGCCACCCAAAAATTTTGATGTCTGCTCTCCCGGGAGGGCTGCAGCCTCCCAGTATTTGGTCCAGACACAAGCTGCCAGAGCTGGTGTCTGCAAATGCATCGAGCCGTGAACCTTGGCTAGGAATGCAGTGGATATGTTTGGCAGTCGAGTGGTGAAAGATTTAATATGATAGCTTGAGAGTCCTGTCAGGATTGCACTGTTGCACGAGTGTGCGTGTTTGGCAAAATGCTGGCACAATCCACAACTGTAGCAGTCTCTCCCGAGCAGCCCTCTTGCTGCACGACCCGGGACTCAAGCACAGATGCATCACACATCGAATGTGTACATTACCAGACCTGATTCTCGGCACAAAGCAACAGCCACCCTGCACCTATCGCTTTACACCGGCATACCTACTTGACAGTTTTGCAGAAACACAAAAGAACCTTGTGTCATTTCTCTCGCGTGTCGGTACTGCCTGCGAGTCGATTGACCTAAGATCTAGCACAAACACCCCCTCAAACCGGGTGCCAGGTTTGGAGGGGTCCAACTTGTCAACTTTCACAAATTCGTGCAGCCGGCAAATACCCGGGTCTGCAGGCCGAACTCCTGGACCATGCTGGTCCACACTTGTGTACAGGTTAGCCACCCCCAGCCGCAAATCAGCTGGGTGCTGCCGATCGCAGCCCGGACGATATGCCCCCTCCGGCAGCATACTACTCATGAAAGTTGCACGCACAAAATACAAAAACTGCCCTACATACACCTTCATTTCGGTGCGCCCGTCTGCATAAGCTACACTATATCGGATCAGGAACCACTGATTGTTCTTCCTGGTCTGCGTTTTGCACTGCACACTGCTCATTGTATCCCCGATTGGAAGGTCAGCCCGGGTGAACTTTGTCGTGAGAAGTTGTTGTGTAGTCCAGTGCACTGTGTGCATGGCATGCATGTGCATGCATAGGTCTGATTAGGTCTGTGCAGAGGGTCATGGCAGTTGGGTATTTGATTGCATATAGGTAGACTGTAGCAGGTGAACACTATCGTGTTCACTGAGCTCCCGCTGTCATGACAGGTGTGATATCCATTACCATCGTGATATCCTGACTGGTCACCCCCCACACTGTAATCGTGTTCACTGAGCTCCCGCTGTCATGACAGGTTATGGGCTTCTGACGACTCCACTGCGCGAACAATGAGCAACGTCAATCAATTCAAGCTCGGGATCGAGCTTACGGCTGCGAATGCCGTGAGCTGGTTCAAGCGGATGACGCTGCTGTTGCAGTTGTATGATGGCTGCTGGAAGGCAGTCACAGAAGACAGTGGGACGGACATGGTCAAAGCTAAGGCTCGACTCGCAATCTCAATGAATGTGGGTGACGATCTACTCCACGTAGTAGATCCTGCCAAGTCTCCCAAGGAGATCTGGACTGCCTTGAATGCTCAGTTCGTAGGCGTGAGTGCGGCACGCAAGATGTCACTTCAGAAATTGCAGACTTCCTTCAGAAAGGAGTCAACTGAATCCCTTGAGGAATTCATTGCACGCGCTAACGACCTCCGTGGTCAGTTGGCCACAGCAGCCATGCTTGAGGAAGAGGCATTTGTGCTTTTGTTCCTGGCTGCACTGAGTGAATCACAGCTAGCGGCTTGGTCTCAGAGCCTGCTAGCTCACAAGCCGCTGATGTCATATGCTGACATAATCGAGAACATGCGAGGCACGTTCGGTGCCGACATGCTCGCCAAGCGTGAAGCTGCTGCCGGACAGCAAGCTTACGCTGTCGCCGACACCAACGGCGCATGTGCGTACTGTCACAGAAATGGTCATAACATCCTGCAATGTTACAAGCTGCGCAACGATCAGCAGTTGCATGACAATGGCAACCCCCCGCGCAGCAGTCGCGGCAATGCACGCGGCAGTGGCAGGCGCGGTGGCGGTGGCGGGCGCGGCGGAGGCCGTGGCCGCGGCGGACGCCCACAGGCGAATTACAGCAGCGCATTCTTCTGCGTCTCAGCGAACCAGGTGTCCGCTTCCAGCTCCAAATGGCTGTTCGATTCAGCTTGCACTGACCACATGGTCAATGATGCGAGCCTGCTCCACAATGCGCAGCCATATGCATCGTCATGCACTGTCGCAAACAACCAGTCCGCAGCTATCACAGCAAAAGGCGAAGTGCGGCTTACCAACCATCTGGGTGAGCTTGTCACTCTGCAAGACGTCCTTCTTGTGCCAAATTTGCAGCACAATTTGATATCTCTCGGCCGTGCTGACGCCGCGGGGATGACATACAATGGCAAACATGGCGCACTCATGTTGCGCCACAAAGGTCACCAGCTGTTACGTGGCCAGCTGTCACAAAAGCTATACGAAGTCGAATGCACTCCACAGCAGTGCACACAGGCTGCCGCGCCGCATGCGCCAGCAGCCGCGCAGACTGTTTCCAAAGCAGACGCCCGATTGTGGCACCGCCGGTTCGGACACACCGGCATCACAACCCTTGCCAAAATGTCCAGAGGCCAGACCGTCGATGGCCTCCCGCCAGCAACAGACTTTGAGGCGCTTTCTCAATCCACAGCCGTGTGCAGCCCATGTGCACAGGGCAAAATGAAGCGCGAGAGCTTCCCAGCATCTCATGCACGCGAGCAAGTCAAGTTTGCAAAACTCCATGCAGACATCGCAGGCCCGTTCGACACCAGCGCGGGCGGGATGAACTACTTCTTGATAGTTGTCGATGACTACTCCAATTACAAGATTGTAGAACCTATCCAACGCAAATCCGATGCAGCTCCAGCACTCAAATCGATCATCCTAGGAGTCGAGAAGATGTATGATGCACGTGTCAAAGCGATCAGGTTTGACCGGGACTCCGTGTTCCTGTCACATGATATGCATGCATTCTTCAAAGGCAAAGGGATTGAGCGACAGCCCACTTCCGGCTACAGCCCTGCGGAGAATGGCCATGCAGAGCGGGGAATCGGCTCCGTGAGCCCGATTCGTGATGCATTGCTTGCAGATTCAGGTCTGAGGAAATGCTACTGGGGTGATGCACTCATGCATGGAGTGTATATCTCAAACATCTCCAGCAGCGATGGCGGCCCCAGCTCTTGGCAGCTTGTGAAGGGCACGAAGCCGGACATCAGCAATCTCCGGCTCTTCGGCTGCACCTGCTGGTACAAATTGCCACAGCAAGCACGCAACAAGCGCTCCCTGCCTCCAAAGGCAAATGTCGGCAAGTTTATTGGGTATGCTCAGCCCAACTTCAAAGCTTTCCGCGTGCTGCTCCCAAATGGCAAAGTGATCACTACACGTGATGTGATGTTTGATGAATCGGCATCACCAGCCAGCGACATGCACATTGATGCATGCTCTGATCTCCTGGCAGATCCCGCAGCACCAGCTGCATCAGCTGCACCGGCTGCACCAGCTGCACCAGCAGCACAAGCAGCACCAGCTCCACCAGCTCCAGCTCAACCCGCAGCACCAGCACCCGCAGCACCAGCATTGCCACCACAACAAATCAATCCACTCATGGCGAACAATCCACTGTTCGATGAGTCAGCTCAACCTGCAGCCCAACCTGCAGCACAGCCTGCAGCCCCGCCTGCAGAACAGCCAGAATTGCGCCGCAGCGCGCGCATCCGTGAGTCGCCAAAAGATGTTTATGGCAAGTTCTTGTATGGGCTACCTGAAAGCTCATATGTAAATTTTCCGTTGTCGGGCTTCCCCCTGAGCCCTTGACGATAGCGGAAGCACTCACAGGTCCAGAAGCACCGTTCTGGCAAGCAGCAATTGATGCAGAGTATGATGCTCTGATTGCGATGGGAGCGTGGCACCTGACCGCGCTTCCACAGGGGAAGAAGGCCATTCCAAGCAAATGGGTCTTCAAGCGCAAGCTCAATGCAGATGGAAGCATTGAGAGATATAAAGCCAGACTTGTGATCAAAGGGTTTTATCAGAAAGAGGGTATCGACTACAATGCAGTCTTTGCTCCAGTGGTGCGTGCAAGCACTGTGCGCTTATTCCTGTCAATAGTGGCCTGCTTTGACATGGAATGTCATTCAATTGACATCAAGAATGCTTTTATCCAAGGCACGGTTGCCGAGGAGATCTACATGCGACAGCCAGCTGGCTATGATGACAATTCAGGTCGTGTGTGCATTCTGAGCAAAAGCTTGTATGGTCTCAAGCAAGCTCCTCGCGTCTGGAACGAGACGCTGACAGCCTTCATCATATCACTCGGATTTGTGCAATGCAAGAGTGATGCAGCAGTGTTTATGCTGTGGACAGATGAGTTAGGCTTTGTCCTCCTGCTCTGCTATGTTGATGACATTCAGATCGCAGCATTGAAGCTCTACAGCGTTCAATTCATCAAGAAAGCACTGCTCTCAAAATTCCCAGGAAAGGACACCGGCGAATCGCAGTATTTTCTCCAGATGACCATCACCAGAAACAGACCAGCAAAAACAATCTACTTGAAGCAGCAACGGCATATTGAGAAGTTGATTGAGCAGCATCAACTGCAGGAAGCCTGGCCAATTTCAACTCCAATGATTGTGAACGTCTACAAAGATCCTGCAGGTTCAGATGTTACTGATGCAGCTGCAATTTCACAGTACAAGTCAATCGTCGGTGCTCTGCTACATATTGCAAACAATACCAGGCCCGACATCTCCTTTGCTGTGTCATATCTAGCCAGATCAACACAGCAGCCGACTTGCAGCAGTTTTGCTAGGATCAGGGATGTTTTGTTGTATCTCAAGGGAACCGCATCCTACAGCTTGCGTCTGGGTGGTCCTCAATGTGTATTATATGGGTATTGTGACTCTGATTGGTCCGGTTGTCCCTTAACTCGTAGATCGACTACAGGGTTCATTGTCAAATGTGGCTTGGGCTCCATTTCATGGAAGTCAGCCAGACAGCCAACAGTTAGCAGATCATCATCAGAAGCTGAGTATGTTGCAGCAGGGGAAATAGCCAAAGAAGTTCAGTATTTTTGTGGGTTAGCTCCTCAGATGGGCTTGCCACCATCATGTGTCTCTGTAGGTTTAGACAATCGTGCAGCGAAGTATTTGATTGAAGATCCTCTCTCAGCTGCACGGACGAAGCATATCGAGATTATTTATCATCATGTGAGGGAGAAGGTAGCACGTCAGCAGATGAAGTTCATCCCAGTTCCCACTGCTGACAATCCTGCCGATGTTTTGACCAAGCCACTGCCACAGCAGCTGTTTGAAAAGCACCGTCAGTCTCTTGGTGTTGTGCCCTAGACTAAGGGGGCGTGTCGTGAGAAGTTGTTGTGTAGTCCAGTGCACTGTGTGCATGGCATGCATGTGCATGCATAGGTCTGATTAGGTCTGTGCAGAGGGTCATGGCAGTTGGGTATTTGATTGCATATAGGTAGACTGTAGCAGGTGAACACTATCGTGTTCACTGAGCTCCCGCTGTCATGACAGGTGTGATATCCATTACCATCGTGATATCCTGACTGGTCACCCCCCACACTGTAATCGTGTTCACTGAGCTCCCGCTGTCATGACATGTGTCATGATGAGTCATCAGCACTCAAGTACATATATGACCAGATCCTCAAAGGAAAGTAGTACACCTTCGGGTGGGCGCTTTTCCTGACATGGTATCGATGAGAGTGGTCATAGAGAGGATCTTAACCTCCATAGACGCGGGTTCAAATCCGGGCAGCTGCACCCAGGATACGCGTCCGCCTTCCAAGCTTTCGGATCCTAGTCAACGGTCCTTGAGTGAGGGGGGGTGTCATGATGAGTCATCAGCACTCAAGTACATATATGACCAGATCCTCAAAGGAAAGTAGTACACCTTCGGGTGGGCGCTTTTCCTGACAAACTTCTGCAACTCCACCTGAACTCCAGCCTTGCCCGCACCGAGGGGGCCTTCCAACCCCAGTTCATGCAGAATGAGGCCCTCTCTTTCAGCAGCATCGGTGTCTTTGAACACTGGCCACCCGTCCTGTAGGAGGGTCGTGTCTTCAAAGAGGAGCAGAGGCAATCCCTTCATCAGCTGAGCATCCCCAGAAGCACCCGGGGTGGGGCTCCACAGCACCTCTCCCTTTTCCCCGGCATCTACCTTCTTGGGTGCTCCCAGTAGCAGCGCCTGGTCTGGGAGGGGCATGTCACGGGAACACTGGCGACGTCTCTTGACGGCCCGCAACGCTTCAGCTAAAGACACACACTGACACCCGTCTGGAGTCAACTTCACCCGGCGGCATGCTAGGGTCAGTAGCCAATCGTGCACAAACAGCAGTTCAGGGTAGGCGGTACTGCGGTACTTCACCATTCGCTTTACGAGCTGAACCATGCGTTCCACCCAGAACTCTGACCACGTATAGCCAGGCCCACATGCCCGAACCTGGTCTGCCAGGTGCATGGCAGCAAGATGCAGCTTGTATGTCGTCAAAAATCTGCCCCCGTACGCCTGCATTCTCGAACATGTTGGCCAATTGCTGTAGAGACGGCCGCGGCAGTCACACAAGCTTAACAAGTCTGCAATACGCATACGCAGCCGTTGCCACAGCAGCCGTCTGTTTGCCCAAGCAAGTACAACTGCAGCGTGCGGACCTTCTCTACAATTCTCCCATACTCCAACAGATCTTTCTGTGCCTGCAATATTCGCTCTTCGGTGTGTTGCCCATCGTGCCACTTCATGAAATAAAGGACCGAGGACCGCAGCAGTGTCCACTGCTCGTCGAAAGCCTTCTTCAGCCCGAGATGCTCTCGGTTCCACGGTAGGTCGTGGAGCAGGAACATGGAGAATGTCTCTGTGAATGCCAGCCATTCCTCCATCATCCACAGTCCTCTGTACCTGCACCAGCAGCAAACAGTAGAGTTCATCGACACCCTGTGGGGCACGCTGTGCAACAGCAACGATTGCTGCACAGAAGCTGCATGTCGAGACCCCGACAGAGTTGGCTGGAGACCCACCGAATCAAGTCGGTGTACGGCTTGCCAAACAACTCTGTCACCAGAATTTCAGATCCCTTTTTTGAGATGTGTTGCCGGATGTAAGTCGGGAGAACATGTCCTCCAGAAGACACCTGCCTCAGCCACATGCGCCAGAAATCCTTGAGGATGCCCAACAAGAAGATGTGCGCAATCCCGTATCGAAAGAAATGACACGGGCTGCACACTTAAGATTAAGCAGTCAGTACTGCACGACCTTGCAGGAAACAGGTACAGATTCTGGAAGACAGTCCGGACAGCAAGAGTCATACTTCACGTACGAGAGGCTCTGGAACATCGGTTCTTTACGAGCTCCGAGCTCCTTCTGCATCTGGTTGGCCCAGTCCTCCCGCTGGGTCTGATCCTTCTTTTCGACTGCTTCCAGTGAAGGGTGCAGCACCTGGTCTTGATAGAGTTTTGCCTTTCTACCGCGCATCTTGATTTCAAGGTCGCTTAGCTTCAGCACATTGTCTGTCAGCCAGGTACTTGAGGCGACATCGATGGGATCAGTGAAGGCAGTCCTCGCAAGGTAACGCCCATCATCCTTCTGGAGGTAACCTAGTGGTACGCGAGGATGGTCCCCAGAGTTGTCAACAGCAGCCAATTCATGTGGATGCAACGTCTGACCTGCCATTGGTGCACACTGGCCAACTGCGGCATAACATGGGACCCTCTGTACCATTCCAGCATCAAACCCCAGCCACCTGCATACATACGGCAGCTGTATCTGCAGATACACCAGGTGGGGTCTCAAGTGTAGCCCCGGCACGCGCCTGGATCTGGAATATCCGCCTTCCAGTCTACACAGCAACGTACCGGACAGTGTTGGCTTCGTGGTTGTGGGCCCCCGACATCGCACACGCAAAGCAGGCATTCGGCCCGGTATGATGCAAGCCGCCTGTTAACTTGGTCATGAACGGGATGTCTCCCTGTGCACACACAAGAACCGGCCACACTTTCAGCAGCTGTGGCCCGCCAACATCGACCAGGAGAGGTGTGGAACCTGGTCGGCCTGTAGGTTGATTCAGTGTGAGAGACTGATCAACAGGAGTGGAATGTCGTTGAAGTCAGTAGGCATGTACAGCAACACCACACCTGGATCATGTTTTTCAAAGAATTCTATGATGGGGGCCATGACATCATGGTAAGACCCAGGCTCTGTTGGTCCTTGGACGATGCACACCGGGGACCATGTTATATTCTTGGCTTGCAAACCCTCTGGTGCATCAGTCAACTTCAGCCCACAAGCCAACGTACCGTACACTTTGTTGGTGTAGATCTGGACACCATCCCCCCCTGCAGGAACCGGTGGCATTGTCACACTTTTATACTAGCTAGACATCAATTGCAACTACATGCCGTATTACTGGCCAGGTCAGGTGCACCGTACCCACTGAGAACGGAATCACAATTTCATTCTCCTCAACGGAGGGGTTGCTGAGCTTGTTGCCTATAGCGGCGTCAACGTGCTGTCCGGCGGGGCTGCTCAAAAAAGATGCAGGGTCTTGGTAGGCCTGTTTTCGCTGCTCACGGTATGCATCGAGGTCTTCCAATACTGGATCCAGAAGGTCCAATACCGTTGCCCGTACATCAAAGTAGTAAATATTCCGCTTGGGGAACACGCCACCAGTTTCAGAAATGTCAAAACGCCGGTTGCCACAGCCTTCAGCAGCACACACTGCATCTGCATTTCCAGGATACTGAGCCGGATCCATTGTTGGAAAGACAGTCCAACACTTGTCACATATGTGTTTAGTACATGTGGTGCTTGATTCCACGTCCAATACCGCCTTCACCATGTGATATGATGCTGGGTACAAATTTCCAGGCGGCAAGATCAGGTGGTGCATCATCGCACAGTACTGATCAATAACTGTGTCTGTGACCCTGTGATCGTTCTTCATCGTCGCCAACCAGTAACAGGCCTGCACAACGGTGACGGCGTGCCCCGGTGTGATGGGATCCCCTCGGTGGGCACACAACCATGCTCCGGTCCCCTTTTTAGGCGGTCGACAACCCTGTTGTGCAGCATGGACTTCCTGCAACCGCCGTTGCGCCGGAGCCAGATGGACACCGATGGGCCTAGGTGCATACACACCCTGATCGGCTGCGGCCTCAGCGAGCACTTGACCCGGTAGTGGGCCACGATCGCCAGCTGGCCGAGGGGCGATGTCATCCTCGTCTTCCTCATCCAGGTCCTCTAGTCCGCCTCGGGCTCTCCAGTCATCATCTCCGATCAACTCCTGCAACAACACAGTTGTAGCGACATGCGTCCATGCCCACTCGGTCATGCATATGCACCGGTGTTAGAGAGGTGCCTCTCTGATGTACTGCTCTCGCATGGACTTGTGCAACTCAGCTGCGGGATCGGGGTGTCACACCTCATAGGAAGCATTGAAGGCAGTCGCCCTTGCCATAGCGATTAAATCGGCCTCTTCAGCTGTGTAATACACAGGTGCATCTGCCTCAGTGCCTAGCGCCCAATCTTCCGTGCATTCTGGCATGCTGTACGTGTATGCCTCTGGGGAGCCGGAGCCAGCTGCAGCAGCAGGCTCGTCTTGCAGAGATGCCCCCAAGGGCAGCCTCGTGTCGCAGCCGGCAAATGGACCGCCTACGTCGGTGTCAGTATGCTGGGCCACACCCAGGGCAGCTGGGCACTCGTGCCGCGTTGCATGCGCTCTGCTAGAGGGCGCGAAAGGAGTGTGACAGTGCTTGCATCTGTACCTCTCAGCACCATTTGCGTCAGGGTCACTGTAAATACCTTTCTGCGCAAGACTGAACTCCATGTCAGCCTTTGTCCTCCTAACACGTTTCGCCATGGGCTCCGTCGCTACGTTATGGGCCTGCATACTTGAACGGTTGCGGATGCAGGTGGTGTGAGCGGCGATTAATCGTAAAACGCAATTATACTGGCTCCACTGTGCTCCATATCAAACGCTTCCAATCACCAAGAGGCTAATTATAATATCATCTCTCTCACCCGATCCGTGATTCGCACGACAGAGCACTCGCCTTGCATCTTTGGCCCACAGTCCAGCGACTTCATCAAAGCAGGTCGTGGCGACTAGAGGCTTCAGTCACTAGTCGCCACAAACACGGTCCCGCATTCGAACCGTCAGCTACGTTCACTGATCCCGCAGGTACACATTACCACCGATCAACTGCCACCGCTCACTGTCCCACAACCCAGTTCAAGGAAACTTTTCATCGGCGTAGGTATCATGGCAAATGTGCTTTTGAAATGCAACAATGTTGACGGCAAATCGCAGCAGGTTTTCAGCAAGTGTCATACCAAACCGCGCGATCAAAATTCGTTCATGCTCACGTTGCTAGTGAATTGTGGCATCACTGTATCCCACGACACCGATGGGTCCGAATGGAAACGGCACAAGTTCAGAGTGACGCCCACGGGATCAAAGTCTACAGGCGCGACCGGAGCCATTTACACAGGCGCTGATTTATTGGAGTTGTTGTGTGACACTGTAGCATTACCCGAGGGAGCCGCACCCGTAACGCCAGAGCTGCCTGGCAAGGTCTGGGCGGTTTCGAGTTTGACGGGGCCACCTCCGGCTGCAACGAGCACGTTCGATCATGGCGGCAGTCGGTCTTGCGTCAGCGACGGTACGACTGCAAGGAACGTGGACTCCAAAGTTGCTAAACTGAAGGGTGGTATCTTCATGTGCGCGAAGATCCGGGAGACATTGAAAGCACTACCCGAGGGGTATAACAAGAGCGCCAAGGCGAAAAAGGTACTTGACGACACGATCACGCCAGACGGCTGCTGGCTTCAGGTGACGCCCGTTGAAGGAATGGTAGAGTTTGCAAAAGAGGTGCGCACACCCACCCCGATTGCAAGTGCATGTGGTCGATATATCCTATATAGGAAGTGCATGTGCTAAGTTGTCTGCTATACTGACATAGGCAATGGAGAATGGGGAGACAGACAAAGAGAAGGAGGCCGGACGCAAAATTCATAATCTGACACAGGCGTGGGAACAGATGATGATGGGGTATACAAAGCTTGTTGGTAGCAGGTACTGTTGCCCTCACTGTGACCGGAACCTGCTTCCTCCGGATGGTTCAACACAATGCACTGTGCAGGACTGCGGTCAACGGACGCATGGGCAATAACAATGTCAACATCCGCAAATTCGCAGCAGCACTGCGAGCTAATCCCGCGGCAACACACGAGGCAAAAGGACCAGGGAAATCCTTAATGGAACTTTCCATGCAGTTTGACAGAAAGCTGGCACGTGCTCTAGAGCCTGTTCAATTGGATTGTGCAAATGGGTCATGTGCTGATATTGATGGGATGCGTGCGTTACAGGTCAGGCACGATGGTGGTACAGCCGCAGTGGCTGGCCATGTACAGAAGACAAGGCTGGAGTGGGCCTTTGATGACGGCCACTATCCTCCGTGGCAGCCTGATGAACCTAAGTACAAGTTCGAGCCCAAATGGGAGATCACTGCTAAGGATAGCAATGTGTCCAACCTCGAGAGAACAGGTCAGACACCAGAGAAAGAACATCTTGAACCTGACCCCATCGCCCGAGCCATCCCCCTGCAGCTTCCCCCGGGTGTAGCTGGCAACCTGAAGCAGGTACGATGGTGTCAAGTGCAGGCAATCGCTTATGCAAATGGCATCATCGAAGTCTGTGTACTAGCAGCCAAATTGAGACTGATAGATGCTGCTCGCAGTTGTTGGCAGCCCAATATCTGATAGCTTGTACATGTTCAGGTCATGCACGGCAACAAGAGATGTATCGCCACGGAGAGGAACATACCAGAGAGGCTGAGATACATGGGATTGACCCCAGAGACGGCCAACCTGAGATACTTACCACCTCCTGAGGTCGGCAGGAAGAGACCAGAACCCGACCCGGTTGCTGGCGTCGGTGCATCTACGGAATGGCGCCCTCCCAGCAAATTGGCCTCCGAGTTTGATGTGGGCACTCACGGCGAGGGGGGTCACAGAGCCGTTTCAGAGGTAACATGCTCTCGACTTCTAATACCTGCACAGGCACGGGGTGCCAGCATGTCATGGGCGGTACGATTGTACTGCCTGCCCCGTTCAAGAACTGATTATGTCTGCTAATAGCAGGTCATGCAAGTCACTGGTCATGGACATCAGACCCCGTATGTCTCCCCTGCAATGTTCTGTGCACAGTTGCCGACCCAGGCAGCGGAGAAAGACCAGACACACAACGCATTAGTGGTGCCATCCGTGGCCGCTGACAGTGCAGCTGTGGATGATATGTTGGCGATGATAGGCATCGACGATGTAGACCTGATGGGCCTACCTTTGAGCGACAAGGAGGCAAATGGAGATGGGACACTTCCTTCCCCTGATGTCCAGGTGCGGTCAGATCTCCACTAGACTGCTATGTGCATGTATGCACCAACTCAGCATTGCCTAATACTCAGTTATCTGCACCGCACACAGCGTGTCCAACCCATACTCAGCCTGCACAGCTGCAGATCAGCTCCACAAGCCACCCCGTCGTTGACCGTAAGGAATTCCTGAAGAGTGAAATGGCTCGCCTGGCCAAGGAACTGACATCAATTCAGAGCAAGATCGACGAGCAAGAAGCAGTGATTGAAGAATGCAAGCAGGGCTGTGCTGGCAAGCGCAACAATGTCAAGCCCAAAATGCGGACCGCACAGGACACAGTCGGGAAACTGAAGGTGTGGCTCAGCCTACGTTTGCAATGTGTTCTTCAGATCAAAATGATTATAGGGGATAATAAGCCGTGTGGCGGAGCTGCAGGAAACCAAGATGGAACTAATGGAGCAAAGGATGGCCTACTGTGAGGAGCAGCAGAACATCAAGGCCTGTGACTCAATGGGATAATTGAAGTGTGCTGCCGAGCTGGCGGGGCCTTTACCTGTTTCCGGGAGATACTGCAAAGGGGAAGGTACACTCCAGCACTGGTTGCTGGGATCACGAGGCAGAGGGTGATGGTGCACGGATGGCGGCATTTTTCCTTATTATCTTTATTGACGCCAACTGCACCGCCTGAGCCATGGCTCAGCCGGCGTTGGCCAGCGGTAGCTGCTACGTGTACAGCCTACCTGTGGTGGCTGCTTCGGTATTTCAGCAATTTCCAGTGCGACGGCACGGACACGAGGGCCAGATGGGCATGATAGTATCGACAATAACTATTTCCCGGACAATAGGAGATGATGTAACGCGGATACAGCCTATACACAGGCCACATGACCGGGTATCTGCCATCGTATGTCGTGTGCACCAACTGTACATCATCGTGGTATAACAGCACTCGTAGCTTACGCCTGACGAGTACATCATTGGTGAAACAGTGTCAGTAATGTGCCGATTTTTAAGGACGTGAACACGCCACGCGAGGAATGTTCACGACGAGCGCATCTTGCCGGTTCACGTGCACTGCATGATGCAGGCCGAGGTGCACATCACCTAGGTACTCGTGAACATTTCACACGATTGCATGGACAGCTCGCGCACTCGTCGCACAGAAGTGTACATTCTCTACAATCGCAGCGCGTCGGCCGTGCAACACTACCCTTCACATCCCTGTCAGACAGCACGTTTGCTGTACAGCACTCGGCCACTCCTGCGTCGATCGCCATACAGTTCATACACATCTGGACACTGTTTGTCTACTGTTCAGCCGGAAATGGGTCACTGATAATGTACAGCATCGCCTACCCACCATCCTTGTAGTGTGCAATGGACGGACACAGTACACGGCGCACTCGACACACCCGATCCTGAGCTGGAGCCGTCGTCTGTGTATCTACACCAAGCCACACTGCCTGTAAACGTGGTGTACCATCACGTCACGTGCATGTGACGCAGAATCACATTGAATCGCATTGGCAGCTGCAGGCGGCAATGCATGCTGCATGACCTTCCGGCTATCACCAACATGCGTATGCACCCGCCCGGGGGCTCCACATAATCGTGCTGTTGCAATTTATGACAGCATTGTAGGCAGGTACTACGCACCGGGACCTCCGCACACACTCCAATGCGACCACTGCAGTACATGTTTCATATGACTCACCCGATGAGAGCAGCATTAGCAAAAAATTACCTTCACCAAAGCGCACACTTACCACCTGCTTCTTCGCCTTTGCAGCAACGCGCTCTCAAGCAACACCACCGGAGGGGCAGTGGATTCTACGACAGAACAGCTTGGCTACCAGGCAAGTCACCACATGTTCGGCAAGCAAGATGTCACCCTCACACGCTCAGGCTGCTGCCGGGCACAAGATCTATCCAAATCTACTCAACTCAGCTGATATCGTGCGAGCTGCATGCGGGGGTGCGGGGGGGCCCTCGCGGACCACGATCCCGGTGCACGCCTCCGGCACGACCCTGTACTGCTCCTCTGGCCCGAGCACACGGCTGGACCGCACCGCGGGCTGCGAACCGCCGCTAGCCACGCAGTCCTTAAACACATGCCTCGCCCCAACCCGCGTCAACGAGTACGCCACCTCGGCGCCCCGCACGTCCAGCCGCCGCGCGGTCACCCTCCCGGAGCCGTTCACCTGCAGCCCGAGGATGCAGTCGCTCATGACCACATCCTCCAGGACCGCGATCGCGACAGTGCCCTCATGGACACAGCGCGCACCCTCCACTCCCGCTCTCCCTGCGGCATGGAGCGCGTTCAACGCGCACGCCACCGCCGGCGCCCCGGAGCGGCGGCAAACGCCGCACGGTTCACCCAGCATCTGCTGCGGCACACCGATCGTTGCGCCGACGCTGCAGCCCCCTACGCGGGTGTCAACGATGCGAACGGACGACCCCGCGACCACACTTACACCGACCAGGTTGCCCTTGAGGGTACACCCTCTCACGTGTGCCTCAACGCCGGGAGACCCTATCACAATAGCCCCCGCAGTGGCCCTTGTAGCCAAACAGTCTACGAGCGTCGCGGCGGTGCGGTGCCGGCCGCACGCACTGATGGCCAACCCATGCTCGCATGCCGTGAGGGTGAGGCGCTGCGCGCACACGGCTGCAGCACCGCACACATCCACGCCGATCTCGGCGCCGGTGCACTCGGTATCAGACACTGTGAGGGACGTGCCTTGCAGCGCGCGCATGCCCTCCTTGCAGCCAGCAAAGCGGCAAGCGGAGACCGTCGCCTGAGCGCCCTCGCTGACCAAGACACCCGTCACCACCGCCGCCTCGAACACACAACCCTGCACCCCCACACGGTGAACGCTGGTGCTTGAGCCGCGCACCTCGATACCCCCCGGCGCCCCCTTGAAGCGGCAGTCGCTCACTGTGCCGGAGCCACTCAGCAGCAGGTTCGCCCCTTCGCCGTGGCCGCCGAGGAACGTGCAGCCCGAGACATCGATGGCGCAGCTGTCGGTGAAGATGTCCCGGCGGTGGCCGCGAAACGTGCTGTGCTGCACAGTCAGAGCAGCGTGGCAGTGCGCAGCCATCACGGCCACCTGCTCCGTCATCACCCCCGAGATCACGCGCCGCGCGGCGGCGGCGCTGCCGCTGCCGCGGAAGTCGCACCGCACCGCCGTGATGGCGCCCTCGGCGTCGTCACACACGTGGAGGTCGGTACCGTTGCCGTGAAAGGTGACACCGACCACGTCTGTGGCCACGGGGGTGCTGTAGCCGGCGCCCGGGATGCTGCCTCCAGCGTCAGGCGAGTTGTCTTGCAGGTCTGACGACACGGACACGGCGGTGGCGCAGCCGGACACGCTGCCGCCGGCCACCGACAGCTTGCCCCCGGCCTGACAGAACCCTGCACTGCCGTAGCTCTCCTCCCCCTGGCACCTCCCACTGTTCACCAGGCCAGACACGGTCACATCGCTCGCGCTCACGGACGCGTGGACCGCCAGCACACCATACTGCGCATTCCGCAGTGCACATCGCAGCAGCTTCGCCGTCCCGCCGAGCTGCACGAGGATGGTGCTCATGGCCGCAGCGCCGAGAAGCCCTCCCGCAGTTGCATCACGCATGAGCAGCCGGCCCCCGTTCGTGGCTAGGGCGCCGCACTTCTGCCCTTGTAGCCGCCCGCCGGTGACACCGACGATGCACGAGGGGTGCTCCACATAGCACGCGGTAGCGTTTGTGCTCTGCACACTGCAGTGAGACAAGCGCGCCACGGCGCCGCCTTGTGCACACACAACCACCGCGTTGCCACCAGTGGACACCTTGCAGAGGTGCAGGGTGGCGGTTGCGCCGCTCCGCACAGTCACGCCGGTACCCCCCAGACCAGGTGCGCTCAGGGTGCAACGTTCAAACTGGATTGCGCCAGCGCCGCGGCCGATCTTGTTGCCGTACATGTACACGAGCCAGGATGGGGCGTCGGCAGCACCTGAGCGCCCTGCACGCAGCGCCGGCCGCCGGGCCCCCGGCGGCAAACGCACAAGCAGCTGCGTCTCACGCAGCAGCATGGACGCACCCTCGCGCGAGATGACCGGGTGTATGCCGGCCGTGACGCTGCAGCCGTGAAGCTCCATGGCGGCGTGGCGCCCGTCCGCGACGGCACCGCGCTCAAAGTTGTGGATGGCGCAGCCCCGCAGCTGTACTCGAGAGCCCTCAGAGAGCACACCCACTTTCTGACCAACGCCGGACAAGCAGCAGTCACGGCACGAAATCGCGGTGCCCGTGTCGCGGGCGATGAGTGAGGTGATGCAGCCGCTGGAGCGGCAGTGCGCGGCGGTGACGGTGGCGCCGCGCTCCGCCGTGACGTCGGTCATGCAGGCCTCAAGTGTGCAGGCGTGGAGGTGGAGGGCGGTGCCGGGGCCGTGCGCGACAGCCGCGGGGAAACCAGTCTTCAGCGCGCAGCGGCGCAGCGTGGCGGTCGCGCCGTGCACGGCGCACAGGGTGCACTCTGTGAAGGTGCAGGCTTCGAACGTCGCTGACAAGTCGCCGCCACAGCAGACGATTATACCGCCTGCACAGGGGTGACAGGCATGTCAGAAGGACTTTTGATTGCGAGATAGATCTCACCGCTGCTGTGTGGGGCATGAGGCTAGGCGAGTCGGCTGTGTTGCGGTGTTGAGAGTCAACGTATGGCACCCACTGTGAATATGACCCTCCTGGCCACATTTTCCTCGCGGCAACGCCAATGCATGGACGAAAGGGCTGCTGCGCCGATCGGCAGGGGCAGGCCTGCAACAGTGCCAAGCCGCGGCGCAGGGCGCCAATCATGGTTTCATGAGGGTATGGGGTGGCTCTGGCGCCTTCGGGGCACACGCGAGGGCCGCACCGGAGAAGGTGGTGCCTCTGAAGTGAGCTCCACGGCCCGTGAGGAGGAGCACGGTGGAGAGCGGCAGGTGGATCGTGCCGCCAGAGACAATGCAGCCGGCCGGCCACGCCCGCAGCACCAGGCCATCTACCGGGCCCTTGTTCCGCAGCCCCCGGTCGAGCTGCAGCGTCTCGTGCCCAAGCTCAATGTGGGCTGTCCTCGGCGAAGACATGGCCTGGAGGAGCGACTTGATGGATTTCACAGGCCCCTGCAGCATTCTCCGCATGTGTGCTGTTCTCATTACCTCGTGCAGGTGAGGGCATGGGATACTGCGGCGCAGATGTAAAATTTTAGCTTGATATCTGAATGTGGGGTGAAAGCGCCTCAACGTGACATGAAAGGCACATGCCGACGTTAGGGGTACATTGCCAATGAGCGAGGTTCATGAGCGATTTCAGCAATGTCCATCGTTAGTGCGAGGCGTGACAGCGGCACGACTCAAGTGAACTCCATGCTCGCACTCTAGTGCCTAGTCTGCGTTCGTCAGGGCTCTGAGGTAGCTGGGGTGCACTGACGAGGTAGGCAAATACGCAAGCATGCTCAACAGCAGGTGCGCAGATGTCTGCCGTCCTTGGATCTTTTCAATGTGAATCACGACTGGCGGATGATTAGTATTGAACGTCCGTTGGTGAAGGCACGCAGCTGATGCACTCCGAGTACGCGCGGGACCGATTATAGCCCCGTATCAAAGGATCATCGACAGCTATAGCACCTCTTTCTGTGATTGCTTCCGGAATTTGAGACGGTGGGTGCATCTCGCCTCGCCCCATGCCAGGCCCTTGGACGGGACGCCATCGCGGACGATAGTGGAAGCCTGGATGTTCTGACATGCCTCACAATCGACCATTTCGCGTCCATCCTTCCAGAATGGTTTTGGGCAGTCTCGCTTGAAGAAGGTGTGGCCGCATGCGACCAGCCTCGCCCGCAGGTGGGACGGCGGATCCCACCACTCAGCAGCCATGGCAAGCAATCCGACAGCAGCCTCTGAACATCAGATCAATCTGGCATCATGCTACAATCGTCAAATGCTAGAGGTCGCAGTTCTGCTGGCCCAAGATGTCGTCACGATTGCACATGCGACAGAGCAGAGCCACGCCTGGAGCACACCCGCAGAGAACAGGCAAGGCAGCTGACCCGGCTGTCATTGTGATGTTGTACGTAAATACTAACAAGGATCGGGGTTGACGCAGTGGTCTGGCCATCATACATCCTGCGTGGGCGTCGTGCACGTCGCTGTAAGCGATCCAAGTAGACACCTCGGTAGTCGATCTCTCCTGCTACAGCGACAAAATCGTCGTTTACGCGCTCTCCTGGCGCCAAAACGAAAAGCAATTCGGCGATTCCTAGACAGGCATCTCCACTGCTGACCAGAACAAGCGATCAGATGCAGTGTTGGAGGGCGGCCCCCACCTCTTCAGGTACCAGCTATAGCAAGGTAGCACCACCTGTGTGTTACAAGGATAAAGGCAGCAAGGCGGGCAGCTCCGCGAAATTATAAAGAAGCAAGCAGACGAAGCACACACCCAGACACCCACGCACGCAGCACCCATCACGCCACCCCCTGTGTGTCCACCACCCGACTCTGCTTGGCAGACGTTGGTCTTCAGGGAGCATGCAAGCTTCGCAGCATCATGTGTACCACGCATTCACATGCACACGCAAGGTCTGAGACACACGGAGCAACGCATGCAAAAAAGAGTCGTTTCCAACGCCGACCCAACATCTTATTGTCATGATTTTGGACCACACCGTGTGGCCCAGCTCAGCGAGGTGCTTGGGTGTGAGGCCTCTGCTTTGCAGGCTCCCGACCGTAATCAGGCGGGATCGGACCAGCCAGTCCCGCCCGCGTAAGCACGGAGATCTGTGACTGCACGGCCATGCATGCTGTCAGAACGCTGCTTCTGGTCCATAACTACATAGCCTTCAAGTTATAAGTTATGTTTGGGACGTACCAGGTGCATGTGCATCATGAGTGGATCCCGAGGGTTCAACCCAAGTTGTTGGTGTGAGTGGGAGGGTTTCACAGGCTACACGGTCAGAGTGCATCCCCGCGTCCCCGTGTGGACTGACATGCACAGCGGTGGCTGGTGGCTGTAGTGTGCGGTACCTATCCTATCCACGTGTTCCTGTCCTTGCTGCAGACTTGCGCGAGGTCTTTGCAGTGCCAATTGTGTGACACCCAGCCTATACAGGTCGAGACTGTATATCTCTAGTTTGAGGTGATGCAGAACACCTGAACAGTCACTGTTCAAACAAGCAGGCATTCGACACCCCGTCTTGTGTTAGACCGGTAGTGGCAATTGATGATGCAGCTTGACGACCAGCAACCACACATGCACATACGGACAGAGTCCGCCCTGTGCTGCGTGTGCCATCTCAGATCATGGGCTGGGTTAGGGGGGGTTCCCTTGGGGGTGGCTATGTGTGTGCGGGTGTGTGGTTGTGGGTGGGGGGGCCTGCGGCCTGGGCTGGTGCTGTCATGTGCAGGTGCATGGACGTGCTGGGGTGTGTTGCGTGTTGGTGGCTTGGTGGGTGTGCACACATGGGTCCCGGCTTTTGGCTGGATGCGTGGGTGTGCAGTTCCTCTCATTGTTGCTTGCGGTGCTACCTGCCTCGCCTGCTGTGTCCTTGTAACACATGCCCACCCGGACAGAGTCCAGCCTGGGTCACCCCATGCAACTCCTGAACAGCGTTCACGTAACAGCAAGGGCATGTTACTTCATGAATTGTCTAAGAGTGTTCGGAGGTGCCGGGGGCCCATCACGGACCTCAATCCCAGAACACGCCTCCACTTCAACTCTGTACTGATCCTTGGGCCCGAGCATTTGATCGAACCTCAGCCCGGGGCGCAATCCGGATGGCCACCGTGGCCACCATTGGCCGCGCAGAATGCACAGAATGCAACAACATGAGCCAACTCTGCCAGACGGGACGGGCGAATTGCACCCTGTGTCACAGGGACGGAGCCGGAACGGCCAGCATCGGCCGTTCTGGCTCTACGTAGAGCCGGAACGGGGCCGTACGTGCACCGTCAGGACAAGCACCAACACGCTCGAGCTCCCACACACGCACACACAAACCCAACGGCCCACGCACAACCACACAGCATCCAACACCTCAACGCCGGTTGCCGTATGACAGGGCCGCGCCCAATACATTGACATCCACGGCCGCCCATCCTGGCCGCCTGATTGCCGGGGGCCACCCTTGTCCCAAACCCCACCCCACCCCAAGATCTACAGCAGACCCAGCCAGCCTAGCACACCGCCTGGCAGCTCCCCCGGCCCGCGCTGCATCGCACCCGGGAGGATGCGGCGCCCAGGCCGTCCCCGCAGCCCCTGCATATGCCAACGAAGTCAACCTGCTTGCATAGCGGACTCGGCCGCCCTACAGTGAGAGGCCATCGGCGGTGCGTGGCGGTGCGTGTGGGGGTAGCGCGTGATTGAATGTGGTTGCTTGTTGTCCCTTGACATTCGGGCGGGTTCGAGGCGGCTGTTGCTCTCCTGTCACATTGCATGGGCTTTGCGTTGTTCGTGTGCTTCCTCGTGGTCCTGGCGGTGCTGTCGACCCCTCCGCCTCTCTCCTTTGTGACACACTCCCACACGCACCCACCCCCTCACACACTGAAACACCCCCCCACCACTCGAGGGTGTGTTAGTGTGTGCTGCGTGTGGCTTGTTGCGTGGAGTGCGATTCCCCTGTTTTTTGTGTTCGCGGTGCTACCTGCCTAGCTTGCTTTGTCCTTGTAACACACATTCAGGCCTAGGCAGGCATAGACCCAACATCATATATATATGCTGGAAGTATGCATGCACCGCAGTGTTACCCACCTCAACGGCGACGTGCTTGGATGTGGCGCCCTCCGCTATAGCTATGACAGTGTCCAACCGGTCGACGCCTGGGTCGGATTGTCTTGACAAGCCCCACCCGCACATGCATGTGGGCGTTTGGGATTGTGCCGCCGTGTATGCATGATTTCATCGCCGTGTGTGGGTGGTTCGGCATGCGCAATGGCAGACATGCATGCGCACGTGGGGTTTCGGGTGGTGCTGTGTGAGTGGCTGGTTCTGACGGGCTGCAGAGTCAGAGAGCAGCTCCGTGTGGACTGCCAGCGGTGGCTTGGGTGTGCATTGTTTCCACTCTGGTGGAGCACAAGGCTCCTGCGGTTCTGAGTGGCTATCCAACATCGTGAAGGCTAGCCTGAACGAGACTGAATCTAGCTGAGTTGGTGTGATACAGAACACCATCACTGCCAAGTTCACACAAGCATGCACTCAATAACATCCGTTGGTCAAACACCAACATCCGTCAGGCCAGCAGTGGCAATGCCGCAGGTTGGCGACCAGGAAAAACACATGTACACCCGGCCAGAGGCCAATCTGGCCCGACCCACTTATCTCTTCAACAGTGTTCATGTTTCGTGTGGGCACGTCCCTTGCTGAATTGTCTGAGAGTGTTTGGAGGTGCTGGTGGCCCATCGCGGACGTGAATCCCAGAACACATCTCCATCTCCACTTTGTACTGCTCCGCGGGCCCGAGCATGCGCCCGACCTGCACTGCGGATCGAGAGCCACCACTAGCATTGCAGTCCTCAAACACGTGCGCGGCCGCAATCCGCCTCAATGAGTACGCCACCTCGGCACCCCGCACGTCCAGCCGCCGCGCGGTCATCCTCGAGGCGCCGCTCGCCTGGAGCCCGACAACGCACTCGCTCATGACCACATCCTCCAAGGTCACGGCCACAACGGCACCCTCATGCACACACTCCGCACCCTCGACTCCCCCTGGCCCGGCCGTGTGGAGCGCCTCCCATGCATGCGCCTTTGCGACCGGCCCGTACCGCCCACACACAAGGCACGGATTCTCTAGCAGCATCTCTGGCATGCCGACCAATGCACCGACGCGGAAGCCCGTAATGCGCGTGTCCCTGACCCGCACGTCCGCTCCCGCATTGATAAAGAGCCCCATTTGGGCACCCTCCAGGGTGCACCCTGATAAACTGACCTGCACTCCCCTGTGAGAACGAGTTGACAGGGCAGTGAAACCGACCCGTGTAGCCACGCAGTCAACCAGAGTCACGACGGTGCGCTCTGCCCTGCCTGCGTCAACACTCACCGCCTCTTCGCATGCGGTCAGGCTCAGCCGCTGCGCACGGACGGCCGCAGCACCGCACACGTCCAGCCCGATGTCGGCGCCAGTGCACTTGGAGTCGAGCACCGCGACGGTGGTGTGTTGCGCCGCGGAGATGGCCTTCTTGCAGCTTTTGAAGGAACACGCGGAAATCGTTGCGTGTGCGCCGTCGCGGACTGACACACCCTCTGCCGCATCCCTGAAGCCGCAGCGCTGCACTTCTACGCGGTGCACGCGCCCGCTGGCGCCGCACACGGAAACGCCCGCCGGCGCCCCATCGAAGGAACATTCCCGCAACGTGCCGCTCCCGGCCAGCTGTAGAGTCGGCCCGTCGCCGCAGCCGAGGCGGAAGGTGCAGCCCGAGACGTCAATGGAGCAGCCGTCGGTGACGATGTCGCGCTGGTGGCCGCTGAAGGCGCTGTCTTGCACTGACACGGCCTGCAGGCAGTGCGTGGCCAGCACAGCCGTCTGCTCCGGCATCACACCTGCGAGCACGCACCGCGCGGCGGCGGCGCTGGCGCTGCCGCGGAACTCACATTGAACCGCCGTGACGGCATAGTCAGCGCCGTCATCCACACGAAGGCCGCAGCCGTTGCCGGCAAAGGTGACACCTTCAAAGCTCGCGGCGCCGGGGGTCTCTGTTGCTTCCGTAAGGTATGCGGCGATCGCGCAGCCGGACACGGTGCCGCCTGTGACCGTCAGGGTGCCCCCGGACTGGCAGAACCCTTTGCTGCAGAGGTGCACCTCCCCCCGGCACTCCGCATCATTCACCAGATCGGACACTGTCACATCCGTCGCGTGCACCACGCCGCGCAACATCAGCACGCCAGATTGGCCATTCTTCAGCGTGCAGCGCAGCAGCTTCGCCGTGCCGCCAGGACGCACGTCGACAACGCTCAAAGCTGGTGCGCCCGCCAGCCCGGCTGCATGTACATCATGCATGACCAGCAGACCAGAATTTTCGGCACCTGCGGCGCAGTCCCTGCCTTCCAGCCGCCCGCCTCTGACACACACAGAACACCCAGGCTCTTGTACGTGCACCGCGGTGCCGCACAAGCTGTTCACACTGCAATGCAAAGCAGTCGCGGTGCGGCCCCGCGCACCCACCGATACGCCTGTGCCCCCGCTGGACACCTCACAGAGGAGCAGGGCAGCAGATGCACACGCACTCACAGCCACGCCGCCCTGGTCCCGCTCCGGCGCGCTCAGGGTGCAGCGTTCGAGCTGGAACCCTCCACCTCTGCAATTGCGATCGTCGCTTTCCGCGCATGCGAGGCAAAAGTTGGGGCCGAAGGGCTCTGGCAAACGCCCGGCGCGACGCGGGATTCGCAGGCGCGTTTGGCGCAGGAGCACCTGCACACCTGCGCTCGAGATGATGGGGTGCGAGCCGGCGACGACTTCGCAGCCATGCAGCTCCACCACGGACCCATGCCCTTCCACGATTACGCCTTGCTCGAATTTACTCACAGAGCAGCCGCGCAGGAGCATGGAAGAGCCATTCACAACGACCCCCGGCCCCCCCGGCACGCCGGAGAACTCGCAGTCGTGGCACGAGACGGCGGTGCCGGCGTCACGGGCGGTGAGTGAGCTGATGCAGCCGGTCGATCGACAGTGGACGACGGTGGCAGTTGCGCCACACTCTACCGTGACGTTGGTCGAGCAGCTATACATGGTGCACGCGTGCAGGTGGAGGGCGGTGCCGGCGCCATGCGCGACGGCTCCGGGGAAGCCAGCGCTGAGCGCGCAGTGGCGAAGTGTGGCCGTGGCGCCGTGCACAGCATACACGGTGCACTGGGAGAAGCGACAGGCTTGGAACGTTGCTGAGAAGTCACCTCCGCAGCAGACGAGTATGCCGCCTGCACACGGGCAATGAAGCCGTTCACAGCGGCGGCGGCGGTGGCGCATGTGGTGCATGTGCGCCTGGGCAGGTCAACTCAAGAGGTCATCTGCTGCGGAGTGCAAGACATTCATTGTAGTACGCAGCAGCCTGCGGTATGCAGCAGATGTAGGAGGGTTCAGGATTCATCCTAGGTGGACAAACAATGTCTTAATGCCTTTGCTGTGACTACTGTGCCTGGTTGAGAGGCAGTCCGAACGCACTTGCAATTCAAGGCATTGTGCACCAGACCTGCTACGCACCAGCATCAGCTGCCCAAGCAGATGAGTGTTTAGCGAGGCTGATGTTGGGCTTCATTATGCACATGCAAGGGCGCACCGGAGAAGGCGGTGCCTGAGAAGTGCACTCCGCTGCCAGTCAGCAGCAGCACAGTCGAACGTGGCAGCTCGATCGTGCCTCCTGAGACGGTGCAGCCATCCGGCCACGCCCGCAGCACCAGGCCACCCACAGGGCCCTTGTCCTGCAACCTCTGGTCGAGCTGCAGCATTTCGGACCCGAGGTCGATGTGGGTGCTGCCAGGCGAGGACAAGGCCTGGAGGAGCGGCTTTATGCTTCTGACACGGCCCTGCGGCACGATCGAGGCATTCAGGTTCTGGTCTGCAGGTAATTCCAAACTACCCTGCAAGTGATGTGAAATGACAGGGCAGCTACACATAGTCAACGAAACGGATTCCACAGTAGCACGTGCTGACGTGCCACGGCAGCTAGTCGAGCACACAGGACAGTACGTGCCACGGCAGCTAGTCGAGCACACAGAACAGTACGTGCCACGGCAGCTAGTCGAGCACACAGAACAGTGTGTGCAAGCACCGCAATCCGAGGAAGGCAATCCTGATGCTGATTGCTGAGCATTCAAGTCAACCGTGACAACTGGACAACGACAGCCGCAGCGCATTCACATGCATGCAGTCGGAGTCTTCATGCATGTGTAGGTGCTTGGACTTCACCTACATGATCGGATGAGCCGCCAGCACGTTGGACAAATGTTGATTTTTTTCCACCACATCCATATCGCGGGGGTTGGCCACTGGTCGGGTTGATCGACAGGCTGATGTGAGTGTCCCAGGTGCTGAAAGCCCTCAGCTCAGAGAAGAGAATTCTACAACTACGCAGCATCGCAAAGAGCCAGTCAAAGTCGGCCATTCACGAATCATCAGAGCATTACCTTCCTCTGCGATCGTTTGCCAAACTTCAGACGGTGGGTGCATCTTGCGTCACCCCAGGCCAGGCTCGTAGATGGGACTCCGTCGCGGACAGTGGTGAGAGGAGGCTGGGCGCAATCACAGTCGGCACACTTGACAACAGAGATTCCATTCTGACGGTGCGCTTTCGGTGAGTCTTGTTTCAAGACGGTGTGGCCGCACACGCTCAGCCTCTCCCGCAGGTGGGACGGCGGATCCCACCATTCAGCAGCCATGACAAGGAAGAAGGCATGTACTTGCTAGCGTCTAATTATCAGTCGTTCAGGCATGATGTGAGCTGCGAATATCTATTAGGTGCGCCGTGCATGCTGACCCACGACCTCGCAACATCAGATCGACTGCACGTGCGACACCTCAGGCATCTGCACCGAAGAAATTTGTAAATACAGTGAAGACCAGAGGAGATGGCCCTGAAAGACGAACAGCCCGCTGCGATCTGGTAGCATCAGAATATATCGTCGTTCGGTCATGGTGCACTACTGACACGTGTCAGTCAAGTGGCTGCAGGCGGTATGTAAAAACCGAGGACAGAGGCCGGGCATGGAGCGTTTTCCCGGACTCCATTCAAGAGCCCACTCGCCCGTTCATGGCCACTCACTAGCTAGTCAGGCTCTGGAATCATTGGCCATCTGAGCAACTTCTGAGGACGTCCAGTGTACACTGGGGGCTGCTCGCGCACGTACCTCAGTACTATAGTACCTCATGATTGATTGATCAATGCCCATGCACGGAGTCCGGCTCAATCCTATGCTGCTCCTCTGGGCCAAGCACGCGCTGGCACCGCAGTGCGGGCCCCCCACCGCTGCTGGCAGCGCAAGCCTCAAACACATGTGCATGCGAGCCGCCGATCCGACTCAGCGTGTACGCAGCCGCCGCACTCCGCACGTCCAGCCGCCGCGTGGCCACCCTGCCGGTGTCACGTGCCTGAACCCCAATGACTCAGTCGCTAATGATCACATCCTCCAGGTCCACGAACACCACGTATGGCGCCCTTGTGCACACACGCCGCGCCCGCCCCCTGCCCTGGCCCGGCCACGCGCGCTCCACCCCCGCCGTGCCAGACTGGCCACATGCACCGCAACTTTCCTCCAGCATCAACCACGAATCCCCCGCGGCTACCCCAACGCAGAATCCCCTCAGGCGCGTGGCGACGATGTTCGCTGCACAGAGGACAGTCTTCACCAGACCCGGCGCGGAAGGTGCAGCCCTCGACGCCGATGGAGCAACCGCGTACGATGGCGTCTCGCTGGAGGCCGTTGAACATGCTGTCCAGGGTCGATGCAGGTGGCTGGCAGCGCGTGGCCAGGACGGTGACCTGCTCCGGCACGCGCCTCGCGGTTGCGGCGGTGCAACTGCCACGGAACCGCATCACAATGACATCTCCGTCGCACACGCGGAGGCCGACGCCGCTGCCGTCAAAGGTGACGCCCTCAAAGTTCATGATGCCGTGTGTGTTGTCCCCCGTATCTGCTGACATGGATGTGGCGATGGCGCGGACGGACACGGAGACGCCGGCGTCTGACAATGTGCCGCCAGGTTGCCGGAACCCTATGCTGCAGAGGGCCTCTTGCCCCTGGAACACGGCGGCGTGCACAAGACCAGACACGGTGACGTCCATCGCGTGCGCGTGCACGCGCACGGCCGAGCCCATCAGCATCACACCGCGGACGACGGGACGTTCAGCAGCGCGCAGAGCATACGTGACAGCTTCGCCGTTCCAAGGCGCGCGGTAACAGAGGCCATGGCTGCAGTGCATGGCGACCCACCCGCAACTGCATCACGGATCACCAGCCGCCCCGCATCCACTGCAAGTGCGCCGCACTGCCTGCCTTCGAACCGCCCGCCAGTGATACGAAGGGTGGCCGTGGGGTGTCCCACGAACCATGCGGATGCATGCATGAATCTGCACACAGCAGTGTGCCACGTTCGCAGCTCGGCCGCGCTCACTAAGCAACACGCGAAGGTTCTTAAGGCTACCGCAGGTCACCTTGCACCTGGCGAAGAGTGGCGGCTGTGCTCGACTCGGCCTGCGTGTCAACGCCGCAGTCCGAGTCGCGCGGCCTGCGTGTCAACGCCGAGGTGCTCCCGCTCCGGTGCACTCCTGGTGCACCGTTCGAGCTGGATTGCTGCATCGCTGCATCCACTCTCTATTATCTCCCAGCAGGCAAGGCGCGGCAGGGTATAGAAACGTGGAGGCAGCTGCGCGGCTGCAGTTGCGCATGCATGCGGGTGCGTCTTGCCGCCTACACTGGTGCCTGTTCAGAAGCAGGAGGACTCGCGATCGTGTGGCAATGTTTGCCTGTAGCGATTGTGAGTGCCAGAAAGCCATTCAAATGGGGAGTGAGCACGGTGTAGCTGCGTGCCAGTGGGAAATGCTCCTGCAGAAACATGCTTTGGGTGAGTGCACGTGAAGATTCCTTACGAGTAATGCTTGTACAGTTAAAGTTCAAGATGTCTCCGGTACTGAATAGTTGCAGCTCGTTCTCACATTAGCATCATTTGATGCACCAAATCTACATTTTATGCACGGTTGCAAGCATGTCACAACGACTGCCAGTCGTGTGACACCTGACCACATCGTATGGAATCAATGCATGGCCGCAACATGTGCCACACCGTCAAAAGGGATGCCCCAGGCCTCATGTGCACCATCTCGAACCTGAGCACTTGAGTTTGCAAATTCCAGGCGGGGATCAGACCATTGGTGATGGGGTAGACACAATCGTTGTAAATCACGTCTGTAGGCACATCAGCGCAGGCCCCGCTACGGCGCATCCCTGGTGCTGCCGCTGCTATGGCTAGCACTGGCAGCAACCTCCTCCACGTCCAGGATGGAGAAAACATGGCCTTGGGTCTCTTGAAGACCGGCCCCGGGCACCACCCACTCCTCCCGCGCGCCACGGGATCGAGCACACCCGATCACTTGGCAGCCGATGAATATGCTGCAGCGGCCCACCGCCCTCGGCCCCGGCGCGGCGATGCGCCTCACAAGCACCCCGTCAGCACACCCCTGCACCTTCAGCCCCTGCGCCTCCAGGCGGCCATGCATGTTCGCCAGCACACCGTACTCCTCACAGTCCGCCACGTCGACGTTCGTCAGCGCCACCTGGGCCACCGCGCCTTCATGCGCACAGCGTGCGCCCGCCACGGCGCCGCCCCCGGCGAGCAGCGCGGCGTGTGCTGCGCGCTCCGCCTGCACGCCTCCCCGCCCGCATGCGTCACACGGTTCCGCGAGCTCCATGTCGTCCTCCCCGATCTCGACGCCGATGGCGCACCGCGCGATGTGGGTGTCCCTCAGTCGGCACTTGCCGGGGCCCCTCACCATCACGCCGGCACCGCTGAAGTCAGACACGCGGCACCGCAGCACCGTGGCAGAGACCGCATCGGCGCCGCCGCCGAGGGGTGCCTCTGCACTCCCCAAAACACACAGCCCCAGAATCCCGGCTGACAGCGCACAGTCAGCAAGCTTTGCAACGGCGCGCGAGCCGCTGCTGCGGCTGACGCGGACACAGGTGTGGCCGGCCTGAATGGACGTCCGCTTGGCGGTCAGCAGGCCGCCGCCGACGGCGAAGCTGGCGCCTGTCACTGCGGCAGATATGTGGCAGTCTTGAGCGGCCACATGTGCTCCGCATCCGACCATCACCCCCGCGCCGCAGCCGTCGATCACAGTGTCCAGGAGGTGCACCACGCCGCCGTGGCTCGCGATCACGGCGGTGCTGGCCAGCGCTTCCATGCGGCAGCGGCGGACGGTGCACTCTGCACCGTTTGACGCGCTCACGCCGCTCCATTCCACCTCAGCCACCCCTGTGAACGAGCAATCCTCGACCACCGCCTTCCCTCGGGCGAGAATGTGAATGCAGCCAATGGGCGTGGCCGAGCCATGGAACGAGCAGTGCTGTACGCTGACGCCGTCCGGGGTGTTCCCTTGGATACTCACGCAGAACCCTACGAAGCTGCAGTCCTTGACACTCGCGCGCCCGGCTCCCTCAAGCACCAGCCCTACCTCCTGTTCGTCGGCTTTAATATCTACGGCCGCCTCACTCTCCGCACAGTGCAGCCCGCGGAACGCACAATTCGTGATATCTGCCTCGAACTCGGGCTCGCGAAGCCTCACGCCGGCCGCGCAGTCAGTGAAAACGACACCGCGAACGTCGACCTCGTGTTTCAGTCCAGGGCGGTCGGGGTCGTCGCATGAGCCCACCCCCAACGCGCACCGCTCCACTGTCCCCCCACGCACAACAACACGTCCACCAAGGACCATGTACCCAAAGCCCGCCCCGGCCCCAGCGCCCTCATCCCTCCGCATATCACGCACAGCAGAGTCCACCACGTGGACTGAGCCACCAGAGCAGCAGAATCCCACCACCCCGTCCCGAATGCAGCATCTCGTCAGCCGCACGCACGCCCGCTCATGCACGTCCACCTGCGCCATCCTCGGCCGCTTGCATCCGCCGGAACACATCTCCGTGTCGGCGGCCGTGATGCGGGCACCGTCGACGGCCAAGGCCACCGTCTGGCCCTCGTACCGCCCCCCCTGAAGCCGCACCGCGCTGTCGGACATCACCACCACGCACTCCATCGCCGCCGTGCCCTGGCAGCACGTCAGCACCGCGCGGCTGCCCATGTCCACAGCCACGACGCCTCGAGTGCACTGGATGCGGCTCAGCGTCGCCGCTACGCTGCTGCCCCGGCCTGCAAGGATGCCGCCGGCGAATGCGCGGCCAGCTTTGCCGTGAAGGCTGCAGCGCTCGATCTGCATGCGTGCGCAGCCGTGGTACCAGCGGCCGCGGTACGTCCCGGCACCCAGCGCGAGCGGACGGTCCTGCACCCCCGGGCGGGGCGCGACGGCGATGTCGCACTGCTGGAAGGTGGCACGCGAGTAGCTGCCAAACATGCCGCCGTGAGCAATTCGGTCTGCACACAGCTGATGCACCTCCGCGGCACATGCGCCCTCGAGGCCGTATATGGCTGAGATGAAATTTGAGATGTAGCAGTCGCGGAGGACCACACTGGCTCCGCTGATGGTGACAGCATGCGCGCCGTACGAGTGCGACAGCCCGCCGCCGAGCGCGCAGCGCGCCAGCCCAGCATGGCTGCCGGCATCGTTGACGGCGACCCCGGCATCCGCTTGGGAGATGGTGCAGGAATCTGCGGCGAGCGTGGCCCCGCGCTCGACCACGACGCCGGCGAGGCAGCCGGACATGCGGCAGTCGGACAGGGTGGCTACGGTGGCTTCGCCGCTGGCGATGAGGCCGGGGTATGCTCCGGCGATGCGGCAGGTGCGCAGCGTGACTGCCGCAGCGTGCACAGCGTACAGCGTGGTGGCGCGGAAGGTGCAGTTGTGGAAGGTGCCGGAGAAGTGCGCCCCGGCACACATGACGACTCCGCCTGCGGCATGCATGCTGCGGTGGGGGTCTGCGTGAGTGCTGGGCTCTTGTGGAGATCATAAAGGCTGGAATAACGTCGTGCCCTGGAGTCATGCAGACTAAGGAGGGCAGAGTCTATCGGGGCCATGCAGATTGGAGGCTGTCCAGTCGCTGTGCACAATTTGTGGCATGCATGCATGCTCCTTTGAAAGGAAGGCTAGCATGATGCACAGGGCCGGTGCAGCTGCCGCCTGAAACAGACGTCGACGATCATGGCTCTGGCAGCACGCCTTCCCATCAGGGCATTACGGAAATGGATCAACGGGCCACACCAGTGAAGGTGGTGCCATGGAAGTGTGCGCCGGCGCCGGCCAGCAGCAGCACCCCCCGCTCCGGCAGTTCCACGGTGCCCCCATGGACCGTACAGCCAGAGGTGGCTGCCCGCCACACCAGGAAGGCGGAGCCGTGGGCTGGCCGGTGCCGGCTGCGCAGGGGTGATGCCGGCAGGCGGAGGCTGCCGGGCTGTGCTGAAGAGAGGGCTGCCGCCAGAGCCTCAACAGTAGTTAGTCCGCTCTGCACGTGGGTACTGATTGAGCTACGCCGTGATATGCGAGTGCTTTGCTGTGAAGACTGCAGGCAACTTCAACCTGCGCTTGAGTGCATTCTTCACAGGGATCAGCATGGGTGTGTTTCAAGTTGGACTCACAGGGCATGATGGCGGCTCAGCCAAGGCGGTCTGTTGCGTCCATGGCATGGTACAATTGGTGTGTCATTACCTGCAGGAGGGCCAGCAGGTGCGCCAATAATGAAAACCCTTCGTGTTGGTGCAAAGGACACCCAGGTTGCAAGGTCAGCATATTACATAATCACATAACTGTTCTTAACATTCGATCATAGTCCTGCATTGAGACAGCCAGCAAGACTGGCAATCCAGATCGGACACCTGAGCAAGCCGGTCTGACTTCTGGTTCAAGCCTATCTCTTGAGATACTGAAGAACGAACAGCAGTGAGCCGTTGGTCTAGACTATCTCTAGCATAAAGCTCGCTGGTTGTCAACACGCCTATGCAATGGGGATGGCGTGATGTGGTGCTGGTTCGCACGTCACGTATCTCGAGATACAGCCGATGCTTGCGAAATATATATAAAAAAAAAAATAAAAAAATTGAAGAGCTTGGATCGGACGTGCAGTGACCCACCGCCGCGACGTGTGTGCCAAAGCTTGCAACATACTCAAGCAGCGGTAAGACCACGCTGTACCTGCTGATGAAGACAGCCATTGCGTGCGGTGGCCCGATTGCACGAGATAGATATGAGATAGATATGGCTGCAGCTTCGTGTATGCCCGAGCTGTCGCGTTGAAGCAGATTCGCAGGTTCGCGGAGTTGCGTATGCGATAACCTGTAACGTGGTAATAAATAGAAGGACACCAGCTGTCTTGCATAGAGTCGCTGGTGTGGTGTGTGCCTGAGGCTCGCTGGTGATATGATATCGATATCCCTCTGCTCTGTCCCTCATACAAATCCCAGTGGCCACAGCAACATGCTGTGTCTTTATGTTAACACTGTATCAAAATTTTGACATGTAGGCCAGGACGAGCAGTCTTGGATCCGTGGACATGCCGAGTGCACACATGCGGGTCAATTGTGCAGGTGTCCTTCCTGCTGATGTCGCTGCCATTACGTCCGCTAATCTGGACCAGCCAGAGCCGATCAACTGCGTACCGATTCCTGTAGCTGCAGCCGGTGGTGCTTGGTGCAGGTAGCCCAGTCCCATGTCAGGTGCGCGGAGCTCGAGGGCACGTAGTCTGGACTTGCAGGAGCACGAAGGAATGGCACCGCATCCCCGCACACTTCACAGCCCCTCTCTTGCTGAGAGGGTGAAAAGAGATTAACACGGTGGCCACATGATTGGCGCCGGAATGGCAATGCCGCTGCGGTTGGTGGTGCCCACCGCTCCATGGCCATGGCTGTATGAGCAACGATGCAACTCGGGAATGGCTATGTACAGCGACACAGACATATTTCAGAACAAGTTTGCATAAAACAGGCGCAGGTGCATCGGCCGGACCCGTCTGGTGCACTGAGGATAGGCTAGCTATCTGGAATCATGCGCGCAACTGCATGGTCGCAACCATGAAATCGGCGACCTCCTGTGTCGAGACAGCTTTACGCAAACAATGAGAACTGAACATGGACGTGTGTAGACGACTGATAGGGCACTTGAATTCCGGTGAATTCCAGCGGCATTATGTCTACACGAATGAACAGGGATCCACCTCGGATAACAGGCGGTACTGTGTTTCAGCGGTGTAGTCAGCATCGCAACACCATTCCGGAGGCAAAACAGGTGCGTGCAGGTTGGTCCGCCTGGTGCAGATGACCTCTCATGACATGTCATGCTCACGTTCGCTGGCTCCGTCGTGCAACGCAACGGTCACGAAGGTGCGATTTGTGCCGACACATGAGACACAGAAGAGTGACCGGTGGAAGCAGACATAGCACAAAAAATCTCTCTCGTCACGGATCTAGCACACACGGGCACACTGCAGAAGGTGCGAGCCGTCCTGTCTCCAGGTGGCATGCCAGCATGGCGCTCTCTATCCACATCTCAGATAGCATGTGCAGAGCGTCGCCAGCAGGAGCAGCTGAGTAGACGTCAAACGATCACCAGTTATGGCTGTCCACAACGTCATTATCAATTTTTCGCACCTGGATGTTTCTGGCTCGTAACTCATGGCAAGGTGACCCAGGCGGACGCTTACCGCTTATTAATGATAATCGTTTAGATGCGGACGCGCGCTTGTCTGCAACCAAGTGGAGCTTGAGAAAGTAGTTTTAGTTAGCAAGTTGTTTATGTGTCATTCTGCCGTGGGGAGGTGCATTGGTGGTTGCTTGTTGACACCTTCTCGAGATATTCCTCCGAGCAGCCCTGGAAATACTGCCACATCCCGATCCGATACCGTCGCGTGCGAAGTGAAGAGCACAGATTCATATGTACCGGCTTTGGCTTTGATACGGGCAGAGCGGACGCCGTAGCGTGCTCCAGCGCTGGCATTGTAACAATCCGAGACTCGAAGCACGAGTACGCCTACTGCCGCTGCAAGTCGAATAGCGTCGGGACAGTCCACACATCGGACGCTGTCCACTATCTCTCGACACGCTGAGTATCACCAGATGCGATCAGCTCGAGATGCAGCATATGTGGCACACCTCAACGTAGTCCCGCTGCTCCTGCATGGGCGCAGCAGCAGGACCTTCTGACTCCGAGCTCATTCAATCACAGTCTACTCACTCCGCGACCACAAACAGCCTTAGAAAAAGGCCAATGATATCGTTTCGCGGCTTGCGGCCGATGCAGATGGATGTTGGGTGTGGAACGTGCGGGGCTTTGGCAGTGTTGGACACAACAACTCTGAAAGAGATCAGTGCATGCAGCACCAAGTTCTGCAAGATGCACCCACTCAAAGGCAACCCGGAAGATGCGTTGGAGGTGATGAGCATACCTCCGATGGGCGCGGGGGCACTATCCGTGACTCCTTTTGGAGGCAAAGTCGAAGTCATGCTGCGCCTGGCAGGGCTCGAGTACAGAGCAGTAAAGGGCGATCCAGGGAACGAAAAGCTCACTCCAAAGGGCAAGGTCCGATTCCCTGTCTCGGCATCCAGGCACACCATGGCATCCGATCAGAGCAGCAGCAGTTCGTGTGGCCCGGGGGTGATGCTTCTGTGTGTGCATGCAGTTCCCCGTTCTAAGGCATGGCAACAACATAGTGCCAGACTCATCAGCAATCTTCGAGTATCTCAAAAGCACATATCCCAGTGAGATGTCTGTTTTCTCACCTCCAGATGCCAAAACGTGTGTCTCTTACCCATGACATGTGCGGCTCAGTGGTCAATTTACTTCAAGCTCAGCTGTACATGTTTGTTATCACAGCAGCCATTGGCACTCCAACTCGCTGTATGTTCGGGAGCCAATGCAACTTGTGACAAACGTTTCCATCGCGGCGGCAAGCTGCCAGGTTCACGTGGCTCCTCCCTGGCTCCTCTCTGCGGCTGTTTCCCGACAGATATCCATACATTATCAGTTGACTAAGGTTTGCTAGCTCTCTCACGGTCGTGCGAGAGGCGGCCACGGTGGCAACCAGCCACCACCGCACTCACCACGCCAACATCACAGGCATCAAAGATGATTCGTGAAGCCCGCATGCGTGCAGGTCTGCGGTCGCACACTCCGTGCAGCGGATGCTGGAGGAGCATTTCTACTTCGCCGCTGTCTACTCGCTGTGGCAGCGTGACGAGGTGGCTAGGGAGTACGTTCCACGGATCCTGGCGCCCCTGCTGCCCCTGCCTGCCTTCCTGCTGCCCCTGGCGACAGCGATGTTCCGCTCTGCATTCGCGCGCACACTGCATGGCCAGGTGTGCCTCACGTCTCGTATATACCCCAGACAGGCTCTTCACGGCCTCGACAGTATTGTACATGTATGGTGTCTGGTTTGGAGGTATATGTACCTCAGACTCCCCGGACTCAGATGTCAAGTTCAGTATATTCACATGTGGGTCTGCTTGCCACACTAGTATGTACCAGACTGCCTTTGTCATTGTAACACTAGTATGTACCAGACTGTATTTACGCCTGATGAGTCCTGGTTTCCAGCTGTAGTCAAGCAGTCACAGCCACAGTGAAGCATCTCCAGTCGCGCATGACCTTCACTGCCGTCTGCCGTTCTTCGGCTGCACCGTATGGCGTACAGATTTCTGTATGTGCTGGTATGTGGCGTAATCAGCGCCTGCACTTGCTTCGGGTTGCATGCCGCACACTTCATGATGCGTTCTGCAGGGCATGGGCAGGCACTCACTGGAGGAGGTGAGGGAGCGCCTGGCGAGGGACCTGGACGCATGCTCGGCACTGCTGCAGCAGTCGGGGGCCTACCTATCCGGCGCGACTCCATGCCAGGCGGACTGCTTCCTCTTTGCGGCGCTGCATCTGGTGCGCGACCTTCCATGCTCATGAAAGCCGGGCAGCCTGAGCACATAATTGTAGCATTGTTGGGCTGCTCCACAGCCCATGGGCTGATGCATCCACAACATCTGGTGTGGCTGCGAGCATGAGCACATGCATGCATTCATGCATGAAGAGCGGTGTAGCTATCTGGTGATGTGTGGCCACTGCCACTGTACCTCATAGGAGATGCATGCCCGTTGCATCCTTGTTCCCTGCATTGCAATTGCAGCAGCTTTCCCACATCGGGCACACGATCATCTGAGTGTGCGGCGGCGATGTCGATGCTGTGACACAACGCGACCACCATGCAGGCGCACACTGCGTACGGCGACCTGCCGCACCAGCCTATGTTCGCAACTCTCCTGCTGGAGCGGCAGGTCCTCGTGGAGTTCTACCAGCGCATGTGGCCGCGGGTGTTTGCGGGGGCGTCCGCAGGGGTCGCAGCCTCGCGGTGGGACACCGACGTCGACCGAAAAGATGTACCGCAGGCGCCCGCGCCTCGATCCAGTGCCCTGCTGATGCTGGTCATGGCTGCTGGGTCGCTGGCGGTCGGTGTGGGAGTGTGGTCGGCGTGGCGCCGGTGATTACGTTTGTCAACCCGGGCCCGCCGAGGAACACGACTGAGGGCTGGGGACATCTGCACGCAGCAGCCCTCTCCTCTACATAAATTCAGCACTGTCCACATGTGTTTGCGAGGGTCTGGCCACGATGATCGGGAACAAGCAGCCGCACACTAGCAAACAAGAGGTACATTCGTGTGAGTTCATAAATGCAGCCAGCTGCTCCAATTTGTCTGACCAGAACTTTCTCTGTATATGCCATTAGACAATATGCCATCTGGTCATGCATGCGTGTGTATGACCCTCTGCTTCCATGCATTCTCTACATCAGCCTGGTAAAACATAGCATGTTTTTCAGCCAGTCTCACTGGCCATCGAAAATCAATGCTACTTGAACACAAAATGGCACCAACACAGCTCAAGCAGGACCGCCTGCCCTGCAGCTGCAGCTCCATCAACATCTTTTCACCAGACTACGAGCTCACTAGAATACGAGCGCTGTCCACTCAGACTCTACAAATACTTGTGACCACCCTCAACCCCCTGCTTCACGGAGGACACCGGCGATGGGTTCCGGTGGCGCTGCATCCATGATGTCGACGCTGCACTGCTGGAGTGCACCTTCCACACACGCAGCCATGCATGCATTGGCGGCACAGTCGGTAAACACACTGCGAGCTCTGAGCAGGAGCCCTGCAAAATCCGAGCCACAGCGACGTGGACATGGCACGCAGCCAGGTGGCCATGAGTGTCACCCCATTGTGTGCACACCTCGTCACATCGCAGTGCTCCATTGTGGCCACCGCCTGGGACCCCTCGTCTGAGCATGGCGGCTGGAGCGCGTGGTCCCCTTTAGCAGGCACGCTGTAGAGACCTGCCCATGCCACAGCATCCTCATCAGAGCCTTTGCGTGTGCACAGGTCACACGCTGTTGAACGGACGCTGCCCAGGCAGCCGATGGTCACGCCATCTAGAGATCTGGTCCGCCAGACACGCGCAGCTGGTGCATCCACAGCTTCGCTGCAGCACTGCCGCAGACACCACAGCTGCATTCAACTACCTGACATAGCAGCACACATGCATCGACGCCACGGCCCTGAATCTGAATTCCTATTGTGGCATCGGAGACTGTGTTATCCACGACAGTCACACATCCAGGTGCATCCGGCGCGGCGGTTGCCCTGTGTGCCCCTCCGGACACCATCAGCAGCTCTGCCGTCACCGCGTAAGCGCCCGGCTCCACACGGATGCCGTAATCGCCCCCCTCGCAATAGCAGTCCTCCACCTCGAGCTGTGCGCCCGTGCCGACCAGCATCGCAATTGCGCACTTCTTGAAGCGGCAGTCCACCACAGCTGCAGCCGCATTCACAACAACCCCATGCGTGACACCCAGCTCGAAGTCACACCTCCACAAGTGCACTACCACGCTCCCCCCGGCCAACACGACCCCCGTGTGGGCGGCGGTGAATCGGCAGCCTCGATGGCAGACTGCTCTGGCACTCAATACACGCACCTCCCGCTGGCGTGTGGCTAAATGTACACCGCCGAAACTCTGCGCGGGCCGCCATGCTGGCACGCACCCCAAAGACGCACCCGGCCATCACACAGTCCTCGAGGAGCTCCACAACGGCATATGCCCCCTCCAGTGTGATCGCATGCATCCCTGTGTTCCATTCAGGGTATTCGTCGATCGGCATGCCGCACAGTCATCCTCGGATCGTCGAGCCCGTGTCAACTACGGACGATCCGGGCCCCATGTGCAGCCCGCCCCCGACATCTGTGATGATGACACCGGCGACGTGCGCCTCTGCCCCGTCGGCGACGTACACCCCACCGTGTGCCCCCTCCACTGAACCTCCAACCTAACGTTGCTTCCAACGGTGGCAACTGTAAGCCAACGTCCTTTCGGGGTTGGGCATGATCCCTGCGACCTCAGAGGTGCGTCTCCTGTCACAGGTCACCGCACAGTTCGTCGCAGACAGAGTACTAGTGCCGCGGCAGTATACGTCGCGCGGTGGGGGTTAACAGGACACAGCGTAGCAGCAGCACCACTGAGTGCGCCTCAACGACTGCGGCCGCGCCTCCTACGCCGGCGCTCCGCAGCGTGCTATCGGCCGCAACGATCCGCCCGCCGCCCGTCACGAGCGAGCAGCCCTGCAGCCGCAGCACACAGCGCTCTCCATCGGCCATACATGCGCCGTGTGTGCTGTGTGCTGTGCAGTGGTGCAGCAGCGCGCAAGCCGCCGGCGCCACCAGGTACACGACACACTTGCGCGGCTCAAGTGCACAGAGCTCCGCCGCGAGCATGCTGCGGCCGGGCAGCTGGAGGGCTGTGTGCGTCACGGTGCCACCACGGACGGTGCAGCGTTCGACTTCGCATGCATGCCGCCTTTGGCGTCACCAGGGCCCCACATCGACAATGCGCCGTGAACCGCGTCGGGGCCCAGGTCTTCGATACGCTCGGGATCTGGCAGGTCGGAGTACAGCTCCCGGCCGGTGAATCGGGCACCCTTCCGCAGCACCACCGCGTAGAGGAGTCGCGTCAGCAGCACGCGATGTGCCTCCATGCATGCCGATGCACCGGTTGCGTGCAGGCCGTCCCCAAAGTCCGGAATTTCACCACCATGCACACTGACGGCGCCGCCCGCGGCCACGATGTCGCGCATGCCGAAAATGGTTCCTCTGCCGCCACACAGGATGCATTCCGTGAGCGAAACAGAGGTGTTGGGGCCGTTTGAGAAGGCCGCGGCGTCGGTGCCGCTGACGACTGTCGCGTCTGCCGAGACCATCGCTCCCGCCTCCGCGACGATGCTGGCGACGCATCCGTGGAAGTGGCAGTCGGAGAGGGTGGCTATGGTGGTGCCGCCGCTCGCGATGAGGCCGAAGCAGGCGCGGAAGGTGCAGCGGGTGAACGCGGCGGCGGCGCCGTGCATGACGCTCACAGTGCATTCAAAGTGGCACTTCCGAAACGTCCCCTAGTACTGTGCGCCGGCGCAAACCAGGGCCCCCCTGCAGGAAAGCATGTACGTATGAAGCTTAGATCCACAGGGACATTCCCAATTCCATTCCATACCATATATGGTATACCCATAGGAGCATTCCCACATCCAAACTCCAAGACCACAAGACCACAAGAGGCCCCCAACATACTGCCGCCATACTGCATGAGTTGGTGTCGCAGGCGGCCAAGGTTGTTACAGATCGCACAGCTTTGTGCAATATGCATGCATGCAGTAGTTGATCGCTTCCACGATGCATGAGACAAAAGCTGACTGCCATGATGTGTTGCCAGGTGGCAGAAGCTTCGACATCATGTTGAAAAGTGCCAACCATGTCAAGTTTCAAAAGTCAAAACCAATAAATTGTTTCATGATCAGGATATGACCCCCGCAAAGAAAACAGCAATGCAGACAATGTAGTCTAGACTAAATAAATGCAGCTGCATTTAGTCTGTTCAGCGACGCCGGCCGCGGGCCATGACTCCAGCAGCACAGCATTCGTGGGACACCACGATGAGCAAACACAACCTATCCAGGGCATATCAGGCAGCCTATTTGTCTCTGGTTTGCACGACGATGGCATGGATCCGCGCACATGCCGAGGCATGCGAAGGTGCCTATCGAGCGCGTGGGGGCTCAACAGCAACAGCAGCATGCATGTGCGGCGAGAGGAATGAGGCAGAGCTCCAGGCTGTGCATATTTGAACTGTACTGCTCAATCGCAGCGGGCTCTCGTGAACTACATTCTAGACTGCTCCAGCTTTGCAAGCAGGCGAGAGGTGTTCCAAAACTGCAACTCGGGCAGCGACATACCCAAAGCCGAGAAGGTTGCCATGCAGAGAGAGGCCGTAGTGCAGGAGTAGGAAGTACCTGAGAAATAGATGTCCGTGAAGTGAGCGCCGTGGCCATCCAGCAAGAGTGAGCCACCCTTTGGAAGGCAGACTTCCCCCGAGCTGATGCAGCATCCGGAAGGTGACGACCGCACCACGACCATACCCTCCCGTCCTTGACTGCTTTTTGTATATGCGACTTGCGAGTTGCGCAAATTGACTTCATGGACGCCGCGGAGTGACATTTTGGCAGCGAGGTGTTCCAACTGCAGTATGCCAAGACAGCAGCAGTTTTGTCACTGACCAGAGAACTCAGCGTGTGTAGTACAACACGACTCATATATATGTGGCCGTGATGTGGCCGAGTATATATAGTTTGATCCTGCTTCGCAGTGTTGATGACCACTGTTTTGTAGGCTGTCCAACCTTTCTTAAATCTGGCACACCTGCGTCTTTCATCGCAGAACACGCTCTCTGAAATCAGCACACGCAAACGATAGATACACACCTTTGGATGCTTGTGTCGTCGCACGTTTTTGCGCTCGGCACCGCCCCAGGACAGCTCTGCGCTCGGCACAAAGTCTCGCGCAACTGTCTTCTGGAAACTGTTCCGTGCCTCACGGCCACACACAGCACACTTGGAGGGGCAATTATCGAAACCTTCATGGGCTAGCCTGTATGTATGGCCGCACATTGTCCAGCGGGCGTTGAGCTTATCGACTGGGCCCCACAGCTCCGGAGACATGGCCCCTGGGTCGAAGCAGCAGTGTGTGATCCTTCAGAGGCAGTACAGTACAATCTCGTACTATGACGTTATTGTGCCGGCACCAGCAAGTACAGCTATTTTTCGCCACTGCACTGTCCGCTTGCAGCGGACGTGAACCATCGCAACCGATGAATGATCTATGTAGACATGCGTTCATTGATACTGTTGGACACTGCTGGCATCGTGGGTGGCTGCCACAGTGCATGGCCAGGGCGCATGCTTGCAGGCGTGGTTGGTGCATTAGTGCTTGCAAGCCACAGCTGAATCCAATTGGATTCAGCTGTGGGTTCCCGTTCGTTTGCAAACATATGCAACGCAGCGGTCAGGAAGCTACGAATTGCCCCGATGCATGTTGTAATCATGTGAATGAATTTGATATGAACACAGCACAAGACAAGTCCTTTGCACACAAACTGCAGCAGACTTCTCGCGATCGGAGGTACGGACACGGGATGACCACATGTGGCCACATGGCATGCAGACCCGACTCCACCTGGCAACACCGTGCGCAAAACATCACCAGTCGGAGAAGATTCGTGGACGTCAAGCCGACAGCAGTTCAAGATGGCATGCAGCCTTAGGTTACATCTCTGGGAGATGCTTGGAGACAAGTTGCTCATGGCAAGGTCATACGAGAGGATTGCCTCGGCTCTGCCGAAAACCAGCTTCGCAATATGCGCCTCCATGTTCGCGTTGGTGCAACCCAGTGAATAGCGACAACAGTCGCATACTCATAAAGCTAAAAAAAATGTTTCGATCCAGCGCCTAGATGCCATCCTGTGGCTACATGCCTGTCGAGATCTCGTGGAGCAGCTGCGCAAAGTCTGCCATACCCCAGTGCCGGCGCGATTACGGCAGTCAGTGCTGCTCTATCAGGCAGGGCTTTGAAAGTAACACAGGAGTTGCAGTCGCCTGAGCGACCTCTAGACCTGGGGTCTGATCCGTCCAAGCTTCACAGTCAAGTGCTTGTTACGGAACACCCCGCGCATCGGCCGCTGCCCAGTTCTGTATCTATCTCGTTGCCAGTACGTAGGCTCTGACAGACCTTATTATATTGTTTGAGTTCCTGCTTCGTCACATCATCTTATGGCAGGCTGTCGTGGCTTCATTCCGTCACCGGCTACCCGCGCCTCGCCCGCGATCACCTGAAATACTGCCTCTGCAAGATACTTTCGCATGTTTTCTGAGGTATGTGCAGTGCTGGACGTCGCGCGCACGGGGTTAAAGCCGTCTAGGACCACTGTCATGACCAAAGGAGTGATCAGAGGTGTCTTGGGTGCAGCACTGACGCTTAACGGATGTGCACACGCAAAGGGAAACCAGACGATGCTCTGGAGCTGAACCAGCAGAGAGTGATCGCAGCAGGCCGGCGTTGTCAAGCGGTCGCCGCTGCTCAGAGACAGCAGGTGTTAGCGAATAGTACATCTGCATTCGTTCCTGCGCACCATGTTGTCGACAGCGTGTTGGTACGACGATGTTCCGCGCTGTGCAGGCGGAGACCGCGTATGGCGACCTGCCGCACCAGCCGATGTTTGCGACAGTCCTGCTGCAACAGCCGGTGCTCCGGGAGTTCTACCAGCGGGTGTGGCCGCGCGTATTTGCGGGGGCCACCAGCGGGGTCGCGGACTCGCGGTGGGACAACCGCACCAGCCGCGAAGGGCCTCCGCATAAGCACTCTCCTCAGCCTAGAGCGAGCCTGCTGCTTGCAGTGTGTGTCGGGGCGCTGGCGATTGGTGTGGGTGTGTGGCTGGTGTGGCAACATTGATGCCTTTCGGCATCCAGGACGGGTTTTCCACTGCAGAGCCTTCGACCGGGGTCCGGGCTGCCGTCTACGTACCTTATCGTGGCAGCCTCTGAAAATGTCAGACCTCCCCAACTATATGTCTTGCACGGCAGTCGCGATATTTCAACCAAATGTGTCCGCTAGATGCACACTGCCAGAGCGGAATGTTGTAGTCGAGAGTCTTTGAACGCCAGACAACAATTCTCTGCTCCATTGTATTCCAGGATTTCATCCATACTTACAGTCTAAATTTATTCTGCATTGCAGTCGACCACACCCTGATGTACTGTGGACATGGCTGTGGGTGCTTGGACCAGCGAAGCATGAGCGGTGCCATGTCCGCGGTATTGCAGATGTGTTGTCATAGCTTGTGTCAGGGAAGCAGTGGGTGGTGTTGCGCATGTACTTCACCTCATCCTAAACTGACAAGAGACTTCGTTAACATGAGACTACAAGCTGTTTTGAAACTATCTGCTGCCTGGCCCCAGATGTCCGGCTGAATGGACGACAGCTCATCTCTGAAACATGGCGTCGCGCTGCGGGTGCATTGCACCCCACCCACAGCCGTCAAAACACTCCAGCAGTTGCCTTGCATGCGTGATCAAGCCACCGAGTTCATACATCCTCGGCATCAGATATATATTGATGGCCAGTCTGGGCATGACATTCCACTTCTTACAGAATACATGATGGCGCTCATCAACACATGCATGCGTCACGCCACAGCCCGAACCGGGCCGCTTCCCCTGCCACTGTCGGGCCACACACACCTACCCTCACACCTTTAATACCAACCCTCACATGGTTGCTAGTGGCCACCTCTATAGAGAAAGCACCTGTGTATCGCAGATGACACCTGGGAGGGTCTCCATTGTTGATTCAACCACACCATCAGAGCTGCCCTGCTGGAACGCAGCTGCCGCACAGGGGGCCATGCACGCAGTGGCGGTGCAGTCGGCAAACACACTGCGGGCGCCCAGATAGAACTCTACAAACCCTGACCCGCACCTGTTGACATGCACCCGGCGGGCTGTGAGGTGTCCATGCGTTTGTACGCTGACCCCATTGTGTGCGCACCCTGTCACCTCACACTGATCCAATGTGGCCACCGCACGGCCACCCTCATGCTGACACCGCGGCCGCAGCGCGGGGTCCCCTAGATAGGGTGCGCGGCGAAGTGCCGCCCACGCCGCAGCATGCGCAGCAGGGCCCTCACGCCCGCACACCTCACAACCTTCTCTAAGCACACTGTCCATGCATCCAATCGTCACGCCATCTGCGCCGCCAGACACGCGCAGTTTGCGCAGCCGCCCGGCTGCCGAGGCCACGACGCACACGCCGAGAGAGCACCCCACCACTTCACACCGCAGTACACTCGCACTCATGCCACGGCCCTGGAAGTTCATCCCCATCGTGGCGCCGGAGACCGCGCTATCCACGACGGTGACAGAGCCCGGCATGTCCGGCGCGGCGATCACCCACACCCCCGTGCGGCCCCCGGTCACCGTCAACCGCTTCGCCGTCACCGCAAATCCGCCCGGCTCCGCGCGGATGCCAAAGTGACCCCCGCTGCACTGGCAGTCCTGGACCGCCAGCTGCGCCCCTGTGCCGGCCTGCATCGCCGTGGTGCACCCGTTGAAGCGGCATGCCACCACGGTGGCATCCGCGTTCACGACGATCCCATACTGCAAGCTTATGCTGGCCGCGGTCAGGCGCCCAAAGTCACATCTCCGCACCGCCACGGCCCCTGCGGCCACCACAACCGCCTTGTGGGCAGCCTCGAAGTGGCAGCCCTCCACATCGGCATCACCCCTGCACTCCACGCATGCACCTCCCAGTGGTGAGTGGCTAAACTCGCAACGGCGAATCTCGGTGCGGCACGCCATGCTGGTGCGCACACCCCAGTAACACCCTGAAACCATGCAGTCCTTGACGATCCCGCTCGACCCCTCCAGCACAATTGCCGACATGTCATCGTATGCCTCAGGGTCTTCGAGGATCGGCACACCCCACAGCGGGCCTCGGAACGTCGAACCAGTGACGGTGACGGAGGACCCGTGATCCCCATGCACCCCCACGCAGATGTCCGTCATGTTCACGCCGGAAATGCGCCCCTCCGACTCGTTCCCAAGGGACACACCCACATACGCCCCCTTCAATGACCCCCCTTCCACTCGGAGCTTCCCCTTGCTGCTGCTTCTATACGCAAATGTCACGTCCCCAGAGTTACGGGCCGACCACACAACGGTGCCGCTGCGGTTAATGGCCACCTCACACTGCTTCGCGGACAGAGTGCCGAGGCATTCCACGGCGACCGCCGGCGCTGACAGCACGCAGCGCAGCAGCAACACCGTCGATGACGGCCCAGCCCCTGCGGCCGGGTTGTCCGTGCTGCTGCCCCGCAGCGTGCTGTCGACCGCCACGATCCGCCCGCCCCCCCTCGCGCCGGCCACAGGCCCGTCTGCCGTGACAGTACACCCCTCTAGCCGCAGCACACAGTGCTTGGCATCTGCCACGCACGCCTGCTGCCCGCTGTGTGCTGTGCAGTGGCGCAGCAGCGCGCGGCACGCCGGGGTGCTCAGGAGCGCAACGTTCTGGAACACCTCCAGCGCGCAGAGCTCCGCGGAAAGCGCACTGCGGTCCAGGAGTTGGAATCCAATGCACTTGTGGCCACGCACGCTGCAGCGCTCAAGCTGCGCGCGGGCGCCGCCGTTGGATGGGCCGCCGTTGGATGGGCCGCCGTCCCCCATCAACAGCGCACCGGAACCCACCTCGTGGCTGTTGTTGTGTGACGCGTCAGCCTGGCGCAAGTCAAGCTGCAGCTGCCGGCCGGTGAACACCGCATGCTGTCGCACAACTACCGCGATTCCGGCACGTGTCAGCTGCACACGCTGCGCCTCCATGCATGCTGACGCACCGATCGCAGTCAGCGCGGCGGCAAAGTGCGATATTTCGCAGCGGCGCAAGCTGACGGCGCCGCCGGCGGCCACGACGCCGCGGACACCGCCGCTGATATTTCCCCGGATCATGCAGTCTGTGAGGGACACCCGGCTGCCACAGCCGTTCGATACCACGGCCACAGCAGTGCGGTCAATGGAGGTCGTTTCCGCCACCACCGCCGCGCCCTCCTCAACAATGATGCTGGTGATGCAGCCATGGAATCCGCAGCCGGAGAGGGAGGCCACGGTGGCGCCGCCGCTCGCAATGAGGCCGAAGCAGGCTTCGAACAAGCAGCCAGTGAACGTCGCTGCGGCGCCATGCACGACGCTGACGGTGCACCGGAACTGGCACCTCCGGAACGTGCCGGAGTACCGCGCGCCGCAGCACACGAGGGCCCCCCCTGCAGGCCACCGCATACGTGTTGTTGACGGGGGCTCTGCAGAGCGACCAGATGCATGCCCTAATGCATTGGTGTGTTTCACACATATGTGAATGCGCGCATGCATAGTCTTGTCCAACGGGGCCTTGACCCTGTTTATGAGCTCACAGGTCTAGGACCGACACACACATGCATGCACATGCAAGCGATAATCGGACGGTAGCTTCAATATTTGTATGGAGTGCTACAGACTGTACTGTATGCTACACCGACGCAGGCTGCAGCAGAATGCAGGAGCTGTCTCTCCTGCTGCCAGTCTATCGTGCTGCTCTGGCTGTTAACTGCATCCGCCACGGATTGCGACGTTTTCACTCGCTTGCACAGAGAGCACATAGAGTGGAAATGATGTGCACCTGAGAAGCAGACGTCCGTGAAGTGAGCGCCACTGCCATCCAGCAAGCATGCGCCATCCTCTGGAAGGCAGACAGCGCCTGATGTGACGCAGCACCCGGAAGGTGACGACCTGACCACGGCCATGCCCTGCCTGTCTCGAGTGTCTGTGCTGTAGGCAGCCTGTACGCCGCGCAGATCGATAACATCATGATGGGCGCCGCTGCGTGACATTTCAGCGGCAAGGTGCTGGAGAGTTCTGACCATTCCCTGCATGCCAGTACAGCTGGTGTAGTCGACGGCGACACAAACTTGAGTCAGACGAGCATGTCAGCAAATATATGTGCTGTGCGTGACCACATGTTTACAGTTGCCGGTGCTGACCACTGTGGGGCCAACACCGCTGAAGCCTGCTGGTGGCTTTCCCAATGCATCGCCCATCGGGAAGGCGCAGTTGCGGACATGCCTGTTGCAAATACATGCTCGGCCCCTACCTCTTTTGGAGTCTTCAATCGTCGCTTCGCTGTGCGTCGAGCACCGCCCCAGAACAGATCTTCGCTGGGCACGAAATCTCGTGCGACTGTGGGGTGGGCAGTGCTCCAGCATCGACGCCCAGTCCCATTAACAGCGCAGTTTGCAGACAGGCAATCATCAGACGCTTCCTGGGCCACCTTGTATGTATGTCCGCACATTGTTCGCCGGGCCGTAAGCTCGTCGGTGGGTCCCCATCGCTCCGAAGACATGGCATCCGAGCTAGAATTAAAGTGATAACTTCCATGTACTCTTCACATTTATACTGAAGCACGAGGTTAGATCAAATACGACGTTTCCAAGCAACGTCACGTCTGGCTTTACACTTGTGTCTTCTGCAACCTCCCCCAGCAGAGAGCAAAAGGCACCGCTGACGAAGGCAATATTTACATACACACAGATCAAGTTGTATATATCGTTTTCTCAGCAGTGTGTTTGCGGTGAGTGTGGTTGCAGCAGTGTGTGGCTAGGTGCGTCCTGTGTACACCTGTCTGTTTCAGGCTCACCTGTCTGTTTCAGGCTCACTGGCAGCTCTCCTCGCGTCAGCACCATGCATCATGCCGCCCGCCGAAACTGAGTCAAAAGGTGTTGAGCATAATTATTTTCAGCAAAACGCGAGATCAGCGGCAATGATTTTCACGGAAACGACAGATATGTTAATTATTTTCCGGTGGTCCGGATGTAACTTGGCGCGAAACGAATGAGTGATCAGGCAGCATGCACGTCGATGAGAGTCGAAGTCATGGGATTGCGGATTTTGGGGCTGCGAGGTGATAGAAGTACTGATTGTGAAGACATGAAACACATATGCTGGTGGATTTGGCAGAGGCTGCACATGGCAGAACCGACATTGCTGCAGCCCCACAACAGCCTGAAATTAGCATACAAGTGCATTTAGTGCAGTGATGGCGGCCATGAGTACCCAGCAGTTTCTTACTGAGGCTCAACTGGTCATTTTGGACCCCACTTTTGGCACAAACAGGCCAAACATGCCTCAACTTCAAGGCACCAGCCTTTCCCAGTCACAAAGCAACCGTATTGGCTGCGGATTGCAGGCGCCAGGAGACCATGTATCTCACTCACCATCTACTGACACTCCCTTCAAGTCGGGCGTCGAAGGGCTAATGTAAAAAAAAGAGACAGGTCTGACGCCGCGGCATGCATATATATAGTATACTGCACAACAACTTGTTGAACTGTGGAAATGACGCCATCGGGAAGCAGGACTAGCGCCAGTGTCCGGGCCGGACACGTCCATAGCTCAAGTCGAGGACCCCAGCCTGGAGGAGCACGATTTGATGTCACGGTCTGTGATTCATGTGAGCGTGCATGTATAGGTGCCCTGTGATTCATGTGAGTATGCATGTATAGGTGCCCAGTGGGGTTGTTGTAGGGGTTTAGCTGTCTCTTTTCTCAGCGGCCATGGCTGCGTGTGCTTTCTTTCGGGCTCTTACGCCTGGCTGGTGGGCGGGGTGCAGGTGGGGGTGGGCGTGTGGGTGTGCTTGTGGGTGTTGGGTGGGGTTCAAGTTCTTGTGTGTTGAAGTTCTTGTGTGTGTTTGTGGGTGTGTGTGGTTTTGTGTGTGGCTGTGTGGCTGTGGCCGGCGCGGGTGCTGGCGGTGCGTGGGTGTGTTGGTGTGTGCTGCGTGTGGCTTGTTGCGTAGAGTGCGGTTCACATATGGTGGCCGTGGCTGGTCCAGCAGCGAGTGCAGCCATGTGGAAACTGGAGGGTCTGCCCCCCTACTGCACTGCTAGCTGCCACAGTGCGGCTTAAGGGAATGCCCCTACAGAACATTGGTGTGAGGGCAGCACGTGCAGGATCTGTCAGCCGCTGCCACAGCACAGGGATCAAATGCATTGACATATAGCTCAGCTCGCACGATCAATGCATGCAGATCATTACCACCGCCTAGCTACTAGCGGACAGCAACCACCAGACCTGTGGCGGAATATTGTTGCAGTTATCCTCCCCGGGCATTCCGGGCTTGCCAAGCGACCTGCCGAGCGGCCTGCCCAAGTCCTTGTATTGCCTCACCGGCCGAGAACGAATCCATGCATGCACTGCGCTGTTACGAGGCTCCACGCCATCTTGAGCAGCCTTCCCAGTGCTGCCCTGAACAGCTCCACCCTTACGCTCGCACGCTCCGCACTCGGCCGAAGTAACGCTGTCCACCCACCCGATCGCCACACCATCTGCGGCCCCAGAACTGCGACATTGCAGCGTTCCAATACTAATACAGCGTGTGCGCGCGACTTCTGACTGCACACATGCTAATGCTTCATACATCCACTACATCTGCCGGATATGCCACGTGGTGTTGATGGCCAGTCTAACTATTCATCACAGTCTGAATCTTGACACAACACAATGCGTCGCCCAGTAACACATGCAAACCTTACATGACAGCCCATGCAGGATTTGCCCTGCCGCTGTTGGCCCACACATGCCTAAGCTAGCCACACAATTTCAAGAACAATCACACACACTCTCAATCACCGCCCTCACCTAATTGCCAGTGACCGTCGCTACGGAGCATGCACCTCTGCCTGAAAGAGCACGCCCATGATGGGCTCCAGGCGCGAGCGGTGCGCTCCATCGGTGCTGCCCTGCTGGAACGCAGCTGCCGCACAGTGCGCCAGGCACTCTGTCGCGCTGCAGTCAGCAAAAACGCTGCGGGCGCCGAGATAGAACTCGACAAACCCCGACCCGCAGTTGTTGACGTGCACCCGGCGGGCTGTGAGGTGTCCATGCGTTTGTACGCTCACCCCATTGTGTGCGCACCCTGTCACATCGCAATGATCCAATGTGGCCACCGCACGGCCACCCTCATGCTGACACCGCGGCCGCAGCGCCGGGTCCCCTAGATCGGGCGCTCGGTGAAGTGCCGCCCACGCCGCAGCATGTGCAGCAGGGCCCTCGCGCCCACACACCTTACACCCGGCTAAAAGCACGTTGTCCAGGCATCCAATCGTCACGCCATCTGCGCCGCCAGACACGCGCAGTTTGCGCAGCCGCCCGGCTGCCGAGGCCACGACGCACACGCCGAGAGAGCACCCCACCACTTCACACCGCAGTACACTCGCACTCATGCCACGGCCCTGGAAGTTCATCCCCATCGTGGCGCCGGAGACCGCGCTATCCACGACGGTGACAGAGCCCGGCATGTCCGGCGCGGCGATCACCCACACCCCCGTGCGGCCCCCGGTCACCGTCAACCGCTTCGCCGTCACCGCAAATCCGCCCGGCTCCGCGCGGATGCCAAAGTGACCCCCGCTGCACTGGCAGTCCTGGACCGCCAGCTGCGCCCCTGTGCCGGCCTGCATCGCCGTGGTGCACCCGTTGAAGCGGCATGCCACCACGGTGGCATTCGCGTTCACGACGATCCCATACTGCAAGCTTATGCTGGCCGCGGTCAGGCGCCCAAAGTCACATCTCCGCACCGCCACGGCCCCTGCGGCCACCACAACCGCCTTGTGGGCAGCCTCGAAGTGGCAGCCCTCCGCATCGGCATCACCCCTGCACTCCACGCATGCACCTCCCAGTGGTGAGTGGCTAAACTCGCAACGGCGAATCTCGGTGCGGCACGCCATGCTGGTGCGCACACCCCAGTAACACCCTGAAACCATGCAGTCCTTGACGATCCCGCTCGACCCCTCCAGCACAATTGCCGACATGTCATCGTATGCCTCAGGGTCTTCGAGGATCGGCACACCCCACAGCGGGCCTCGGAACGTCGAACCAGTGACGGTGACGGAGGACCCGTGATCCCCATGCACCCCCACGCAGATGTCCGTCATGTTCACGCCGGAAATGCGCCCCTCCGACTCGTTCCCAAGGGACACACCCACATACGCCCCCTTCAATGACCCCCCTTCCACTCGGAGCTTCCCCTTGCTGCTGCTTCTATACGCAAATGTCACGTCCCCAGAGTTACGGGCCGACCACACAACGGTGCCGCTGCGGTTAATGGCCACCTCACACTGCTTCGCGGACAGAGTGCCGAGGCATTCCACGGCGACCGCCGGCGCTGACAGCACGCAGCGCAGCAGCAACACCGTCGATGACGGCCCAGCCCCTGCGGCCGGGTTGTCCGTGCTGCCGCCCCGCAGCGTGCTGTCGACCGCCACGATCCGCCCGCCCCCCCTCGCGCCGGCCACAGGCCCGTCTGCCGTGACTGTACACCCCTCTAGCCGCAGCACGCAGCGCTCGGCGTCTGCCACGCACGCCTGCTGCCCGCTGTGTGCTGTGCAGTGGCGCAGCAGCGCGCGGCACACCGGAGTGCTCAGCCACGCAATGTCTCGGTACACCTCCAGCGAAGAGAGCTGCACCGTCAACGCGCTGCGGTTCAACAGGTGGAAGCCTGTGCACTTGTGGCCACGCACGCTGCAGCGCTCGAGCTGCGCGCGGGCGCCGCCCTTGGCCGGGCCGCCGTCCCCCATCAACAGCGCGGCAGGACCCACCTCGAGGCAGCTGATACGCATCTGGTCAATCAGGCGTAAGTCAAACTCCAGCTGCCGGCCGGTGAACAGCGCATGCCGCCGCAATATCACCGCGATGCCGGCACGTGTCAGCCGCACACGCTGCAGCTCCATGCATGCCGACGCACCGATCGCAGCCACCCCGGCACCAAAGTGCGACACCTCGCAGCCGCGCAGGCTGACGGCGCCGTCGACGGCCACGACACCGCGGTCGCCGCTGTCAATTCCGTCGCCGCTGTTGCCCCGGAGCATGCAGTCAGTGAGAGACACCCGGCTGCCGCGGCCATTTGACACCACGGCCACGGCGGTGCGGACAATGGGGGTCGCGTCCGCCACCACCGCCGCGCCCTCCTCCACTACGATGCTGGTGATGCAGCCCTGGAAGCGGCACCCCGAGAGGGTGGCTACGGTGGCGCCGCCGCTCGCAATGAGGCCGAAGCAGGCTTTGAACGAACATCCGGTGAACGTCGCGGCGGCGCCATGCACGACGCTCACGGTGCACCAGAACTGGCACCGCCGGAAGGTGCCGGAGTACCGCGCGCCGCAGCAGATGAGCGCCCCCCCTGCAGGCCACCGCATGCATATTGTCGGCGGGTGTTCCGCAATTCGACCTCATGCATGCGCTTCATGTATTGGTGTGCTCTACACATGTGTGAATGCACGTTTGCATAGCCTCGTCCATGGGGCTTGGGCCCTGCTGTTGTGCTCATAGGTACGGGTGCGACACATGCATGTGGGCACATGCAGGCGCAATAGGGCAGCCCGTAGCTTTAATATTGTTGTGGAGAGCTACATGCTGTACTATATACTACTCTGAGGCAGGCTGCAACATCTGACCAGAAGTGTGTCTGTTCAAAGTCCTGCTGCCAGTCTCTGCTGCTGCGATGACTGATCTCTGACTTCACCACAAACTGCAACGTCCTCACTCACATGCAGAGAGAGCACATAGAGCAGGAGTGATGTGCACCTGAGAAGCAGATGTCTGTAAAGTGAGCGCCACTGCCATCCAGTAAGCATGCGCCATTGTCTGGAAGGCAGACAGCGCCTGATTTGACGCAGCAGCCGGACGGTGACGACCTGACCACGGCCATTCCCTCCCTGTCTCGATTGTCTGAGTTATGGGCAGCCTGCAAGCCGCGCAGATCGATATCGTGGGCGCCGCTGCGTGACATCTCTCCAGCAAGGTGTTGAAGGGTTCTGACCGTTCCCTGCATGGCAGTACAGCTGACCTTGTCGACGGCGACAGGACACGAGGAATGTGAGCACTATAGCAGACATAAGTGCTGTGCGTAAGCACATGTTCATGATTGCCGGAGATGACCATTTTCGAGCCAACACCAACCAAAGCCTGCTCATGGCTCGCCCTATGAGTAGCCATCTGGGAAGGCGCGATCACGGACATACCATCTGCGTATACATGCTCGGCACGTACCTCTTTTGGAGGCTTCAATCGTCTCTTGACTGTGCATTGAGCACCGCCCCAGGACAGATCGTCACTGGGCACGAAGTCTCGTGCGACTGTGGCGTGGGCACGGCTCCAGCATCGACGCCCAGCCCCGCAAACAGAGCAGGTTTCATACGGGCTTTCTTCGGACTGTCTATGGGACAGCTTGTATGTATGTCCGCACATTGTCTGGCGGGCCGTGAGCTCGTCGACTGGTCCCCATCGCTCCGAAGACATGGCATTCGAGCCAGGATTGCAGTGACTTATTCTACATCTTCTCTATATGCATATGTCAGCACGAGGTCAAATCAAATGCGGCGTATCCAAGCAGCGTCACGCACAGCCGTACACTTGTGTCATTTTCAACTTCCCTCAACAGAGCTTCAACAGAGGACGAAATACACTGCTTACGAAGACAGCTTTCATTTCCAGGGATCAAGTTCAAGTTGTGTCGCGTCAAGTTGTATGTGTCGTTCCCTTCGTAGCGGGGTTGCTCTGAGCGTAGCTGCTACAGTGCGTGGCTACGTGCGTCCTGTGTACACCTGCTTGGCGCATCGGCGTGCATGTCGCACAACAGCTGTTAAAACGACGGCACCAGGAACCAGGAGTACTGCCGGTGGCGGAAAAGTCCAGAGCTCAAGTTGATAAGCTCAGCCTGGCGGTGCACGGTATATACGTGCACGGTATATATGATCTCACAGTCTGCGATATATGTGCATGCATGCATGACTAGTACTATGTGCACATAGTACTAGTTTACAGAAGAGTGAATCAGAGCACTGGCAGACGAACACAACAAAAGAGTAACCGGGAGAAAACAAACACTGAAACCGAATCTCATCCGCATCAACATCAACCTACACACACACACACACGAACACAACAACCGCACGCACAACTCAGTCCGGCAGGATCGCGTCCTCCAGGCCCGCATCATACCGCAACCCCTGCTCCCGAGAGATGACAAGCCCAGACTTCCGATACATATCCGCATTGCCACGCTGCAATGACACCGACAACACCCGCAGCGCCCACTGGACAAACGCGCCTTTGGAGATGCGCCCACTGGCAGCGGCCACATCCCCCAACTGACCGACAAACCTCACGGCAGCAATGCCCATGAAGCCACACGATTCGACTGCAAACGGAACAAACCGGAACGCGGCATGGTCAGGCACGTCCCGCCGGAAGCGGTCCCGCTTCCTGTCCTCCGCCCGCTCCGCCGTCGCACCCGTCTCCCGCGCCGCAGCGGCCACGTATGAGGCCGCCGGCGCATGTGCACATGCTTTCAGAGCATGCATGCAGGGGCAGAGTGATATCGATGCCAAGAACCACGAGCTAACGCAGCGAAGCGGGGGAGCAGACTTCCGCTGCTACGTGACTGTGGACTGGAACTACCATCATCTGTCGCATGTAGTGGGCCCGTCCCACAGCGATGTCAATCGAGTACAGGCATGTTTTGTCTGCTCCAGCTGTGGCACAGGGTGAGCACACGTGTCTAGATAGTACTATCTCAGAGATATTGTCAGGGCAGCAAGGTGTGAGATGAAGCAGCCGCCGAGCAGGGATCACATGCACTGACGTACATCCAGAATGAACTGCCCACACACGCACAGCACATCTTCTGCTTAAAGCAAACAAGACGCGACGGCGCTCAGGAGGGATGTTGCTACATTTCACTTCTCTCATGCGTGCCCTACCTCGGCATCCAGAGCTTGCAAAGCGGCCAGAGATCGAGCCCTGCGCAGCGCGAGCGCGATTAGGTGCACTTGCCTACTCCCCGTCCCATTCCATAAGAAAACCACAATTCTCGCCTCGCAAGGCAATCGAGCCATCGCTTTGGAAAGCTTCCTACATCTGCCAGGAACACCAGGTGAACACTTTGGTGCGGAATATATTACATGGTACCAGATTGTCAGGTCATCAACACTTCATGCTCACGACTCACGAAGTAGCAATCATCAGCACGCCGAACAACACAGCCCATGCACGCACGTGTCTTGGGCAATTTTAGGATCACATGCGCGTGCACTGCACTCCAACTGACGAGAGAAGCGACCACACGCGGACAGCAGCGGTCACCTCTATGCCCGCGCATTACCGCGGCCGCAGCGCCGGGTCGTCGAGATCGGGCGCGTGACGGAGAGCCGCCCACGCCGCAGCGTGCGCAGCAGGGCCCTCACACCCGGCTGAAAGCGCGGTCTGCAGGCAGCTGATGGTCACGACTTGTTCGCCGCCAAACACGCAGCTTGCGCAGCCCGCCCGTCGCCGCGGCCACAACGCAGGCGCCGAGAGTGCACCCCGCCACTTGACACCGCAACGCACTCGCCCTCATGCCACGGCCCTGGAAACACATCCGCATGTTTGCGCTTGACGTCTAGTGGACTGCGTGGTCTACACCGCGCTGTCCACGATGGTCACCGAGCCCGGCGCGTCCGGGGCGGCTTTTGTCCAGACCCTCCTGGCCACTGTCAGCCGCTTTGCTGACACTGAGTATCCCCCAAGCTCCGCGCGTGCCTCAGCACCTCGGCCGCACATGCCACCTCCGCAGCCCCGCCCCCGTGGACGGGCCCGTCTACGGCAACCACATCACAGCTATCGGTGTCCCGACACCCCGCGCGCACCCCGCACCCCGCCGCCCCGCCACCCTGCGCCCCATACGCCCGCCCGGTGGGCTAGGCACGTAGTGCCATCTTTCGATCGCATGTATCGAATCGTACTCGCCGGGGTTCTCGATGACACAGATTGCCTCGGAACGTCGAACCTGTGACAACTGCGAAGGACCCGGGATTGCTCTGGACACGCGCCCAGACGCGTGTCATCACGGCGCGCGCCGTGATCCGGCGCCGGATCGCGATCCTGCCGGACTGACGAGGTACACCCCTGGCACGCCCCGTTGACGTCCTCGCAGCTACTGCCCTCCAGCATGCATGCAGTCCGTCAGAGACACTCGGCTGCCGCGGCCGCTCGACATCACAGCTGTAGCGGTGCGATGGATGCGGGTCGCGTCTGCCATGATAGACGCCCCCTCTTCCGCGACGATGCTGGCGGTCGATGCAGTCCTCAACAAAGGCAGCCAGAGAGGGTGGCTATGGTGGCGCTGCCGGTCGCGATGAGGCCGAAGGAGGATGTGAAGGTGCAGCCGGTGAAAGTGGCAGCAGCACCGTGCACGGCGCTCTCTGTGCACGTGAATTGGCACCTTCGGAATGTGGCGGACGACCGTGTGCCGCAGCAGACTAGGGCCCCCCCCTGCAAGCCAACGGGGTGCCTTCTGCTGGTCATAATGAACAACGTGGGTCACATGATGAACAGCCATCAAATGCAGAGCACATGCATCCTGTGCCTGCACATATTTGTTCTTTTAAACTTTTAAAAGTGCACCCAGTAGCCCTAGGCGAAAGGTCGCTACATGTACATACTCATCTTACCATATGCGCCCGACCTCGATCGGCATTCAGAACCTGCAGACCGAACCGCTTAGCGGCCGCCGACCCTGGTCAACAGCCTGCCCCTCACGATTCCACTACAGCCACACCTTGAATCGTCGAGATATCGAGATCACGATCCGGGGATGCGATACCAGCGACTTCATGCACGCAGCGTATCGCAGGCATACACGGTACGGGCATCGAGGCCCTATGCCAGTACCGTCGCGACGGTAGTAGCTTTGAGCCTCACTTCCTTGTATGCAGTATGCGCTTCCTGTTACAGGAATCCTGTATCAACGACGTATCAAACCTCAGGATCTGGCAGTGAGTGCACGACCGCCAACAGCTCGTAACAATAGCTGCTGTGCCACCGCTACCTTCCTTTTTTAGCTTTATGCATGTAACACAGTACCACCGTTGTGTCCTTTGTTGGGGAATCTGTGGGTCTTGCGTGCGCTGGTTGCGGCTGTGGCGGGTGCGGCCGCGTTGGTGGTTGTAGCCTCACGTGTAGGTGTTGGTGTTCGTGCTCGTGTTCATACGCTGCCTGCTGGTTTCGCGGTCACTGTGATGTCCGCCCTGCCGCCTTTATGCTTGCAATATATAGTTGGCGTGAGTGGTCGCCGACCACTCGTAGTTACAACTCATAGTCTCCACGCTGTGAGCAGCTGCCAGCGTCACGAGTGCCTGGAATGAATCTGAACTGCCTTGTCATTTGTTTTCTCTGTGGGTGTGTCTATGCCCATCTCTTCTGCGACTACAACGTGTCTATCTCTAAAGCTTGTTCATCTGCGTGTGGATTTCGAGACAGGTGCGCTCCCCATCTCGCTACCGCCGGCGTATAGCTGCAGAAGCGGAAGCGGCACGCGTGTGTGCCGTTTGGTGCACAGATACATGTTGTGCATTGCTACAGAAGAGTGAACGGGGTCAGACGAATGTAGCAAAAGAATCTATTCCCAATCAACAGCCACAATGTACAGCCACACACTCGCGGTCACACCACAACAGCGCTCGCACAGCCTGCCTCTTTCTTAGGCTTTTTCCATGTCACACAGTACACATCATGACATGGTAGCAGGCCTGGGCTGCAGCCAGGGCTGCAGCCAGGCCTGCTGTAAGCGAGCTAGCGTCCATGTTGGGATGCCCCGTTGGCAATGCACCCATGGCCAATTGGGTTGTGCGGCTCCAGCACGACTGTCGTTACAGTGCCGCAATGTGACCCACATGATCTACCGCATGCCGACCAAATGTAGCAGCTAAACGAAAATTTCGTCATAGCTGTCTTTGTCCTGCGTATTTCTGCTGCAATCGCTTCAGTGCAAATGAATGCTGCGTAATCCGAACGTCGTCAACTCCGAACTCAACCGCTTTCTTGGCGCAGCATTATGCAATTGAACCGATTTTCATGCACTGACTTTCATGAACGAAACGAAGTTGAGTAACTGGTTTTCGTGCATGTGCAGGACTGATCACAATGGCAACACAGCAAGCTTCGCTGTTTTTGCCTCTGGTTCAGGTCATTCTGCAATCGGCCTTTCTGCTTGATGTGCCAAGTGCAAGAGCCCAGCTGGTCACGCTAAATGTCGATGTTCCCCCAGAAGCTGTGACAGAAGTTATTCAGCTCTACAGGGATGCTGCTTCCAGTCTCGATCTCGAGATATACAGGATCCTATGATATTCTTCGAGGAGACCGGGTGCCGGGAGAACACGGTCGGCAGCCTCGCCCTGCCCAGCACCACGTCCACACACAACCTCGGGAACTTAGCCTGCTTCGGCAATGAGGAACCCGACGCGGTGTTGCTGTCGCACGAATTCCCCTGCAGCGGGAAAATCTCCTTGTGTTACGATCCCTCGGACTGCCTCAAGGGTGACATGATCACCGTCTACCTGAACAAGCCGCTCGCGGAGAACCAGGTGTACTGTGTGCGGTCATTTGAGGGGAACTTCGAGGATGACTGGGTCAAGGTAGTGTATGCCAGCATTGAGGGGAATCGATCCGACCGGGTCTCTCGCATCGAGGTGACCGCGGCTGACCCGCTCAATGGCGAGGAACATGATGCGACCTTCCAATGTATGCCTCGCATGCAAGCTCCATGGTTAATGTTCTGACCAGCCTGAGACCTGACCGCGAAGAGCACATTCCTGTCATTTTCGAAGTGCACATGCCCACTGGGCATGCATTGGCACCATCGGAGGGTGGGCAGCGCTTGCCGGTCAAGCCGTTGGGCAATGACCTGAAAATTGCTAGTACAAAATGGTTGCTCTTGAAGCTTAAGAGGGGGACCACAACACATGTGGGCAGGGTATATGTACACAACACATGTGCGGGGCACACCGCTGCAGGAGTCTGCCTTCCATGGAGGACAGAAGAGCAGTTGGCACGGTCAGTGAAGTGCTTGTGCCAGGTGAAGTGCTTGTGCCAGTGAGTGCTAGTGCGTGCGGCGTAGCTTGGCGAAAGTGGGCTGCGTTGCTCAGGCCGCTTGAGCTGAACCAAATTGACGTCTCCGCGCAGTTACTGGGCCTATTAGCTATAAGCATGGCTAGGTTAGTAACCTCGCCCTACTAATAGCTACAAATAGCTATATTCTAGTATATAGGGGTGCGACACCTGCATGTCATGATATGGGTGCTCCATGTCAGCTGAGAGAGCACTGCAGGAATGAGTTTTCACTGCATGCACGAGACACTGCATGCACTGAGTATTGGCAGTTCACACTAGACTAGATGTGCTGTGGTAGCGTGTGCAGGTGATGCTGCCACAGCCTCCGGAGCACCATCTGCCACCACCACTCAGGCTGGTGCTGCGGACCCCCCTGTCGCTGCTCCCGAAGCCGACATGAGCACTTCTGGTAGTGGGCCTCAGCAGCAGATAGATGGCCCGGCCATGAGCCCAGCCGCAGAAACACCATCTGCCGCTACCACCACTGGTGATGCGGACTCGCCTATCAGTACTCCCGAGTCCGACATGAGCACTGCTGGTAGCGGGCCCCAGCAGCAGATGGATGGCCCGGCCATGAGTCCGGCCGCAGAAACACCATCTGCCGCTACCACCACTGGTGCTGTGGAACCCCCTACCACTGCTCCCGAGTCCGACATGAGCACTGCTGGTAGCGGGCCCCAGCAGCAGATAGTCGCCCCGGCCATGAGCCCAGCCCCAGAAACACCATCTGCCACTACCACCACTAGTGATGCGGAATCACCTATCACTGCTCCTGAGTCCGACACAAGCGGTGCTGCTAGTCGTCAGCAGCTGCTAGACAGCTTGCCCATGAGCCTGATCCTCTCTTGGGGTGGTGCTGTTGCTGCTGCGTATGCTATGTTCGGCCAGTGAGGGCCCTACTGAGGTAGTGAATAGGTGGTAGTGAAAAATACCACATGTAGTAAATGGTTCATGAACATGGCATGCTGAAATTCACGGACAGGCTAGCCTGGGGCTGAGCTGAGTGTCAGGCTAGCGTGTGGCGGTTGAGGGCGATGAGCGGTGATTTGTCATGCCGGAGGTGTTCGATGTTGGGAGCCACACATTCACTCGCCGACGGCGCGGTAGGTAGTGATGCTGCAACGCACCATGGCCATGGTGCCACTGCGGCGGTGTAAGGTTGGTTACTCAAACCACTGTCAAGATCACCATCCACCGCTGTCGACGCTCTGGCATGACACGAAGTTGTGGCAATCCAGTGGTATAGCGGCCATATCACTGGATTGCCACAAAAGAGTCCATGTTCCGCACCTAAAAGCACTGAGGCAAACAGCTTCATCGCTGAGGGCACATTGCCGCCGCAGCGTAACGCGCCGCAGTCGCCGTGCGCTTCAATGGTTATGTGTTTTGCAGTGACTGAGCTGCCCCCAGTCCCGGTGCTGGCGCCCACGTCTTCAGCAGTCACCGTGCAGTCCTGCGCGGCAACCTTGGCATTGCCACCTATAGCCACCGCCGCCAGTGTTGCATGCCAACAGCGTCGCGGGTGCACGCAGAGTTGCATTGCCGGAAGCCTACAAAGGGGCAGTGCGCCATACGGCCGCCGCCGGTGGCTGTGAACATGCCACCGATGTCGCTCGTGCCTGCTGGCCGCCGCCTTCACCGCTGCGTCCTCGGAATCCGTTATCTGCTCACAGTCCTGCCCGTGGAACTCGCAGTGCTGTACGGCCACCTCATCCCCCGCCCGTGCGAGCTCCACTCTGGACACACAGTTCCTGAATGGCACGCCATCGAGGCTACGATGCCCCCAGGCGGGAGGTCATCCATGGAAGCCGCCCCGATCAAACACATCTTCACCGTACCACCCTTGACACTCATCCACCCCCCCCACGGCAAGGTACCCGGGCGCGCGCCTGCCCAAAGCAGGCTGCGGCGTGTCATCGGACACCGTCTCTGCAAAGACCATGAACATCGCTGCCGGTTGTACCGACCGCGTCCACCGTCCCCGCCCTGCACAACACCCCAGAGCTGCCGTTGCTGATGTGGCACCTGAGAAGACGCGCGGTTGCACTGCACAGCACAGAGACCACATCATGCCCGTGTGCACAAGTCTGCAGCACGCAGTCGGCCGCCAAGACCTGCGTGTCTCCCAGCGCCCCACAAGCCACCATGCCTTCGTAGCACCCCCCCTGCAGCCACAGGAAGCTACCAGGGTTGATCGTTCATGCGTACTGACGCGAAGCAGTCGGTCGCACATTGATCGATTGTGGCGCTGGCGCCCTGATGCACCGATGGAGCGGCATGCCTGGTGCGCAGACGGCAGAGTAAGGCGCTGGCGCGGCTGTCCCTGATCACGCTTTTGTTGGCTTTGGATCTGGCTTTTGTTGAGGCCCGAAACACAGCCACGGCATACCGCGGTATGTCGCGTGGTCTGGCTCAGATGCAAAGCAGATCCCTGCTCCACAGCAGACCAAACCGTGTGCCCAACACAGAGTCTGCGCACATTCTGCCGTACAAAGACATGCACATCGCTACAAATGAATCGGCCGCGAACCGATCGCCCCGAACCTCACAATGTTACAGTATTTTGAGACACTTTTACTTGCCTTTACTCGACCGCGAAGGACTGAGTCGCATGTTAGGTTGTTGCTCGCAGCACCTTTGTCAACAGTTGACAGAGCTGAATCTGTGCTGCAGTCGGCACTCGCATGCCGCTGCCACTGCAGGGCATACAGCCAACAGGGCAACAGAACCCAAACGTGCCAACGGGTGCTCGTGAATCCTCTCAGGCTCCCTGCACTCAAGATCCTGCGCACAGTGCTGGCGCATATCCACCTCCCAGAAACCGCAACTCTACAAACACACTCTTATAAGTGACCGCCTACCGTCTGTGGGCTGCCCTTTCCTGCTCGACCACGGCCACCTCTGGCAGCATGCGGACGATGTCGTAGTTCAGTTCGCCCCCCGAAAGCAGCATGTCCACCGACCACACCAGCACCTCCGCAGCCTCCGCCGCACAGCCGACGGCCCTGCAGCCAGACCACGCTGCGTTGACAACATACCTCACGAGTATCCCGGAGTGGCACGCGATCGCAGTCACGCCGCTCGCCGCGACGTGGCCGCCCTCGTTCACCACCACCGCGAAGTTCTCACACTCCACCACCTCACAGTCGAGGCGCAGGCGCGCGATCGCGCCCTCGTGCACGCACCGCGCCGTGGCCGCAGCGGCGGCACCCCCCTGCAGCTTCTCAAACGCGTGCCGCACCGCCGCCGGCCCCGAGCGGCCGCACGTGCGGCACCGCGTGGCGAGCTCGCAAACTCGCCGACCATCATGCCGCTCATGCATCGCGACACCCGGGTGCTCTTGAGCCGCACCGCAGCTGGCCCGCACACCCACACGCCGGCAACCCTGCAGCCGGAAACGTCGCAGCGTAGTATCGACACAGTGGTGGCGTGGGTGGCATCACCCGAGCTGCTGTCCTGACCATGCGCCGAGGCGTCAACGGCACCAGCTGCAGCGCTCGTGGATGGCTCCGGCACGACACGGAGCCCTTGCCACGGCACGACACGGAGCCCTCGTATATTGAGGCGGCATTGTCTGAGATCCGCACGCGGCACAGCACAGCGCTGCCGTGGCCGTCCCTGGCCACAGACAGGCCGCCTCCTGCCCCACGCATGCCACTCATGTCACACCGCTCCATCTGCATGCAAGCGTCGCCGCGATCCTCAGGGTTCCGCGTCAGGCCGAGGGACACAGCCACGGGACAAGCATCCAGGACGGGCGTTGCAGAGACGCAGATGTCGCTCTCCCGCAGGGTCAGTCGGGATCGGCTCTCGGTCAGGACACCGTGCAGAACTCGTTCGAGACGCAGCCCCTCCGCCTCCACGGTGCTGTGGCTTGGGCCCTTGGCTACCCGCACCGCCTCAATAAATCCGGTGATGTGGCAGTCGTGGAGGCTCACGCCGGCGCTGCTTGTGGTGATGCCGTGCGCCCCGTTTGAGTACGACAATCCGCCGGCCAGCACGCAGCGCGCCAGCTCAGCACGGCTGCCGTCGTCGTTGACCACAACGGCGGTGTCGGTTTGGGAGATGGCACAGGAGTTTGCGGCGAGTGTGCCGCCTCGCTCGGCGACAATGCTGGTGCTGCAGTAGGAGATGCGGCAGTCGGAGAGGGTGGCCATGGTGGCTTCACCACTCGCGACGAGGCCAGTGTATGCACCGGCGATGTGGCAGCTGCGCAGCGTGACCGCCGCAGCGTGCACAACGTAGAGCGCGGTGGAGCGGAAGGTACAATTGTCGAAGGTGCCGAAAAAGCGCGCCCCGGCACACATAACGACTCCTCCTGCGACATGCATGCACAGTCAAACGCAGGGCGAGGAGCGGCTGTGGCAGACGAAACAATGCACCACCCCCCCTGTGCCGCGAACTTCACGCATGAGCACATCGCCGCGCATTGCACGCCCCCCATACCACCGAACGTGGGCCATATGCAAACATGGACAGCATGCACATGTCTGGGAGGGTGTACCTGTGAAGGTGGTGCTGTGGAAGTGTGCCCCGGCGCCGGCCAGCAGCAGCACCCCCCGCTCCGGCAGCTCCACGGTGTCCGCATGCAGGCGCAACCAGTGGTGGTCGTCCGCCACACCAGGAAGCCGTCCGCCCCTTGCGGCCTATGCCGGCTGTGCAGGGGAGCTGCCGGCAGGTGCAGGGGACCCGCCTGCGGCGCCGAGACAGCCGCTGCCAGGTGCTCCACAGTGAGCAAGGCGCCCTGCACATAAGGTACCACGTGCATTGCTCTGCTCCGATCATGCAAGGTGAGGTGTGTGTACCATATTGTCAGGGAACCTCGAGCCGATGCCATGGCCAGCGGATCAGCACGCTGTAGCAGGCGGGAAGCAGAACCAATTCGTCAATGTCTTTGTAATTGAGGCCAGTTCTCAGCGGTAAGTGTGCCATGGGAGCACAGCCTGCCAGCCTGCGATCGGGCGGCATGTGCCGCAGAGGTGGTTGCAAGCATTTGCCATCGCAGTCACCGGAAATCAAGTTTTGCATACAAGCTGGCTTGCAATGGAAGCACATAGGAAGTTTCTTGAAGACCTGGCCAGGTACCATGATGCCTACCGCAACTGCCTTTCGTGCTTGCACCTGATTTTTGTAAGATCCATGGGAGACGCCACAGGACAACATCAACAAGCACATCAACAACAGTGCATCGGTGCAGTTGATTCTAAATGATATAACATAAGTTTGAAAAGGATCTGACATAGAGGCCTGAGTGATCCCAGCCACATGTCTGACGGTGGACGTGGCTGATCATGGAGGGATTGTGTAGCAGCACCGCCACCAGGCTGGCCATACAGCTTCGCGAAGCAGGCGATCTTAGACGAGGCTCACGGTGACCTGCGGGCGCTGTTAATACGACAGATGTCGTTTATGTTCAGAGCTGTGGTCTGCTTGACGGCAGCGCCAGCCGGTCATGTGGCATGCTAGTGCTCTTGCTGTCGAAGCCTCCCGCAGCTGGGTGCTCGCGTGTCGAGGGCACCGCCAGCTCCGGTCGTCTAGAATCATATCAGTCTCTGTGTGGTGACGACTGCGATGATTCCATATGGTATGACTGCTCTTTCCGGTATTCCGGACCACTGGCGCCAGATATCGTTGGCAGCTTCTCACACTGTCCCAGATAGCTCCACCGATACTGGCCTAGATCGTGTCAGCTAGGTCGACAGAGCTTATGCAGGTACTGCTTAAAACTGATATTCGCTGTGCAAATGCAGCGTGCGCTCGGTGAAGCAGTCGGTCCGAAGCAATCTGCGTTCTAAGTCAGCGTGTTTGGGTCTTTCGAGCAAAGCTGGTGGCCGCTTGATCCAGAATGAAGTTAATATTGCTGGATGAGACGCAACGGCGCACCGGTTCCGTCGGCTTCAGAGGTCTAACTTTCGTGCGGGTACACCATTCCCATGTCAACGTTGCTGAGCTGCACGGCACCAAGTCGCGGCTTGCGGAAGCCCGAAGGAACGGTACAATGTCTCCACACGTTTCACGCTCCTCTTGCTGGACGAATGGAGGAGCAAGCTCGACACGGTGGCCACAGGACTGGCGCCTGCAGGGCACAGCTGTTCCTGGCAGCGAAGCCCACCACTCAGTGGCCATTCCCCGCTTGGTACTCGCAATGTGAGGGCTAGTGACATAATAAGAAGTCAACTTTGGCAATCACGAGGTCTATCTGGGGCGCGGGCATCACCCGGAAGGCCTCGGCTCCGGAAGTCACTCGCCAGAACTGCATAGAGCCTACATGGGCGACCTGACCGCATCATACATTCAGACGGACTCAAGAATTTTTAGAAGGGTCGATGCTTGCGGGCACCCAACAGCGCATACGTAAGCTGTATCTTGTACTGACATCCACCACCCAGCCACGGTGTACCGCGATGTGTCGTGTGTGCTGACTCAGTGGCGCTCGGCAAGGTGAAGGTCAACAGTCGCAGACGTCTCTGCAACAGGCCACCTCGCCAGGTACAAGAAGCACAGCAATCATCACAAGCCTGCACATGAGTGGCCGCTGGAGTGCATGCAATGCATGTGGTGCGTGACATTGGACTGGTTTGCACTGCAGAACTGAAGCACAACAGATCAACCTGTATGTAGAGCGTGCGCATGATTCGCCGGAGAACGGTTCTGCCCGGCACACACCGGTGGATTCCTACATGCAACACTTCAACGAGATTGAGGGGTCAACCCCTAGCACATAGCTCCCCGGCCGAGTTTGTACGATATCGTACAAACTCTCGCAGCGGCCGCCTTCTCAGTGCAATCTGCACTCTACGGCATGACGATAGCCACCTCCGGGAGCGGCCGGACTAAGTCAAAGTCAAGCTCGCCCCACGTGAGCATCGTGTCCACAGACTCTACAGGGACCTCTGCAGCCTGGCCCGCACACCCGATCACAGTGCACCCGGAAAACACGCTGCGCTCGGATACATGCCTCACGAAAACACCCAGGTGGCACGCGACTGCGGTCACGTTGCTCGCCTCCACGTGGCCGGGTTCGCTTACCAGCACCGCATACTTGTCGCAATCCACCACCTCACAGTCGGCGAGGCGCAGCCGCGCAACGGCGCCCTCATGCGCGCAGCGCGCCGTGCCCGCCGCGCTGCCTCCCCCCCGCAGTTTCTCAAACGCCTGCCGCACCGCGGCCTCGCCCGAGCGGCCGCACACACGGCACGGCATGGCTAGCTCGCGCGGGAGCTCTCCGACCAGCATGCCGGCCATGCATTGCGATACCCGCGTGCTTGTCAGCCGCACCGCAGCTGGCCCGCACACCCACACGCCGGCGACGCGGCAGCCGGAGACGCTGCAGCGCAGCATGGTCACGGTGGTGGCGTGGGCGGCATCCCTCTTAGACCGCCGCTGACAGGGCATCGAGTTGCCATCCACTGTGGGCGGTTCGGGCATGACACGAAGCCCTTGCTCCGCGCCTGAAAGCTCCGAGTCGACTAGCTTCACGAGCGTGGGCACACCGGCAGCGCAGCGTACAGAGACACAGTCACTGGCCGCCTGAATTGACATCCGCTTCGCAGTGAACGAGGCGCCCCCGGCCGCGATGGCGACGCCCACATCTCCCCCTGTCACCTTGCAGTCCTGCGCGGAAAGGTCGGCACCGCTGCTCAGGGCCACCCCTGTCCCGCAGCCGTGGACGGTGGTGTGCAGGAGCTTCACCCCTGCTCCCTGGGCCGCCATGACTGCACGGCCAGACAGGGCGTTCATGCGGCAGCCGCGAATGGTGCATACGCCACCGTGGCCCGCATACACAGCGGCGACTCCCGCAGCGGCGGAACCCGCAAAGGAGCAGTTCTCGACGACCACTGGGCCGAGAGCGGCGACGTAGACGCCATCAGCGAGAGCCCCCTGGAACGTGCAGTCACGGACGGTCACGGCGTCAGGGGTGCAGGCGGAGACGGCGTCCTGGAACCCTGAAAAGCCGCAGTGTGCCACACAGCCACCGCCGGCGTCGGCAAACACGATCGCAGATTTGCTTGTGCCCTCCTCCACCACTCCCATCTTACCAGCCACCTGCTCGTTGCCCAGCCCGCGGAAGATACAGTGCCGCACGTCCGCCTCAGCCCCCGGCTGTGTAAGCTTGACACCCGACACACAGCCACTGAACGTGACCCCACAGAGCCTCACCGATGCAGGAACCCCCGGCGGCAGATCTCCGCCCGAAACCAGCCCAAGCAAGCACTTCTCCACCGTGCCACCCTTGATGGTCACACCCCCCCCCTGCACGAGGTAGCCAGCCCCACCACAATTATGGGACTCTGTCTCCTTGCGGACCGGCTGAATATCGCTGACGGTCGTGTCAGTTGCAAACACCGTCCCCGCCGTGCATGACACCCCCGCACGGCCGTTGCTGACGTGGCACCTGAGAAGCCGAACGGTCGCAGCGCGCAGCACGGACACCACCTCCCATTCACCCGCACCGCGGCAAGTCCGCAGCACGCAGTCGGCCGCCGCGACCCGCGCGTCAGCCTCCGCCTCACACGCCATCTCGCCTTCGTAGCAGCCCCCCTGCAGCCGCAGCGCGCTGCCGGGATCGTGCACGCTCAGGCACTCTGCCAGGGTGGCGGCCTTGCAGTGGGCAAGCGCGGCTCGCCCCCCCTTGCGCACATACGCAGCGGCGTGCGAGCAGCGCGTGCGGCACAGCACAGCGCTGGCGTGGCTGCCCCACGTCACAGCCAGGCCGCCTCCACCCGTGGGTGTGTCGTGCATGTCGCACCGCTCCATCTGCATGCATGACGCGCTCCGTTTGTGCGGGAGCCGCGTCTGGCCGAGGGACACAGCCATCGAGCACGATTTAACCGATGGTCTCGCAGAGACGCTGATGTGGCACTCCCGCAGCGTCAGCCTTGCGGAGCTCTCCGTCAGGGCACCATACATGACTCCGGCAACATGCAGCCGCTGCGCCTGTACGGTGCTGCGCTGCGTCCCCCTAGCCACACGCACTGCCTCAATGAAATCCGAGACCCGGCAGTCATAGAGCCGCACAGCAGCGCTGCTCATGGTGATGCCGTGCAGCCCCAGAATGCATGACAGTCCGCCGCCGACCAGCACGCTGCGCGTCAGCGCAGCGGTGCTGCAGGCATCATTGACCGCAATGCCGGTCAAAGTTTTGGAAATGGTGCACGAGTCCGCGGCGAGGGTGGCCCCACGCTCGACGACGACGCTGGTGCTGCAGCGAGAGATGCGGCAGTCGGAGATGGTGACTACGGTGGCGTCACCGCTGGCGACGAGGCCGGGGTAAGCGCCGGCGACGCGGCAGGTGAGCAGCGTGACCGCCGCGCCGTGCACAGCATACACCGTGGTGGACTGGAAGTTACAGTTGTGGAAGGTCCCGGAGAAGTGCGCCCCGGCACACATGACAATTCCTCCTGCGGCATGCATGCATGTTTGATAATGCGCAAAGCTCGTCATATGTTGCACCCCCGGACAGGCCTGGAACTTCATGCGCGTGGCGGCATCACAGAGAAAATGCATGACTCTTGAACAGCACAGCTTTGCTGCGCTGTACACGTCACATGGAATGCAATCTGTTGTGCAGCAGCGCGGACCTTTGAAGGTGGTGCCGTGGAAGTGTGCGCCGGCGCCGGCCAGCAGCAGCACCCCCCGCTCCGGCAGCTCCACAGTGCCCGCGTGGGCGGTGCAGCCCGCAGTGGCCGCCCGCCACACCAGGAAGCCCTCCGCCCCCTGCGGCCAGTGTGGGGTGCATAGGGGAGTCACCGGGAGGTGGAGGCTGTGAGTCTGCGGCGCCGAGATCGCCGCTGCCAGGTGCTCCACGGTGCTCAAGGCGCCCTGCACATGAGGTCTACTGTGTCACCTTGACTGCGCCATTTGAGCATTGGATACTGGCGATCGCAAGTCCCGCAAACATGGGTGGCCAAAAAGGTGATCGCGAACGCCATATGATCGGACCAGCTGGCTGCAGCATGACTTGGTGACGGGCTATCAAAGGTTGGATGATTGAAAGTCAGTGCTTCGGCAGCACATGTGTCTTCGCAGAGGACTGTGCACCTGCCAAGCTGGTGGCACATGCGTGCTGAGTTCAGCCTGAGCAGCAGAGGGATTTCATGCCGTGGCCGTTTTCCTGAGCAACCACCAGTATTTATATAATATATATAAATACTGGTGGTTGTATATATTTCTTGTGTGTAACTGCATTGGTATTCTCCCGACGATCTGGAGCCAGTCAGATATCAGTGCGCGTGATCTGGCAGCTTCTGTGCTTGAAATGGATCCATGCGTGGCTCAAGTGACAGCACAGAACTGGAAAGGCATGCACGCCAAGTTGACATCCATGCATTCGGTTTGCATGTTCAAAGTGGTCCGAGCGGCTTCATAGACGGTGGGAGCTGCGATTTATCTGAAGGCAGTCTAGATCTGCTGCAGCACGTTGTGTCCGGCCAAGCAAGTCCACAGTCGATTGTGATGCATGAACGAGACGCAGATAAGCCCAGAGCAGGCATCGACAACGTGGTGAAAGATTGGGTGTACTTGACGAACAGCGCGGTCTGATCGTACCATATGCTGGAGCGAAATCTTCAGTATTATAGTGTGGCAGTGTAATGCTCACAGTGTAATGGAACCATCCGGCACACCGCTGATCCCGGTCATCCACATCTGAGTTCTAGTGTGGATGTAGAGTGACTGCGGACGGTAGCTACCAACTACGCGGACAGGTGCTGCGATATTTCTTGCGTTTATTTCGAACCGTTGTTCAGGAACTTTTATACTCATGGCACCAACTGTCCCGTCCATCGCGCGATTGTACAATGCGTCTTGGTGAATTTGTAGCGTCGTAGTAAAATTTGACATCGTCTGGGCACACAGACACCGCGATCTGCGAACCTGTTGGTCCTAAGCAATTTGCGAACAACACGGCTGTGTGGGGCTGTTGACCCGTCCTCGCCACCGCTACATCAGACCAATATAAGTCAGAAATAAAGACTGATATCGCGGCGCACCCAATCTTTCTGACTTGGACGTCGAACGTTTGTGCGGGTGGCCCAGTCCCATGTCAAACCTGTCCAGGTCGAGGGGACGAGGTCGCGGCTTGCGGAAACACTAGAAGCTAACCCTGGGTCTCCACATTGATCACAGCGCTGCTCGTGGTCGGATTGAGCGAGATCTACACGGTGGCCACAGGACTGGCGCCTGCAGGGCACATCCGCATCTGGCAGCGAAGCCCACCACTCTGTAGACATCCCCACTAAGATCGAATTAGTAGAGCGTCAACATGTACTGGTATGTCAGATCCTGGCAATCACCAGGATGTAGGCCATGCGCGTCAGTGGGCAAGCCTGGCCGGCACGCGCTCGACCCCCACAGACCCAAGTTGGCTCACGTAGGCTCAGGCAACATGCGGCTTAACGTTGCATCCATGTGGAGAAGGTCAGTGTCTGGCACGCCTCTATGCAGGTGGGTAGCACCACTGGGTACGCAACCATGCCTGCGGTAGCTGCTTACTGTTTCGAGATACGCGACACAGCCGAGGGATACCGCGAGATGGCACGTGCAATGCAACGCAAGTTTCTGATAGACACTTTCTGCTGTCGCGACATGTCGTAGGGTCAGCTTAGACACGCTGCAACACGTGTACGCCATTCCATGTGTAATCGTAGGCACATCAGTCACGTCAAGCCTATGCATGTGTCAAACCTGTAGATCTGTACATGGATGGCCTCTGGACTGCATACAGTACATATTCCGAGAACAGTGCACACTCGTGTGGGCGACGTGGATATATTTTGAGAACAGTGCACTGAGACGTCAGAGCAGTGCACACTGGTGTGCGCGTGATGCTATTGCTCCACAGCACAGTCGTGATTGCACCACAGCACAGTCGTGATTGCACCACAGCACAGTCGTGTTTGCCATGGTCAGTCCTGTATACAAAGCGTGCAGAGTCCACGGACCGGCGGCTGCACAGTGTGCATCATCACAAACACGTTGGAAACGACCACACCGCTTTTTCACATTTCCAACTCCACAGCATCAACTCCCTGCCCCAATCGTTCAAAGCAGCTCACAATACATCACAAACGCGCCCGTGGCACGACTGTCTCACTGTGCGAGACGTAGAGCAGCACCTACTCGACCAGAGACCAGGAGACTCCCGACAGCACCTCCGGTAACACCATCGACTCATCATTGGCACTGACATGCCGTCGGCCGTTCACGGGATACATACACCCAATCGCTCTGCACTCTTCAAACGTGCTGCTCTTGCCGGCGACCCGAACAAAGAACCCTATCCCACACGCCCGAGCGGTCACGTTTTGCGCCGCAGCGCAGCCATGCGGGAGAACAGCCACACCCCACTTTGAGCAAGCCTCAACATCGACACGCACGAGCGTTACTCGCGCAACGCAGCCGTCATGTGCGCAACGGCCCGACGCCGCCGCAGTCCCCAGAAGTGCGCGGTACGCCCTCACCAGCGCCGCCTTGCCACTCACGCCACAAACCTCACACACCTGTTCCACGTCTTCGTCTGTTTCCCCGACAACGACGCCAATCGCGCATCGCGTGATCACGCTCTCGAGCACCCGCCCCCTGACCGCACCGCCTAAGTATATCCCGGTGTGGCCGCCTGACACTCTGCAGCGGACGACGGCGACAGAGCCGCCGGTGTCCGCCACGTGCACCCCAGCTTGGACTCCAGAAAGCTCGGAGTCGATGAGCTTCACGTCCACAGGCGTGCCGGTACGGCTGTGGGCACAGACACCAATCACGCTTGCCGAGACAGTCACGCGCTCCGCAGTCAAGACGCAGCCGCCAGCAAACGAGAGAATTCCCATCAGAACGCCCGTGATGTGGCAGTCCAGCACCTCGAGCTTTGAGTTTTGGCGGGCGACGAGGCCGTCGGCGGTGCCGTTGACGGTGGTATCGCCCAGCACCTTCACGCTGGAGCCCTCATTCGCTGTGATGCAATCGCCCGTCATGCCAACGAGGCGGCAACGGCGGATTGTGCACGTGGCCCCGCGCTGTGCCCGCACCCCCTCCGCCCCCGTCATCGAGCAGCCCTCCACCAGCACTACACCCTCAGCCTCGACGCAGACACCCTTCGTATCGCCGCCCGTAAACTGACAGTCCTGAATCACGATGCCGTGGGGTGAACTGGCGGCAATATCGCAGTGGTGTCCTTCAAACACACACCGCCGCACTGAACTGCTCCCACACCCAGCAAGCACAAGCCCCGTCATGAAATCGGACAGTCGGTCGGTGCAACGTAGATCCTGCAGCACCCCGCGCTTGCACTCCCGCTTCAGGCCACGGAACTCACACTCCACCACGTCAGCCCTCACCCCGGACGTGATCTCCATGCCACGGACACAGTCCCTGAACATGACGCCCTCCAGCGTCAGCGATGCTGTCCCCCCCTTTGCCGAAAGCCCAATACTGCAGTGCTCCACAGAGCCACCTTTGACGACGGTGCTACCCCCGCTGATATGGTATGCTACTGCATCTGGAGCTTGGCCACGCCGCGGCCCCTCGTGCCCGGGCGAAACAATCGGGCGGATCTGAATGTCGCACACCGACGCTTCAGTCGCATGGACGGTGCTGTCGGTCGCCTGCACGCCCGCACACCCGTTGTGGATGTGGCACCAGGACAACCGCGCGCACGCCTTCTCACGCACGATCACCACCCCCCCGTCCCCCCGGACGCCGCGGCTGGACAGCTTGCACCCAGCCGCCGACAGCCGCGCGCCCCTCTCCGCAAGGCACGCGACGGTGCTGCCCTCATAGCTGCCGCCGTCCAGGCGCAGCAGCCCGGCGGGAGACTCGATGCGCACGCACACCCGCGTGCCGGTGCTTACGCCGGTGCAGTGCGCGAGCGCCGCGTGGCCGCCGTGCCGACCGCTCGCAAGCACCTCCTCCGTGCAATCGAATCGGCACAGCCGCGCAGCGACGGCGCCGTCGTCCTGCAGGCTGATGCCGCGCACGGTGCCGGGCTTTATGCGGCAGCGCTCGAGCTGCGCCCGGCCGCCGCCGTTCACGCCGTCCCTGGTCCCGAGGAACACAGCCATCGGGATCTGCACTTTGGGGCCGCTGCGGTCGCACAGGAATGTGCATCGCCGGAAAGCAGCACGGGAGTACGTGGAGAGCATGGCTCCCTGGGGGCTGTCGGTGAATGTGACGGTGTCGGCCTCGACCGAGGTCGTGCGGCCGATGGCAGTGAGAGCTATCGTGAAACCCTGCAGCCTGCAGGAGCGTAGCAGGAGCGTGCCGCCGCGTGCGGTGGCCGCGGTGTCGACCCGCGCGCCCGCAAGGTCGTTGGCGATCACGCAGTGCTGGAGCGTCACACGCGTCCCCCGGCCGTTGGAGACCACCGCTGCAGATGTGCGAGTGAGGCGGCAGCCGTGCGCGATGACAGACGCGCCGCACTCGGCGACGATGCCGGTGGGGCAGCCGTCGAAGGTGCAGCTGGCGAGGGTGGCTGCAGTGGCGCCGCCGCTGGCGGTGAGGCCCGGCTGGCAGGCGAGGAAGCGGCAGTGGTGCAGCCTGGCGGCGGCGCCATGCACTACGTACAACGCGGTGTCGTCGAACTTGCAGTTCTGGAATGTTCCGGAGTGCTGCGGCCCCGCACACATGACGACGCCCCCTACACAACGCAAAGAAGTCTCAGCACAGCTGAGAGACAGGAGTACACTGCTTGCCCTGGCTGATTGAGAATCACCGACGGTGACATGTGCTGGCTCACAAATCCTTGCGCGGGTTCGAGGCAGACACGATTTCGGGAGATGAATGGCACAGTGCCTCCCAAGTGACAGACAAGCTGATACCTCACCTTTGAACGTGACGTCATGAAAATGCACGCCGTGTCCTGCCAGTAAAAGCACGCTTCCCTCTGGCAGCTCCAGCTGGCTCGAGTGGATACTGCAGCCGGTGGTGACTGCCCGCCACACCAGGAAGCACCCAGCAGGCGCCTGGTGTCTACTGCGGACGAAGCTCAAGTGGCCGCTGAGGTCCAGCTTGCGAACATTCAGCGACGACATGGCCGCCACAACAGCGTCGATGCTTCCGATCTCGCCATCCCACTGCACTTGCAGCTCTCGGTGGACACGAGCAAGAAGGGCACTGGTACCGTAGCATGCGAGGGCTCCAGAATGTAACAGTGGAGACACTCCGTGATCGACCGCTGAACTCCTGGCTTCAGCACATACTGAGAGTGACTACAAGTCATTAGTGTGCACAGCAATCCGACGGCATCAAACATGCAGCAGCGCTGCCGCTGCATTCGACGTTGCTGCGACTCAGCGTGCGAGAGTAACGCGGGACTGACTGCGTCCGCCAAAATTTATCAAGAAAGGAGTCAAGAGCGCATCCTACGTTGTCACAACTGGATACGCGTGTACGCAACACACTGTCTCTCAATGATGGACCGTCAACTGCACAGCGCAATCCAGGTAAGGTAGCGCGATGAGGACATGCCAACAACATGTCACGCAATCTCACACTCCTCAGATATGTGATAGATTATGTACATTCGTTTCCAGCAACTACATTGATGCTGGCCGCGTGTTGAGCCGATGGAACACGGACCGAGCATGCACTTGCTTGTCAGGGAGAAGACGCGAATGCTCACAGAAATACTTCGTAGGTTATGTAATCCTTGATTGATCAGTAATTGCGGACTGCCAGTTGCAACAGGATGGCCACACAGATACAAAGTCAGAAGGCGTTTGGTCAAGTAGGTTACGCGCGAACGGGCTGGCACTCGCACTGCGGGGACGTCGCACCACACAATGTTCTGAAGTCATCAAATTACGCGATGTCTTGAGAGATGCCCAGTCCCAGGTCAAGTCCGCTGACGGCACATAGTCTTGATACCCACGACTGAACTGCAGGAGGCTGCTCTCGCCACATACAGTGCAACGAACTGATTGAACTTGTGAAGGTATTGACTTTACATGGCCGCATTGCGGAAGCCGGGTCTTGGCTCGTCCTTGCGAAGCCCAATTTTCCAGACATAATTGACCAAGATAGAAGCCGCGAGAATGCAGCGTGACAAACGAACGGAGAGCAATGAGCGCATATACAGATTCCAAGTTACATTCAAGCGCTCGCGGGTAGGCTGCGCAGCACCTTTGGCTACAACCGGTCTGACGTTGACATGTCTGTCGACGCAGGTAGCACTGCCCACCCCCCCCCGTCCGGGCATGCCTGGCCTGCTAGACTGAGGTTGTGGTTGAAGAACACAAATTCTCATGCGAGGGCCGCACTGTCTTCTGGCATCGGACCGCAGCACATGCCAACGGGAATTCCGCGTGTGATTCGCACCGCGTCTGGCACCACGGATGGCATGTTGCCGCTTCTCCATGCACTCGATGAACCCACCTGTCATGGTGCACCACGCGCAAACAAGCTCGCAGCCGGCGCATTTTGAGCCAACCAGGTAGCACTGCAGCAGAAATACCATGTGCGCAACTATTTCATCGCAGCAAAGCGATGATGCTGCAGCAGGATGCACTGTGTGGTCTGAATGTTCCTCTACACCCTTATTGATGAAGCCTGCTTGATGATTCATTCCTTGACATGTAGTACATATGATGCAGAACGCATGATGCCTCACATGAATGTCCAGCATAAGATTGCAACTGAACCTGAATGACTTGTAATCAGAGCATGAAGGGATTGACTGTGGGTAGCTTGCAGCTGAAGCTGAAGAGAGTTTGCCAAGCTCCTGACCTCCTGTGTGCATGCAAAGTCTGCAACCTGTGCAAGTTGCCACAGCGCTGAACATTACGTCTCGGCATCATGTCAGACCGCAGAGTGGAGTCCATCCACTCTGTAGCGGTACATGTCTTCTAAAGGTCGCCTTGAAGTATACTGCTGTTGAGCAAGGCCAATGAGCCTGTGTATACACAGGCTCATTGGCCTTGCTCAACAGCAGAACAGCTGGCAGAACAGCACAGGCATCCCAGCCTCGGTGCACATGTAAGTCTCGTGAGAACTTGGCTATGCCACCGCATCATCACACGTCCTGAAAGGGCATTACGGACCGTTGAAAGCCTCAATCACTGTGAGGAACCTGCATCGACCCCAGCACTCACAGCACCGGTACCCACCACTCCGGCTCCGGGATATCCCCCCCCACCTCTGAGACATGTACACCGGGGGATGTGCATCTCTGTGCAAGGCGCCTCGCAGCAGCCCGGATCCGCCAGTACCCCCGCTTACCCGGGGCTGGTGTCAGCACTCACATGCCTGCGCACATCACAGACCCCACCGCAGCCAGCAATCCGCAGGTGATCCACGCGCCGATAGATGTCGCCCGATGCGCCCGGCACGGTACCCCGTGCGACCACGCGCCTCGCCGCAGTTGGCAAGCCCACAGCCATGCAGCCCCCCGCCAGCGCGTGAAGGCATGCCTGCACCTGGTCGTGGGGATGTGCGCGCTCTGGTTCTGCTACATCTGCTGGCTGTGGCTTAAGTGTGATGTGCTGGGGCGATGGTCCCGTGGCTGAGCTGCTTCTGCATGCGGTGCCAGCACTGTCTGCCTCTGCGCCTGTGTCCGTGTGGCACCCTCGCATACACACCCCTCCACACGGTGCAACGCGCCTTGCAGGCACTTCATGATCACACCGCTGCCCGCCCGGCTGCCATGCATACAGCACTGCGGCCTGCCCAGCCGCATCCCGCCATCCCCGCCCTGTAGTATACAGAAGGAGCCGGTGCCCGCGCCGCCTCGGCCGGAGGGGGCGCCACCTCGTCGAGGCGAGCTCCCCGGGTGCCCACTGATCGAGGTCACTGGTAGCCACTCCGAGTGAGTCAGTCCATATGCTCAAAGTCTTCACATGCATGCCGCTGCGGCCGTGACGGCACCAGTGGTGACACACCACCGGGTGTGAGGCATCTCCGTCCATGTTGCCCCCAGGCCGCCCGCCCAACATGCATGCCTCACTACTTTGCCGATCACTCGACAAATTCACCCAGCATTCGAGCGACACTGCACGCCGGCGGCGGGGTGCAATGAGTCAACCGCCCAGCATGCACCATAACCAGACAGGGCTGGGTGGGACTCGCATATGCATGTCTGTGTCTGCGGTGTCACCCGCCCCCTGCTCGCCCTTGTCCTGGCGCCACTCGCACCCACGTGGTGCACCGCTCTGGCAGAGCAGACAGCCTCCCTGGATATGACTTCAAAGTAAACAATTGTGGCACACACATCTGACAGACGAGTCACCAAACGCACTGACAGTTGCGCAACCCTCACGCATGCAACGTATGCATCAGCAAAACACCAGGGACAGAACAGTGTGCTGACTTGTCCGCGGTTGTCTGCACTGCTGAGTCAGCATCCTGGTCCCTGCCTCTCACAGTCACACGGGCTTGTCATGCCACTTTACACCACGATGACCTGTGGTGATGGCGTGTTCAGTATACTGCCTACTGCAGCATGAGGCTAGTTTATGTAAGGAACGTGTCTGCCATTAGCCATGTCATGAGCCATGAATGCGTGCTGTCTCCTTTTGACTCATGCGGCTGGGCACACTGGGCATGCCTGCCTGCTGGTGTGCCGTCTGTAGCTGCCACATACCAACCGCAAAGTGGCCTGTCCTTGCGGGCAACTGCAAATGACAGACAGGGGAACCCAGAAAACTTGGCTGCTGACAAATCAAGTTCTTGAGTGCATGTGCGTACGATTTGCAGTTGACCAAAGTTTGCGGTGTTCTGTGCCTGCACGGATATTTCTGTCACTGCCCGGGCCTCAAGTCAAAGCTGCAGTGCCTAGTTAGCAGCATGCTGGTCTGCCACATGCCACGTCACCAAGCACCAGGAAGCTGAAGAGTGCATGGGAAGCAACCAGCACTAGCAGGCAGCCCTGGCAGGTACAGCTGCAGCTTGCATGCTGCCCAGCCGATGGCGTCATCACTCAGGTGATGAATGTTCATTTTTTTTCAATTAATTCACATGACCTCTGTAAGCAATGACTGGAGATGTGGCTAGCCACATCTCCAGTTCGGAGCGCTCCAAACGCGTTCGGAGCGCTCCGAACTGGGTGCCGCAAAAACATAGCAGTTGCCGCGATCGACATTCTGCAATGATCACCCGGACGTTCCGCATCCAGACCTGGGCAAGATATCGGCAAGGCCTATCCCGAAATATTTGTGCTCCCGCTTGAACAATGCTCGAGTGTACTGCTTGATTTTGCTCAGCTGCGGTAACGCATTCCGTGGCGTGCGGGGAAACTCACGGTTTGAACGTGACGCCTGAAAAGCTACTTTATGCAGTAAGATCCACCTGCAGCCGCAAGGCAGCCTTGACTGCGGCATCACAACCGATGAATTTCGACAACGTGATCGTGTCAGCCGCACTTGAGCTGATGTCGTGACAACGTGTTGCTCAATACATGTGGCATGCATGGGCCACCTGCCATATGCTCAGGGAAATCAGTATGGTCACCATTACAGTGTGGCAGTCAACATTCCACTTCCCGAGGCACCAGGAATATGTGTTGGCACTTGGCTGACAGAGTTGGAGGCAGCGCAGGGCTGGCATGCCTCACCCATGGCCTTGAACAAGGGCTACCTTTGAGTGGCTGTATCTCTCTGCTGGAGCCTGCAGTGACGAACGATGGCACTACGTGCCTAGCCCACCGGGCGGGGTGCGCACTGGGTTTCGCGATTCCGATATATGTGATGTGGTTGCTGTAGCCTCAACAGGCCCGTCCATGGGGGCGGGGGGCTGCGGAGGTGGCATGTGGGGCCTAGGTGCTGAGGTGGCGGGAGCAGGGCACTGAGGTAGCAGCAACAGCTGTTCTGTACGTTTTCGGTAGTTGCCCATGTGTGTATGCTCCGAAGAGGGTAGATGGCTGCAGGTGTTGTGGTGGGTGTGGGGGGGGGGGGGGGGGGGGGGTCCTGCTCCGGGTTCAAAAGTGTAAGCTTCATTTGCAGCAACTTGTGCTGTGTTTCTCTATGTTGTGGTGGCCATGGAGTTGCTAGCAAGGGACAGAGGGTGTGGGCCAGAGTGTGCAAGCTTCTGTTGCGATCACTTGTGTTCTCCTGCGCTCAGATGACATGTGTCCATGTGCAGAGAATGTAGGCCTGAATGTGCATGCCTCAAGCACCGCAGTGCTGCTGCTGGTGTGACAATGTGTCTGGAATCAATGTGTTGCTTGTAGCTATTCCATCGTTCCCTGCTTTGATCGGTCTGCTTGTTTTGCCATCAGTGCCAATTGTGCTACCGAGGCGACTGGCCAGATCTCTGCTGTGAGGGGCTGCAGCAAAACGTGGTGGTAAACAGACTGTATCTCTGAGATATGTTCTGTCACGGAGCGGCTCAGTGAAATAGCGAATTGTGGCCGTCGGCAGACCGCCCATGCTTGTGAGATGCAGCAACAATTTGCAGTCGAGAGTTCACATGTCATTTGTCGACAGCTTGTACAGCTGTGTGCGCAGCGGTGGTGCATCGTCGCAACAGCGACGGTACATGCCCCTGGAATAGCAACGCAGCGTATCGCTTCTCCAGCTACATGTCTGCAGCAGAAAGGTACCTGTCCTGAGCAAACGATCGATGATAAGTTGCATCTGGCGTTCTTTGTAGCTGGTACGCTGGGACAGCGACGTCATGCTGCTGTGCTAGCAGCCGAGCAGAGGAAACGGCACATTCCAATGCGGTGAGATGCATATGAGCCTCGTTTTCCTTGCTCCAGAGATCTCTGCGAGTGTATATCTCGGCCAGGCGGTGCACAGCAGAGGAGAGCTGCCAGGCGTCGCGGGCGATACAGAGCGGTTGCATTATCGACAGTTCTGGGCGGAGCATACAGTTGTGACAATAGGACGTAAAAAATACTCGATGCAGCATGGCCATACGATCGACAGGGCTGCACACAGCAAGAGTGTGATTTGTGACAGCATACCCGGACCATCAGTCTGAAGATGGCTGCCAATCGAACTTCATCGGAGCCAGACCAGGGCAGGCATCCGCAGCATTTACAGCTGCTTGAGATCTAGAAGATATCCTCCGCAAGCTGTGCGCGGTTGGATTCGCACACAGCAGGCATTCAGCACGGCTCATAGCGCGCACAGAGCATCGTCGACTACAGAAACAGAGGAAGCAGCCAGCGAAATGACCAACGCATGCAGCGGGAGCGCCGTTTGTGAACTATAGAGTCTCCGCAGCTGCATGTGCAGCTACAAAGTTTGTCTGATCGGTGAAAGCAACCGTCCGTGCCAAGTCTGCTCGGCAGCCGGTGCGCCGGGACATGAACGGGCTGCAGCGCTGGCCTGCTGGGACGGCATGTTTGAAGCATGCAGAAAAATTAATTGTGTCCCTGGTTCCGGCTGTGTCGCTGCACGCCCGCACGCTACAGGTGTCGGGCGGATCGGTGCCGGGACCATGCCGGAAAGACTCCGGAACAGTGGACCATGTACGCGGTCGACGCGGCGTTAAGCGACGCGGTCGACGCGGCGCCAGGGCGCGATCGCTACACTAAAAACGCGTGGAATCGGTGGCGAGGGGTGCGATCCGACACGTGGGGAGGGCCGCGAGCCTCTAAGGCCCGGTGGGCAAAAAGCAGTTTTTTGGGCCTAGACAACGCCTAGTACCTTTTCCTTAGCGCCAACTACCTGGGAGGACTGTTGCGGATCCAGGGAACCAAAAATTACCGCAATCCGAGAAGTATGCACTGAGATATGGATTGTTGAGTGCACTTGGTCTCAGACACAAGGCTTGGGCCCCACTTGGAGCTACACCGAGAGCCCGACTACACGAGCACGCAGATCTGCGGCTGCGTCGCGACGAGGCGCGCTACTGCGCAGATGATTAGACCTTTATCTATAGATGCTCTGCGATCAGTTTTGTCTCCTGAATTCTTGGATGTGTTACGTGCTGCATGTCCTTCCGTGACCCATGCATGCGGGGACCTTCAGTCCGGTTGAGATGCACCACGTCAGCTCGACACTGAGACTCGGACGTCCACCGCTACGCCGACAAATGTCCCAGCATGGATTCCTGGCACGGCTGTCGGTATCCTCGGGGCGCTGGTAGTATAGTCTACGCCGCCGCCGGCTGTAAGGGCGTATCTCTGACGAGGCCGCTGATTCACGTGCTATGTTTTTGCGGGAGCCTGAACGCATGTTTAAACATGCGCAAGTGTGTAACATGGACCATGCTGGCCTAGGTTCCGAGGTCAGGTGTGTCAGGTGACGAGGTTCCGAGGTGTGTAGGGAGGTGCCTGGCACATTCTCTTCAGGGTGCGGCATGCATATTCTTTTTTTTTTCGCAGGAAGAGCTTGCACAGCAGCTGGAGCCACAGGCACATTCACAGCTCCACACGTGTGATGACAAAACAAAGTCACGGCAGCCTTCTGCTGGAGTTGTGGCTGCCTCACAGACGCGAGCGCCGCGACGAGGGGCGAGAGGCCTGCTTTTGTTCTTACAGGCGGTCGAGCACGCATGAGTCGTGATTCTGTCATGTTGATCAAATCACTCGACTGCCCCCTCCCCCCACACGATCCGCGATACCGCAGCTGGCGCACATGAATTCGACCATCAAAGGGGACGGCCGGCATAGCTTGCCGAGGAAGAGTATGGTCGAGGGAAACTTTTCGGTATGCTTCCAGCATCGTGTCAGATCGCATGATCAAGTCAACACGAGCGGCAAACAGCCATGCATATGCGCAGCAGGCCTCACGACCATGACTCATGATCTTTCTCGGCCCGCCACGGCGAGGCGTGAACTCCGGGATTCTTACTGATTTGTCGTGACGAGGCAGCAAAGCGCGGAATGTCTGCACCGCAGCTTAAGCTTGACCGTGTCGACGCACGCTCGATCTTCCACGGCTAAACGTTACTCAAGAATGAACGGATTTAACCAAAAGCATCGCGATGCTTTCTCTCGAAAGATCTATTGCATAGCAGTGAACCGATGTAAACGGAACCAGGTGCAGCACGTGCACAATCATCTGTTTCGAGACAGATCCCACACAACCACGCGTCAGCGCTGGTGCGCACTGCCGGCAGCGCCAAGCACCCTGTTGAGCGCAGACGCCCCATGGCCGTACGGCGGGCGCATCTATCGTCAAGATTCTTTGTTTGGCTCCTCACTGGGGGGCGTGCATAGGCACGGGCAGACAGCAACAGGCACGCGGCGGGCGGGGTGGGAATTGTCTCACATGCCCTGCGCCAATTCCCAAGCAATGCTAATGTACGGGGTGCATTGGGGATGCATATGGCAGGAATCTGTCATAAGAGATGCAGTCGGCCAAGCTTGTGGAGTGCATGCGGCCGACTTAGAGGCGCAGCTGGAGACAGGAACCCCTCCAAATTGCAGTTACTGCCAGGTATGCGTGACTACCCTACGTCTCAGCAGTTTGGCGCCATGGCGCCGTCGCGAGGCCTCGCCCGCGCCGTCCAGACTGCAAGCTTGCGCAGACCTGTGTGGTACACCGTGGCCACGCATGGTGCGTCTGCCTCTCCTTTCCCGACACGCCTGCGCGACACTGCCATGCATGACAAAACGCGTGCATGTGGACGCGATTCCGGCACCGTGGCTACACCGCAGCGCTGCTGAGCATGCCCACTGTCAGACTCGCACCAGGCTGGACTGTTTGTTATAAATACCCCCGTTGAGATGTACAGAGATCACCGTGTTTTCAGCATTCCAAGCCATACCTGCCCCTGCCATCTACAGTTTGAAGCTTCACAACCTCCACACCCCCCAGGTGCTCCCCAACTGCGTTGATTGCTCCTGCAGAGTCTTGACATGTTCAGTCAAATACGTTGGGTCTCGCTGACTCCAACAATATTATCCCAATAGCCATAACTCCATTTCCTGCGAACTTCTCCGGAGCTCGAGCTGTGTCCAAAAGTTCCTCTGGAGCGCTCCTCTGGGGCTAGCCCCACACGCCCCCAAGGCCCCTTCTAAGTTGTGTGATGTGCCGGCAGACGCATAGGGCTGTGATGTGTGTCATTTCGTGGCTTCACTCACGAATCTGGCCTGTGGCCTGTGCTGTCACAACATTGCCTAGCACTAGCTGATTTTAGAGCTTGGCCCAGCTAGCATGTATGCCTGTGACTGCCGCCAGGGCACAAGTTGCCACACTGCAAGGGAGAACTGCACTGGCTTTGCCCCCTCTGCCAGATCTAGCTGAATGGTGCCTGGCACTGCTGATCTAGAGTGCCCGGCTGTTTTGCGCGATGCTACCGTTCGCCTTGCAACTGTACATAGCACATCATGATGGACGGCAGGCGGTACCGGTAGGACGTGTCGCGATGCTGGTAACATGCTTGAGCTTCAGATCAGGAGGCGCGCATTTGCGAGGCCAGATCTCCCACTGGCATGGTCCACGGGAACTGCAGTGATCGCCGTGGCGGTGCGGCATGCTTTTGAAACGCTTGCGTAATAGAGCTCCCTAGGTGCTGCCATCGTGCAGCACGCGTGTCGGGTTCGTGCTGTCCAATATGGGCGCAGACAGAGTGTAGCACAGAGACAAAGCCGCAGAGGCACGTAGCACCGCAGACACAGCGCATGGTGAGCGGCAGCGCAGGCATGCCGCGCAGACGACATGAGTCATGTTTCTTTCCTAATGCCGCGCTCGCGTCTGCGCGTCATGCACATGACTCGAGACATAGCTGACCGCTTTCGCGTGTTCATAGCACCCCTGCATCTCGACCGCAGTGCCTACCTGCCACCGCGATAATCACGGGAAGAGTTCGTCACGAGAGCTGAAGCTTGGGGGTGAACTGGCATTAGGAAAGAAACACAGGAATTTGAGCTCGACAGGAAGCATCCCGCAGCTGGCATGGCGGCGTTGCTCTTCATCACAGTGCATGTCCGGCCAACGCATGCCGTTTACGAAACGCGGCCTGCTTACGTACTGGATGACCACTGGTGTTGTGGCAATCCAGTGATATGGCCGCTATACCACTGGATCCTTGCACGTCGCGGCGTGCAAGGATCCAGTGGTATAGCGGCCATATCACTGGATTGCCACAGGTGTTGAGGCCTCATGAGGGTGAGTGTGAAGCGGCGCCGTTAAATTTCTGGTGCTGTGTTCGTACGAGACCGCGGTTGCGCGGCCTCGACTGTTAACGTCACTGACGGGCGGTTCTGTATGATGCGTGCATGTGTGCTGGCTCACAAGCTGTGGCGTATGCACATCTGGAGTCCTGGATCCTCGGCACCCGTGTGCACTGTATACGTTTACACATACGTGTCATCTGCAGCGCTTTGGGATCAAGCGCCATGAAATCCGTCGCACCGTGATGACCTCTCGGCACCATGCATGGCCGGCATATACGGCCACGGTGCCGGATATACGGCCATGCATATCGCGCATGCATATGCTTTTTTTTTTGTGAGCACGTGTCCTAACAGCACTCTTGCCTGGCCGTACCTGATGTACTCCACATGGTGTGCAGAACAACTCTCTCAAGATGTGGTCCGTCATTGTTACCCTCGCTATGCTGCTCGCTGCGGCCATGCCCGCCGAGGCAGCGCGCGACGTCGCGGCGGTGCAGTCCGCCCAGTTCACCACCATGGAGGTTACACACACTCGCCACCTCGCTGGTGCGCCCCCTTCCACCACACCCCGCTGGCTGTGACAGCTCCACGCATGGGCCATATGTACATGTTTTGCCACAGCGTGGCAGGCACCGGCATGTGTCTGCTAGTGGAACCTGAGTGGCAATGCATCCAAGATACACATCAGGTGTGAGTTTAGATGCATGTATATGTGCTTCATACCTGATGTCAATCCCATCTCCAAAACTGCCACTGTCCAGAGGCAGGTATTGCATCACCGCAGCAGCCACACACATGATGCTATGACTGTAATACACCGTATGCTAGCCAGGATGCAAAAGTACATGTGAACTAAAATTGCTGCATGTGTGCAGGTTACGGAGACGACGAGGAGCCAGGATATGGCCGTTAAGCAGTTGTGGGCATGTGGGCAGTTGTGGCTGGCCTTGTGGCTGTGTCCAGCAGTGCGTATGATTGCCAGCAGTATGATTGCCAGCAGCCGGCTCTGGGCCAAGCTCTGAGCGCAGCTCTGTGCATACGCAGTGAAGGTGCCTGTGGGACACCCAGCTCACCAGATGCCATTGTGCCCAGCCTGCTTTCACAGTAGAAATAGTAATTTTTGTCTTCTTAGGTGCTGTAGATTTTTTGGGTGGCAGTAGATATAGGAAGTTTCACTGCTATCGGGGTATGCCAGGTTGAGGTGGGCATACGAGCGCTGTAAATACCGGGTTACATGTTATGTTGACACTGTCTTTCACCATGCCACCACATCACGCTGCTGATCGGCAGCACTAGCTATGCGGCCGCTGCACTGTGTGGACCTGGAGCTGCTTTGACCAATACCGCACTTGCAGCTCCCCAGCTGACGCCATTGAAGCATGTACAGCTGTTGCGTCCGCAGTGAAAAAGCTGTGTGAACCAGTCCTCGGATCTGGCTGATGGTACACATACCACATAAACACCATCACACGTATCACATGTGTGGCATAAATTTTACAAGCTGCATTTGTGTCACGAGTCAGTGCATTCTGTCAGTCACGGTCGGCATGTCTACAGAAATTCATTTTGATGCAACAAATCCGTTCCACTCCCCACATCAAATGCCTCAGCAGTGGTTGAAAGTTTGCATCAGATGGATCTTCACTCAATACACAGTCACTTTCTTCCATAAGTGACCAAACGCCCTGACCAACACGGGTTGCTGATGACTACTAGTCAATGCAACTATACAGACTGAATACAGTTGTAAACAGACACGCACATGAAAGGTGTAATGCACATTGACGTAGCCTCAGTAGGTGCATTCACATACAGCTGCATCTTGCCAAAGAAAACTACACTCACCAATCTTCCAAGCAATTCTCCCTGCCACACATCTCTCAGCCCTGACCAACTGCCTGCAGGCAGCACCAAGAATATAACGGACACACGGCACGGAAGCACACCAGCCAATCACGCACACGCACACCCATCACACCACCACATGCATGCACGCCATGCACACACGCCAGCATCACACGCCTACGCCATTACTCCTACCCCCCCTCCCCCGGCAGAACCTCCACCTCTGGCATCGGTACAACGACTGGCAGCGGCCGGGCCCCCACCTGCCGATGCTGCGCCCCCTGCGTAGGTATTGCGCACCCGACCGCCTTGCACTGCACAAACTTGCTGCGGTCATACAGGTACTCCATGAAGAACGCCGTCCGGCAGCGCCGCGCGGTCACCCCGGCCGCATCCACGCGGCCGTGCAGGTTCACCCGCACCCCCAGCTGCCTGCAGTCCACGAGCTCGGAGTCCTCCATGCTCAGCCGCGCGATCGCGCCCTCATGCGCGCAACGGCCCTCCGGAGCCGGGCGCCCGCCCCGCCTGAACAGCGACGCGTATGCGCCCCTGTAAGCACTGTCGCCAAAGTCCCCGCACACCGGGCACGCATCCGGCTCGACCCTCATCACATCCCCGACAGACACCCCCGTCTTGCACCGCGAGATGACTGTGCCCTTCATGCGTGCGTTCTGCGGCCCGCCGAGCACGATCCCGGTGTCGCAGTCGGAGATGCGGCACCGGATGAATGCGAGCTCCGCGAACGCGTCGCAGATGCACACGCTCGTGACGCTGCCCGTCAGCACCGAGTCCACGAGCTTGACGACCGTGCGCCGGGTGTCCTGCTCGCGGACGCTCGGCAGGTGCACGTTGATGTAGCTTGACCGCATCGTGACGCGCTTCGCGGTGAACTTCCCGCCGCACAGGTTCACGCCAACGGCGGTGTGCACGCCCTCGATGCGGCAGTCCTGCGCCGCGAGCTCCGCGGCGCCTGTCACTACGAGGCCGCGGGAGGACCCCCCAGCCACGGTCGAGTCCACGATGGTGACGGAGCAGAGGCCCTCCGCCTCCACGGCGTCGCCGGAGAGGCCGGTGAAGGTGCAGCGGCGGATCGCGCACGCCGCGCCGTCCACTGCGTGCACCCCGAACGTCTGGAACTCGTCCCCCCCGCGGCCAGGCTTGCCGGAGAACGCGCAGTCTTCGAGGGCGATCTTCCCGTGGGCCAGCACACACGCGCCGCCGTGCTTCGTGACGGTGACGGTGCAGTCACGGACGGAGGCCTCGTGTTCAGACTGTGGCATGATGCCAGATGAGAAGCCCTCAAACGTGCAGTGCTGAACCTCCGCATGGCTCGTGCGCAGCGACAGGCCGGCATCGCCAGAGCAGCAGAACATTTTGCGCAGCGCCTCGCGCAGAGCCGGGCCGCCGCGGACCTCCCGCCGCAGCCCGCGGAAGCTGCACCGACTCACGTCCGCGGCGATATGGTGCGCGATGTCGGCGCCGGTGCCGCATTCGGAGAATTCGACACCCGAGAGCGTCACGGCACCGGAGGTGGTCTCGCGGTTGTCGGCCTCCAGGCCGAGCACGCAGCGCCGCACGCTGCCCCCACGCACAGTCAGCCAGCCATCAGTACACACATACCCTGCCCCACCCTTGTACGCCCCGGGCTCATGGCAACACCCGCCGGCCGTCGGCGATACCGTGATCAGTGTGTGAATGTCATGCACGGCCATGTCTGTTGCGACCACGGTCCCCCCAACCACACACACACCGACCACACCTGTGTGGACGTCACATCGGCGGAGCCATGCATGCGCGCCGCCGCCGACGGAAACCACCCCTGCAGCCAACACGACACGGTGACTGTGAAACTCGGTGTCGACGGCCGTGAGCTTTGCGCCCGCGCTCACGGAGCACGCCGTTGTGCCGCCGGTGTAGCTCCCGCCCCGCAGGCGCAGCCTCGAGGCTGGGTGCGCGACAGTCACGCTGGTGCCGGGGGTGGCGACGGTGCAATGTGCCAGAACCGCGGAGCAGCCCCCGCCGTCACGCATATCCCCGACGACGATCACTGTGTTGCCACCATTGAAGCGGCACAGCGCCGCAGACACCGCACTGCCCTTGTCTACGGCCACAGCCGGGCCGTGCGTCATGGCGACCGATTGGTGGACCTCCGTCAGCTCGATCTGCATGCATGCGCCCGCAGCGCCCTGCGACGCGTCGCCGGTGGCGAGCAGCGCAGCCGCCTCCTCGTCCTTGCGCGATAGCTGGATGTAACAGTCTCTGACGAGCACGCGGGCGCGGGTTGTACACATGACGCCGCGCACGAAGTTGAAGACCTCGCACGCGTGAACCTCGATTGCCGTGGTGCGCAGGCGGGCAGAGATCGCGGTGTAGAAGGTGGCGATGGTGCACTCCCGCAGGTCCACGGTGCCGCCGCACGCGGCCACCGCCGTCTTGCCGATGTTGCCATCATACCCTCCGGCGACATCGGTGCTGCGGAGCGCGGCGTGGCTACCAGGGCTGTTGACGGTGACCGCGCAGGCGGTGAACATGAGGGAGCAGTCTCGCGCGTTGAGCGCCGCGCCGGCGTCGACGATGACGCAGGTGTGACAGTTGTTGAAGACGCATCTGGACATTGTGGCGTGGGTGGCACCGCCGCTGAGGGTGAGACCGGGGTGAGTGTCCACGGTGTGGCAGCGGGACAGCGTGACGGCCGCGCCGTGCACGGCGTAGACGGCGGTGGAGTGGAAGGTGCAGCTCTCAAAGCTGCCGGAGTAGTCGGCCCCGGCACACATGACGACGCCACCTGCATGCATGCACTACGGGTGAGCGGCGGGTGTGATGCTAGGAGTGCACTGCTGCGCAGGTGGACAGACTGAGCTTTGGACGAAGGCAATGTTTTGCATGTCTGACAGAACTCCTTGGGGGAACCAGCCGGCGGTCGCGCAGAGCTCGCACCTGTGAAGGTGGTGCCGCGGAAGTGTGCGCCGGCGCCGGCCAGCAGCAGCACCCCCCGCTCCGGCAGCTCCACGGCGCCCGCGTGGACGGTGCAGCCCGCTGTGGCCGCCCGCCACACCAGAAAGTCCTGCCCCGATCCTGGGCGATGCTTCGTCTGGAGCCGTGCCCCAGAGATGTGGAGGTGGTAAGCGTGTGGTGAGGAAATAGTGGCCACGAGGGCCTCGACCGTCGGATCCTCCGCGGTCAACTGCAGGTACAATGGAGTCATTGTCGGACAGGATGCACAACAGTGGCGTTCACCTGCCCCGGGCAGTGGCAGTCCGGGCAGGTAGCGAGTCGCGCCTCCAGCTGCGTGCATGCATGTCCCGCCGGCTCACACGTGTTGGCCATGGCAATAGCTGTGGGCTGTGGCAGTGTCAAGCGGTTGATGAGATATGCTGGACCGATGGGCCCGGAGGTCTGAGATGTCCGTGTCACTGTGAATATGGGTGCGTCATCATGCATTCATGGGCAAGGAGGAGCTAGCTGTTGTCTGTGGCGGTATCTGGCTAGCTGTGTTCAACTCGGCTGGAAGCGTGAGTAGTTCACAGGCACCTGATGCAACGCAGCCACGCATTGATGTGTGCATGAGCAGCAAAGTGCCACCAGCGTCTCGTCCAAGGCCGACGTACTACGTAGCGCCTGTGTGTGCTATGGGCAAGTGCATCTCGACGATCTCGACTCTGGACCAGGAACATAGCGCCACGATTGCGATGCTCCGTGCTAGCCAAGAGATATCAGCAGATTCAACGTTTTAGATTGATGATGTTGTCCCGGTCGGGGTGCTTGCACCGACGACCTAATCAAGACGGTTCGCATCCAGCGACAACGTGAAACCCCGATGCCACCTTAAGCAGCGACAAGATAACTATCCAGGACACCACAAGAACTGAAAGCGTACCGATCGCTGCAATGATTCAGATTTCGTGCGGGAAGCGCCTGGCCAGGTCAACTCTGCGGTTGGCACGTAGTCTCGGCATGCTGGGCCGCGCTTCAGCGGGAACGCCTCGCCGCACGATGAGCATGCATAATTCGATACAGCTGGGGCTTGAAGTTGTATGGTCTGCCCACAGCATGGCAGCCGGCACGGGACAAGGGCTGGCGCCGGCGTCTCCACGGATCTGCCACCGGTGGCACACCACCACTCAACGGACACCGACATAGGCGATGAAAGATCCAAGATCAATGAACACTACCCAAAAGGAACAATTGGGCTACATTATCGATGTTTTCAAGGGCGTCTGGAAACGAGAGGCTATACGCATGGCTGCGAGTGGTCGCAGAATCTTGGCAGGCCGTGGATCTACATCCCATGCTGGCCAAACAGCAACGCTACAACAGCCTGAGACATGAAAGATGATAGCATGTATTGATAGCGTGCTGACTTCCGGAGCGAACGCCTCTGACGTTATCTGCTGTCCATGATATCATCGATCACGAGCCGTCAATTGTGCGCAGTCTGGTTGTGCATCCCACGCCGAAGTACCGCAGGTGGGACGCTGGGCTGCTGCCAGCACAGTGCATGGCACGGCTGGGCAAGATACTCTCGCGATGTATGGGCGGGCCGCCTGATGAGAGCACGCCGAGATCTGTGGCTACAGGCCTTTCAAAGGTTTGACTCGACCCGCATGCATGGATGGAGCTGGGGCAGTCAGCGTGCGTGTGCTAGGTGGCGGTGTCGACCCCTTCTTCAAACAAACCTGCTGCGCAGTAGATCCACGACCACGCAGCACCCTCCAGCAAAGCCGTCAGTTCGTCACGCCAGGGCGCAAGCGTGCCCAATGTTCGAGCCACATGCCAAGTGTCCACCAGCACCACTCACGCTGGGCGGGTTTCAGGAGAGGCTGGCCAGATCCCATGCCTGGTCAGATTAAGCCGGGGAGAACCATGCGGGCAGTGAGGGACTGCACATCGCTGTTTCGAAATAGCTCCAGCGCCGACTTTAGCCGGTGTCGATGCATCTCCGTGTTGCGCAGGATATCCCAGTGCACATCACAACCACTCCCAGAGTGGCTTGACCATCGACAGCGTACAGCGACGCCGATTTCCTGGGCAGGACTGCTCTAGCAAGCCTGATCCAGCATCTCTTACCCTCTCAACACAAATTGCGCGACCCTCTCTTGCATCCGGTCAGACCCAGACGATGAACGGAGTGTGGTAGCAGGAACAGTCAGGAGGCATGTGGTCGTGCTGCAGAAACAACGCCAGAGAGGCAGGCGAACTCCGCGAGACTGCGCTTGTGTGACCTCCAAAGTAGCCCTGCGCGTGCGGTGCCGCTCCAAAGCCCAATGCGCGGCTGGCATTCATGTGCGCATGAATGCCAGCCACGACGTCCTTGCACATGCGGCATAATATTACACCGGTACCGTACATGCATGCACTGCCCCTTAAACACCTTCTGTTGACCCAGGCCTGCTACAGGTCCTGGCACATCGTGAACACCAATGACAAAGGCAATCAGCCCCCCCCCCCCCCCCCCCCCCCCCCCCCCCCTCCCCCTTCGCACTGCACACCTTTGCACTGCCGCACACACACCCGCTACGCAGAGTCCTGGGCCCTGGCCCCTCAGCGCGCGCCATTGGAAGGCCGATGCTTCGCCTGACCGGTCCCCCAATGCGCTCACTGTAGCAGTGCGCCCCAGGTGGCCACAGTGCGCTGCGTCCTCACGACGGCAACACCTCTACCCCTGGGATCGGCTTAGTATTGTCGACAGCATCATTCAACAGGTCCACACAGCCCAGGGGACCACTCCACCCCTGTCGCGAACCGATTCGGCACCCGAAGGCTCTGCAGCCCTCGAAGCTGCACCGATTCTTACTTAAATCCACCAGAAACCCACGACCGCAGTCGCGCGCGGTCACCCCCGACGCCACAACACGGCCAAGCAATATCACATGCACTCCCGTATTTGAACACTGCACGACCTCGCAGTCGGCCAGCACCAGCCGCGCCGACGCACCCTCATGCGTGCACCGTGCCGCCACCACCGAGCCACCCCCAATGCCCCCTGAAAATGTGTCAACAGCTGCTTCTGCAGCCGCATGCATCGCTTTCTCCCCGCTCAGTCCACAGACCTTACAGGGGACACGATATGCATTCACTACATCTCCTACCGAGACACCGACCAGGCCGCCGGAGATGCTGCCGCCCTTGATGCGTGCCTTGACAGGCCCCGTCACAAACACCCCGGTATCTGTGGCTGAAATACGGCACCGCACAAAAGACAAGTCGGCCACAGCGTCCCCGGCCCACACCCCCCGCTCGGCACCGGTGAGCACACAATCAACGAGCTTCACTGCTCGGCGGCCGCCCTCATCTGCATGCGGCGCAGCTTCAAGTAACACGTTGGTACGGATCCCTTGCAGCGTGACGCGCTTCCCGTTGAACGCGCCGGCGCTCCCGGCAACGTTGACAGCGACGACAGTGTCGACCACGCGGCAGTCCTGCGCCGCGATCTGCGCCTGGTGACGTGCCACGAAGCCGTTGCTACAAGGACCTGCCACAACGGAGTCCACGACAGAGACAGACGCATTATCGTGTGCCTCTATCGCGACGAGCGACAACCCCTGAAATCGGCAGCGGCGGACGACACACGTCGCTGTTTCGTTCGCGAGGATGCCGCACACTCCCTTCCCTCCGGAACTGCGGAAGACACAGTCCTCCACTGCCGCTGTCGCGCTCAAAATCATGCCCGCACCTTTGTCACATGCGATGGTCACATCACAGTTGCGGATGCAGACGTCTGCTCCATCCAGCAGATCTTCCAGGGAACCAGTGAACCCCGAGATCGAGCAGTGCTGCACTGATGCATGCAGACAGTGCAGGGCAAGGCTGGCGGCACCCCTCGCCTTGTGCCTGTGATCCCCCGCTTTATGCAGCGCCTCCAGCCCCGGCACCCCCTTCCGTTCGCCCTCCAGCCCCCGAAACACGCAGTGCTTCACGTCAACGCTGCATGGGTGCTGAAAGGAGGCGCCCATGAAACAGTCAGTGAACTCAGCGCCGTCCAGAGTGACAGCGCTTGGCGCATCCTCTTCGCCAGTATCCGCCTCCACCCCGACGACGCAGCGGCGAGCGCCGCCGCCCCGCACAACCAGCCGCCCGCTCACGCACGTGAACGCTGCGCCACCGCCGCCATCACAACAGTCCCCGGCATGCGTAGAGCAGGCGGCCTTTGGCGCCAACAGCGGAAGCACGTCGCATACGCATGTGTCCACAGCTGTGGCAGTGGCGCGGCTGATAAGCACACCCACGATACCACCGTGGACACGACAGTCTCGAAACAATGCCTGCGCTGCGTCCAACACCCTCACCACCCCCACGCACTCGTGGAACTGCACGCCAGCAGGCGCCTGCGGACCGTCGTGGCCGCGAAACTCACAGTCCGTGGCTGTGAGCGTTGCCCCGTTCTGAGCCGCGCACGCCGTCATGTCGCCCTTGTAGCGGCCACCCTTCAGCCGCATCCTGCCGGCCGGCGAGTTGACCAGCAGGCACAGCAGCGGGCTCTCGGCGGTGCAGTGCTCCAGCGTGGCACGGCCACCACAGTCGTTCACCCCGACGGAAGCGACCTCGCTCGTGCAAACAAAGCGGCACAGGGTCGCTGCGGCTGCGCTGCCGTCGTCAATCACGAGCGCCCGCGTCTCCGGCACACAGTCGCTCACGGTGCAGCGCTCCAGCTGCAGCCGCCCCCGCGCCTCGCTGCCGGCGGCGCCGCACGCACTGACGGCCACGGGGTCTCTCGGGCCCGGCGCTGACATCCGGAAGTCGCAGTCACGCATGAGCGCCAGAGTGCAGCATCGGGCAAACACACCGTGAACGCTGTCCACGATCTGCACCCCCTGCAGCTCCACCCTGCTGCTGTCGGCATACACTGCGCTGCCGAAGCGTGTCAGCATGCACCCGCGCAGCGTGGCCGCTCCGCGGCGCACGGACACGCCAATCCCGCCGAAGGGGTGGTTGTCCTCGTAGCTGCCTTGCGCCTCGCAGGCCTCCAGCGCCGCATGGCTTCCGTCTTCATTGACGATGACCGGGAACTCGGTCCTGAGGAAGCAACAATCACTCGTTTCAATTGCCGCCCCCGCCTCAACGACGATGCTTGTACGGCAGCGGCGGAATGTGCAGTGGTCGAGGGTGGCTGAAGTGGCCCGGCCGTTCAGCGCGAGGCCGAGGTGGGAGTGCAGAATGGCGCAGGCGCGAAGTGTGACGGCCGCGCCGTGCACGGCGTACATCGTGGACGAGAGGAAGGTGCAGTCCTGGAACGTTCCAGAGAACTGCGGCCCGGCACACATCACGACACCACCTGCACAATGCTTGCTGTCTGCGGGGGTGACCGAGCGGCACGCGCACGGTGCGACGTCGCACGCCAACAGCACTCGCCCCATGGTCACTGTTCTACGAATTTGATCAATTTTGCAAGAGCTCGGACCTTTAAAGGTGGTGTCATGGAAGTGTGCGCCGGCGCCGGCCAGCAGCAGCACCCCCCGCTCCGGCAGCTCCACCGTGCCTCCATGGACAGTGCAGCCCACAGTGGGCGCCCGCCACACGGCACACGAGTTTCCACGCGGAGCCAGGAATGGGGTCTTAGGCCGCAGGGGCGCGGTGCGGAGGCGCAGGCGGTGCACCTTTGGGGAGCACAGGGCTGCCACAAGCCCCTCGACAGATCTTATGCTGATTCCGCCCTGCAGGCTTAGGTGTTGGTAACATGCACACCGAGCTGCTTAAGAGCTGTGTGAATGCAGGCAATCACACCAGCAGGGCCATGCCTCACGCTGAACGCGTCAATACGCACTACACGCAATTGTCGATGGGAGTTGCACTGCAATTTAGTAGGCGCAGGTACGTCGAAGTATGCACGCCAACAATTCTCCCGCGGGGGAGACCGCCGAACACACATGCACGCCATAGTGCGAACTATCATACGAAAGCGTCACAACGCACCAGATCTACGTCTTCAAGCTGCAGACAGGTTTTCATCCTGCAGGTTGCCCCTTCCCATGTCATATCAGCAGACGGGACGTAGTCCCGGACGGCCAGGCCGCTCTGCTCAGGCAGCCAGTCTCCGCAGGTGGAGCATTCGAATGTAGAATCAAATGTTCCATGCAGATAGACTGTGTGTCCACACGCTGGAAGGCGGCATCGTACAGACACCTCGTCGCAGCTAGCCCACGACTCGAACGACATTGACAAAGGACTTCCCTCGCGAAGGCGCCAGCAGTCATCATCCCATCAGTGTCAACTTTACTACATTCACATATAATGCTGATGGGTGTTTCTTGAGAACTGCTGTTGTATGAGTTCACGCAAACAGGCCGTGTTGACCTGCCAAGGGCCGCTGCAGCTATGTAGCTGGTCGACCTTTCCACAACCAGGGCCGTCTCTTGGTACATATGACATGTCAAGGTGGATTTGATTACCGTGGCGACGTCAGTCGACACGCTAAGCCGAACGTTCTGCGTCGCATGTCGCAGGAACGCCTGTGGACGGCAGGAAACATAAGTGGCGGAGTGCATGCGTTGGCATTGTCGCACAGATGCGCCCGCATCATGTTAGTCGTTCAACGTGGTGTCCCACCACACTACTGTACACTGATGGGGAAAAAGTTGCTAGAGGGGAACATCTAGCGCACAATATGTCGACGCCTGCGCGCGGCACAATGTCGGAGTCTTCCAGTGGATGGCACGGCAATCCTTTGATAATGCATTTGATGTCTCCATCTTTTTCTTCGGTTCATGCGCTGCGCATCCTTTTCGCTGCCTTCCTGGGTCCAGAGTCTGGACTCCAGACGTTCTTCGAGAGGTGGGCTTGACCTTGGATCACAAGCCACACCGTCTTGACGTATAGGACCAAATCTCACATCATCTCACTGTCCTCTCAATTTGCGAGTTGATGATGGAGCGAGCAAGTCTGCCGCAGGAAAGCACGGCATGCCGCGCCTATGCCATATCATCGCCCCGTCCGTCTCGAAAGATCTGTCGCCAGCGGAGTCGCCTCTGTGACTGATCTGCGAGGCATGATCTGCAGCAGTACGTGTCCTCCGGCAGAGCCCTACTGCAAAGCTTGCCTAGCGGGCAAGGGATGCTTCCTGCTCAACAGTGCGGTATCAGTCGCGCCGTACAAGCCATGGTGATGCATCCCATCTAGTACGTGAACTGAGCCCCAGAGGCTGATGTTTGGTGTTTAGCGCTGGACTCATCCCTTCTTGCACGCTACGTGGCTGAATTCCTTGCAGGTGGGTACAGACGTATTGCTGCACTCCCATGAGGACACAACACAGACTGTCCGCATCCTGCGCATTGCGACAACATGAGCATACCTGCATACATCGCGTGATGGTACCCCTGCGTCTGCAGTCGTGACCAGTGCTCTACATTTCCGTTTTTCCCCGAAGAGTTTCTGGCTGGACATTTTCACAATCGAGCGGTACTGCACCACTGAGGGACAGCTGCCAGCGGGATGCGCTCGCTGTGTCTGGAGAATGTAGGATGTGGCAGCTTATTTTCAGCGGCGAAAACCGTTGGGGTTTTTTAATTCTGGCGGCATCTTCAGAAAGATTTTCTGTTTTAGCGGGAAAACCGGCGGGTTGTAAAGCACTGGCCATGACTGGACCGGCGTGCCATGCTTCTCCAGTGCTATATCAAGATAGCGAGACCCATGCATGGCCTGTGTGCCTGTCAGGTGTCGGACAGCGGCGCGGCCCTCCTCCTGCACGTCATCGCCGGACAGAACCATGACAGGTTCTGACGCAGCGACAGGTTGGTGTGTTGCTCCCCACTCGGGCGTGAACAGCGTTTCAAGAGAAGCTTGATGCAAGTCCACATGAACATCTTATGTACCCATCAAACTGTGTGTGCAGAATGTGCCCCGGCAGCCACTGTAGACTATGTGCATGCCATGCTGAAGTGTACATTGACTGGTATGGGCAAGCATCAGGGTGTCGGCCATGCTTTCAAGGAGGTACAGCTGTGAAAGCAGGGGAAGCGGCAGGGCAGCGGCAGTGTGTATTGGGGCGGGAAGTGTGCAACAAGTCCGGTGTGCTGCCGGCACAACGAGCCGAGGAACGCACGGCATATAGACTTGCTCACAGCCAGATCTCAAGATATGCATGTGTACAGCGCTTCCTGGCAACACAAGCTACAGATACTTCTCACAACTGAGGCGATCGGCGGATACGTGCGTCCATGGCACAGCCAACACTATGCCCCACCACTCCAGCGCCCGTCGCAGCAGAACTCCCCCTGTGGCCACTGCCTGCAATGCATTTTACATTGGCAACACCTCCACCCCTTGGAACAACTCCGCACTGTCCCCTGCCATTGGGTATGGCACGCACAGCGCGTTCTTTAACGCTCCATGCCGCGACCCGGATATGCCGACGCCGCACCCGACCGCTCTGCAGCGCTCAAAGCTGCAACCATCTCTTTTGACATCTATCAAGAAACCATGACCACAGTCACGCGCGGTCACCCCGTCCGCCTTGAGGCGACCGAGTATGTTCATCCTCACTCCCGCGACAGAGCACCGCGCCACCTCGCAGTCGGCCATCGCCAACCGCACAACTGCGCCCTCATGCGTGCACCGCGGCACTGCCGCCAGGGCGCCGCCGCGGCCTCCCGCCAGCGCCGCCGCAGCTGCTGACCGCATCGCAAGCTGCCCGCTCATCCCGCAGACCTCACATGGACCCTGCTGGAGATCCAAGATGGTCCCAACGGCCACGCCGGTCCGGCAGCCGGAGATGCAGCCGCCCTTGATCCGGGCGTTGATAGGGCCTGTGAGGAGCACCCCAGTCTCGACAGCGGCAACATCGCAGCGCACGACAGCGACATCCGCCGCGGCGTCCGTAGCCCATACACCCGTCTCAGCGCTGCTGAGGACCGAGTCGACGAGCTTGATCACCGTGAGGCGGCCGCCGTGCCAGGGGGCAGCCGGCAGAGTCACGCAGGCGCGCCGCGCCTGCAGCGTGACACGCTTCGCGGTGAACACGCCGCCGGTCGCAAACACATGCACGGCGACCTCCGCGTCCGTCACGCGGCAGTCCTGCGCCGCGAGCTGTGCCTGGCCACACACCACAAAGCCGTGGTCACAGGGCCCCGCCACAGATGAGTCCACGATCGAGACAGAGGCGTGCTCCTGCGCCTCTATCGCGGCGTACGCCTTGCCACGGAATCGGCAGCGGCGGACGGCACACGCTGCCGTACCGGCCGCAGCGATTCCGCATGCTTTCGCCCCTGCGCCGTGAAACCTGCAGTCCTCGACTGACACCTTCCCCATCACTGCGAGACCGAGGCCGTCTTCACTGACCACCGAGAGATCACAGTCACTGACGCTCACCTCCGCTCCATCGCGTGTGACCTCGACAGCCACGTCAAAACCCGAGACAGAGCAGTGCCGCACCGACGCATGCATACAACTCATCGACATGCCCGCGTCACTTTTCTCACCGTGCCTGCGGTCCCCCGCTTTCTGCAACGCCTCCACCTCGGGGGTCCTCGTCGACCCGGCCTCCAGCCTCCGGAACACGCAGCGTTCCAGGTCGGCCCTACATGGGTCCGCAAAGTCCGCACCATACACACAGTCAGTGCACTCCACGCCGTCGAGCGTCACGACGTTCGGAGCATTCTCGAGATTCCCTGTCTCCACCACGATGACACAGCGGCGCACGCTGCCGCCGCGGACGCTCAGCCGGCCGCTCAAGCACATGAAACCCGCCCCGCCCTTTTCATCGGAAGACTCACTGCAAGGCAGCCAACGCGTGGACCCTGGCGTCAGTAGCGTCCGCACGTCATATATGCACGTGTTCACAGCGGTCACTGTGGCCTGTACCACAAACACACCCATGCAGCCGCCGTGGATGCTGCAGCTGCTGAGCCAGGCCTGAGTCGCTTCTCCCACGACAGCCACGACCCCAACAAACTTCTGTGGCTTGCCTGAAGCACGGCGTGGCAGATCATCACGACCTAGAAACTCGCAGGCAGTGGCTGTGAGCTTCGCGCCGTGCTCGACAGCGCACGCCGACATGCCCCCCTCGTAGCGGCCACCTCTCACCCGCAACCTCGCGTTTGCCGCGGCCAGCAGGCACACCTGCTGGCTTATGCCGGTGCAGTGCTCCAGCGTCAAACAGCCGCCACTGCCGAACGCCCCGACCGACGCGACATCATTCGCGCAGTCAAAGCGGCACAGCGTCGCAGCCGCCACGGTGCCGTCGTCGATAATCAGCGCCCTCGCCGACGGCAGGCAGCCGCGAACGGTGCAGCGCTCGAGCTGAATGCGCACGCTCCCCTTGCTGTCCCCGTAGTCGAATGCTGCGACCGCTGCAGGGTCTGGCGTGCTGGGCAGCGTCATCCGGATGGTGCAGTCTCGCAGGACTAAGCGGGTGCGGGTTTTCATCAGCACCCCCTGAGAGCAGTGCACGATCTGCATCCGCTGCACCTCCACCATGCTGCGGTCGAGGTCAACAGCAGTGCAGAAGTTCTTCAGGGAACAGCTCCGCAGTGTGGCCGTGCTGCGGCGCACGGTCACCCCGGTGTCGCCGCCGAAGTCTTCAACGGAGATACTGCCCCACACTGTGCAGCTCTCCAGCGCAACATGGCTGCCGACTTCATTGACGATGATCGCAAAGTCCGTCTTCAAGAGGAGACAGTGGCTGCAGTAGGCTGTTGCGCCAGCCTCGACGATGACGCTGGTGCGGCAACGGCGGAATGTGCAGTCGTTGAGGGTGGCTGAGGTGGCCTGGCCGTTGACAATGAGGCCAAGACGGCATTGACGAAAGGTGCTGCTGCGGAGAGTGACTGTCGCGCCGTGCACGGCGTACACCGTGGTTGAGTGGAAGGTGCAGTTCTGGAACGTTCCGGAGGACTGTGGCCCGGCACATATGACAATGCCCCCTGCAGCATGCATGCCCTGTGTAGCGCTCGTCCAGCATCACGTGCGATTGCATGCAACAGCCGGAACCAGGAGCATGGAATCGATCGAGCTCGGACCTTTGAAGGTGGTGCCGTGGAAGTGTGCGCCGGCGCCGGCCAGCAGAAGTACCCCCCGCTCCGGCAGCTCCACGGTGCCGTCATGAACGGCGCAGCCGAGAGTGGCCGCTCGCCACACAGCAAACGAATTGCGGCGCGCCTTCGGCAATGGGGAGCAGGGACGCAGGGCCGCCGTGCGGAGGTGCAGGCATTGCAGTTTCGGGGAGCAGAGGGCCGCCACGAGGTCATCGATGGCTTCGATCCTGGCACAGTTCTGCATACAGTGCACCGTATGGTACGCTTTGACCACATGGATCGAGCACAGGGAGCAGAACATTCATGTCTGGCGGCAAGCACAAAGTTCAAGCAAGTGTGTGTGCAATACTGCCTACATGGTTGAACATGTACACAGTCCGAATCTGCCCCAATGGCTGCAGCTTGGCTTTGAACATGCAGTCCACCACAAAGGAGCTGTAGTGCGCTGCACATGTGGTTCGCCCTCAACACGATGACCAGGACTTCACGCAGACACATGTGAATCTTCCGTCTGAGTTCATGTATTTTTCGTCAAAGAGGAGGCGCGCAAATGTCACCGTTGCTCCCGCAAAGGCCATGGGTACATGAGCCTGGTTCCACATGGACCAGCCCATGTGGTCGCCATGGTGCTGCACAGCGCATTAAGTACGTCGTGGCGCACCGCATTGTGACTCTGCACGTTTAATCTAGTTGTTTTGTTGCAGGTGGCGCCTTGCCATGTCAAATCTGGCGTCGGGACGTAATCCCGGATGGCGAGGCCGCTCTGCTCAGGCCGCTCTTCTACACAGATGGGGCATTCAAAGCTCGCATCGGCCGAAGCAACAAGATCGATTGTATGTCCGCATGACGGAAGACGGCACTTTACAGGCGCATCAGCACTGCCAGCCCACGACTCGAACGACATGGCCTATTCCGCGGAGGAGTGAACTCACTCGACAACCCACATTTTGTCACGACTACCACCTATAAGATCAAGGCATACTTGAAACGGCGCAATCGCAGTCGATGCGATGGGCACGAGACATGCCGTTGCATGGTTCAACGTCGATGGACCAACCGGTGTGATCTTGACGACCTGTCAGCCGGACACTGGTCAACTCAGGTACAGCCAGGGCCATCGCCAGGTACAAGCATGGGTCTAGTTATAGCCATAGTCGAGGCTGTGTTGTTCATCCGCTCGAGGTCTGCTGGCATGCCAAAATTCGTATGCGCTGCCTGGCATATCGCGGGAGATGAACCCGTCAAACCACTGAGCTCGGAACTTTGCATGGCGAACCACCAGAGCAGACTGCATCCGAACATCAACACAACAAGAGCAGTCGACTTATGCGGCGGAGCATGAAATTTTCCGGTGCAACGATGGAGATCTCTACCCAGTATTTGCCATAGCATCGATATCACTGCGCTGCGCAGCAGCCACAGCGTAGCTGCATCTGCAATAACACCATCCTAGATACAGGCGTGCAGATCAGCGTTGCAATGACACACGCAACACTCCAGTCACCTTCTTTGAAGCCACAGCAGGGCAGGCCGTAACAGCACATCGCAGATGGATGCTGAGGCTATATATCCGGTTGTCAAAGAACCGATGAACTATCTTCGGCGCAGCTTCCTTCCTCGACGTCGCCCCCAAGGCTACCAGCTGCCATTGCCTCATTATCGCTGGGCGCCACCTGCTCTGCAGAAGAATCCATCACTTCGCTGGGCATGGGGCCGTGTCTTCGAATATTTGCATACCAGGGCCACCTGTGTGACACCACGGTGGTCCTGCAAGGCCACTGCATCGCAGTGCGCAGCAGAATATCGCCACTACGTCCCTGTACCCGACTTGCCTTCGACTCGGCATCTCGTAAGAGCTCTCCCCTGCTATGGACGCCAAACCAGCCGCTGGTTTGCTAATACTTAATTCCACAGTTCAAGCGTGTGAAGGTAGACGTGTCACCCGCCATGCCGTCAAGTTCCCGAAACACCGCTGCAGCGACGGTTCCCGGGTAGCAGGGTCGGATCAGTAGCGCTGTGCAAAGCCAGAGCTGGCCAGAATTTCGTATCGAAAGACTCGGGAGGCTGCTGCAACTCAGGCAGCGCTGGGCTGAGCGCCAGGATGGGCCGGTCACATGCCATGTCAACTGCTCAACAGCGGATGTGCAGTCGTTCTCGTGTATGTGTCTTAGTGCCGTGCCCCATCAGGAATGCTACAGGAAAACGTGTCCGGACATGAGCCGCATCCCAGGGCTCTCACGGCAAAAGATACTGCTTCACGGACAGCCGAGGCGCTGGTCTGCTGGAGTGCGTTTCAGTCGGCAGCACATGCAGGAGCCTGGGCTCAATGACTGACTCGGAGTGGAATTTACGACACGTATCTGATACATCATATGCGCATGATGATCAAGTCTGTCACGATGGAAGCTGTATAACCCGGGCAATCGGTGGAAAGCAGTCGCCCCTTGCACCGGCACAGCGGTCGCCACGCATACCTGCCGCCAAACTGTCGTCACGCATGCCACCCCCCCGCCGGCTATGGGCAATGCCCGCAGAGCCCTCCCTTTGGCACCACCGCCACCCCATGCACCGGCTCCGCACCGTCGTCGTCATGAGCGTGCTCTGACACCCCTCGGCAGCGGTCCCGCACGCCGACGCCGCACCCCACCGCTCTGCAGCTCTCGAAGCTGCAGCAGTGAGTGAAATCGAAGCAGAACCCGTGACCGCAGCCGTCCGCGGTCACCCCGGACGCCTTCAGGCGGCCAAGCACGTGCACCCGCACCCCTGCGGTCGCGCACCGCGCCACCTCGCAGTCCGCCATCGTCAACCGCGCAATCGCGCCCTCGTGCGTGCACCGGGGCGGTGCCGCGCAGCCCCGGCCGCGGCCCCCCGCCAGCGACGCCGCTGCTGCTGCCTGCACGGCGTGCTCTCCACCGAGCCCACAGACCGCGCAGGGGCCCTCAAGGTCTACGATCGCGCCAACAGCCACGCCGATGTCACCGCCGGAGATGCTGCCGCCCTTGATGCGGGCCTTGACGGGGCCGGCGAGAAGCACCCCCGTCTCCGCGGCGTCAACACTGCAGCGCAGCACGGTGACGTCCGCCGCGGTGTCCGCAGCCCAGATGCCCGTTTCACCGCTGCTGAGCACCGAATCGACGAGCTTCACCACCGTCCGGCGGCCGCTGAGCCAGGGGGACGCGAGCAGGTTCACGGAGGCGCTGCGCCCCTGCAGCTTGACGCGCTTCGTGGTGAACACGCCGCCGGGAGCATGCACATGTGCCGCGATCTCCGCGCCGTCGACGCTGCAGTCCTGCGCCGCGAGCCGTGCCGTACCATTCACCACAAACCCGTGGGTGCAGGGGCCAGTGACGGTGGAGCCGAGGACTGTGGCAGAGGCCTCATCGAGCACATGTATCGCCGTAAACGCCCCGCCGTCGAAGCGGCAGCGGCGGACGGCGCACGTCGCCGCCCCGGCCACGGCGATGCCGCATGCTTTAACCCCCGTGGTGTGGATCGCACAGTCCTCCACCGACAAATCCCCCGCCACCAGAAGACCCATGCCGTCTTCTTTGACGACTGACAAGTCACAGTGTTGGACGCTCACCCGTGCGTCAGGCCGGGGCATGTGGAGGGCCCCCGGAAACCCCGAGATGGAACAGTGCTGCAGCGATGCATGCTGGCAGCGCAGCGAGACGCCGGCGTCACTCCTCGACCGGAGCCTGCGCTTCGCCGCCGTCCGCAACGCCTGCAGTCCCACTGCCCCCTGCTGCTCATACTCACCCCTCAGCCCCCGGAACGCGCAGCGCGTCAGCTCGACCGTGGTTGGGTGCGCAAAGTCGGCACCACACGAACAGTCGGTGACCTCGACGCCGTCCAGCGCCACAGTACTTGGAGCAACATCGACATGCCCTGATTCCACCCCGATGATGCAGCGGCGCACGCTGCCGCCCCGCACGCTCAGCTTGGAGCTTAGGCACATGAAACCGGCCCCCCCCCTGTCATCGCATGCGTCATCGCACGGACCCCACAGGGTGGCCCCCGGCGTCAGCAGCGTATGAACGTCATATATGCACGTGTTCACGGCGGTCACTGTGGCCTGAACCGCAAACACACCCATGACGCCGCCGTGGATGTTGCAGCCGCTGAGCCAGGCCTGAGTCGCTTTTCCCACGACAGCCACAACCCCGACAAACTCGAGCGGTGTGCCACAAGCACGGCCTTGCGGACCATCACCGCCGCGAAGTTCGCAGGCAGTGGCTATGAGCTTCGCCCCCCCTTGGGCCGCACACGCCGTCGTCCCCCCCGCATAGCTGCCACCCTTGAGCCGCAGCCTCCCGCCTGGCGAGGCGACCAGCAGGCACACCTGCGGGCTCTCGCCGGTGCAGTGCTCCAACGTAAAGCAGCCACCACCGCCGATTGCGCCCACCGCCACGATGTCGTTCGAGCACGCGAAGCGGCACAGTGCCGCAGCCGCGATGCTGCCGTCATCAATGACGAGGCCCCGCGCCGCGGCCACGCAGTCGCGCACGGTGCAGCGCTCGAGCGCCAGGCGCACGCGGCCCTCGCCTCCAGCGGTGCCGATCGCTGCGACAGCGGCAGGGTCCGTCACGCCGGGCAGCGTCATCCGGAAGTCGCAGTCGCGCAGCACCGCACAGGTGCCGCGCCTCGTGTTCACGCCCCGATGGCAGTTCGTGATCTTCACATCATGAACCTCCAACACGCACCGGTCCGCGTCGACGGCTGTGCAGAAGTTCTGCAGCAGGCAGCTCCGGAGCGTGGCCGTGCCGCGGCGCACGGACACCGCGTCTTCGCTGACCGGGTCTCCAGCGGAGACACCGCCGCTGAATGTGCAGCTCTCCAGCGCAGCAACGCTGCCGCCTCCGTTGACGATGACCGCGAACTCGCTGCTCACGAGGTGACAGCGGCTGCTTTCAAGGCTTGCGCCATCCTCGACGATGATGCCGGTGCGGCAGTGGCGGAGGGTGCAGTTGTCGAGGGTGGCTGAGGTGGCGCCGCCGCTGAGCGTGAGCCCGATGTGCGATCTCCAAATGCCGCAGTCGCGGAGGGTGACGGCCGCGCCGTGCACGGCATAGACTGTGGTGGAGAGGAAGGTGCAGTCCCGGAATGTTCCGGAGTACTGCGGCCCGGCGCACATGACGACGCCCCCTGCAGCATGCATGCACATTGTGTCGGGAGAAGAAACCAATAACAATACTGAAACGAAACACGTGTCTCGACATCATGGCTGCGCACACGAATGGCAACACACTCCAGCACTGTGAGCATGGAGCTGGGTCAAGGGTGTGACCGTGGATCGCATGAGAGCTCGGACCTGTGAAGGTGGTGCTGTGGAAGTGTGTGCCGGCGCCGGCCAGCAGCAGCACCCCCCGCTCCGGCAGCTCCACGGTTCCGGCATGGACGGCGCAGCCCGCTGTGGCCGCCCGCCACACGGCAAAGGCATTCCTTCGCGGCTTTGGCAGAGGGGTCTGAGGCCGCAGGGGCGCGGTGCGGAGGCGCAGGCGGTGCACGCTCGGGGAGCACAGGGCCGCCACAACGCCCTCTAGACATGAGATGCTGCCACCACTCTGCATCCAGTTGTCCACATTAGTACTTGATACTGGACACTAGCTCAGCAAGTCTGGGGGGTCTGGAAATCTAGTGGTATGGCGGCCATATCACTGGATCGTCACACAGGAACTTGACTTCTCGTGGCAAGCACACCGACCATGCTTAGCTGGTATGCCTATGTGGATTTACACACATGGTCAAAGTAGAGTCGCTGCCACCTGGCTGGGCTCTGAGAGCTCAGCACACCACCTGGCCCATTTAGTGCCTCACCAGTGGCATGTTGATGCAAACATCACGCGAATACAGATAGACGATTGGAACCCATACGTTAGTCATTGGACTGAGAAAACATGCACGTGCTAACCGCAGAGTGGCTCCCTCGACTGTCCTTACGTCCAAGAGGCTTTTGTCAAATGTGGTCGCCATACTGCTGAGCAGGGCATGAAATGCGTAGTAGCGCACCTCGTACTGTTTTGTATCATGTAGGCTACATGTATCCTGGCAGGTTGCCCCCTTCCACGTCAAATTGGCTGTGGGGACGTAGTCCCGGGTGGCTGGGCCGCTCTGCTTAGGCTGCTCCTCTCCGCAGGTGGAGCATGCAAAGCTTGATTCAACTGGAGCAGGAAGGTGGACTGTATGTCCGCATGATGGAAGGCGGCAACGCACAGGCGTGTCAGCGTTGCCAGCCCACGACTCGCATGACATAGGAGACGGACTTCCGCGGAGCAGTGCTGTCACTCAGCAGTACACGAATTGTCGCTCCCGCCAAGCCACACACAAATATATATTCAAATCACAGTACATGCTGTCTGCACGGCAAGTGCTGTTGCACGATGCACTGCCGATGAGACACCGGGTTTGACCTGCACATGCCGTCAGCCACACACGGCTCCAGACTGCCACAGCCAGCGTCAGTGTATGTAAAGATTATAGCGCAGGTTGCGTTGTTCATCGTGATCGGATCTGGGGGTACGCATGAAGTCGAAGGTACCGCGTGGCATGGTGCGCAAAACAAAATGCGTCCCCCACAAACTCGGGACCTGGCATGGCGATTACATCCGTCCGACCGCATCGCTGCACTGCGACGCAGCCACGGAGCTGCAATAGCAGTATGTGTATGGACATGCGTTCGAATTGCTGCACCGACATAGGCCGTCCTATGGTCACTGCGGCCTGCATGCAGCGCTGTCCTGCCATGCTTTCGTAGCACTGCGGGACGGCTTGCCAATGGTAGCACAATGCATATTGATTCTCAAGCTCGCTTTCTACATGGCATCCTACTGACGAGGCAGTTTGTGTCCTCTGTGTCGCATCCGTTGCAGCGTTGATCGCTGGGAGTCGACAGGGCCTGAGACGAGCCATCCTGTTCATGGGCGTGGGGCCACATCTTTACGCACTCGAAAATGGTGTCTCTGAGGACTCCTGCTTTCCATGCGCAGGGGCCAGCAGGATACCACGGTGTCCCATCACCCGACTTGCAAGCGACTGGGCGTCACGCAGGAGCTCTTGCCCGCTACGGCCGTCAGATAAGTCGCTACTGCTCCAAAACATGCCTCGAATCTCAGTCATTTGTTGTGTATGGTATACGCCTCACTCACCAGCCGGGAAAATGGCCCGAAGCATCGCTGCAGAGCAGCAGTGTCTTGTCAGCAGAAGCTTCAGCATGGCTGTATAAATGAAGGCTACACAGTTTGTTAGGCTGCTAGTTTCCTAGAGGCTGCTGGCAGCGTTTACGTGCTGGGCTGAACACCAGAATGCACCTGGTGCGTGCCATGTCAACTGCTGAACAGGAGAGGTGCTGCCATTGCTGTAGGCATGGTATGTGTGTATCGGTACTCTGTCTTCCCTCGAGGCTGCTACAGGCACAAATCGCAGCGATACCTGTGTACACATCTGCAGAAAGGAGTTCTTGCGCAGCGCTCACAGCATGTTCTTACAGCAACCTTACAACGATGTACCATGTTGATTACCAAACCTACAGGTCTCGCGACAGAGGCTTCCGGGACCTCTGCCATGGCCAGAGAAACCTCTAGGTGTCAACGGCCGTTGCGCACAGCCCGCCCGCTGCACACAGCCCGGGTTTTCTGTACGTGATGGTTGTGGCGTGCGTGGGTGTCTGGGTGTGTGCTTGGTCTGCTTGCTTCGTTCGTGGTGCTGCCCGCCATTCCACCTTTCTCCTTGTAACACACAGCCCGGCCGGTCGCCTCACGCGTCCGTCACAGCAGACACAGGGGGCAGAGGCAGGTGCGTCCGTCACAGCAGCTTGCATGCGCTCCTGTGGCCAAGCGGTAGCGCCGTATGCAGCCAACGATCTCCAGTGGTTCAACAGAACCCACCAGACTGCTGCACAAGTCGGTCGATAGACGCAGGGCTCCGCACCGGCATACGCCAGCTGTGTTCCACATCTGGCTTCCTGATCTGCCAGCTGTGTCCGACATGGACCGCACGGTGGGGTCTCCTCTCCTCCCTGGACAACACATCACTGATGGTCACTGCACTGTAGGCAAATTTCCAGGTATGTTGGTGTACATGAAGACATGAGCTGCCCTGCATGCCATCTTCTCGCACAAAGCTGTACCACCAAACATGATGTGCTGCACATGGTCAAAACAACCGCCGGTGGCATAAGAGCCCCGCTGCCAGCCCCACTTCACAGGCTCCGCTACCAGCCCCACTTCACTGCCTCCCCCCGCGGGTGATGCCAGCGTTGGTCGTTCATGCACTTGCGATGTCGGCCCGCATGCCACATCCGTTTCGGCGCACACAAGACCCGCATGGGCCTGCTGTGCGCTGCAAGGGCAGCGTTTTAGAGGCAGGACTGCAGCACGTACAGAGCCCGGGACACCCGAGCTCGCGACGCCGTCGTTCGCTCGCTCGCCACGGATCTACCCTGTGTCACGAGGTCAACATACAGTGCTGAGGCAGGTAGCACCGCGGTGTCCGTGCGTGTCTACACGATCACCACCGAGACATACAAGTCACAGCCGGCACTCCCACACAGAACAACAATGCAATGGGGCTATGTTGCCATGTGGCGTCCAAGGTTGCCCATCACGGCGTCAGCACTGCAAGGCCGGACCGCCCGTGTGCAGCGAACTGCGCCCCCCCGACCCCGACCATTCCTCGCGCACACCCGCCATGATCAGGCTCACCGTGGCACAGCCCCTCCTGGAATCCCCCCGCCGCTGACAACCTGTACTTCACGCGACAGGGCAGGGGCGGCAAACGCCACAGCGAAGGCAGGTTGTGTATAGCAGCATAAGGTGCTGGCACTACAATGGCCGAGGATGCTGTGGGTGGTTACAAGGGTTTTTCAAACTGCAGTGGAGATGGTGTAGCGTAAACGACAAGTTTCACCGCCCAAACCGTCAGCATGAAAATCATAGTTATATGGACGCGTTCTAGTGGCTGCTGTAGCCTACTGCGCAGAGGGTCCAGTAGCTGAAGCAGTACACCCGCAACTCTGGCGTGCCAGCAGCAACTCACAGGAGTTACAGCAAGTTGGCTCACCAAGGGGTGAGCAACCAGGGTGAGCGATGGGCTGAGGACATGTGAATTTGATGAAACGAGCCCTAAATGGAGCGCGGATTGGCCTCGCAGGTAGTGTAGTTCCTGCTGAATTCATAGATGTCGCTGTGGTGCAGAACGGGCATGTTTTGGCAACGTTATGGGTGCGTATGAATGTGAGGCATCACGACGAAACATCTGTAGTTTGTCCCACGGTGGCCACGGAGCTCCGTTCTGAGTAGCCCGAGTTACGTACAAATTCCTCACCGGTGCTCAGATGCGACGAGCCGTTCCATGCGCGCGTGTTCTGGCTGACAGTCGTCTCTGGTGTTTGGTATATTATAATAATTATTATAATGCTCCTTACAGCGAGCCTTTGTTCCATGTTGTTCACAGCGCATTACGTCAACAGACGGCTTCGTGGACGACTAGATGAGTTTGTTTTGCAGTATTGACAGGCTTGGCTCCGATAGCATCCGGCAAGTCGCTGAATGTGCGTGCTAGTGGCTTCCTGTCTCAGCGCGGACATGCACGGTGGGACGTTGGTCCTGCGTCCGTCGCGAGCTGCGACGGCAATTCGTAAATACATTTCAATTGGGAGGGTCTATGACCAATCTTTATTGTGATCGTAGTCGCACTTGTAGCAGGGTCTCTGTTGGGTGAACGTCATGGATTCGGAGACGGTAGCCATTGTAAACTCCGGGCGCACCGTCAGCGGAGCGCAAAAGAAAATGGTGCGATTATCTGTGTACATGCTTGAGAATATGAGTCCTCATGTTACGGCAGCGCTGGTTGCTGGCTCCTGTTGTATAGACTGCCTCCAGTCGCGACCGATGTCGGTTACCGCATAGCGAGTTGTGCCCGTGTATTTGCAGCTATTTATATTCGATGCTGCGTATGTGCGATCCTGCTGTCTCACCTACGTCTTTCGGCGTGTGCAGCTGCACACGCCATGCATACATGCCATGCATGGTGTGCACAGTGCTGGCACTGCATGCATGGTGCCATACCATGCATGGTGTGACTGGGCGGGATGCTTGCCCAATACGTGAGTGTCGGGACTGGAAGCAGCCGTCATTGTCCACCTGGCTTGGCACAGAAGGATGGCCTGTGACTCGCCTACCGTCGTCCGGAGGGTGTGTCTATAGGTGGACTACTGCTTCGGCACGCGTAATCCCGGTCGTCCAGAGACGTCACTCGTCCAAAAAGGGACATGTCTAAATACATGCAGAAACACTTTATTTAACAGACCTGATTGGGAAGGTGGCGCTGTGATGAGGCCTGTGGCCAGAGGCGTTGCTTGTGTTTGTATGCATGGCTAGGATTTGGTCAGCCAGCATGCATGCACGCATCTGCGGCTGCGCACAGGGCGATTGCAGACCTGCAATACATCGACTCAGAACCCTGAGCTGCGGTCATGATCTCATGCATGGGAGAAGTTGCAAGACTCACTAGCATGTACTGCACGGTCACATGTGAAACATGCTCACCACGCAGCTCCACGTGGCTGGTTACAGCAGGCATTCACAATGACAGGGAGGGCACCTAGCAGATGCATGTCGGGCTCGGCAGGGCCCCTGCAAGACACTTTCTCTAGCACACCCGCCGCAGCCGTTCTGGCGCCCCCTGCCACTGGCCCCTGCACCCGCGCCGGTCATATCGGCAACAACTCCACGCCCGGGATGGACACTGCAGTGAACACTTTTTCAGGCAAGGTGCCTGGCATAGACGTTGGATTAAAGGCCGCACAGGTTTCGTCACGCCAGTCTTGCACACCCGCCTGGCACCCGATCGCTCTGCAGCTCTCAAAGCTGCCGAGATCATCATGGACATCCATCACGAAGCCATGACCGCATTCGCGCGCAGTCACCCGGGACGCCTCGAGGCGGCCGAGGGTGCTCACATGCACGCCGGCGAACGCGCACCGCGCCACCTCGCAGTCGGCCATGGCCAACTGCGCCAATGCGCCCTCATGCGTGCAGCGCGCCGCCACCGTGGGACCACTGCCACTGCCTTGCGCATGACCGCGCGCCGCCGCGGATGCAGTTGCAGCCTGCCGGGCTTGCTGCATGCTCAACCCGCAGACGATGCAGGGGTCTTCATCAAGACGGAGCAACGTGCCCAGCATCACGCCGGTCTGACAGCCCGAGATGCTGCCGCCGTTGATCTCGGCCGTCACCGGGCCCGTCAGAATCACCCCGGCCTCGGCCGCGGCGACACTGCAGCGCAGAAGAGTGATGTCCGCCGCGGCGTCCATGACCTGCACGCCTGTCTTGGCGCCGCTGAGAACCGAGTCGATGAGGGTCACGACCCTGCGGAGGCTACTGTGCGGTGCAGTTGGTAGGCGCACGTTGATGCGGCCCGCGTGCAATGTGACGCGATTCGCATCCAACACCGCCCCGCTCCCGGCCACGAGCACGGCGATGTCCGCATTGATGATGCAGCAGTCGCTCGCCGAGAGCCGCGCCTGGTCACGGAGCACTACGCCTCGGCGACATGGCCCGGCCGTGGAGTCCAGGACTGAGACACACGCGTCGTCCTGCGCATCTATAGCGGCAAGGGCAGCACCCTGGAAGCGGCAGCGGCGGACGTCGCACTTGGCCGCATCAACCGCGACAATGCCGCTTTGATGCTTGTCGCCCGTGCTGTGAACCTTGGAGTCCTCGATTGCCACCTTCCCCGCCACAAGCACGCCCATGCCCCCAGCGTTCAGAACTGCTACGTTGCAGTGTTGAATGCTGACGGCTGTGACGTCCTCCGCAACGCTCACGCCATCGGAGAATCCTGAGACAGAGCAGCGCTGCACTGATGCATGCCGGCAGCGCAGAGAGACACCACAGCACTGATTCGTGTTGTTGCGAACCTGCGCTGTCCTCAGAAGTGCCACAAGCCCCGGATCCCCCTGCCGACCTTCCTGAAGCCCCTGGAACACGCAGCCCACGAGGTCAGCCCGACCTGGGTGTGAAAAGTCGGCACCAAACACACAGTCAGTGACGTGCACGCCATCCAGCGTCACATAATCGGCCTCGACTCCAGCAGTACCCGACTCGACCCCGATGACGCAGCGGCGCACGCTGCCGCCCCGCACAGTCAGCCGGCTGCTCACGCACAAGTACCCCGCGCCACCGCTGCTGACCCCGATCTGGGAGCGCTGCTCAGAGCGGCAGAACGCTGGTGGGAACCGCGACTGCGCGCCGTTTACGCATACATTCACGGCAGAAACCGTGGCTTCACACATCAGCACGCCGATGATGCCTCCATGGACGCTGCAGCCGCTGAGCCGCCCCTGTGCGTCCACAAGCGTCACCACCCCAAACTCAGCAAAACTGTGCCCGCCGTGTTCTCTCGGACCGTCCTGACTGCGAAATTCGCAGCCAGTGGCTGTGAGCTGCGACCCGAGCTGCATGATGCACGCTGTCGTTGCACCCTTGTAGACACCACCCTGTACCCGCAGCCGACCGTCCGGCGAGGCCACTACCAAGCATGGCTCCTGGCTCTCACAAGTGCAGTGGGCAAGTGTAGCATGGCTTCCACTGACGATCTCGATTGCAGCGAGATTACTGGAGGCGGAGAAGCGGCACAACGTCGCAGCTGCTGTGCTGCTGCGGGTCAAAGCAACAGCCGAGGCGGCAGCCCCACACTCGCGCACGGTGCAGCGCTCGAGCTGTAGGAACACGCGGCCCCCGCTGCCAGCGCCGCCACAGGCGGCAATGGCAACGGGGCGTCTCGGACTGGGTATGCTCATCTCGACGCTACTTTCACGCATCACCGCATGGGTGTGTCGCCGCATGCACACCCCGCCAACGCTGTCCGCGATCTGCACCCCCTGCAGCTCCACCCTGCTGTGGGTGGCATGGAATCCGTTGTAGAAGCTCGTCAGCTGGCAATTCCGCAGAGTGGCGACGCCGTGGCGGACAGTCACCCCAGCCTCGCCCAAGGGATCATGAGCATCGAAGCCGCCTCGGACGTCACAGCGCTCCAATGCCGCATGGCACCCGGCTTCATTGAGAGTGATTGCGAATTCTGTCCTCAAGAGGTCACATCCGCTCATTGCCAGCTCCGCGCCGGCCTCGGCGACGATGCCGGCGCGGCAGCGGCGGAATGTGCAGTCGGTGAGAGTGGCCGAGGTGGCGCCGCCGCTGAGCGTCAGCCCGATGTGAGCGTGACGAAAGACGCTCCGGCGGATGACGGCGGCCGCGCCATGCACGAGGTAAACACTGGTGGCATGGAACGTGCAGTCCTCGAACGTTCCGGAATACTGCGGACCGGCGCACATGATGTTGCCCCCTGCAGCACTCACGGACTGTGTTACATGGACCACGTCGGGGAGGCAGGCAGCACCGCCAAGACAATGAGCATGTGGACACCAACACCACCGTTCGCCATCAGCTTGTGCCGGCACAGCAGGATGACGAAGCCCATGGCTGTCACAGCGGCATGGCCGTGGTGTGCCGGACGACCGCTGCAGTGTGTCTCCGGCGTCACCGCGGCACATAGCAAGGGCTACAGGGCTCAAGGTAGTGCACAGTAACGTGTGTGTATAGCCATTGCAAGGAGGCAGATGTGGGCCCGGACCTGTGAAGGTGGTGCCGTGGAAGTGTGCGCCGGCACCGGCCAGCAGCAGCAGCCCCCGCTCCGGCAGCTCGACAACACCAGCGTTGACAGAGCAGCCGACAGTGACCGCCCGCCACACCGCGAAGGAGTTTCCACGCGGAGCCAGAAATGGGGACTTGGGCGGCAGGGACGCCGTGCGGAGGCGCAGGCGGTGCACCTTTGGGGAGGAGAGGGCCGCCACGAGGTCCTCGATGGCTGCGATTCCTGCGCCGTCCTGCAAACAGTGCTCCGCTCTGACACCATCGACGAAGCACTGGTAAGAATGGCAGTAGAAGGCAAGCAGACATCACGATTGTGGAGGCAAGCACACGATCTGGGAATATGTGTGCATTTTGCACGTGTGCGCAGCCTATGTCAGCCCTTGAATGAATTCAGCGTTTCGCAAAACATGTATGTACGTTGCGAGGACTGCATATGTTCGGCATATGTGGTCCCGTTAATTCGGAGTTGTCAATGTGCAATAGGATACGGCTCAGTAACTTCAGATTTACTTTTACTTTTACTGCTGAAAGTCAGCATGGCCCCGGCAAATGCTACAGCTCGCCAAGCTTGATATCACTTGTGCTGACTGGTACCAGAGAGCGCATCAGACACGCCGTAGCGCACCACGTTCAGCGGTTTGAGCTGTGGCCTAGTTAACTTTCTGCAGGTTGCGCCTTGCCACGTCAAATCAGCTGTGGGGACGTAATCCCGGGTGGCCAGGCCGCTCTGCTCAGGCCGCTCGTCGCCGCAGGTGGGGCATTCGAAGGTCGAGTCGACTGGAGCAGAAAGTTTGATTGTATGGCCGCATGTTGGCAGACGGCATTGCACCGGCGCCTCAGCGCTGCCAGCCCACGACTCGAACGACATTGGCAACGCAATACCGCACAGTGTGCTATCACTCGACTACACACAACACGAAGCTGCCACAGACGATATCACACATTAAAACCATTTGAAATCGCAGTGGGCGCGGTTCGAACGACTGCTGCTGTTGTACCGTTCACTGCAGCTGTTGACGGGCCAACGGTTTTCAACCTGCACACCCAGGTAGGCGGTACAAAATGCAGAGACGATGTGACACTTACATATTATTTAGGAGGATGCGCCATTCATCGTGACCAGGTTCGGGGGCACGAGGAAGGTGTAGGTGCTGCTTGCTGCTTGTCATGGCGCTGGGGGTGGCCCAGCGACCTAGTGTAGCGGCAACGTCGTTCGCCTGCGATGTAATTCACGCACAGCGCAGAAGCCACAGCGCGGCTGAGACTTATGATACGGTAGTCTGAGCTCGCGGCATTCTCCTTGTTTCAATCTCCAGTATGGAAAAGCCCAGCTGTCTAGAGCGCAACGCCAGCACATGCATGTGGCGCTGAGCTGTGCAATTGCTTTGCATGACATGCCAGTCCTGCAATATTACAAATCTGAATTCCAAGCTGTTGTCATTCCTGGCGCTGTTGCTGTTGATGTGGTGCGCAGCCTCCCGGTGCCACATCTGCACGTCCGAGTGCCAGATGTCCGTGATCGGTAGACATTGCCTGGGCCTTCAGGGCCACGCCGGCTAGCAATCAGAGCAGCTTGAGGTAGGAAGAGTAGGCAGGGTAGCCACCCAGCCCACAATGTCACCGACCCCACTCAGCCACGATAATAATTTTACCGCATGCATGTCCCGCATACATGCCAGAATGAGTTGACTCACATCCGCAGGGATTCGAACCTGGCTGCACAAGACAACGCTGCTTCGACATGCACACATGCTACTCTAAACACAAGGCCTGTGAAACCGTTGCTGCAATCGTCAATGCAGCAACTTAATATGAAAATTTGTCACACGCATTTTGAAGTAACAAGTTGACAAGTGCATAGAAGAGGAACCACTGGATAGCTACTGGCATAAGCGGCTGCACAGCTGTCGGGATATAGATTTATGGCTGAGGTGTTCATGGTGCACGCATACATGTTCAGGCCACCAGAATTGAGAGACACTCTTGTACATGTACGTACTGAGATGTGCGGCTTCGGTAATGCGCATACAGCTGTACTTCGTGGTTCTCAGATGCCGGTGTCCAGCATGTTGGGCCACCTCCTGGACATGTGACGACCATAAACACATTGAGAATTTTGAGTAAACTTCCAGTTTAGCTCCACGAAGCCGACGAATTTGCGTAGGCCCGGCACTGTCCAACGTCCAGGGCTGGTGGTCAGGTCTTAGTTGCCATTCTGTCGCGATCTCACCGTATCAAACAGAGTCACATGATGAGAGAGACTCTGGTAATGTAAATAGAAGCAAGATGTGGATTGCCGAGACAAATCCACGTCTGCAGACTCGCCCGATGCACAGACAGCGCGCGCACGAAAGGGATCCGCAGAGCACGAGTTCCGTTCTAGAGTGACTCGCGAATGTCTTGACAGAGGATGCCACGTATGTACCAACGTACTCATGGATGCCGTATGATTATGTATGCGGCAGCGGCACACGTAGCACATGGTAACTGCACTTTGAGCGGCAGTGACCAGGAAGCGTTAGCCGCAATGCAGCGTGCACTCCTACGTACGGACTCTTGAATCGTCAATGCCGGCAGTGTCTGAAATGTTACCTCAACATGGTCCTACACCAATCTCTTTGATCTACGAATAGCACTGTAGGATGTAACGAGATTGCAACCGGGTCTGGCATAAGTCGATGGAGCACACACGATCAGCTCCACAATCGGCGTAAAATAGGCCAGGAACTCGCGCTCGTATCGTACTATCGATATCGCTTGCTGTCGTGGCTGCCGCAGTCGAGATACTACCGCGTGATCGTGCATCATGGGGCGCGGCGTGACATGTCATGCATGGTGTGAAATTATTATTTGCAGGCTCACTGGCAAAGTCAGAGCGCAATGTCCGCTAAACTACGCTCACAAGCTCTCTGTGGGTTTTGTTCTTGCAGCGTGGCGCTGTGCAGCTGCAGATCACGATGTGCCGTCACCCAGACTTGTATCGGCGCAGGCGTTTGGGAACAGCGATCCGAATTCGATGATGCCATAAAAAAGAAAAGAAAATGATACGTGTCCTCAGTGCTGCGACTTTCTGACCAGCGCAGCGTCATTCTATATCACCCAGACTTGTATCGGCGTACTCGCCTGGAGTGCGACGGCGTGCGAAATCGAATGGCATGTTGTATCTCTGAGGTATGTCCTTTCAAAGAATAGAGCGGCTTTCACAGCTCTACATGTATCCCTCAAGTATCAGCAAGAGGGCATCAACAGCGTCCCGGAAGCTGCTGTCGGTCAGAATGCGCTGGCATCAGCATCGCTGTTATTTTTTGTGGTATGCCAGAAACTCATCAATGGTATGTACATCCCATTCACCACTGCAGGAGCAGTCACTGCACATTGTCGAATACTTTGTGCCATTACAACCAGAGCAATACAGATACAAATCCTTCTACATGACTCCCTCTCTCGTCCACGTCCTCAAGACGAGTGTGCGTTCCTGCGGAATCCTGCGAACTGCTTGCGTTGCTCCAGCATGGTCCTTGTCTGGCTCGTATGGCTTTGCTGCGCTGCTCATGGTCCAGATCTGGCTCGAGCCACGACCAGTGCATGCCAGAGTGTTCTGCGGACTGCTGCACTGCCAGCGGCAGCGCTGTGCATAAAGACCATGATCATGATGGCCATGTGATGCTTTGCACGGACGGTATCAGTCCGCCGCATCCACAGGCACACCTTGTGCCATGTGATGCTTCCACGAAGCAGGTGCATCGCGCCACTCAAGCAAGGTCTCTCTGCCGTGATTGTGAAGGTGCTGCTCTACATGCATGTAGACATCATGCTCTCATCTACAGAGCAGATGCCAGAGGGATATAAATGAGCTGAGGTGCGGCAGCTGACCTTTACAGATGAGGACGGCATCCACGGCTGCACAGACTCGAGAGGTGTGTTAGGCAGGGGAGAAAACAAAGCCCTTGGTACCATCCTGCACTCCTCTCCAGGACGAAGGTAAGAGCTGTCTGATGATGACCTACCGCCATCGCTACGTATACTCGAAGCAGCAAGCATTGCCTATTTTAATATTCTTGGAAACCCCCAGGCATTGGTGACTTTGGAATACGTTCCATTTTCTGGACAATTAGCACATTATTCAATAACATGGAATAGATAGAGATTGCCCGTGTCGCGCAGCTAGGGTGGCACAACTCAAGCTGACACAACACAGGCGCACACAGCGGATGCTCAGAGCATGCAGAATGGTGCCTGATTACATCATATTACTCCTGGTAGGTCTCATGCACGCCGTCCTGGCACCCGACCGCTCTGCAGCCCTGGAAGCTGCAGCGACCACTCATGAAGTCCACACAGAATCCACAACGGCAGGCGTGTGCAGGCGTGTGCGGTCACTTTGGAGGCCTCCAGGCGGCCATGCACGTTCACATGCACCCCCTCCTTTGCGCACCGCGCCACCTCGCAGTCTGCCATCTCCACCTCCGCAAACGCGCCCTCATGCACGCACCGCGGCGGGGCAGACGTGCTGCCGCCGCTGCCCCCCCGGTAAACCTCCGCAGCTGCATGCATCGCCATACTCATTGCTCGCGGGCCGCTCACTCCGCAGACGGCACACGCTTTACGCTCACAGTCCAGCACACCACCAACAGCCACACCGGTCTGGCAGTCAGAGATTGTGCCGCCCCAGATGCGGGCCTTCACGCCGCCGGCCACAAACATGTTGACCAGCGAATACGCTATAGCGTCACACGGTATCATGCGCATGACCTGATGTGCCACAGCGTGCAGGCACCGCCCCCAGCACATCCACGTCGGCACTGGCTCCATCACGATCGCACAGTGGCCCAATCAAGGGAGCATCTGCCTCCCCCCGAGCCTTGGCACTGAACCCAGCTCTGCAGCAGTGTTGGGTCGCTTTACAACATTTCCAGGGCTGCCACCCAAAAAATAGACCTGGATATTCGGAATTGTTCAATGTGATCGGGCCCGATGACCCAACACTGCTCTGCAGCGCCGCCGTGTGCAGCAGGTCACAGAATTCCAGCTGCTGTAGCATTCTAGCTCAGTCCGAGCAGCTACGGGGTATCTAAGGTCTTCAATGGATAGCTAGGTATTCCTCGAGGTCAGGCTGTGGAACACTTTATGCCATTTGTGTCACTCTGGCGTGTCATGCGCAACCCGAAAGGTTTGCATGATGCGCACGTGCCAATTACGCTACCTGTTGGCAGGTGAGGATATTGATCACAGTGCAGTGGCCCACAGTGGCTGGGGGGCCCTGGGCGGCCCCGCGCACATGCATGCTGCCACTCACAGTCAGGCACACGCTCATGCATATGGAACCCGCCCCATTCAAGGCGTGATGTACGTCACGGTCAGTACTGAACCAGGATAATGCCGGTGATTTGCAAATGTCATTCTCCCTCGTAGCCGCCACTGAGACCAGGCATGGCTTCATAGGCATGGAACGGCCCTCAGGCGGTGTGAGGCCACCGACATGATCTGCGCATGGCACACATGCATGATATACACCGACATGGCTGATGGCGCAACTGATAATGCTTTCAGAACGCAGAGAAAGGCCCACGTGCCCCTCAAATTGCCGCTGAACTGCGATAGCAGCATGCGCACGGACCCGGATGGCCAGCTCACACCGTGTGCATGCATGCCTGGTCGAGGCAGACAGCAACACCTATAGTATACCGAGACGAAGATCCAGGTTTTCGACTGAGCTTGCAAGGGGGGGGCGCAGCCGTGGCCACTGAGAACTACCATCTGCACATGCGCAGCATGAGCTCTTCCTGTAGGAAGACAAGCAAGACGTACAATATTTCACGATGTAGTTTGCCGTGCGTTACTAGAGCATATGCTCAAGACACAACCAAGAGGACACATTCAGCAGGGCGGTTCACGGCGTTACATACCAGCCAAGGCCCCACCCGACTGGCCGCCCATTTCACGAGCTGCAGCAGTGTTCCCGCGGCCGCCACTGAACGCGATACTCTCACTCTGACACCACCTCCAGGCCTGGGATGGGCGTTGCACTGTTGACACCGTCATGCATGTGATCTACACCGGCAGACACAAGACCGGGCCGTTCTCGAGCGCCCACCTCGCACCCGACAGCTCGGCAGCCCTCAAATCTACAATGTTCCAGATCAACATGCATGTTGAAACCGTGGCAACAGTCTTGCACCGTCACCCCGGACGCGTCGAGGCGCCCAAGCTCATTCACTCGCACCCCCGCGACAGAGCACCGCGCGACCTCGCAGTCGGCCATCGCCAGCCTCGCGACCGCGCCGTCATGCGTGCAGCGCGCACCCGCCGCAGCGACGCCGCTGCCCCCTGCAAACGCATCCGCAGCCGCAATTGCTGCCTGCGTCGCCTGCTCCCCGCCTCGCCCACACACCACGCATGTGTCATCGTGCGAGTATCCAGTTATAGCTCCTACGGCCACGCCGGTCTGGCAGCCATGCACACTCCCGCCCTCAATGCGCGCATTGACGGGGCCCGCCACACGCACCCCGGCCGTTGCCGCAGCAACGTCGCATCGTACAACATCGACGTCCGCCACCGCGTCCTCGACCAACACGCCGTACGCGGCACCGGAGAGAACTGATTCTACAAGCTTCACCAATGTGCGGCCGCTGCTGTGGGGCGGCACCGGCGGCAGATGCACATTGACGTCCCTCGCGTGCATCGTGACGCGCGTCGCAGTGAACGATCCGCCACTTGCACAAAGAAGCATACCAACCTTTGCATCGGTAATGCTGCAGTCCTGCGCCGTCAGCTTTGCCTGACCATGCAACACAAAGGCACGGTCACAGGGGCCGGCCACGGTCGAGTGCGCAACCGCGGCAGTCGCGTCCCCTTGCACCTCGATCGCAGCGAGCGTCAGGCGTTTGAAGCTGCAGCGGTCGATGGTGCACGTAGCTGCAGCACCGACGGAGATGCCACATGTTTGCGCGCCGGCGGCGCAGTGAAACACGCAGTCCTCGACGGCCGTGACGCCCTTTGTCGCCACCACGCCCAGGCCTGGGCTGCTGGTTCCCGGGCTCATGACCGACAGGTCACAATTGCCAATGCTCACCTCCGCGCCATCCCGCGCAATCTCCACGCCGTGGGCAAATCCCGAGATACAGCATTTCTGAACCGACACGTATGGGCAGCGCAGCAAGAGGCCGGTTGCCCCCCTCGCCCGCAACCTGCCCGCCGCCGCCTTCTGCAACGCTGCCGATTCTGGTGCCGCTTGTCGCTCCCCCAGCAGCCCCCGGAACACACAGCGCTCCACGGCAATACGACCGGAGTGAGCAAAGTCAGCACCACAATGACAGTCAGTGACCTCGACACCGTCGAACGTGACCGCGTTCGGGTTGCCTTCGACGACATCCGACTGAACCCCGACAATGCAGCGGCGCACGCTGCCGCCCCGCACAGTCAGCTGGCCGCTCACGCAGACAAACCCTGCCCCGCCCAGGTCCTCACGCGGGCCGCGGCCAGCCCCGGAACGAGATGCCACCGGTGGCGCTTGAACATCACATACGCTTGTGTCCACAGCAGACATCACGCCCTGGCAGGCCAAGACGCCGATGATGCCGCCGCGAACGCTGCACCCGCTGAGGCGCGCATGGGCCGCGCTCACGGCCGCGACCACCCCCTCGAGCACACGAGGGTCGCCTCCGGTATGGCCTCGGCGGCCGCGAAACTCGCAGCCAGCGGCAGTGAGCTTCGCCCCATCCCGGGCCCCGCACACTTTCTCGCCACCCCTGTAGACGCCACCCTGCACCCGCATCCGCCCCGCCGGAGAGGAGACGAGCAGGCACACCTGCTCGCTCTCGCAGGTGCAATGTGCCAGCATGATACGACCGCCACGGAATGCCCTTACCGCCGCGGCGTCGTTTGAGCAGGAAAAGTGGCACAGGGTCGCAGCCGCTGCGCTGGCATCCTCAAAGTCAATCGCCCGCGCCTCAGCCACGCAGTCGCGCACGGCGCAGCGCTCCAGCTGCAGGCGCACGCGGCCCTCGCAGCCCGCGACGCTGCATGCCGCAACCGCTGTGGGGAGCACCGCACTGGGCGTAGTCATCCGGAAATCAACTTCGCGCGCGAGCGCATGAGTGCGGCAAGTCATGAACACCCCCTGAGCGTTCCGATCGATCTGCACCCCTTGCAGCTCCACCCTGCTGCGGTCGGCGCTGACCGCAGTGTGGAAGGACGTCAGCTGGCAGGCCCGCAGAGCGACCGCGCCGCGGCGCACGGTCACCCCGGCCTTGCCAAGGGGATTAGCATCCCCGCTGCCGCCACTTACATCACAGTCCTCCAGCGCAGCACGGCTGCCGACTTCATTGACGACGACTGCAAACTGGGTCCCGAGGAGGAGACACCCGGTCATGCTGACAGCCGCGCCTGCCTCGAGGACGATGCTGGTGCGGCAGGCGAGGAATTTGCAGTTGTCAAGAGTGGCTGAGGTGGCCTTGCCGCTGAGGGTCAGCCCGAGAAGTGTCAGACGAAAGCTGCTGCTGCGGAGGGTGACGGCTGCGCCATGCACGGCATAGACGGTGGTGGACTGAAAGGTGCAGTTCTGGAAGGTTCCGGAATACTGCGGCCCGGCGCACATGACGACACCCCCTGCAGCATGCATGAACTAATCGGCGCGCACATGGCAGCATGAATTCGGCGCGCACAACAAGGGCAAATTCCAGAAACAAGGCGATGGGGTCGATGAAGTGTGAGGTCGGACCTGTGAAGGTGGTGCCGTGGAAGTGTGCGCCGGCGCCGGCCAGCAGCAGCACCCCCCGCTCCGGCAGCTCCACAGTGCCCGCGTGGACAGAGCAGCCCACAGTGGCCGCGCGCCACACCACAAACGAGTTGTCACGCCGAGCCGGTAGTGGTGACTGAGGCCGCAGGGGCGTGGCGTGGAGGCGCAGGCGGTGCAGCTTTGGGGCGCATAGGGCCGCCACGAGACTCTCCACAGCCGTGACTCTGACACCGCTCTGCAGCCAGTTCCGTGCTCAACTACAGAATAGATCAGTCCTGTGCGGGCAAAGCGCTGGGCGTGTGCTGCTGGCCATGACGGCATGCATGCACGCTGTGCGGAGGAGCTGTCAACAATGTGCAAACATCGGGCGGGATGTCGTTCGTTTGGAGGCGGTGTTGGCTGTGGTACCTGATTGATTTTGCGGATGCAAGTAGGACTCCAGATCCAGCGAGCGGCACAAGAACAGGAACGATTATCGCAAAGGCCGCGGTCACGTTGGCAGCAAGGCATCGGCCGTGGCGGTTTTAGATTGTGTTGCCTTGGGTGGCAGGTGGCGAGATGCCGCCAAAGTGGTGAGATGTGAGCTAGCTGTGTGTCAAGGCTGTGCGTGCGGGGACACCCGCGTCTGCGCCTTTTCTTCAATTGAGAGACAGTGCGGAGCTGCAGTGGCGTGGTGCACACAGCCCGCCACCTCAGCCGCATCTTCCTGCGTCCTGCGCTCTAATCGCGTCGATCATGATCATCACACGTCCGCACATGGATCCTTCGTCCGAATACACAGCAAAGAGAAGCAGGTACTGGAGGTGTGCCTACATCAAGATGCGGCCGCGAGTGCTCTACTGCTAGCCATGGCTTTCGTGAAATCACTGAGATGTGTGGTCGCTCTGGTGCAAAAGAAAACGCAAACAGCGTCGTAGCACACCGGACCCGGGTTCTCATGATGTAGCTGACTGATGTTTGAGCAGGCTGCCCCTTCCCAGGTGAGATCGGGCGTCGGCACGTAGTCCCGGATGGCCCGGCCGCTCTGTCGAGGTAGCGCGTCTCCACAGGTGGGACACCCGAATCTCGAGACCTTCGAAGCAGGAAGGCAAATTATATGGCCACATGCTGGCAGACGACACCGCACAGGCGCCTCAGCGTTGCCAGCCCACGACTCGAATGACATGGGCAACCAATATCCACACGGCTGCGCCGACGCCGATCTATCTCAGAACATACACCAGCAGCGATATCAGCCTCGCATCAAAACGTGTGCACGTCGATGAGTGTTGCACGAGCGCTGCTGTTGTATAGGTTCCTGCGGACGAGCAAATCAGGATGACCCACGCGTACGCAGAGGTCAGGACAGCCATCTGTCGGTCCTGTTTTGGCGAGTGACAGTTCTGGGTGCAGGAGGAAATACCTGATGCGACATACACAGTGATGCGGTCAGAAGGCACGCCAGATCTTGCTCCGTGCCAAGAAAAGTGGCGAAGTGTAGCGTCGGTATCGTACACCTGCCCACGTCCACTCACTGCGCAGCCATCACAGCGTAGCCGAACCTGATTGATTATAATGCTGTGATACGATTGCGGGGTGGCCCTCTAGATTGCGAGGCCGGCGTGCTGCGCTGCGCTGCGCTCAAGCGGTGCGTGGCATGAAATTCCTTGAGCTTGCCAGTTTTCTGTCTTGGACACCACAAAAAAACAGTAAGGGGCTGTCTGGCTGTCTTGAAAATTATACCGCTGCTTACGCGCTTACTTTCATCGCTGCCGCTTCTGGCGCCAGATGAGCTTTGTTCTGTGGTTGTTCGGTGGGCGTGACCCGGGCCTTCGAGGCCACTCCGGCTGTTGACGTTTGGGAACGTTTCTTTTTAATCAGGCTTCGTAGTCATGCTGGTCTGCAACGGACTATGCCACAGGATGCAGCTGCATATCACGGCGTCGAGTTGCCGCAGCTCGCGGATTAGGCGCCTGGTCAATGCTCCAGTCAGCGAAAAGGGAACGAGTCCTTGGTGATCCTCAATACATAACGCAGGAATGCGACACTGCAACACTCGCCTGGCGCTTAACAACCTGAAACATCCCTACGTCGCAACAGAGTGGTTTTCACAGCGCCATGAGCAGACCGTGTGTGCAAGTAAGTTGGAACTATGGAGGCTGCTGGTTTTATATCTGCGGTGGCCCCCGCACCACCATGGACACCGAAACTCAGCACCACCCCGGTGGCCTCAGAACCACCCCAGTGGCCTCAGCACCACTATGCGCCTTGATGGTGATGTGCCCACCACTCGGTTTTGCGGTGCTCCTTAGACAGTGCTACAGGTGCTCCTTAGACAGTACAACATGTGAGCAACCGATACAAGACAAGCCCAATATCGCACTTCCAACATCCAGAGGCTGTGACGCGCCGTGATCGAACTATCCTGGAAGTGTATATTGCATCCATGACATGGGCACACTCATCTGACCCGCCCCGCACTACACTCATGCAGAGATATACACAAAATCGCGCCAGCTTCACCCCCGAAGCTCCACCACGGAGATTCCGCTCTCACGTGCGCCTTGCCCCCCTCGTGTGTGCGGCGGCGTCCTCAAGCCACACCCCGCCGCGCCTGATATCTCAGACACCCACCCGCACATGACCGCGCCATGGAGGCAGGCATTCCACCACGCACAATGCGCCCTTTGTGAAACGGCGCCTTGCAGTTTGCATGCAGCCACAGGCAGCCTTTGTGCTCCATTGCACCCCTGGTGCTCCGGTGCTAAATGCCCAGCCTGTAGCGAGGGCGGCAGTGCTGAGTCCCACATGGTAACAAGTGAGCAGAAGATGCATGCGCCTACAACAGTGACCATACGTCAACACGTATGAGAGTGGCCGGACGAAGGGGCATTGCCGGCCCAGCTAGGCCACAGCGCTGAGATCATCAACAGTATCGGGCTGGCACTGCATGACAGCCCTGCAAGAGAATTCAGCTGACAGCATCTTTGTAGGCAATGGCAGATATTGATCGGCGCCGTTGACGAGCTACATGCAGTTCTTCAGTGTTCATGGCATGCCTTCCCGGGCGATACACCATGCACGCCTTCATGCTCATCCACTCATCCACTTCACCGACAGCTGACTGGCAGATTCCACATCGGGAGGGGGATGACTCACCGCGGGATTTGTGACATCAGGATGGGCGATCCAGCATGGCGGCCTTCACGGTAGGTTCAGGTCCTGCTGTTCAGCATACAGAGGCGAGATCGCGGAGCCCAAGCTCTCCTACGCAGCCTCCAGCGCCGCGGCGGCGATGGAGCTCCATCGCCATGGAGGCCTCATGAGACTATCAGCGGACGCCGTGCTTGCCGCGCACAGTGGCCTCACATCGGCACCACCTCCACCCCTGCGATCGGCAGGGCTTTTGCAGCAGCCTCGACCATGAGGTCTGCAGAGACAGGCGCCACGCCGCCGCACTCCCGAGCGCCGATCTGGCACCCGACCGCTGCGCAGCCCTCAAAGCTGCTGTCACCGGCTTCCAAGTCCACCCAGAACCCACAGCCACATTCACGCGCGGTTACTCCACATGCATTGAGGCGTGCGAGCACATTCACATGCACCCCCATCAACACACACCGCGCCACCTCGCAGTCGGCCATGGCCAGCTGCGCAACCGCTCCGTCATGCGTGCATCTGGCGATTGCCGTGCCACCGCCCCTGCTGCCCCCTGCCACAGCTGCCTGAACTGCGGACAGCATCGCCGTTTGGCCACTCGCGCCGCAGACGACACAGGGGACATTCTGGACGTTTATCACGGCGCCAACAACTACGCCCGTGTGGCAGTCAGAGATGCTGCCGCCCTTGATGCGGGCCTTGACCGGGCCCGCCACAAACACCCCGGTGTCCTTGGCGGCAACAGTACATCGCACGATCGAAACGTCCGCCGCAGCGTCCCCGGCCCACACGGCCGTAACAGCTTTGGCAAGCACACAATCGACAAGCTTCACGATCCGGCGGCCCGCCTGCCCCGGCGTAGCAGGCAGAGCCACGTTGGTGTGGTTCGCATGCAGCGCGGTGCGCTTCGCGGTGAACACACCCCCGCTTCCCACAACGCTCACGGCGATCTCCGCGTCGTCGATGCTGCAATCCTGTGTCGCAACCCGCCCCTGATTATTCACCACGATGCCGTAACGACACGGGCCTGCTACGGCCGACTCCAAAACTGAGGCAGATGCATTACCCCGCACCTCTATTGCGGCATGCGCCAGGTTGCGAAAGCGGCAGCGGCGGACGGCACACCGCGCGGTCGCCTCCATGGCAATCCCAAACTCTTTCGTCAACCCCGCGCTGTGAAATTCGCAGTCCTCGACTGCGACGTTCCCCCTCACCAGCATGCCCAGCCCTTGGTCACTGGAGACGGTCACGGCACAGTTCCGCACGCTCACCTCCGCTCCGGGGAGGGGGATCTCGATGGCCCCTGGGAATCCCGCGATAGAGCAGCGCTGCACCTCCGCATGCATGCAGTGCAGCCCGAGGCTGGCAGACCCCTGCCCGCAGTGGCGGACCTCGCCCGCCCTCCGCAGCGCCTCCAGGCCCGGCGCCCCCTGCCGCTCGCCCTCAAGCCCCCGGAACACGCAGCGCGCCAGGTCGACACGGCTTGGGTGCCCGAAGAAGGCCCCAGACACACAGTCAACGAGCTCGACGCCGTCAAGGGCAACGGTGTTGGACTCATCGTCCACCGTGTCCGCCTCGATGCCGGCAACGCAGCGGCGCACGCTGCCTCCGCGCACGGTCAGCCGGCTGCTCGTGCACAAGTACGCTGTGCCACCGCTGCCTTCAAGGAGCAGATTGCCAGCCCGCATGTGGGTCGGCCCCGGCAGAAAGAGCGTCTGCACGTCATGTATGTTTGTGTTCACAGCGGCCACCGTGGCCTGGCTGACAAGCACACCAATGACACCGCCGTGGACACGGCAGCGCAAGAGCCATGCGCGAGCGGCCGCCGCAACTGCAACCACGCCAACTGACTTGCGAGAACCCCCTGTGGTCTGCCATTCCTGGCCATCCTGGGCACGGAACTCACAATCCGTGGCTGTGAGCTTCGCCCCATCCTCGGCCGCGCACGCCGTCAAGGCCCCCTCATAGCGGCCGCCCTTGAGCCGCAGCCGCGTGCTCGGCGAGGCGATCAGCATGCACACGGCCTGGCTCTCGGCGGTGCAGTGCTCCAGCGTTGCGCGGCCGCCGACGCCTTCAACATTGAATCCGACAGACACGGCTTCGCTCACGCAGGCGAAGTGGCACAGCGTCGCTGCCGCTGCGCTGCCATCGTCAACGGCCAGAGCTCTCGCCGCGGCGACGCGGCCGCGCACGGTGCAGCGCTCCAGCTGCAGAGACACGCAGCCGATGCCTCCCGCGTTGCCGGACGCCCCGATCGCAACAGAGTCATCAAGCTCGGGCGTGGTCATCTCGATATTGCAGCCGCGCAGGAGCGCGCCACTGCGGCGGCTCACGAACACCCCCCGATCGCTGCCCACGATCTGCACCCCCTGCAGCTCCACCCTGCTGCGTGTGGCATAGAACGCAGTGTAGAGATTCTTGAGCTGGCAGGTCCGCAGAATGGCCGTGCCGCGGCGCACTGCCACGCCAGTGTCGCCAAAGGGCACGCCGCCCACGAAGCCGCCCCGCACGGCACAGTCTTCCAGCGCGGCACGGCTGCCGGCTTCGTTGACGATGATGCCAAACTCAGCCCTCAGAACGAGACACCGGCTCATCGCAACGGCCGCGCCTGCCTCGAGGATGATGCTGGTGCGGCAGTCCCGGAAGGTGCAGCTGTCGAGGGTGGCTGAGGTGGCTTGGCCGCTCAGCGTGAGGCCGACGTGGGAGTGAAACACCCCACAGCGGCGGAGAGAAACGGCTGCGCCATGCACGGCGTAGATGGCGGTGAAGATGAAGGTGCAGTTCCGGAATGATCCGCTGAATCGTGCACCTGCGCACATGACGACGCCCCCTGCATGCATGGAGTAACTTCTATCTGAATGTATTTGTCGGCTTTGCACAGAACAAGATCAGGCTTGCGAACAACATGGGCCCCAACAAATCGTGGGCCATGGCGTGGAACAGCCTTGAGCTCGGACCTTTGAAGGTGGTGCCGTGGAAGTGTGCGCCGGCGCCGGCCAGCAGCAGCACCCCCCGCTCCGGCAGCTCGATGACTCCCGAATCAACAGCGCAGCCCGCAGAGGCCGTCCGCCACACTGCGAAGGCATTCTCAGGCGCCGGCGGCATTTGGGACTGAGGCCAAAGAGGCGCCGTACCGAGGCGCAGGCGGGGCACCTTTGGGGAGGAGAGGGCCGCCACGAGGTCCTCGAGCACCTCGATCCTCGCACCGCCCTGCAACCAGTGGTGTCATTTGACGTCTGGGGATCGTGAGGCGGAATTCGCTAGGTGCAGGAAGGACACAGTGCGGTGCTGCTGCCAGGTGGGCTGCATGATCTCCGGACAGTGATCACAGCGGTCACTGCGATCCCCACATCGAAGGTGCCGACGAGGACGTCAGGCAGAAGTGAATTATCCACAACGCCCTGTGATGTACACGTAATGGATGTTCCAGGTCGTGCAGATTTCAATACGCGTACGGCTGCAGCTGCAACGACCCGTCAGAGTACGTCCATGGCTATATCTGGTGCCACATACCAAACAGAGCATATGCAGCGCCGAGACGCACCGCATTGAAGTATGACTGAGTGAAAGCTCCTTGTTTCTGGCACGTTGCCCCTTGCCATGTCAGATCCGCTTTGGGGACGTAGTCCCGGCTGGCCACGCCGCTCTGCTCAGGCAGCGCATCTCCGCAGGTGGGACACTCGAAAATCGAAAATTTGGCAGCAGGGAGGTAGGCAACGTGGCCGCATGTTGGCAGGCGGCACCGCACAGGCGTCTCAGCGCCGCTAGCCCACACCTCGAATGCCTTTTGCATGCCTACGTCTACGCAGCCGGGTGCACAAGAACGCTATATCACATTGCTCAACAGCAATTGACGACAGGACTGACACCAAAACTGAAGCTACGTGCTACCTCTTTCAAAAACGCTGTCCGATGCACGGGACGTTATGTTGTTGCATGAAACAGTGCCGACGTGCCACTCAGACAGACGTTCAGCTGCGTAATGGTCGAGCACCTCACTCTTAGGCCCTTCAACATGCAGGGCGGGCTCTACGTGCAAAATGGATAGTCTATGCGCTGTTGTTCTTTGTGACCACTTCCTGGGACACGTCGAAGCTCGCAGATGAGGCGTGGAACGTCGCGGGAACAATATGAGAATGGCTGAGGCCCGCCTTGCTTGCTTTGTCCTTGTAACACACAGTCACACTACCACGCCGCACTGTGCGCTTGGATGCCAAAACCCGCAGGTGGTTGGCATTCCTGCAGTAGAGCCTGTCTTTGCGGCCCACCGTAGACAGAATGTCCTTTTTACAGAATGACCACCATGCCCCGGGGCATTAGGCCTGATGCCACCACTGGCTGAAAAACATGCGTGATCAAGACGAACTGCATGTGCCGCCGCAGAACAAACTGAAAAACAGTCACCAATCATCGCTGAGCACCGACCGGCGCTCACTAGGCACAACAAGAGCAGTCCCAGCAATGAAACAGCTCTGGGGGAATGTCGACTACCTCCAGCAAATTATAATTTGCTCTATAGAGCAACATGGCAGTAGGACAAGGGATGATTGAAGCAGTCTATGAATACTCTCAGCACCTTCCAGGCCTTTACGAGCCGCTCTCATTCCTGAACGGCGTGCATGTGGCCGGCATGTCGATCAGTCCCGGTACAGCTGTACCTTTTGGACGTGTATATCGCACAGATGGACACCATCATGCGCATGACACATCACTCAGCACCCAAAGCCACGGACTGGAGGTGTCCTTGACACAGTTGTAATTGTACATCGTTACACAAGGGAAGTTGAATACACTACTGCTGTGGAGTGTCACACATGCACTGCTCTGTAAAGGGCAGCCATATTTCATGGAAAGTGTGCGCTCGTGGCGCCTGCAAGACTGGCACCGTCAGCACTCAGCAGCACACGAGCTATCAGTGCGTCATTGTACTGGCCCAATCAAGCAGCCCTCGTTGCCTGATTCTACTCGATCTGAACCTCAAACCTGAAATGCAAAGAAAGGAAGCCTGCGCTAGATCTACTACAGGTAAGAAGGTGGCAAGAGGACATCTGCCATATTGTTGTCAACTGAATGTACACGCCCTGGTACAGCCCCAGCAGCGATCAACGGCCGCTGCAATGGGGGCCGGGGCCGACCGTCACATGCAAGTTTTTGTACGTGCGTCCCGTGAGGGACTCGGCCACTCCAGCGGCGCTTACTCCTCGTCAGCGGCGTCATCGGCGGTGGGGAGGCGGCAGGTGGTGGGCGCCTCGATGGTGCCCTCGTAGAAGGAGGGGATCGGCGCCGAGATCCGGCGGCAGCGGGACTCGTCGTCGTTGCGGCGCACGCAGTGGTAGTCCGAGTTGCAGCACGGCAGCGTGCCGGAGATGCCGGGGCCGCGGCAGATGCGGTTGTTGCGCGCACACTCGCTCGTCTTGCCGCAGACCTCTATCTCAATGCTGCAGCCGTCGCTGTGCTGGCTGGCGCGGGAGATGGCCGAGGTGATGGCGGACGCGGTGGCGGTCAGCATCCGCTCCTCGATCGCAAAGCCGAAGTCGGTCACGAAGCTGGTGTCTACGCCGACTGCAGCACACGCACAGGTGTTAGGCGACGTATGAACGTTCAATGTCTGCAAGAACATGATGCAAGGTGCTGGCTATGATATGGATGCTGCATCGTGAGGGTCTTCTGTGTGCTTGGGTGCAGCCACCCAACTCCCATGGAATTGTCCTGGCATCATTGTCTTGGCGATCATGTCACCGTAGTGCAGGAGGCAGTGAAGCAGGGGCGCACGGGCACAGGTCTCGGCGTACGCGGCGGCAACGGCCTCCACCCAGATCTCCTCAAAGACGTGCGCGTCGGCGAAGTTGGAGACATCGCAGCCGCAGGTCTCGGCGGATGCAAAGCCCTCGGCGAAGGCCTCGGCCTGCGCCCGCGCGACGACCTCGATGTCAGACTGCGCGAGGCCGCAGGCGCGTGTGTCGTCCCCTCCGCTCGCCTCGCAGAAGACGTCGGCCTGCGCCACAGCCTCGGCCAGCGCGTGCGCCGTCGCCTGCGCGATGCTCATGGAGTCGGCGGCGTTAACGTCGGTGTCGCCGTCGTCAACGTTGCAGGCGTACGAGCGCGCGGCCGCGGCAGCCTCCGCGATGCCGTCAACCTCGATCACCCGGCCGCCGGCGTGCACGTCGAGTTCGCAGCGCGCAAAGTAGTCCCCGACCTGGGCCTCGTTGATGACGTCGATGCTGCAGCCGTCGTTCGCGCCGGAGCGGATCGTGCCGACGACGCCCGCGAGCACCTCCGCGACGGTCTCCTGGATGTCGTGCACGATGGCGCTACCCTGGGCCGAAGAAGACTCACCCGCCTGGCTTGTAGCGCTGATCTGCAGCACGGGTGGATGTCACATTGGAAGGGATCCCTGATCATTGAAGTCCATCTGTTCAGCTCGCATAGTAACATGGAAATGCAGAAAAGTCACACTGACGCCGTGCGTGAGCATGCAGTGCGTGAGCATGCAGTGCGTGAGCATGCAGTGCGTGAGCATGCAGAGCCGGTGAAGTCGGGCCACACCTCCACCCAGGCTTCTGCGGCCGCCTCCTCCACGAGCTGGCGGCTGGTGCGCGAGATCGCGTCCACGGCGGCTGTGCACTTGCCGCACACCTCGGTGTCGGCGTAAACGCGGCTGATGGCCTCGCCGTAGGCGACGGCACGGGCCTGCGCGGACGCGGTGCCGGACGACGATGCCCGCGCGTTGCCGGTGGTGGCACAGTCGGCGGTGACCTCGGCGATGGCCTCGGCAAAGGCGCGCGCCACCGTGGCCACCTGCGTGTCGATGTCCCTCACCTGCAGCTCCTCCGCCTGCTCGCCGCACGCGTACTCGCCGATCTCGACCCCTGCAGCAACAGCGAAGTCAGCCGTCAGGCACGTGCTCATGAGGAATATCCGTATGTGGGCGTACTGATGGAGAAACACTCCCGATGAATTGAGATGGCGGATCGCATCCAGGCGGCAAGCATCAGATTTCAGCGGCCAAGGCACAATGTCTTTGCGTGTACATGGGAGCTACACACGCAGGGGAGTATGTCTGGAGGGAATGTAGGCGGCGGACGTACATGCTTTCGACACCGCGTCCTGGAGCTCCACCCGACTCGATGAACTGCCAGTGATGCGGCAGCCACTCGAGCTCTGCGCAGCGGCCCCTGCACTGCCACACACCACCACTGTCACCACTGCCTGCTTGCATGCCACACATGAATGGCCATTCCACACTGTCCAGACACATGAGGACTGGGTGGTCCCACAGCATGCATGTTTTGTGGCTCCGGTCATGCTGCGCGTGATCAGCAGCGCGAGTGCCAGGCGCAAGGGCGCTGCAGCATGTGCAAACAAGCATCACGACGGGGCAACAGATCTAGAGTGCACACCTTGTAGGCACATGGCAACTGCCATGCAGGCTGCGGGGAAGTACTTGGAAGCGATCGGCATGGTGTCCGGCCTGCACATTGTACTCAGGTGGTGATCATCTGATGCCGGCCAGCGATGGGATTGTGGACGTAGTGCAGTATGGCCAATTGGATTAGGTGATGCTTGTGACATGCACATGGTCCATGGGGTTTGTACTTGATCTGCTTGCTTCTTTCGCGGTGTATCATTGTCCACTATGAGCTGATTACAGAGTAGGACGATCACGTGTGCTGCTGGCAGCTCTGGATGAGGGCCCTAGATGTCAAAAGGTGTGTGTCGGTCTTTGCCAGCGACTGTGTTGCACGGATAAAGGCGGTGAGGCGGTGAGGCGGACAGCACCGGGGAAATCGCTGTGTCGCTGACTCGCTGCGAGCTTCTACCGTGTATGCAGCCAGCCGTGCAAATCTGATCAACAGCTGTAGCTGTAGATCGACCAAGGAAATCTCATATCTCAGGCTGCGACCAGATGCTGTGATGTTGGTAAGTGTGCCGCAGGAGTCGGAAAGCTCACCTGTTGATGAGGTGTGTTGAGGTGCTGGTCTTGAGCTCGATCTTGCTGCTGAATCTGTTGTCAGATGAAAAGTGAGACGACGTGTTGGTGTCGAGAGGCTGGGTGGAGAGGGTAGGCAGGACGTGAGGGTGAGGTATTGAAAGCCGAGCAACTGTGGCATCTTAAATACAGCTTTGGACGTGTCTTTGGACGTCCGCGGCGATCAAAGAGGCCGCATGCTTTCGGATTGCCACGAACGGATGTTCGCAGCTGCGCTTCGTATGCGGCGTGTTGATCGTGCAGCAGTTTTGGAGCATGCGCCGCGGTGAGATGTGCGCTCGCAGCGGTGGGAGAAACCGCAGGACTGTCCAAGAAGACCCTCACGCCACATCTGCACAGCTGCGGGATTGAGTAAAACGTATTGGAAGGCGCCGGGTAGATGCGCTGGCTGGGCGACGGGTTGTGTACACGATGGTCACGGATCCCCGGCGCATGGACAGCAAGATGACCCGGCCACGGGATAGCCGGCTCCTAGACGAGCCAAATTGCAGCCTGGTGAGAGCTTGACTGCTGAAGTTGCGTCGACAGTGTTGACAGTGTGACCTGCTTGTATTCAGATGCAGGTGCATGATTGCGGTCACACCCGATACACGTAGAGACGTTCGACTGTTGCGCAACCCTTGGCTGTACGACCCATGCCCTCCTCCTTCTCGACATATTCCCGAAAGGCAATCCATCTACCGGAAGCAGAGGGATATCGTTATGGTTGCTGAGTGTTGCTGTAGACCGTCGGTCCCACGACCGACAAAGTTGACCTCGGCGCGCATATTGCTGACCAATCATATTCTGACCATTATTAAACTGCAGCAGATCAGAACCACGATGTCAGACAACGAAAATACAGTGCACTCCATCACGACCGCCGTTGACCCAGCCGTTGTGGCAGAGTTATTGCTCACGACGCACACATCCACTGGGCTGAATCCTGAATGGTCCGCCCTTGACAGCACCAAGGCTGCGTAGAGAAATGTGGCAGATTCAATATAGCGAGGGCTGGTGGTACTGGCTTGCAGCAGAGTGTCCTTGGTCAAGCTTGACCTGGCACTTGGGGTACATGGCCCTTATCGCCATGCAGCTCGCCTGCCTCAAAGTGACGCCATCAGAAACCAACTCCTTGAACGCCAGGACTGCTGCTTTGCATAGATACAGAAAAACCTCATAATATGCGTCTTCCCTATTGCTGATAGAGTGGTGTACGGTTGCAAGGCCTTCGTCGGGACCGGTTCTTTGTTATGCAGACGGTGCCGTCAAACGCCCTGGCTCTGGTGTCAGAAACAGACTGTGTCCGAATAATGTAAGTTTCAGCTGACGTGTGATCCTACATCAGGCTGGTTGCTGTCTCGACGGTTCGTCCAGATATTCGCTTGCTGTCGAAACCATCCAGCCTGGCTGGCGCAGGGCGGAGAACCACACGAGGATCGATTCGCAGAGTTTCAGCTGTCACAGCATTGTATCCACGGCGTGCAGTGGCTTTGAAGATTTCTTGTGGAAGCATGCGCGTATAGCGTCGTCTTTGCTGGTAAGCGCTACTCCTTGGTTGCCGTTGACAAAGTGCTCACTCAGGCATCACACGAGTAGGCTTGAAGGTCAGACAGGTCTCCAGTGAAATCTGCGGCATCCCCACATGGTCCTCAACCGTTTTTGGAGTGCATCGTCACTCACCAGTGTTTGACGTCCGTTGTTCAGCATGATACTTACCAAATGAAAGCTGTGCAGCGCATGGCACAATGTGCCACAGCGGCAAGCAAGACTCCATGTGAACACTTCACCACGACAGATCACCAGATGGACTTAATCGACGCACAGCAACACCTGCTTGTCAGCATATCCAGTAGTACATGTATCACCTGGCCTGACATGTGGCGTCACAGCTTCCCTGCACTGCTATAGAATGCGTTGCAGTTACAAAGGGATGCATGTTAGCTTCACATGAACCCATGCAACATCAGATGTGCTGAACGTGGCTGTCGCCATGTCCTGATCTCCAGTGGCAAAATCCAGGTGTGTCACAAGGATAAAGCCGGCAGCAGCGCGAAAGAAGCAAGCAGACCAAGCATACACCCAGACACCCACGCACGCCACACCCATCACGCACAGATAGCCCATCACGCCCTCAGCAAACGACACAGATCCGCAGACCGCCAAGCACATACCCACACACCCACACACACGCACACACAAACCCAACAGCCCACACACAACCACACATGGGCTCCCAAAGGGCCTCGGTCAAGGTCTCGCAGCTCCCTCCACGGCCGGCACCGCGTCACCCTCTGCCACCTCCCCGCCCGCCAAAGCCCCGGCCGCGCCCTCAGCCCCTCTTGGCGCCCAGGCTTGGCCCCCCCTCTGCAGCGACGCCTCCGCCACGCCCGCGCGCGATGACGCCGCCGCCGTGCTCGGCGCGGCTGTGCTCAGCGCCGCCGTCCTCGGCCCTCGGAACCCCCCAGCGTCCCCCGATGCGTGCCCCGCGGCACCGCATCCAACCTCTTCCACAGCAGCCCCCCCCGATCCCTCAGCCTCCCTGGCCTCGGCCGCGCCCGCACCCACTCTTGGCGCCCAGGTCCCCATTCCCACCACCTACGCAGCTGCTGTCGTGTTGACGGATGACGTCGAGATGACCGGCCCAACCCCGGCATCGCCGGCCCCAGCAGGCCCCGCAGCGGCCGCAGGGGACCTCCCCTGTGTGCAGGCAGCCGCCCGCGCGCCTTGCGTCGGACAGCCGCACGCGAGCCCCGCGCATGACGCCCCACCAGCCATCCTCCCCAGGTCACGCGTGGGCGCCCAGCGGGGCGACATACTCGCGTTCTTTCCGGGCTCGCCGGTGATCGGCGACGTGTGTGTCACTCACCCGCTTGCAGGTTCCAACGTTCGCGCGGCTGCGCTGCGCGACGGCGCCTCGGCGGACGCCGCCGACCGGCGGAAACGCGACAAGTACGGCCGCTCGGGAGTCGGAGGGCTCAGCTTGGTCCCGCTGTCGCATGAAACATACGGGCGCGTGGGCCCGGCGGCGTTCGCATTCCTGAACAGGCTCGCCGATGTGGCTGCAGGGGCAGGCGCGGTCTCACGGCGGCGCTTCCTGGAGAATGCGATGCGCGACATCTCCACGACGCTCTGCCGCGCCGTTGCACGCCAGGTTCACGCCGCTGCCCCGCTGATGGCGCGTCACGCGGGCAAGGCGGTACTGACGGGACTTGCGGTCCCATGTGATGATCTCTCGCCGCTCACTGGCCATCCGGCCTGAGCGGCGAGCCGCCCGCGGCGTCCTCGTCGCTCTCTCGCGGGCCGGGCGCCGTCCGAGGCTCGGACGCGCTGGTAGGCGGCGTGTGCTGCCGCGGCCGTGTGCCCCGGCCCCCGAACACGGCGCGCCTCGGGCGTGCTCCGTTCCGGGTGGGTCCGCGGATGGGGGCGCCCCCGTGTGTGTTGTTCCGGCGCCCGGGGCTGGCCTGATCGGGGCGTTGGGGCGGGGGTCCTGGGGGCCCCCGGCGGCTTCCGTGTGGGGCCGGCGCCGGCCAGGCCGCTGCGTGGGGCTGCTGCTGCCGCGCGGGCGGCGGGGTCGTGTAGCGTGTTGGCGTGTGGGTGTGTGTGTTGGGGGTCGGGTCTGGGCCGCGTGCGGGTGCGTGGGTGCGTGGGTCGGGTGTCAGTGAGTGGTTCGTGTGGTAGTGTGTGGGAGCGTGGGGGTGTGTGTGTGCTCGTTGTGCCTTGGCGTTGGCTGTGGCTCTCCTGCTGCGTGCGCATTGCGTTTCTTATGCTCTCCCTTTTGGTCCTGGCGGTGCTACCTGCCCCTCCAGCTTTTTCCTTTGTAACACACAACCACACAGCTGTTGCTCTCCTGCTGCGTGCGCTTTGCGTTGTTCGTGCTCTCCCTTTTGGTCCTGGCGGTGCTACCGGCCCCTCCGGCTTTTTCCTTTGTAACACAACCACACAGCGTTGTTTATGCTCTCCATCTTAGTCCTGGCGGTGCTACCGGCCCCCCGGCTTTTTCCTGTGTAACACACAACCACACAGCATCCACCACCTCAACGCCTGTCGCCGTGCGACAGGGCCGCGCCCAACACACCGCCACCCGAGGCCGCCTATCCTGGCCGCCCGATTGCCGGGGGCCGCCCCAGCTGTGAGGTGCATGCGCGATGTCACCGCACCACAGCAGGCCGCAGGTTTGCCGCATGCATCAAACTGCACCTCCTGTTCAGGTGCCGTGACAGTCATTCCGTACCACCCAAAATACCCTCAGACCTTGGCGGCGGGTGCAGCAGCCCACCTTGAATGCGCGCACAGTCACTGTATGCACCATGCCATATACGACTGCTGCAACTGTAAGCCTCATACGCTCAACCTGTGAGTTTTTGGGCGGAGTATCGGTCTGGGTTTGAGTCACCTGACGCGCTTGACTGCCGTAGATTTGCTGTTAGTAACTCGTAAATTTGCTGCTAGTAGCTCGGTATGCCTGTTGGGGTGTGACTTCCAGCGATGCCTAGTCCATGGTCGCAAAGTTGGTGCCATCTGTCACACCCCCCTCGAGGGTGGCTGGGCGTGATGCCTGCGCTCATCCGAGTCGATGTCGGCGGTGTCTATGTTTGAACCGTTCAGAGTAGTGCATCATCGCAGTCTCCCCGACTTGCTTTGACTTTATCGCAGTCTCCCCGACTTGCTTTGACTTTCACAGATGGACAGCGTCGGGATGCAGCATGGGCACTTGCTGGCGACATGTTGACACAATTGTGGCAAGTTCTGACGTGGATGGCTGAGCCTGAAACACTGGTACCGAGTGTATCATCCTTGCATTCAGGCCTGCAGTTTTGTCAACATAAGTCCTGAGGCCGGTGCATTTGCGCGGTGTTGCAGGCACTTCCAATGGTCGATGCGAAGTTCAGTTACAAAAGAGTGAACGGGAGAAAACAAACACTGAAACCGAATCTCATCCGAATCAAATGCAACATACACTCACACACACACGAACACTACAACCGCACTCACAACTCAGTCCGGCAGGATCGCGTCCTCCAGGCCCGCATCATATCGCAACCCTGCGAAGTTCATAGTGCCACCTGTACACATGATGGCATATGCATTGATTGTCGAGTCGATCCTGTCGTATCGGTGAAACAGAGCTATGTGACGAGAAAGCTTTCGTAAACACAGCATCTCTGTGCAAATTGAAATCTGTGCCCCACTGCAGGCCATGTGTATTGAGCTAGGTCGTTCATGCATGTATGCACCTGGTTTTCCCTCAGCCGCGCTTGAAAATCGGCCGTGTGTCTCGGCACGGCGCCACCTAGTCACTCACGCTGCTCGGCACCGCGCTGTGTGTTACACCGCGCTGTGCGTGGGTGTCTTGGTGTTTGCTTCGTCTGCTTGCTCCTTTCGCGGTGCTGCCCGACTTGCTGCCTTTGTCCTTGTAACACCGCGCTGTGCGGCTGCCGATTGCGCCGACCTTCGAGTCGCCGAACTGGCTGTATGAAAGCATTGACCAACCGAGATGTTGAGAGGAACTCAATAGAGCATGTCGGCCTGTCGAGCCACACCACAATGATCACCCGGACCACGTCCAGCACGCTGCTCATCAAATCCGATCAATCTGCTGTATTGTCTGATCCGCACACTTGTGCTTGGGTGACGTGGCCGTTCACTAGCGCAAGCCATCTCGAGATATATCTCTGAGATAGCTATCCAAAACGCCGCGCTATCCAAAACGCCGCGGCGGCCGCAAGTGCCATCTCGAGCCAACGGCGCCGTCGGCGACGGATCGTCGCACTAATGGTGGGCGTCAAGATATCACGCACGCATGTCCACCTGAGGCGCCCGCCATATGCATTGCGCTCAAGTTCTGGCCGTATACGGACCTCGCCTCAAGTGCGAGGTAGACCCCTCAAGCCACACGCACCATGCGCGTGGCTCCGTGTGCGCGAGCGTATGTTCCGTCCAAGACTGGAGCCGGCGGCCGATGCAGTGCAGATCGAGGATGTCCAGTATTATTCGAGGAGTCTGCCTCATCGACGCCGCAGCTTCTTGTGCAGTGTGTCGGAAGATGGACAGCCACAGCTATCTCTAGAGATAGCCACAACGCACTGGCTTTGACAGATCTAGATCTCGTTCGGTTCTGTTTGATCGCACCAGCAATCATCGCACTCGCAAACTCGCGCTGTGCATGGGGCAGGTGCGTAGTACGTGCCGAGACGTACCTCGCACCAAATTTCCGGCGCCCTGCATGCGGTCAAGCTTTTTGTGCACAGTCGTGCATTTCCGGCAGCCAACTGCGAGCTAGCAACGCATGCATGGCGAAGCCGGCCCTTACCCGTGCAGCTGCAACCCCGTGCGATGCAGTTCCGCTCCGGCAATATATACCAACGCCTGAGACACAGTCATCATCCACCCCAGATCATCTACATCTCATTCACATCCTCTGGAGTCGACTCCATCACCTTCAACACCTTCCCTGCCTGGAATCCGACTCACAACCTCCACGTCCAGTTGTCTACACAACTGGCAGCTTCTCCGTAGAATTCAGACCATGCTCAAGTCAGCTGCATTTGCAGTCGGCCTGCTGGCCATCTGCCAGGGCGCCGCAGCGCAGCGCACCTTCTCGGCAGATGCTGCTGTTGCGACCGACAACAGCGGAGAGGCGGGGAACGCCCCGGGGGCGCTCAACACCGCCGCCGAGGAGGTCAGCGGGGGGAACACCGTCGAGCTGGAGAGGCAGGAGCTCGTGCCTGTGTCGACTCTGCCCCGCACCTGCGACTGCCTCGCTGCCACCACCGTGGTGCGCAACGAACAACTTGTCCCTTCCGGTTAACCATTACACAGACCAACGTTGGTCTGTGTAATGAACAGCGCTGTAGGCTTGCACAGCAGCCGTTGACCAGCTTTCTCAATTGTGTCAACACAGCTATCACATACTGAATGCAAATTTGCACTCGGAGATTGTTTGCTGAAAATGTTATGATGAACTGCATTACGAGAGGAGTTCCGGCAGTGAAGTTTGCTGTTTACCTTGTTTCCTCCAGCATCTGTTGATGAGAAATGTGCACACCTGCATGCATACACGGTGTATTCACAGGCTTGAGATTGTGATATAAACATTGACCAGGGCTGGCAATGCAGGAGGTAGACGACATCAGGGGCATCAGCAACGAGTTTGCAGCGAACGGCAACGCCAAGAGCTCTGCCGGCCTCTCCAACATGGTCTGGGGCTTCGGCCAGTTCCTCGGTGCGCCCCCACACGCATGTCCTCCATGCAGTAGCATTTGCAAAGCCGATGGCCTTGATCGGTGACCGTGTCGATCCTGGTTCTGTCAATTTCAATGAATATCCTGCCGAAGCAGCAGGCACGCCTGCGTGCACCCCGCCACACAGCATGCATGCATGCATGTGCACGAGCCACCATGACCCACGTGACACTATGCAGACCACGACCTTGCACTCACGATCGAGGACGAGCGGGGGCCCACCATTGAGGTGGAGGCCGTCATGGAGGGCGACCCCATGGAGCTGCACCGCGCCGTCACCACCTTCCGCCGCGGCTGCCGCACCACCCTCAACGTCCACACCGGCCTCGTTGACGCCGGCCCCGTCTACGGCACCGACGAGGCGTACATCCAGAACACCCTCCGCGAGCCAGACACCTGCCGCATGCGCGTGGCTGATGGGGACTTCCTGCCGTTGACGACCTCCGCCGACGGCGACGGCCGCTTCTTCTTCATCGCGGGCGACGTGCGGGTGTCGGAGCACGCGTTCCTGGCGTCGCAGCACACCGTGTGGGTGCGCGAGCACAACCGCATCTGTGAAGAGGTCGACGAGGACCCTGCACTCGCCGGGATGTCCCAGGACGAGAAGTTTGACCTCGTGCGGGAGGTGGTGCGCGCCAAGTTCCAGCAGGTCGTCCTCACGGAGTTCCTGCCGGCGCTCGGCATCACACAGGCCGACCTCGAGGGCGCGGAGCGGCTGATCAACACCCCTGACGTGTCCGTGGAGTTCAGCATGGCGTACCGGCTGGGACATGACCTCATTGGGAACGACGTCGGCGGGATCGACATCGCCGGGGCGTTCAACGCAGAGAACTTCCTCCTGGACAAGTCTGGCCCCGCAGGCAACCCGACCGTGACGTACAAGTCCAACGCCAACAGCCTGATCAGCAATATCATGCTGCAGCTGTCCACCACCTCCGCCAACGAGATTGACGGCAAGCTGTCCGACGCGCTGCGCAACTTCCTCTTCGGCCGCGACATGGCGGAGGACCTCGCAGGCCGCAACATCTTCCGCGGCCGCGAGCTCGGAGTGCCGACGTATGCTGGCGTTGCGCAGTGCTTTGGCCTCGAGCATGACGCTACGGTGCGGCTTTCACCCCACAACATACCCCATGCCCCAGATATTTTCTTTGCTCTAAGCATGTCCTGTCGATGATCTGCCGGACCTGCATAATGGACACAGTACTACCAACCTACGGGCCATACTTTCCTTCCCAATATAGCCGTTCTCGGTCAGCAGCTGTCAGTATCCAGAGTCTCACTGGCACAGCGGTATGCAGGTGGAGGCAGAGACTCCCGACCTGTGGCTCGGCCTGCTGCGTGAGCCCAAGGCCGCCGGCTCTCCCCTCCCCCCCACCCTCCGCGCCGTCCTCGTCGAGCAGTTCCACCGCAGCTTCTTCGGCCCCGGCGGCTTCTACTGGCGCCGCAACGTGGAAGCGATCGGGGCCTTCCGCGACGAGGTCGAGGGCAGCACGTACGCCGCCATCATCTCCGCCAACACCGGCGCCTCCGTCTCCGGCAACGTCTTCCTCACCTAGACGTTGCCTGACATGTCGGTGACATCACCGACACACACACCTGTATTTCTCACAGGTGTGGCGGCGGAGGAGCATTCATGCATGCATGAGCTTCGCCAGGCTCCTCACAGCCCCTGGAGCATGCTCTATGCGACACGCATGACAGGCATGTATGTTTTTGCGCCGCATCACCCGATGACGAGCCGATGCAGGCCTCACAGATGTAGCTCTGGTGTGCTCTGCACGGCGCAGAGGGCAGTAGGTAGAAGGGCAGTTACGTAGAGTACAGACCGTCTTGGGTATAAGTCCGGATGCAGGTGTCCGGCACCACACTTTTCGTTTCAGCTTTCAGGCAGTGTTTCTTCGCTGCGCCTCTTGCGACAATTGTTCATCCGCAGAGGCCTACTTCCTTTCTTGGAAGCATGGGCTCGGCCTGGGGCAACCTAGTCGGTGAAGTGCTCTTGTGAGGAGTGCTCACACAATTACATGTTGAACTATGATCAGATAAGATGACAGACTGTAACCTTATCGTCAATGAATCGTCAGAGTATGGATGCTTTCCCCATTCTGACTCTGCAGAGTGTGTGGAGAAGACATGCGCAATTGACCAGCACGTCTGTTGTCTTGTATCTGTGAAATCCTCCAGGCCAAGCCTGGCCTTGGATCCCGGGATTTGTGAGTCACACCAACTCAGCCCCTTGATCACATGCCGTGACTCATCACGTGTTCGCCTGCCACGCCTACACACTGCCTGGCCAACACTGCCTCTTCCTTGTGGCATGATTGCGACGCTTCGCAGTCGCACAGCGCCATGCATGCGCAGTCACATGAACCTGGGCCCCAATCACTTGGTGACCTCAAAAGACCCCAGTCACTGGCTCTAGCTCTGACTCATCCTCTGTAGCAGTCCCAGGTGTAGCGGCATGCGCCCCTCCCGCGCAAACACATCAATAAACACACCCCACCTTCAGCTACCAAAATCGTTACTTGTTTGCGCCCAAGTCCCTGCACGCGCCACTGATGCGGCAGATCTACAGCGCATCCTCTTGGCCTGTTCTTGGCCTATGCATGGTGCCGCGCCGGGTCGCAGCCCCCAACCCCCTCTAGGCCTCTACCTTCCATAGACGCAGAATGTTCGCCCCATCCCTTTACCATTGTCTGTGTGAAAGCCGGGCCGGCGCAGCCTGTCATCGCCTCATCTGCGGTCCCTGGGCCGTGAGATATCTAGAGTTATACACACAGTGCGCTTGACCTTCCATGCGTGCTGTGCACAACATTACCATTTTACTGTGTGATTCTGTTGGTATGACAGAGCTGCTGTCGAAGTAGCTTGCGGTGGACTGGACAGGGCGCTCATCCGAAGCCTGATGCTGTGCACGCGTTGCAATACATGAGCCAAGCTGTCAGTGACCGCCATGCATATGGATCTGAGATCTGCACATGGCGACGTGGCATTGCTGACCGCTCAGGTGCAGGCATCTGCTTTAATATTGGAACGAAATGGATGCATTCCAGACGGTAGCTAAGCCACCTGCAGCTGTCGCGGGACAGCCTTCCAGCCGTGCAACCGCTCGTGTACGCGCCCAACATGCTACGATATATAATAATGGGATTTCGCGGGCCCTGCTCAATCATTGATGATACCCGCCCCCCCGCGGATGCGCAAAGTTGCACGCCAACTAGACACGCGCCAATTGCAGAGCACTCTGCAGCTTCCTCCGAATACGCTGCATATGTAGCGCGCAGCTGCAGACCGCAGGCTTAAGCTACTGTAGATGTAGATGGGCTCAACGTCTGTACCTACCCCCGCCCTTATTTTGCCCTTAGAAAGTGACATGTCGCCCTTACTGTCGCCCTTAGATTTCGCCCTTATTTGGGGTGGCACTTTTTGAAGCCTAATTAAGGGCGGCATGATTTAACGAATGGCAAAAGTAAGGGCGACATGTGAATCATTATTCCGGCAATACTGTAAGGGCGGAGCCCCCTTAATTGACCATTTTATTTATTAACATAATCGGGCGCCCGCCCTTCTGAGGCAGGTACGCTGAACCAGATATGCTACGGCGGATCCGCTCTACCCACAAGGGCGGGGAGCATCCGCCGTAAAAAAAAAGTGCCCACGCACAGCTGATGCGGATTGGCTGCACGGTCTGCACCATCCGCATCAACCAGCAGTGTGGTGCACCTGCGTGTGGCATGATGCTGCAACGAGCGGGATGCAATCGAGGCCGTTGGCTTGTGCGTGACGAGGGATGTGCTGCACCACATCCCACGACACGCACGAGCCTGCGGACATGATTAATGCAATCGAATCCGCTGGCTTCTGCGTGACGAGGGATGTGCTGCAGCACATCCCTCGTCACGCACAAGCCAACGGCCATGGTTGCTGCACGTCCATGTGACGGTTGATCCGCCTCGTTGAATTGCATGCCGAAACAAGGTCAAGAGTCATCAAGGTCAAGAGTCTGTCAATAAACACAGGCTTCGCTTCTTGTTGCATCGTTAGGCTCCAGTCCGATGACGGCGTCTTGCAACTCGCTGACGTTGTGTGTCTCAATGGCCATGTCAGCGCGTTTTGCCACTTGTACCCGTTCTATGAACCTGCAGTACGGATGTATTGTCAGACTGAAGGATAGAATGCAACGAAATCATGGCACGTGACTCAGTTGTGACAGTGGTGAACCTCGTTCCGCATTCACGACATGACAGGTTACTTGACGTGAGAATATGCGTTGATGGTGGCTCGCACCATCCTTGAATCGTTGAATGCCTCTTCCTGTCTCACGCTTCGTACAGTTCGTGCCTGTTCTCCTGTCGGTTCTGGTACCTGCGGTCCACCGCGCAATCAAACCAGTCGCCACTGTTACAACGCTGCAGCGATCATCCACGGCCTGGTCACGTTGGACGGTGTAGGTTACATATGTGTTTGACTGTCCCAGGCACTATGGTATTGTGGCCTGCGGCAACTACAAGCCACCATCAACGAAACTAACACCGTGCAACCTCGCATCCAACGTCGAATTGCCGGCAGTCAGCGCTGGCGAGACTTACAAAAGCCTGCAGGTGCTTTTGTGCGTGGTCTCAACAGGCAGATCGACTGTGGATGTGGCGTATCAGGAACAACAACGGGGTCGGCATTGTGTTCCTACCTCGGTCAGACACACCTGCACCGGCAGCATGGAAATGTAGGTACTGTACCTTGCTTGTGTGTTGATTGGCCGACGTCTCTCGGGCTAGCATCTGCGCCGTTTTAGTTACCGAACGCGCAGGTCCGTTGACCGTGGAGACGCTGACGAGAATTGATGCGGTTCGATATACGTGAAACTCAAGAGCCATTACAAGCAGACAAAGTGACAGGCTTGCCGGATAGGCGTGCATGATGAAGTGTCAACATGACACTGCGAGCGGGGCCACAACGGTGCAGTACACTGTCGCGCTTTGGAGGTCCAAGCCACCCTCGATACGTCGTGCGCGTGCACCGAACATCCATCAAGCTGCCGGCGATCGCACGCACACGATCATCGACCTAAAAATCGAGTTGGTTGATGTGTATGAGTGGACATGTCATTCATTGCTGATTTTGGGGACCTCCGTTACTGCTCAACGCTGATTCCAGTGCCTCGCGCCTGCTTGCTGTTCCTGATTATGGCTTCGATAGTGTTCTCCTCACCTGGTCGCCCTGGTAGTCGGGGCGATTTTTCAAATGACAGTGGCTCGGACGGAGAAGACGATGTGGCTCCTGCGACTGGCACTGCGGATCAAGGGTTCACGGCTGCAGCCATGTACAAGTTGTGGACAGAGGACGTCTGCACGATATTGCTCGAGTTAGGTCTTAACACGGATGATATGCCTATGATGATAGAGGCAGCTCAATCTGTGTGTCACCGCATGATTCACTGGATTGAAACCTCACCCCAGGTACCTGTACTTGCCTTGTCACTCTCGCCATCCCCCTGTGTGGCCCACTGCTTTGCAGAAGACAGTTGACAAGTGTCTCAATTAGCTCAGTCATTGCAGTCGATGAGGTGCTAATCTAGGGTGTCTGCCGGCGCAGGGAGTTCCGCGTGAAGACGTCATGCGCCAAAAGTTCAAGGTAGTGATCAACAGTTGCAGCACTAGGCTGCATATGTATGTGGGTGCCTTTTCGGCGCCAACGCCAGCATCCCTCTTGGCGGGCTGTGACAAACTGCTGCGTGGGTTGTGCGAGCCTGGTGGATTTTTCGAGGACCTCACAAAACGCCTGTTTGGTGTGTCCGCCACTGATGTTTTGCGTGTTATTCCAAGCGTTGCTCCCACCGGTGCTTCCACCCATGCGTCCCTACCGCTTTGTGGTGGGGGGGGGGGGGGAGGGGGGGGGGTGATTCTGCGGCAACTGCTGGCGACACCTTCACCACTGGAGCTGCTGCCCCTCCACTTGACACATGCCTAGGTCCGATGCGGTCTCTTCCGACTGGGCTGTCCATCGTTCAAAAGGCAGGTTGTCACGGGCACATTCAGTTTGGATTCAGTGATCCGACTCAGCTCGGTCTTCTCCTTGCATCGGTCGTGAATGTCAACTTGACCTGGGAAGAGAAGAAGCCCAACACGTCCCCTGTCATACTGAGTGCGATCAATGAGATCAAACGGCACCCGCTGTTCTCGCTGCGCCGGACTTACAATGACAAAGTCGAACCCGCTGCATGGTGCGGGATTGCAGCTTGTTACGTGACTGGATATTGTTGCTGCCGACTGGAGTATGTCCACTTCCCCTCTAATGAGCTGTCGCCGAACATAGTAAACCGTGTTTCCAGGTTCAGGTCATCTGCGCAGATTTCCCTGGCTGTGGTGTACCTTATTGGACAGCGTCAGTTGTTCACACATGGCGTGTGCTCGCAGCTGCCACCTGTCGTGTGGGCCATATTATTCGGTGCCATGACAGATTCCTCCGGTTTGTGTCCAGAGACAAAGTTCTACCCTCAAATGGTGCGTCATAGCTTCATGATTAAGATGCACCGGCATCAATGCGTCACCAGCCAACCTTCCTGTACTGAATGTGTAGGTACACCGGCTTTCAGCAGAGGACATTGGTATGCTGACTGCATCTACTCTGTCTGAATCATTGCGAGCCGCACAGGGTGTGGTCCCAGATGGTTGTAAGACCCAATTTCCAGATTATTTCAAATACTTGCTTTTTACGAGTGTCAAGACTACTCCAGTGGAACATTTGTTCGACAGGTTGAAGGAGCAACTCCAGAGTAATATTCTCTTTCCTTGGCTGTGCAATGTTGCGCTGCTGTGGGTGACATGACCTAGAAACTAACGAAAATGTTGTGCCTGTATAGATCTAACCCACAATTTCAAGGAATATGCTTGCCAACAGGTGATGCGCCAGGCTCCAATCGCTACGGTTCGCAATGCGCTGAATGAGAAGGGTGCGGGGGGACCAGTCACTATCCCCGAGATGCTGGACGCCATGGAAACCAAGGCTGTGGCTGATCGCGAGAAGCAAAGCAAGGATCCCATCCTGAAGTTGGCCTCAAGAGTGTACCCTGAGGGCGAGCTTCGAGCAGCTGGTGTGCGGCCATTCTGGTGTTGGCACTGCCTCATGATTTTGGTCTCAGACTGTACATGCGCTCCAACGGCTCTATACCTGGTCCAGCAGTGTTCGGTTTCATGTAGACCACTGCATGCTCGAGGCCGACCTCCTCGCTCAGGCTTTGCACGGGATTTTCTCCAACGGTGACGATGGTATCTTGGCCGGGCCCATGGTCCTGCTCATGCTTGCGTGGCTGACCAAACAAACTGACAAGATTCAGGTGGTGACTACACTTGATGAAGGCGGTCACCAGCCGGTCCGTGCTATCCTAGCTACTGGTCGTGATGGGTGGTGCCCACCCACACTATCATTCTCAGTGCTGTGTTGGGGTCTGACGCAGGTGCGGCACTCATGGATGCTGAGTACTGTTTGTGGCGATAAACGTGCAAACTACAGCAAACTACATGCAATGGATTTCTTGCAGGTAGTCAAGATTGTGTGTGGGGGGGGTGCCCAGAATAACTCAGATGTTCCCTTGCATAACGGGGTGATTTGTTATGCCTATGCTGTCCTTCGCGGGGCTGATCCCCGAACGAAGGATTCAATCGTGCAGACGCTGATTCCCGAGTGGGACCCAGATGCTGAGATATTATCAGACGTTGGCCGACTGTTATATGCCCATGCTCTGGATGGCAGGCACACAAACGCAATCCAGCTTCTGCCAATGCCAGCGGACTTCTCTTGTTGGTGTGCAGAGGCGTTGCATCCTGACACTTACACTGGCGTCTTGCAGATCAAGCTGTCAGCCTCATCAAATGACTCCACCGCGCCGGCCAATGACAATTCTACCGAAGTGACGTGTCCAGCCACGACCTCTCATAGGGATTCTACCAGCCCGTTGGCTCTGGTCAACGCTCCCCCGCCAACCGGAGACTCCGACAACATGGTGGCGGCTTCCGTTGCTGCCCCTGCCGCACAGTTCGTGAAGATGGCGCTCAGTGGTACGCCCTTGACATCAGCTCAGCACACTGTCCATGTCTCACTCCAGTCACCTGGTGGTGTACGGCAGCTGTTGTCGAATGTGCTTCTTCTTTGAACTTCTGCAGTGCGTTTGACTGCCACGTACATACATCAGTATTGTATTGGCCTGACTCGACCTCTGTCATGGCGAGCCTTCCGGGGTATTGATCGCTTCGCACTGTTGCGACAAGAGGCGCTTACTAGCAGTCATATCAAGTTTTGATAGCTTTTGCAGACATCCTAGACCTTCAACCCGGCGATGGTGACAGTGGCGATGAGGCCGACCAAGGTCCTCGCAAGACCAAGACCCTGAAGACAATGGCCTCTGTTCTGCGTGGCCGCTTTGGACGCAATAGCCGTCATCGCAGTACACGGGCTCTGCATGCTCACACCAATTACCTCAGGAAGTCAGTGAAGAAATTGATGACGCAGGCGAAAGGAGCTACTGGCCCCGACGAGCGGGAGAGGATCCTGAAAAGAGCTCGAAGCATCACCCAGGGATGTGATGCGATGACAGCCTATCACGCTAGTAGGGGAGGGGCGTCCATTGCCTTCCTGGAGTGGATCCGGGCAGCCAAGGCCAGTTGGCCGTGGCCAGGATACGGACCGTGATTTGGCTCAGCGGTTCTGCTTTAATGTTAGAATGGTGACTGTACTGCCGATGGCTGGTGACTGTTGTACCGCTTTCAAAATGTTTGTAATGCTATTTTGCAGTGTCAATGTCAAAAGAGGATGAGCCTTCTCTACTCCATGAACCTGATGATAGTATTATCCAGCGTGCACAGTTAGATTCACGACATATTAGTGCTGTTTATCTGACTCGAGTTTTACAGTGAGTATTACAAGTGACATCAGCCTGGGGCGTGGCTCCCTCGTAGCCAAATGGCGAGTTTTGCGCCTATGCTGCCCATGAAGTGGAAAGGACCAAATATTAGATCGGTGTCCGGGTATTCGTCAATCCGAGATGACAAAATAATATATTCTGATCACTATGGGATGACGCTATTTCCGGACAGCATTATATTATTTGGTCATTTACGTGCTTGACAGCACCTTCAGGTAGTGGCTACGAGGGTACATGTCGAGGCAGGCTGCTCTACTGCACGGTCTGCACGATCGTCGAGTATCAGCAACGATCAAGCTCTGGCAAGCGGGAGATAATCAGATGATGTCTACTCTTGAATAGGCAATCGTCAGCAGCAGGCGAAGAGCGCCTTGGTGTTTGTGGCTGCCATGTGCTGCATAGCAGCCTGTGGACTCTAGCTCGCATCCCACTGCTATATCCGCCAAAGCCAACCTCACAAAACTTTGCATGGTTAATTTGAGAATTTTTGGAGTGGTTCTCCCGGCTTTTCATGACTTGAACGAGAATAAACAGAAATGCCAGTGAAAGCCCAGATCTCTGCACAGTGCCCAGAATCCCGAAACAGCCGCGAATCTCATTCGTCAGGTCACAAATTAAGGGGATGCCGGGGAGTACGTTTGGCTGTCCCCATTTTCTTTTTCAACTTAGATCAACTCAGACCCGAGGCCAATGCATCTACAGTCTCTTCCAGACCACAGTTGTTCTGCAAAAATGCACCAGCGATATACACGAGACATGGTGGGGTAGGCGGAGACGTTGTCCTTGAAGATGCCAGTGTGCGCTATCACGTGTTGGTGCGGCAGCAAGAGTGAATGGTATTGGTCGACACAATGCAAACCCACTTGAGTGTGTGCAGAACGAGATACATCAAGTAGCAATCTGCCCGTTCACAAGACCAGACCTCCTCCAATATCACTAGCCTTGGAGGCTGACCCTGTTTACACAAACACTAGCCTACAGCACCAGCATCATCATCCTCATCATCGATATCTAGTTGTCCAGGATTCACTAGGAGATTCAATCGAAATTGATGGAAGCCAGACAGTAGATGACCCTGGCTACGAGCGAATCGTGCCCAAAGGCCCCTGGTCTGGCTTGACCTACTGCTGCTGGCAGGCTCCCAACCTGCCTTTCGCCTGGAGCACGCGAAATCTGGCATGACAGACACCGGTGTTGCAGACACCAGAGTCGATAGCACCTCGCAGTATGCCCGCCCAGCATAAGCGTCATCACTTCTGAATCGCCCAGCAGTGAACGCTCGCAAAGCAGCTCTAGCTCCACTCACGGCACGTGCACGAACAGCACGTTGGTGGGCCTTTCCCTGCTCTTGGGGACCATTGCCACCAGGGCGTGCCGCTCTGAAGGCACTGATCTTAGAACGGATTGAACTGTTCAGTGCACCATACCCTTCCGGGTCCCCCCCCTCCCCAACACGGGCCCACGCCAGGCGGTCGCATCCAGCTACAGCAGCTAGGGGATCAATCCTTTTGGCAGCTTTGGTAGGGGTGGAACCTGTTGCCGGATACAGAGCACTCGGGCATAGGCGATGACACCACCTGATGAAGGACACAGTGGATGACTTTACGTAGATTGGAGAGCCTTCCGTTCCAACATTTTCCGGTATGTAGTACGGCTGGAACGCATGATCCTCCTCGTCAACGTCACAAATAAGGAGGTCTAGAGCTCCACAGAGCAGGAACGCCCACCTGTCTGGTGGCAGCCGCCACGCGCCATTCACCAGATCGGACACTGAAACCTGAAGAAGCATTAGTAACTTCAGCAGCTACAATGTGCAGGTACACAACTGCGACCCGACGTTTACGAACGGCGCAGGGGTCAACAAATGGTCTTTTCATGATAGATGCCCGATTTTGGACAGTGACATCTGGGCGTGCACTGTGCAGCCCATGAAGTGGTGGAAAAACGACCAAGACATTAACCCCAGCGCGGGAGGTGTGCATTGGATCCTCTGCACGTTTGTCAACATAAATCAGATCGACTGGCGTGTAGAGGCCCCCAATACAGACATGGCCCGCATATTCGTGTTCGACTCCCTTACATCGGCGGTGTCCGAGGACGAGATGACATTAGTTGTACAAGCGTTCACTCAGTTCTTGTCAAAGGCTGCATGTGACCTGCACCAAACGAGCCCAGAGGTGGCTCGTAGGACCATTGCCGCCATCAAGTGGGACAGGGTGTGACTTTTGTCTCCATGACTGTATCTACCGATTCTGCAATCATGTGTTACATGATCATCCCATGTACTGGACCCAGCAATAGTAATGGTCGCCCCACAAGGCGTCTTGCATGTAGGTTTGTGTACCACAACAACCAGCTCTGCAATCTGAGCTGATAGATGAGGGCTCTGTGACGCCCGGCCTCAACACGTGCGGCATCAACGCCCCCTACTTTTTCAAACGCTTCTTAGAAGGAGTCGTAGCAAATGTGAAGCGTCCACGCCAATCTAAGCGTCGCCCACCTCGTGTGCCAGCCGCTGCATGTGTCACTCCTTTGACGTGGGTGCAAGGGCACATGGCGGGTCCCCTGTCCTCAGAATCCATGGAACAAGCACGCGGATCGGGAATGAGATACCTTCTTGAAGCTATCGACAAGCACACCGACAGCGGACCGGCGGGGCCGAGCGATCGAGATGTGAGCAGGCGACTGGACCAATTGTACCCGGAAAGCAGGTAAAACACCCCTTCTCAGTGCTTCCCAGTGTGGGGTAGACCTTCTCTTAGGGTAGGTCGCTGTCACTGAGAAGTTTGAATGAATGACTGCCAATTCAGGTGGTACAAGAGGGGGGAGGTGGCACAACATCTGGAATGGGCACCGCAGCTGAAGTGAGGACTAAAGCACTGGCATCGTCAGAGGTACAGGTGCATCGCAAGATCGTTGATGAGGGATTAATCGAAAGGCGTTGTACTGAGCCTGCTATCGTTGGGAGTCAATGGCCTGGTACATGCAGGGCAGCTGTATGAGGTGCCCTTTGAATTGAATCAGAGGCGGCAATTCTGTTGAAGGGAGATCATGTTAAGTAATGATGCATCCCTGCCAGCACAGCTGCGTATTGCTTGCGAACGATTGTGTTGCGCTGATCTCAAGGCGCCAATGTAGGGGACAATGAACCGATGTCTGTCAAGGTTATACATCCAAAGCAGTACTGAAAACTGAGACTCATGAACATGCCGTTTGTATCCTGCGATGTGCTTCTGTTCTTACACGAGCCTATGGACTCCAGTTAGCGGAGGCCAGTTAGCGGCTGCATGTGATCACATCACTAACATCCACATGAGGGCTATCTCAGCCCACCGACAGGCACGAGCACTGGCATCACCAGCCCAGCTGTATTCGTGGCCAGTTAGCGTGACAGCCCATTTGCAAAGAGGCTGGTGAATAGTTTGATGTATCTCTGCTGGCCATAATACCAGTGGCTGCATGTGATCACATCACTGCCATCCACAGGAGGGCTATCTCAGCACACCGTCAGGCACGAGCACTGGCATCACCAGCCCAGCTGAATTCGTGGCCAGTTAGAGTGACAACCCCTTTGCAAAGACACTGGTGAATAGTTTGATGTATCTCTGCTGGCCAGAATACCAGTGGCTGCATGTGATCACATCACTGACATCCACAGGAGGGCTATATAAGCACACCGTCAGGCACGAGCACTGGCATCACCAGCCCAGCTGAATTCGTGGCCAGTTAGAGTGACAACCCCTTTGCAAAGACACTGGTGAATAGTTTGATGTATCTCTGCTGGCCAGAATACCAGTGGCTGCATGTGATCACATCACTGCCATCCACAGGAGGGCTGTCTCAGCACACCGTCAGGCACGAGCACTTGCATCACCAGCCCAGCTGTACTCGTGGCCAGTTAGCGTGACAACCCCTTTGCAAAGAGGCTGGTAAATCGTGTGAAGCATCTCTGCTGGCCAGAATACCAGCGGCTGCATGTGATCACATCACTGACATCCACAGGAGGGCTATCTCAGCACACCGACAAGCACTTGCATCATCTGCACAGCCGTCCTCGTGTCCATCCGGTGTTTCCATAACCACATGGCCAGGGGGACTGATCTCCAAAGCGCCCGCAGTGGCACTCTCATTTAGTACGAAGAGCACAGGCATCACTTGCCGCAAGCAGTGTCGTAAGATGTCTGCAACTGTCCGTAGCCGTAGACGCTCGCGCCTGTGGTTCATACAGTTTCCAAAATCTCCATTGCAGATTGGTGAAGCATGATGTGCCCGAGCTTCCAAATGGCTATGCCGCAGCGATGGTTTGCCCTGCTCGTCCCTGAACACCATTGCAGCCGTATATTGCCGATTTTCACATACATATAATTTGCGCTGTATAATCAGATCGTGGCGCGATCTGTGCGTGTGGGGCCTGTTCATAGACCAGATGCTCCAGTAGCCCGCTTCGCGATGGCGCATGATGAGCTCCGCTAGAGACAACACGTCATAAAACTTTGAGCAAATTGGTAAACATGTTCATAGTAGGTTTAATTTTGTATCACTGACGGATTAGCTTCTAGCGGTGACACGCAGCCGTCCTAAGCTCTGCCCAAGTGTGTCCTCAGGCTGATTGACCTCCAGAAATGCCGCGAGTCTCCAGAGCCCAAGTTAAGCCTGAATGAAACCAAATATGTTCCCATGAAAGGATATACACGCTTTGATCGCGCTGTTCGTGAGCATCGTAACAGCGCCGGCCGACCGAGTCATCCTCGAAGACAGGCACAGTGCAACTGCGTCCGTAGACCACAACGAACCGGATAAAGCATATCATGCGTCAATATCATATTGAACATGGTCATTTCGGTTGAAATCACATCAAAAGGCGACTGTTTCTGCTCCGACCTATCCGCCCTTGTCAGGCCCGCCCTTGTAACATGAGCCAGGACGTGTACAGACGAAGGTGGTATGTGTGGAGGTTGCAGTCCCCGGTCGCAGTATATATGCAGCGCCGGTCTTGGCACGGCAATGGGTCGTCGCAATTCTGGGGCTTCGAGTTGTGACGGTGGGCGCACGTACACACATGTGCCGACATGCACACGAACGTGATGGTAAGGCGTCGATGCACGGAACACCCGTTGTGAGCCTTGCGAGGCAACTTGGATTCGTTCGTTCCCGAAACCTTCTCAGGGAGTGCGGGGCGAGGTTCAATGCTGCAAAGCCTGAACCTGGCTTGCAGGCACAGGGGTTCAGGGTGACGTCACCGCACGGCCATGCAGCGTCCGCATGCAGATGGCATGCGCCCTCGTGCTGTCGCTTATGCTAGTTGTACACACACAAGGTTACAAATTTTTGAACAGGTACATGCAAACACAACAGAAATTTGTTGCAGAAGTTTGAACGAGCATGCACAGGCAATCGCCACCGTGACGGCAGGAGTGCACTCGGCTGGGCCGGGACATCTGCGCAAATGCAACGACGCACCTCGAATCGCTGTGCCGGGTCGAGCACTGGGGTCACTGCCGCTTACGAAACTTTGCACCGCTGACATTGGTGGCAGCATTCATGCATTACCTAGCCAAATCCTGGCTGAAAGTGGCAGTTTGTGGATATCGGTATCAGGTAAGAGACAAAACCAGCTTCAGCTGCAGGTGAGGCGGTTGAGCATCTCATGAGCACACGGCTGTCTCTAGCGCTGCAGCTGTTGCCTGTCGCTGATGACCTGCTTGGCTGCTTCCGGTGCACGTGGGAAGCCCAGGTGTGCACAGGAAAGTGCAGGTGTGGAAGGGCTATAGCTGTGCACAGGGTACAGAGGTGGGCTCTGTATGTAGTATAGTGTTACAGAGTACGGACTGCAGAGTACAGAGGAACTTTAGCTCAAACGGTTGGGCACAAAAACACAGCAAAAGACTTGCATGCACGTGCCCACACGATTCCGATGCTGTGTATTCTAGCAATATGCACGTAGCAATCAAGCTGAGTCACGGGCCAGTGCCATGCGGGCTTCCCGGCGGCTGTGAACGCAGCGTCTAGTACCAGGCTAATTAATTATAAGCTCCCGCTCTCCTCTGTGACTTTCACCACACCGATCCCGCTGGGCACCCCTTCGTGGGCTTGGACTGAGTCTAGCACAGTCGACGTCGGGGCCACAAGAAGTGCCTCATACGCATTTGCGCAAATCTACTCACCTGGCATCATCCGGTTGCCTGATGCCACGGCAGCGGCACTGCACTTGCACTGGCCAACCAAGGAGCCAACTCTGGAGCCCAGGAGCGTTGGCATGCATGATCGTCCTGGACAAAATGCCACGGAGACGGATGGGTGCGCTGCACAAATTCCGGTGATATGAAGCTGCCCTGCCTTGCCTACTTTACTAGTCCACCGTAGCTCTGCATGCGCAGGCCCCAGACGACGAGCAGCTCAGCGCGCCAGGGCCACTAAACCAGAACCCTTGGGATCGGGAACAGCAGCTGGTACATATCAAGCGATGCACTGTCTGCCAGTGCGGGCTGGCCCATAGGGTACATCTACTGTGTAGAATCTGGCCACTCTGACGGCGGCTGTACACGGAAAATCGTCCAACCGGTGTACACAGACCTTGTACAATGTCCATGTACAGCATGCATGCCTGCATCCGACTGCACAGTGCCGACTGCCGTCGCGCCCACATCACCTCTACACATCACCATCAGGATCGCCTTCACTAGCACCCCCCGCATTGCGCGTGGACCCCTCAAGCAGCTGTTCCCCGCAGTCCTCCGGATCCTCCCCACGCAAAGGCACCCCCTCAGCATCGAGGTGCGAGTAGGCGAGCCACACGAACGCGAGCGACGCCGCGAAGCCGACGGCGCCGAGGCACAGGTACACCGCAAAGGCAACAACAGACATGTAGCAGGTGTACAGGAGCAGGGCGAGGCCGTGCGAGGCTGTGGCAGGGATGTACACTTTGAGGAAGATGCAGGAGTAGCCGATGAGGTAGGCGGCGGTGGCGCCGCCGCGGTGGAAGGAGCGCCACCACCAGTTGTAGTCCTGTGATCGGAGCTGTGCATACCTGCAGCGGGGAGAAGGTGCTGACATGTTGACAGCATCTGGAATATGACGGCGATGTGCAAACACGACTAGTGTACCAGCACAGCCGCTGCGCAGGCCCCCAAAACTCGTCAATATTGGACTCTTGCTGCACAGGCAGGCCGTGTGCATGGCCGCCATTATGAACAAGAGGATTAATGCCAGCTTTGGTAAGCCTATTCCACAGGCACGATCAATACTGGTAATGGTACTAGTCCTGGTTACTGAGGAAAGAGTAGGTGCGCACGTCATGATGATGGAGCATTGTATGGTGACGAGCACCATGAGCCCGAAGACGACGAGGAGGAAGCCAAACTGGTGGAAGAAGTAGCCCCGCCACATCGCTGACATCACGTAGTAGAGCCCGATGTTGATAGTGCAGAACGGCAGGAGGCCGGCGACGGCGTAGAGCACGAGTGGTCTAGTAAGAAGCCGGGGCGGAGGAATATTGCGGGGGGCTGTGTTGGTGTTCCCCGGCCAGACGATGAGGGGCGTACGGGAGGCCTGATATCCGCCGAGGACTGCCAACGGGAAGCTGATGACAAGCCAGATGAGGTAAACACTGTCGATTTGGTCAAGGATCGGCGAGACGGCTCCCGAGAAGGACGGGTACGTAGTTGCATGTTTGTGCACGAAGCCGTAGATGCATGCTGCCCAAAACATGACACCTGCATGGGGCCGCGGCCTGTGACCGAGGATGTGAGTGTCATCTGTGCGCCCATGCACATGCACCCCAAAGCAAGCTCATGCCACGTCGGCCGAATGCACTGATCAGGGCTGGCCAATGCCTTACGAGCCCGGCGCTTGGCTCCAACTGCTCAGGTGTAACCCGCATACGAGGGGAGCGCAGCACAAAGGTACATGTATGCGTTTGCGATTCTTGTATTGTGCCAATACTCTGCTGGTCCTGGGTAGTGACGGCAGTGCAACCTCATGTACTGAAGGCCCAGGCGGGGGAGTGCGACTGCGCACCAGGTAGTTCAATCGCCGTCGCGAAGCACACCCCACTCCACCAGCTGAACTTCGAAGAGTGCTGCGATGACGAGCGCGCCATGTTGCGCCAGAGCAACACCGACGAGAAGCCTCCAGTGATAGAGAGGGGTGCGTAGAGGAGGATGGCGGTGGTGAGCAGGGCGCCCCGCCTCGCAGGCGACAACAGCCCCAGAGCCGCAAGCATGAGTGTTGCTGCAACAGTGCACAGGACATGCACACCTCCGCCGAAGAGTGACGCAAGGTGAACGGCTGCGGCGGGCTCACGGAAGACGTCTCCGGAGACGAGTGTCCAGCCCGCCTCAGCCGATGGGTCCTGCACATAGGGAGTGCTGTTAGTGGGCTGGTGGGCCGAATGCTCAAGGAAGCGGCTGCGCAGGAGGAGATCCTACTCGAAGCGCATTGCAACTCGCATACCATGTTGCGCACGTGAATGTCCGTGAAGCCTCGCCTGAGGGCAACGGCTCAGGACGTGTGTGCGCACAGCGGATATGGTAATGTCGCGACCCTGTGGGCTGCGGCGTGTCCTGCAAGACGTTTTCACTTGCATGCAGGCTTTGGACAAGATGCAGCCTGCGGGGGCGGGTCGTGTGCTGAGCACGGCCGTCGTCCATCGCTTCATGCCAGCACTTCCAGTTCTGTTATAGAGAGTTGTGATCATTGACAGCGCAAGCGCGGCTGACGTCTGCTGAAGCAGCTATGTGTATGCAGAGCACAATGGACAGCTCTTCAAGAGAAGAAAGTTTCCGAGGTCCCAAGTGATGGCAAGCCTGCAAAAGTGGGGGTGCTGATCCGGCCATTCCGGAGAGCATGCATGCAATGAAATTCGCAAGTACAAGCATTGTCTGATTTGCAATGCCCAGCGCTGCGTTATCTCACCTTGCCCTGCACGACTCGGCGAAGAATGTTGTTTTTGGCGAGGTCGCGGCGCACAGTGCGCAGAAAGATGATGGCGACCATCATGGACAGCACCAGCACCGTGGCCAGCGAGTTGAGCACAGAGAACCACTGCACCTCGTGCGCGCCGGCGGGGCTGTGCAGATAAGCGTCCCACCGGCGCGTCCAATTGATGTCGGTCTCCTGCCAGTACACGTCGTACGTGTACACGATGTCCTCGCCCTCAGCAACCACCTGCACAGTCGTGACGCACAAATGGCATGCATTCAACCGGCCCACAGTGCGCGGTCAGCGTGAAGTCATGCAACGTGTTCAGCATACATAAAAACTGTGGGAACGAGACATCTCAGCACATGTTATCATGGTGTACCTGCAAACCAATCAATTATATTGCACCAGCCCATTCGCACAGTTCCGAAGAGGCACACCTGCGGCTCTGGATTGCGGGGGTCCCCCCAGGGTCGGCACTTGAAGCTCTTGAGGGGCTCGCCCTCAGGCTTGAGCCGCTTGATGCTGCAGGGCATTACCTCAAAGCCGACCACCTCCCACCTCACCTTCGCCTCCTGCGCCACAAGTTTAAGTGACTCAGCGCATCATCCGTGCGCTTGGATACACGGGCGCCAGCCGCAGGCTGTGCTACTCGCAGCACCGTCGACCTTCAAGTTCCGGGCTCGGCCTGTGCGCACAGCGCACAGCACGCAGCACACATCACGCAAGATCAGTCAAGGGTGAGTGTCGGTGCGTGCGGGAACGCGCTGATCATGGGAGCTACACACGCCGCTGTCCGACGGCGACCCCGAGGATGGCATCAGCCTGTCTCATGGTCATGTGGCCGCATGTAAAGATGTGAGGCCACTGTAGCCGCCGACAAGTTCCGAAAGAAAGGCAGAATGAATGCCCGACGGCCCGAGGCAGCCGTGGGGCGGCGCTGCCAGCCGCAGCGACACAGAGCAGCTATACACCGTGACGCCATGTATGCATGTACGAATATCTGCGCGGGGCATATCACATGGCGGGTGTACCGAGGTCGTGGAGTCGCCGCCTCCGCTGGCGTCGCCGGCGTCACCCGCGCTGTGGCGCCGGGGCACGCCATGCATGTCCGCTCCACTGGCCTTGTGTATCAGAACGTTGAAGGCGAGGTGATTAAATATGATGTATTCGTTCGTGTCTCTGGTCTTCGCGCCGAGGTCAAAGCCAGGGCTCAGGTCGGTGATCACCTGCATGCATGTCAGGCCATGTGCTGTGCATGCATGACGGGCTCGCATCCGCGCATCACACATGCCAGGACCAGCAGCAATGTCCATGTGAAAGCACCGGTACTAGAGGTTGCTAGTATTCTGAAAATTGATATGGATACATCGCATATGTTGTGTTCTTGTCTGGCAGCCCGACACTCTTCGAATCAGACACTACTAGCAGTACTGGCACCCATCGAGCATTTCGGGGAGGGATCGGGTGAGAGGGATGCAGACACTGTGGCTGTGGTAGAGCATGGAGGCGCCAGCAGTGCGCGTCACGCAGTCCTTCGAGGGCTCTCATTTGGAGGTGAAGCTGGCTATGCGCGATCACGTAGCAAATATCACACGTGAACAGCAGGTGACGAGCGCTGCACCTGTTCGAGGTCGAAGGTGGTGAGCGGCATGCCGTCTGCAGCCATTTGAATGCTGTAACCCTTGTCAATCTTGTCTTTCAGGTCCTGCAGGCGTATGTGCATGTGGTGTCTTCCAAGTTGAACAAGGCCACAGTGACGGACGGCCTGCGCTGGTTCTGGTGCATGCATGCGGGCCGGGGCGAAACTTTCATTTGCATTGAAAGTCAAAGTCACAGTACGGCCATGCTCAGCTTGGCTTGAATGTTAGTGCGCGGGGCTCAAGGCCTGGTGAGTACATGCACAAGTACGTATACAACGCAAGCTGATGTCCGCTGGGACTTGATGGGAATCGCGGGGTATACAAACCAGCTCAACCTAGGCTGGTGCACGTGATGCGGTGACTCTGATCCCGAATTCCCCGCTGCTGGTGCGAGTCATACAGCAGCTCCGGGCTGGAAGACACGGAAACTAACACAGCATCGACTTCACCGACTCGGTATCATCAGCTTCCGGATGATAGCAAATGCTACGATTGTGAGCAGTCTTCACGCAAAAGTGACAACTACTTAAAGAGTCGGAATAGTCAATTTTCTGTGTATGCCTGCTACTTTGATTCGTTACGCCGCAGTGCATGACAGGCCACCTATCTTGTGTGAAGCGTATCTCGAGATCAGTGGCAGTGGCAGTGGAGATGACAGTTTCAGCTGTCTATCACAAGCCCATGATCACTTCAGGATGGGCTGTGGTGCTTACCTCAGCTTGCGCCTGGGTGAGGGGGCCAGCCGATCCATCAGCGCACGCCTCCTTCACTGTCTCATGCACCTACAACCACTGCTGACACTGTGTCACCTTTCAACAACAGGCTCCAACAGAATTGGTACACATTCGATATGACAAAGCCAGTACATGATCCGCGACCAGCGCATCCTACTCAGAAAAGTTTAGACTGGTTTTCTGAAGTTGATGCCTCTCAATTTTACTGCAAATGGCATCTGGCTCAGAGACGCACATTCACGCGCAGTTCGTATGGGGAATTGAACCGGCCCAGCCCTGACAGCTTGGTTCCCAGAATCTCCTTCTTTCTTTTCACTCCACCTTTGGTCTGGCAGAATGGCAGGGAGTAGTACTGAAACGGCAACTGTGCCTCAGAGGAGGTGAGCGAGTCCACTTCCACTGCACAAAGGCGTGACAATCAGCGATAGCCCGTAGTTCAGATAGATTGATACTAAAAGCATTCAGCATTTTGTGATCAGGTAGGCGTGTGTTTAATGCTAGCTCGGGGTGCTGGAGAGGCAGCTGTACCAGTCGCTGCAGTCGGACCAGAGGGGATGCATGAGCATCAAGACCCGACAACACGATCTACACTACCGGGGATGTTGACAATTGTGGCACACAACGGTCAGTCGTGTACGTTCTTTGCGGATACAATTAGGTAGGCGAAGATGAACTTTACAACGTTAACCTGCCACACATCGCTGAACGAGTGGACACTATTTAAGAACGTGATTCCGCCGGGGGAGCTCACGGAACAGACACATGGCGGTCAATTTTCAATAGATTGCGAAACATATCAAGCCTGTCGCCATGGCAATTTGGCCAGAAGCTCACCCCCGAGCTTCTCTCCTTGCTCATACTTCTTCGGCTGGGCTCCGAAGAACTCGAAAGCATTTGCAGTGAGGAAACAGGCGAAAATAAGTAGAATCGCGTGAATTGACGAGCACATCAGCAGGCAGGGCGATGCCGGCATCGTCTGGCCTGGAGGAGCTGCGTTTGCAGCACAACTGGCTCAACGACTGCAGCGCGTGATCTAACCTCGCTCAACGGGAATTGCAATTCACATGTATTTAACCGTCAGTAGATCGGTCCAAGCGGGCGCTTCGACCTTGCTTGCTACGCGAGGGAACGCTGGCCGATGGGCTCTGCAAGCGTGCAGCTGACGATCCGGTTGCCCAAGCGAGTGAAAATTACTGCAGGTCACGGGATCTCAACGTGCCTTTTGGCTCCGCGACTTCATTTTGAACATTCGCGATTGCATGCGTATGTGCGTGTCCAGTGCTGCGAAGTTGGCAGTTCACTGCACGGAGGTATTTGGGTCCAGATCATTTACAACCCAGATAAAAGCGAAGCTGGCCCAAATAAAAAACACGTTCAGACACCAGTGATTCTAGCTCGGGAGCTAGCTCGGACATCAACGTGCACGGGATCGGGCCTCACAAACAGGCCGTCGGGGCTCGAACGCTGCAAACGGAAAGCTGCTACACAGCGTGATTCTGGATGCGTTGGTGTGCGGTTCCCCTGGTTGCCGCGGTGCTACCTGCCTTCCTCGCTTTGTCCTCGTAACACAGCGTGATGCTGCCTCAGCTGAGGCTGAGCTCAGCCAATCTCAGTAGACGGCCCCACGTCGTGATGACCACAGGTGTGCACAAGCTTGTGCGTCGCATGCATGCAGAAGGATCTTCTGAAAAGGTGCACACAGCATGAGCGATGATGGTGACTGCCCCTATGGCCGCAGCGGGGCTCCCACTCCTTGGTTTTCTCGTCGCTGTGGGGGACTGTGGCCAGCCCGCCACAATTGCAGCTACTAGTGCTACTAGTGCTACAACCTGCAACCTGCAAACTGCTCGTGGAGGCATGGCGGCGCCGCGTCATCGCTCGCAACGGCATCGCCTCCGCGGTGGAACCAGACCTGAGCAGGCTCCCCAAAGCCCCCGAGGCCTCGGCCGCGGCCTGCCAGCTCGCCCGGCAGCACCCCGCACGTAACCCTCCACCAGATCCTTACCCATCTGCCCCGGCCGCGCCCGCAACCTCTCATGGCGCCAGGCTCTGCCCTCCATCGTCCCCGCGGCTCTCTGCTCCCGCGCACACGATGCCCCAGATGCCCCCAGCAAAACAAGCGTCATGTAAAGAGACTCCACTTGTACCGCAAGTCTACTCACCTGGCGTCATCCCGGTGACATCCCAGGCCGCGTCCGCAGGCACTGCACTCGGCTATCTAAGGCGCCGGCTCTGGAGCCCAGGAGCGCTGTCATGCATGATTGCCCCATACAGCATGTCACGGTGACTGACGGTCGTGCTGCACGTCCTCTGGTGACACGGAGCTGCCCTGCCTTGCCTGCTTTCCCAATCGACTGATGCTCTGCATGCACACGCCCACGACGCCGAGCAACTCGGGTCACCGGGGTCAATCAAGACTCCTTCGGATCTGGAACAGCTGCTACACATCAACCGATGCGCTTTCTGCCCGTGCGGGCTAGGACATCTGCTGCGTGAAAGTTCGCCGCTCTGACGGTGACTGTACGCGACATCCTAATGGTATACACAGACCTTGTCCACATCAATGTAAATGCGTGCATGCACAGCATGCATGCCTGAACGCTACTGCGCAGCACATGCTGCAATCGCGCCCATGTCACCTCTAAACATCGATATCACCATCAGGATTGTCATCACCAGCAACTATGTGGCCCCCTCAAGCAGCTGTTCCCCGCAGTCCTCTCCATCCTGCCCACATACAGGCACCCCATCCGCCTCGAGGTGCGAGTAAGTCAGCCACACAAACGCGAGCGATGCCGCGAAGCCGACGGCGCCGAGGCACAGGTACACCGCAAAGGCAACAACAGACATGTAGCAGGTGTACAGGAGCAGGGCGAGGCCGTGCGAGGCTGTGGCTGGGATGTACACTTTGAGGAAGATGCAGGAGTAGCCAAGGATATAGAGGGCTGTGGCGCCGCCGCGGTGGAAGGAGCGCCACCACCAGTTGTAGTCCTGTGATCGGAGCTGTGCATACCTGCAGCGGGGAGAAGGTGCTGACATGTTGACATCATCTGGAATATGGCGGCGATGAGCACGCCACACACGACCAGTGTTCCAGCACAGCCGCTGCCCCTGATGTACAAAACTCATTGCAATTGATATCATTATTTCTGCTGCACGGACAGGCCGTGCGCACGGCTGCCATCTTCAGAACAAGAGGATCGGAGCCGGCAAGGTGAGCCTATCCCACAGGCGTGATCGCTACTAGTAATAGTATTAGTGTTGAGCACTGAGACAGGAGCAGGTGCGCACGTCAAGATGATGGAGCATTGTGTGGTGGCGAGCACCAAGAGCCCAAAGACGACGATGAGGAAGCCAAACTGGTGAAAGAAGTAGCCCCGCCACATCGCTGACATCACGTAGTAGAGCCCAATGTTGATAGTGGCAAAGGGCAGGAGGCCGGCGACGGTGTAGAGCACGAGTGGCCTAGCAAGAAGCCGGGGCGGAGGTATGTCGCGGGGGCCTTTGTTGGTGTGCCCCGGCCACATGGCGAGAGGCGTGCGGGAGGCCAGGTACCCGCCGAGGAACGCCATCGGGACGCTGATGACAACCCAGATGACGTCAAGACGCAGGAGCTGTGCAAAGATCGGCGAGACAGCGCCCGAGAAGGATGGGTAAGTCGTTGCGACTTTGTGCACGAAGCTGTAGATGCATGCTGCGGAAATCATGGCGCCTGCATACATATGGGGCCGCGGCTGGTGACCTGAGGACGAGCGTGTGCACACATGTAATCGGTGCCTGCATGCGTCACGGTGGCCGAATGCACTGTTCAGGGCTGGCCAATGCATCACGACCCCCACAATCCACCCGCCGCGTGGTCTCCACTGCTCAGATACAACGTTGTATCCCCAAAAGAGAGGAGCTAATCACATGGGGACACACATGTGTGCGATTTTGGTACTGTGCGCATTGCCTGCTAGTCCTGGGCAGTGACGGTAGTGTAATCTCTTGAACTGAATGCCTACGAGCGAGGGGGAAGTGTGACTTCACACCAGGTAGCTCGACCGCTGCCTTGAAGCACACCCCACCCCAGTGGCTGATTCGTGAAGAGTCCTGAGACGCCGAGCGCGCCATGTTGCGCCAGATCAATACCGCCGAGTAGCCGCCCGCCACGGAGAGGAGTGCGTACAGGAGGATGGCGGTGGTGAGCAGCGCGCCCCGATGCGCAGGCGACAGGAGGCCTAGAGCAGCAAGCATGAGTGTTGCAGCGACAGTGCAGAGGACGTGCACGCCCCCGCCGAAGAGCGATGCGAGCTGAACTGCAGCGGCGGGCTCGCGGAACACGTCGCCGGCAACGAGCATCCACCCGGCCTCGGCCGAAGGATCCTGCACGCCAGGGGCAGTGGGCCGGAAGCGGGCCCTTGTGATGCTTCTGGGTCATGCACATCGGGAGTGCCACAAGTACAGCGTGTTCATGAGTATACGGAAGCGGGCTTGAAACCATGTGCGCACATGCATGAAACCAGGTGTCTGAAGGTGCTACTCGACAGGACGCGGGACAGGACGCGGGACGTGTGTGCACCGCGGCCATGGCGCAGCAGAGCCCCATCTGCAAGCAGAATCTCAAGCGCACATGGTGTCACACAGGCTAGCGCTGAGAACACCATGAGTCAGGGAAAATGCCCTATGCTTGGCACAGGCTACTCCTGCATGCACTGAGCCCTGTGCCCACGCTGCAAGGCATTGAGCCATCTACTCGACAGGCTGTTATGGACGCTGACAGGTTAGCCGAGGTGCACTCCGGCACATGGGCAGCTGGCGTGCTGATCGGCTCATGAGCTGACCGGTCAAGAGGTCATGTGAATTCAAGTGTGCCCACACCTTGCCCTGCACGACACGGCGAAGAATGTTGTACTTGGCGAGGTCCCGGCGCACAGTGCGCAGGAAGATGATGGCGACCTTCATGGACAGCACCAGCACCGTGCACAACGAGTTGAGGACGGAGAACCACTGAATCTCGGGCGCGCTGGCGGGGCTGCGCAGATAGGCGTCCCACCGCCGCGACCACTCGATGCCGATCTCCTGCCAATACACGTCATACGTGTAAACTATGTCCTCACCCTCAGCAACCACCTGCACAGCCGCAATGCATGAGCAGCATGCATGCGTGCGTGCAGCCGAGCCTTGCGTTTGGAGACTGTGCAATATGTGCAGGCGCTTCGTACTTGAGATTGAAACACTATTCCTGCAGGGCAGTCAGGCAAACTGCATCTTTACTGGTAGCACATGTGCACAGTCAGGCTACAGGGGGCAAACCTGCGGCTCTAGGTTGCGGGGGTCCCCCCAGGGTCGGCACTCGATGTCCTTGAGGGGCTCGCCCTTAAGCCGCTTGATGCTGCAGGGCATCAGCTCAAAGCCAACTACCTCCCACATCGGCTTCGCCTCCTGCGCCACAGATGTAACAGACTACAGCTAATCATAAGTGCAGCATCGGTGTGCTTGAATGCATGGGCGCCAGCTGCAGGCTGTGCTACTCGAAGCACCACCGCCCTTCCAGTGCCGGCGTCGTCCTACGCACATGGCACACAGCACGCAGCACGCAGCACACAGCTCACATCACGCAAGATCAGTCCACGTGCACTTCAAGGGTGTATATATGTACGTGAGGGGACGCGATGAGCATGGACGCTGCACACACGGCTGTCCGTCAGCGACTGAAACGGGACGGAATCATCCTCACATACATGTGGCCGCATATGAAAACGTGCGGCCTCTGCAGCTGCCTACACATTGCGAATGAAACGAAGAAAGAACGAGCTACGGCCTGGGACGGCCGCAGCGATACAGATCTGTGTCTAGAGCAGCCGCACACGCCATGTATGCATGCATGTATGCACATCTGCGCAGGACAAACCACATGGCACGCATACCGTGGCCATGACGTCGCTGACTCCTCTGGCGCCGCCAACGTCGCCTGCATTTTGGTGCCGTCGCGCGGCATGCATGTCCGCTCCTTTGGCCTTGTTTATCAGAACGTTGAAGACGAAGTGGTTGAAGATGATGTAGCCGTTCGAGTCGCTGGTCTTCGCGCCGAGATCAAACCCAGGGCTCAGGTCGGGGATAACCTGCATGCATTCCGGGCCATGCGCGGGGGCATGCATGACGACCCACCAGGGCTCGAGTCGCATCCGTGCCTCACTGCGGCGACAACATGCCAGGAGAAGCAGCACTGTTGATCTGGAAGCACCGGCATCAGAGGGTACTAGTATTTTGACAATCAACATGGATGCAGCGCACATACTGTGTATACTTGATTGGCAGCCTGACACCCTTCGTGACAGATGGTACTAGCATGCAGAGCGGGGAGGGAGTGGGTGAGAGAACTGCAGACCCTAGTACTGGCAGGGCATGGAGGCGCCAGCAGCCACGTCACGTGGTGCCTCGACAGCTTTCGTGTGGCAGGTACAGCTGTACGCGCAATTACATGCTTGCATTTACGAGAAACAAAGAACCACATATGGACACCAGATGACGATGGGCGGGGCCGCACCCGGGAACGGGCCGATTCGAGGTCGAAGGTTGTGAGCGGCATGCCGTCGGTAGCCATATGAATCCTGTAGCCCTTGTCAATCTTGTCTTTCACGTCCTGCAGGTGCTTAGGTAAAGTAAAGTAAATCAGAATTTACAAAGCCGTATCCTATTGGACACAGGTGCATGTGGTGTCTTCCAGCCTGGCCTTTGAACAAGGCCATGGACGGCGCGCACTGATGCAGGTGCATGCATGCGGGCCGGGCCGAAATTTGGAATGAAACTGAAAGACAAAGCGCGGGCAGCCTGAGCCAGGCATGCATGCGAGCGCGCTGGGGTCGAGGCCTGATGTGCACATGCACTAGGCAATTTATAATTAAACACGAGCTGATGCCCACTGGGACTCGATGGGAGTTGCGGGCAGAAAGTTGATCAGAACATCAGTGCTTCAAATTGGGCCAATTCAATGATGATGCGTGATGCGGTGCCTCTGCGTCCGCACGAGCAAAAGCCACTGATTCCTGACATACGGCTGCAGTGTGCTAGACGACACGGACACTAGTACCAACACAGCAGCAACCTCCTTGCACAAGGCTTCCGGATGAAAGCGAATGACACACTTGTGAGCACTTTCCAGGCAGAAGGGTTGGCTAGTGCGTGTGTTACAAGGATAAAGGCAGCAAGGCGGGCAGCACCGCGGGAGAGTAAGCAGGCGAAGCACACACCCAGACACCCACGCACGCAGCACCCGGATGGCCATCACGCCCAGAAAACCCGCCACGCTCCCAGCAAACAACACAGATCCGCAAACCGCCAAACACACCCACACACCCACACACGAACGCACAAACCCAACGGCCCACACACGGCTAGTGCGTGTATGCCTAATACTTTGGATGTTTCAACCATGTGGCAGTGCGGGGACAGGCGACCACCGGTGCTGCGACAAGCGCATGTCAGTGGCTGTGAAGAAGACAATTGCAGCCGTCTCGGACAGAAACCAGCCTGTGATCACTGCACCCTGAGCGGTGGTGCTTACCTTGACTTGCGCCAGAGTGAGGGGGCCAGCCGATCCATCAGCGCACACCTCCTTCACTTTCTCATGCACCTATACAGCAACTATTGATTCAATGTCAACTGTCAACAGCAGGCTCCAACAGAGTTGGTGCGCATCCGGTATCACAAAGCCAGCGCAGCATCCGCAACGAGCGCATTTCAGACTGATTGTCTTGAGATGATGCCTCCCGAATGTTCTGCAAATGGCATGGATCCAGCTCTGAGACGCACATTCACTCGCAGTTCATACGGGGAGTTGAATCGGCCCAGCCCTGACAGCTTGGTCCCCAGAATCTCCTTCTTTGCTTTCAACCCACCTTTGGCCTGGCAGAATGGCAGGGAGTAGTACTGAAATGGCAACTGTGCCACAGAGGAGGTGACCGAGTCCACTTCCACTGCACACAGGCGTGTCCATTGGTGATAGCGCATGGGTTACATTTGGTGCATTGAGCGTTTTCAGCGCAGGCGGGCATGTGTTTCAAGCTGGCTCGGGGTGCTAGAACGGCAACTGCCAGTTGGTGCATCAGAAGGGATGCATGAGCATCCCGATCCGAGAACACAATCTATATTACCGGGAATGTTGAAAATTGTGGCACAGAAAGGTCACTCGTGTACATCCGTAGGTAGCTAGCTATATATAGCTGAAGATGAACTTACAACCTGCCACGCAACGCTCAACGCGAGGACACTGTTTTAAATCTCGAACCCGCCGGGAACAGTAACAGAACAAATACATGACGGCCATCGTTTCTTCGGTTGAAAGACGTGTCAAGCCTGTCGCCATGGCAACTTGGCCGGAAGCTCACCCCCGAGCTTCTCTCCTTGCTCATACTTCCTCGGCTGGACATCGAAAGCATTTGCAGTCAGGCAGGCGAAAACCAGCAAAATTGCGTGAATTGATGAGCACATCAGCAGGCTCGGCGATGCCAGCATCGTCTGGACTGGAGGAGCTGCGTTCGCAGCACAACTAGCTAGCGCTCAATGGCTGCAACGCGTGATCAAACCTCGCTCAGGTTGACTTGAAGTTCACATCTAAGTACTACTCGGTAGACCCGTGCAAGCGCGCGCTGCCACCTTGCTTGCTGTGTTGACAAGAGGGAACGCTGGCTGATGGGCAGCCAGGCACGCGTGCAGATGACGAACCGGTTGCCCAAGCGAGCAAACTGCAAATCACTGCAGGCCGCGTGATCGTCAGAGGCTCTCAACGTGCCTTGTGGCTCCGCGACTTGTCCATTTTGAACACACGATGTCATGCACATGTGCGTGTGTCTTGTGCCGCGAAGCTGACAGTCCACTACACGTCGGAATCTGGATCCAGGTCATCAGCAGCTACACAGACAAGACCGGAACTGGCCTAACCTCCAGGCATGTACAGCTGCAGGCATCGGTGATTCGAGCGCTGGAGCTAGCTCGGGCATCACTGTGCACGAGATTGGGCCTCACAAACAGGACACCAGGGCGCCAGCGCTGCAAACGGAAAGCTGCTACGCAGCTCGTTGCTGCTTCAGTCACTTGCGATGGACGTTTCCACGTCGTGATGACCACAGGTGTGCACACGCATGCATGCAGCCGGCAATTAATACGCGAAGCGCTGTGCTCAACTGTGCTAGATGTCCAATGATCAAGTTCTGCAAGAAATGATGGCTGTACATGTCACCGTCCCAAGACTGGTGCGCAATCAGGCTGATGTTTGCCCAATCGTTGTAACATCTGACTAGAGTGTCACAGTCGAGTACAGGCAAACACAGCAGAAGCTTGCAATTGTCTTGGAAGACAAGACTGGAGGGGATTGAATTGCCACAGGGCAAGGCCGGAACATGTGGTGTCTGTCCATGAGTGTCATGTAACCAGCAACAACCAGTGCCTTTTATACTTTACAGGGTACAGTACTGTATACATATAGGTACGTACCTAGCATAAGATGTGTGTCACAAGGACAAAGGCAGCAAGTCGGGCAGCACCGCGAAAGGAGCAAGCAGACGAAGCAAACACCAAGACACCCACGAACAGCTCACCCATCACCGGCGTAGCAAGCGACACAGACCCGCAGACCGCCAAGCACACACCCACACACCAGCACACACACGCACAGACCCACACACCCACAAACCCAAACCCACACACGCGCACGCACAAACCCCACGGCCGACACACAACATCACAACCACCAGCACCACAACGCCCGCCGCCGCACGACAGGGCCAAACCCAACACACTGCTGCCTGAGGCCGCCCATCATGGCCGCCCGATTGCCGGGGGCCGCCCTGGCCCCAAGACCCACCCCCACCCCACCAAGCCACAGCATACCACGCCAGCCCGGCACACCGCCGCGCAGCCCCGCCGGCCCACGCCGCACCGCACCTAGGACACTGCATCGCCCAAGCCGTGCCGCAGTCCCCGCACATGCCAACGAAGGCATCCCGCACACCCATCGGACCCGGCCCAGCTGGAGTCAGAGGCCACAGGCCGGTGGCGTCAAGCGGACGGGGCGCCCAAGGGGCACCCCACCGCTCAGGCCGGATGGCCTGTAAGCGGCGAGAGGTCATCAGACGGGACTGTGAGTCCCGTCTGATAAGATGTGTGTCTGTCCGTACAACATGATGTCTCGCATGGACTGCGTGAACAACCCCTCACGCCTTTGCCCGCTGCCGACCTTCCTGGAGCAGGTGCAATACGAGCTGCACGATCCGAAGTGGCGGCCGGAGTGCTACTTCAACTCTACGGTGCAGCCACACCTGCCTCAACCCGCTCATGCATACACAGTCTCCTTGCCGGGGTTGCAATGCCTTGTGCATACATGGTGTCCTGTTTTGTGTCTTGCGTTGCAATAACTACCTGCCTCTCTGGCTCTGTCCATGCATATGTAACAAAGGACAAGATTCACGGGCAGGAAGCATGACCGAGAGCGAAGCACGGCTGCTGCATCTTTGTAGAGATCTTCCATACATGTGGTGCACCGCTGTCACAGAGCACAGCGACCTGCGCCCCGACACAAGCACTGGTGCTCGTTTCAAACTTCACCCTCGCCAGTGAAGCTGCCTGCTGATGATGTTAAGTTGATTGTTGAACCGCGGGCTAGTGCGGGACGGATATGAAAGGAATTGTGTCTCTCTGCGGCCCGTGGTCAACAGGCATGCAGCTCCGAGTCTTCGTTGCCAGCATCGTGATGCTATAGAGTAGGCTACGGGTGGACTGATGTGGCACTCAGCGCGCGTGGCATGACTCTACATACAAACAAAAGGGTCTCGACGCAATTCCTGCCTACATCAACGCTCTTCAGTCACGGTGGCCAGGCATATGGCTGCCTGGGCTCTTCAATGTTCTTCCAATGTCTGATGCAATGGGTGGCAGTCCTTCAGACCGCAGTCGGGCCTTGCTTGGCTGCCATGTGTCACTAGTTCAGAAGCAGCGCAGCTAGCAGGCTTACAGTAGGTTCACGCTATCATGGTACACTCACTGGCCATGCTGTGTTCATCTGCACCAGGCAGTGCTCCCACGTGCTGAGACGACAACGTCACGTCGACACTGCCAGCACCTACCACAGTCGCCTACACTGGAGATCAATAACGATGTAACAAGACAAGGTGACACGCGTGGTGTCTGCCTGTGTTGGGATGGGCGCTCTTCACGCCCTGACATCCACATCGCCACCCCCGGCAACTCGTGGCACAGAGTTCGCCTGCAGTGGCAACTAATGACCGTCCACGTGCTCTCTGCCGTCCGCGGCCACGCCATCAAAACGCGAAGACGCCAGCCACACAAACGCGAGCGACGTGGCAAAGCCGACGGCACCCAGGCCGATGTACGCCACCAGCGCGACTCCGGACATGTAGCAGGCGTACAGCAGCACGCTGGCGCTGTGCGAGGCGATCTCGGGGAGATAGACAAGGAGGTAGTACATGGCGAATAGGAGGACGAAGACGGCGGTGGCGCCGCCGCGGTGGAAGGAGCGCCACCACCAGTTGTAGTCCTGTGCGCAGAGCTGCATGTACCTGCAGCGGAAGCCCCACATAAAGTAAGGGCGTTGTAGGGGATGCAAAGCAAAGTGCATGCTGCATTGTAGTACAGCGATGGGGCAAAGTAGGCTTGGCACTGCCGGTCGTGACTCACTCGGAGGTACAGAAGGGACAGCTACATTGATAGTTGTTCAGGCAACAATATGCAGGAAGGCAGCGCGCTCGACACATGTGTACATGACTGCGGCTGGCGGCACAACGTGGGAAACTGACGTCAGTCGACTCTGTCTATCCTCTAGTCAGGCTCGGCCGAAGCGGTACAAGCAGTTGCCGGTCTGATACCATGCTCCTCAATGTGCACACAGAGACATGTGCCCGCCCCCCTCAATGTGCACACAGAGACATGTGCCCGCCCCCCCCCCCCCCCCCCCCCCCCCCCAATGTGCTGCAATCGTGTACGCAGAATGATCAGCATATCTGCCTACAGCCGCGCTTGACAGTGAGCTAAGCAACCGTGTTTGCCGCGCCAATACGCGTGAAGTCGCGGACGCCGGTGTAGACAGGCATAGGAGCGGTGGCCACGCGCGCACATGTCACCAGCATGACGGTGCCATTTTGCAGACAGGCAGCTGTGTACAAGGGCAGCGCACGTGCACAGGATTGACATCTGGGCTGTGTTGAGCACGGTCAGGCCGCAGCTGAGCAGGAGGACGCGATGCGGGACGTGGTGGCTGCGCCAGGCCGCCCCCATTCCAAAGTCCAGAGCGATGTACAACGTGCTGAGCGGCAGCAAGCCCGCGTACGAAAACATCACGTATGGGTTCTCAAACCAGCGAGACGGTGACACGGTGTGGGGGGCCATATTGGTGTGCTTCGGCCAGGAGAGGAGTGGGGCATGGGCGGCCATGTAGCCACCAGGGTACGCCACGCCACAGCTGATAAGCAGCCTAAGCACCACAGGGAGGCCTGGTCGTGAATACTGCAAGCTGAATGGGCGCGGAGTCCTGCCAGAGTCGATGGCAGAGAGCATGGTGTTGAGGACGACGAAAGATAGGAAGATTGCGCCTGCAGACGTAGTCAGGGTGTTATGCAAGGGCAAGCGTTGTGTGAGCATGCATGGGCCGCATGCATGGGCGGCCTTGAGAATTCACCACCTCGTGTGGTGTGTGCGCCCATGCACCCCCGTGTGTTTATGACAGGAAGACATTGTGCGGGCAAACGTAAGCCACAGCGAAAATCATGCCAAGACATGCAAGGTTTTGTTGCACGTGCAACCGTGAGGTGCCGGCCAGCATTATACAGGTAGTGGAGAGCAGCAGTGTTGGGTCACCTTGCAGAATATTCGGGACCGCGACCCAAAAGGTGAGCTTGGATTTGGGATTTGTTTAATGTGTATGGGCCGGACGACCCAACGCGGATGGAAAAGTACACCTCGCCCACACTGCACGTCCTGGGGGCCATGAACATGACAGAACGGCGCACAAGGCTAGGGCCCTTAAGGCCTGCACGGCCTGATCTGCTGCTATGTGCAGTTTGCACGAGAACCTGTGAAGACAGCAGTGAAGTTGTGCGATGCACCGAGGAGGTTCAAGAGCGCACCTGGTATGGCGAACGCCGCTATCAGGCACACCCGCCTCCACCCGACTGACGAGCGCTGTAGATTGCACCACAGCCACACCGTGCAGTACGCAGTGACAAACTTTGTTATCGCGAGCCGGACTAAGGTGGCCGTGGCGGCCAGCGCGTCCCACGTCGTGGGCAATGGGGAGCCCGTAGCCGCGAGCCCGAGTGCAGACGCGACAGTCAACAGGACGTGCACACCCCCGCCGAAGAGCTCTGCAAGCTGAGCGGCAGCGGGGGGCTCGCAGAAGACATCGCCAGCGACGCGCATCCAGCCGAAAGCCTCAGGTCTCTGTAGGCGGGGCACTCGAGTGTTCTCTAGCACGCGTGCATAGCATGCACGGTGGTAGGCATGGGCTAGATTATGCAGGGGATGATGTTCTAGATGCAGTATTGGCGCTTAGATGGTGATGCGGCTACCGGCTGCACCATGGTCGACAGTTCCCCAGGGACGACGCCACCCCGATACTTAGATCGCGTCAAGCTTCCTAATTATAAGCTGCTGAGGGAAAATTGAGTATTGATGGCAGGCCTACCAGCAAGAGTCTCTCCAGATCTGGGATTGGAGTGCAAGGGGCGGTCGTTGGACACCTGTGACCGGGCCCGGGGCTGCCAGTGGCGGCCACACCACACAGGAAGGCAGTCATGTAGCTGTGCTTAAATCTCAACAACATGAATCAGGCATCGTATCATCACTCCTGCTGGAAGCTAGAGCATGCTGTGGTCACACTAAAGCAGCACGGGTCCGAAGCTGAGGTCAGATGTACCGTAAAACCCGTCCAGACGTGTCCCTATAATTCAAACCACACGCCTCTGCCACGGCACACACCTTGCGATCACCTATTGGTCCGTGGTGGATCTTGTGGTTGGCGAGGTCACGGCGCATGGTGCGCAGCAAGGCGGCCACCGCACTGACGGAGAGCAGCGCCGCCAGCATCAGCGCACTGCACACGGTGGACAGGTTGATCTCGGCGCCACCCGTGGACACGCGTAGGTACGCATCCCAACGGCCCGACCACTCGATGTCAGAGCCCGTCCAGTACACGTTGTACGTGTAAACGATCGCCTCGCCCGGGGCGACTACCTGCACGGCAAGCAATGACATACGCGCAATGACATAAGCCACATGATGTATGAATATGTACGACACACATGCCGACTCGGGGCTGGGCAGGCCTGAGCTGAATCCGCTTCGACCATTCAATTTCGAAACCCGATTTTGAATTCACGATGTGACAGAGCATGGCACGTCTTCCAAAATGCTGAGTCTAGCTGCTCATCTGAAGACATGCTGCATAGTACACGATGGGACACTGCAAGTCATCGTGCAGCTGCTACCGCAGGCGGCACCGCTGCTACTTGTGGCAGCCACCGGCGGGCTGTTGCATCTGTTTAGACCCATGCACTCGTCCGATTTTGAATTTATTTATTTTTGACGGCACGTGCGCACCTGTGGCTCGGGGTTGCGGGCTAGGTCCAAGGGCAATTCGGCGCAGGTGATGTCTTCCAGGGGCTCGCCCTTGAGCCTCTTGATGCTGCACGGCAGAACCTCAAAGCCGACGATCGCCCACATCGTCGATACGTGCGATTCATCCTGCGCAGCACGGACACCTAAGTGCACAGGATACAGGCCCGCACGTGAGAAAGCTCCCGTCCGAGTCATTGAGGCACAGTGGCACTTCAGCACAGACCGCGTCCACACTGTGGCAGCAGCTCTTGACGCATGTGTACACATGCGCTGCCAGCTGCCAGTGGTTGCAGCGTGCCGAAAGCTACTGGGCAGTGCCAATGAGAACCCTATATAGCATATATATATATATATATATGGCACATATAGAATTGAATTGAATCACTTCAAGTTGAATCGGCTGGCGGAGGTTGCGTCTCGGTGTGGCAAGGTGAACCGTGCTTTGTTTGTGACGAATGCTCTGCGCCGGTTGAGTGTGGCGTTGTGCAAGGGGAATGCTCTTGTGCTCCGTGCGGGGCTTCAATCTTTGGCTGGCATCACCGGCCGAGCTGTGGTACGTGCTCGTGCCCGGACTAGTGCCATGACTGCGTGAGTGGATTTGCGTGTGTATTCCTGGCAACGGCTCGCTTCCCGGCCTCTGTCCTTTGTAACTATATATATATATATATATATATATATATATATATATATATATATATATATATATATATATATAGGATTTGGATGCCTTGCAGCATTCAGTACACAACATTCAGGCAAAGCTCAAAGCTGTGGATGGGCCGGAGTAGATGTGCATGAGCACTGGGGCATGCACACCGCCCCATGCATCATATGGCTGCAGTACGTTTGATTGCATCAATCTGACATCGCGAAGAGATGCCCATGCAGGATGTGGCAGTGCAGGCATGCACTGCGCCCAATATTAATGCACAGCCACACATGTATTGGCTCTGGACATCTGTCGCTACTCTTTCAACTCATGCATCGCGTTGCGCACCGCACTACTAGTAGCTCTGTGGCCATTCCCATTGCCCACCGACTTGCCAGCCTTCTGCGCAGCAGGCGGTATGCTGTTGCCGTGCAGCCTGTTCACCAATACGACAAAAGTGAGGTGGTTGAAGACGACAGTGTCATTGCCGCGGACAGCGCCGAGCGGAGCGCCCAGCGGCACCGGAGCGCGGACCTGCATGCATGTGCGGGGCGTCACTGATGAGCATACATGGCGAGCCACCGGTGGAACACACACCTTCCTGGATCGCCCATGCACTGCGCGGCTGATGCTTGAAATTTACTGCAAAATATGGATTGGCCAGACTCGATCTGTAGAGCTCTGCGCCGAGTGAGCGACACACAGCCGCGGGGAGACATGCCGGCGGTTTCTGACATGGGTGGCTCCGCGCCTGAGCCCCCTCTTGTGTCTAGTTCACTTGAGCCCCACCAATGCACACGCCAACACTTACTCACGGTGCAAAGCACACTGGTTGTGGCACATGCCAACAGCGCCAGCGCCACAGCAAGCATTCGACAGATAGAGGAATGACGTGTGGTTGGCATTCATGAAGTCAGTGAAGTCAGCACTGTCCAGGCACGAGGGTGTAGGCAGTCAGCATGTCAAGACAGCGTGGCCACGAGTGATCACTGGCAGGCCCTGCGGGAAGCATGCTCGTGCGCACCTGCGTGTGCTCCAGGTCAGCTGTGATGACCGGCAAGGTATCGAGCTCCATGTGAGCGCGGTAGCCCTTGCGGATTTTGTCTGTGAGGTCCTGCAAGCGCGTCTATGCATGTGGTGTACATCACGGTCATTTACCGCATGTACCCAGACCCGCCGGAGCGGTGGTACATTTCACAGCTGGAAACTCGGTCGAGGCGTCTCTCAGATCTGAGCCTCCGTGTGCATGGAACAGCTAAATTGCACAACTCAGGGCGTGAGGATATCTGAGGGAAGGAGATGCAGAATATGTCCGTGCCAGCGACGCTGACATGGCATGGAGCCGGCTACACGCATGCCATCACCTGTGCCAAGCATACTGGGTAGATGTGATGCATGCTCATAGACGGCCCTGACTCATCGGATGAGGGCAGCCCGCCACCGTCGTGCCCCTGGGAGTTGCTGTGGCGATGCTAGCGGCAGTGAACCGGCAAGATGACCAGATGTTCTTGAAGATGACACACTTCGAAGTGTTACAAGGACAAAGGCAGCAAGTCGGGCAGCACCGCGAAAGGAGCAAGCAGACGAAGCAAACACCAAGACACCCACGAACATCTCACCCATCACCGGCGCAGCAAGCGACACAGATCCGCAGACCGCCAAGCACACACCCACACACCAGCACACACACGCACAGACCCACACACCCACAAACCCAAACCCACACACGCGCACGCACAAACCCCACGGCCGACACACAACATCACAACCACCAGCACCACAACGCCCGCCGCCGTACGACAGGGCCAAACCCAACACACTGCCGCCTGAGGCCGCCCATCATGGCCGCCCGATTGCCGGGGTAGATACTCTCTCCTGGACGAGCAGGCATGCAGACACTGGCGGTTGGGCGAACATGTGAATAGCAGGCTCTCAGATGCTGGCATTGTTGTTGGCTGCACTGAAGGGACGCTGGAGAGACTCACCTCGGCTTGCTCTGCATTGAGAGCACCAGCTGAGCCATGGCTGCAGGCATGCTTCACAGCCTTATCACCCTGCAAACAACATGCTACCATTCCCTACCGTGCTGTGCCGTTGTGCACATTCGACCTGATGAGTCTCGAGTCAATGCTATGGGCTGGTCAGTGCGATATCTAGCAGCTGGCCAGGTGTCTACTGGTGCGCAAGCTGTGGTGCTGTTGCATGACTACAGGTCCGTGCCCGCATTCAGCATGACAGAACAAGAACACTGATCAGAGTACTTTCGTCGGAACGTGCATTCAGGCAGCAGTGTCTCCGTTTGACGCTCATGGATGGCATGGCAAGCATTGGTTGGAGCGTACAAAGACTCTGAAGTGATATGGCCCCGGGGAGTTGTATTGTGCATGCCCTGCCAGGAAAGTCCACAGGGCAGACCAAGATTTCCTCTGCTTTACTCCTGATATAGCTTGGCAGAATGGCAGCGAGTAGTAAGCATATGCTACTTGAGCCTCTGAGGACGTGAGGGAACCCACTGCCACTGCAGAAACATTCAGCCATCGAACCGCATCACCATCGAAACAGCAAACAGATCAGCAGTCTTTTAACACCGTCAGCATTGTCATGGCTGAGCTGGTCTGGGTACTGCGCGTCGCGGAGGGCTGGAACAAGTTGCTCGTCAGCGTCGCAGGCCACTATCGCCTCGGTGCCTTGCAACGCTACAGACGGCGCCACTTGCCGTGAAACGTCTTCGTAGATGGCTGCTTGAAGGAAAGCCTTCAGTCCGTTGGGAGGGCAACGTCAGCGGAAGACATTCGCGAATGATGCCGGTGCCAATAGCCACGTCGTGCACGTCAAACGCAACGTGTCCATGGAAGAATGCTCACATGGCATCAAGGTCACTGACAATCACCGAGAGCAACATTACGATTCACGTCCGGCTGTCAAGTTCCATATGACTGCCGCATACACTCAGGATATGATAGAAGCTGGAGTCCTCAGCGACCACAGGGCTGCCTGCGCACCTTCAATGCTCTCTCCGATTGTGTACCCATTCGGCTGGAAGTGACTGGCATTGGCTGTAAGCAGGCCGGCCAACGCTAGCACGATCACGTGTATGAACGGGCCCCGCCCCTCACTCGACATTGTATGGGCTAGCTGCAGCGGGACGTCACCGAATTCGCTCACTAGTACTTGGAGCAAAAGCGTCGATTGTATAACGTTATATAATGCACAGCTTACTCGTGTTCAATTGTTTGTAGCTGCAGATCCCAAGCAATCCTGTGGAAACGTGTGCTGGCCCAGTCTGGTAAATCAGCCGATCCTAGATTGCAGCGACTGTCAGTCTGAACAAGAGCTGTCCACGGTCTGTATTTCCCAGTCGCAGGGCTGCGGCATTCACTGTCAATGCGGGAATCACGTCAGCCTCCATTGTTTGATGTGACATTGGTGTTTGTCTGAAAGACAGCAGGAGACACTGGCTGCAGCTGATGCAGCTCGATGTTGCATATCCTGCACTGGCAGGTTCGCAGTCATGACTAAGCTTTGTTCTTGCCACAGCATTGGGTGCAGCATCAATTGAGGAAACGTCATGAGAAGTTGCTGTGCAGTCCAGTGTACTAAGGCAGACTGAGGTAGTGCACTGTGTGCATGGCATGCATGTGCATGCATAGGTCTGATTAGGTCTGTGTTGCAAGGATAAGGTGGCCAGGCCGGCAGCACCCGAAAGAAACGAGCAGATCAAGTACACACCACACACTGTTGGCAACATTCACCACGCTCCAGTAAAACGACACAAATCCGCAGACCGCCACACACCCACACACGCACACATACACACATCGCCCCGAACACACCTACACAGCACCCACCACCTCAATGCCTGTACAGTACCAACTGCGATCTGGTGATTGCGCATCGAGCTATACTATAACGGCTGCTGCAGTGTACATGTCACCGCGCCTTTGCTACGGTCCACCGCCACGCAGCCCCAGAAACTTGAAGCACCAGTTTTGCATCGCACCATCATGCATATGGAAAAGCTGTGCCGCAGCGCCGTATACGTACCCACAATCGGACAGCAAACGGGTGGCGTTCGGAGTGCACCCCCACGGCGGCCTGCTCACGCGCACGCATCTCTATAGTATACCTTCGTGCATCCATGCATGATGGCGAGGGTGTGTGCACACCCCGCCCCCGCGACAGCGCCCCGCCATGGCCTGGCAGCACCAGCACGGCGGCACGCCGAGCCCCCTCGAGCTCCTAGGATCCCCTTGTGGCCACACATGCGCATGCCGCACTCATCTGCCGAGCTGTAGCCCGCACCGCCGTCCTGCGGGCCACGGCGGCACAGCGTGACGTGGCAATTCTTCGCTTGGGAGTAGTCCAGAGCCGCGAGTGACGCCTCTTTGCTCGGGGCTCCAGCTGAGATCGACATGCCCACAACACCCACACGACCGCGCACGTGCACCAGGATCACAGTATGCTGACTACCCCAGGAGCCCCTCGATACTGCCCTCCATATATGCATGCTGCGGCAACGGCTCCCGAACTCCGCCCGCTTAGCCACGCCTCGAACGCCTTCAGGAGAATCCCAACAAGCAGACAAAACGGGGATGTACAGAATGTTCTCATCCGCAGGGCAGCCGGCACCACCACTAGACCTCACTATCTGCATCGCCTTCACGAGGTGCACCTCCCGCCTGGCCTGTCCGTACCTTCAACAACTGCTCCACGCAGCCCTCTGCGTCTCGCCCAACCTCATGACCAGGCGCCCCGTTGACATCAACACGGGAGTATGCTAGGCACACAAACGCGAGCGATGTCACAAAGCCGACGGCGCCGAGGCAGAGATATGCCGCATAGGCAACTACAGCCATGTAGAAGGCGAACCGCACCAGGGCAAAGGGGTGCAAGGCGGTGGCCGGGATGCACGCCATGAGAAAGAAGCAGGAGTAGCCAAGGAGATATTGGGCTGTGGAACCGCCGCGGTGGAAGGACTGCCACCACCAATTGAACTCCTGTTCATTGAGCTGCGCATTCCTGCAGAATGCAGCACACACTACTATGTACTGGCAGCATCAAGAACAGGCTGGCAGTGTGCGCGGCAGGCTCCACGAGTATACATGCACTGCTGGTATACTGGCACAGCTGGCAGTTCTTCAGGTGATCAGTACGAGTCATTCGGCACGGTCAGGTCGTGTCGGCGACCGGAAGGGCATGCGAGTTGCCGCCGGCACGGCAATCGTATCACACTGACATGGTCGCTATCACCATTGGGTAACGAAAAATGGGGAAAACAACAAGCAGATACGCACGTGTGGATGACAGAGAGCTGCGCAGTGATGAGGGCTGCCAGCCCGCAGATGGTGAGGAGGAAGCCAAACTGGTCGAAAAAGTAGCCCTGCCACAGCGCTGGCATCACATAGTGGAGCGCGGAGGTAAGAACTAGAAACGGCAGCAGGCCTGCAACGGCATTCATGAATAGGACAAGCATTCTGCTACGCGACCGGGGCGCCGGGATGTCGCTGGGGGCTTTGGTGGTGCGTGTCGGCCAGGTGACGAGAGGCATGCGGGAGGCCAGGTGTCCACCAAGGAATGCCAAAGGGACGCTGACAACCACCCAGACGATGTAAAGGCGGAGGAGCTGTGGAAAGGGCGGCGGGACAGCCCCCGCTAAGCCTGGGTAGAAGAAATCCTCAAGAATCGTTTGAGTGAAGGTGCTGAGGAATGTTGCAGAAAGCACGGCGCCTGCACATAGGGGCATGCACGTGGCTGTTGAAGCAGGGGACGGCCATGCATATGCAACCTTTTTTTGCATATGTGTGAGTGCACCAGCATGAACTGTCCAGACCTGGCCACCGCTTTATGATGCGCACATTGTATCGCCATCAGCCGCGACGGCGTGGCCGTCAACTGCTCGGGAGCAATCCCCATGGCTGCCAGTGTTTAAGGGGGTCTCAATGCGCAGGTACACATGGCACATGCGTGCAAGCTACATGTACTGTGATCATTGCTGCAGGGCACTCGCTCTACTCAAAGCGCAGGTGCCATGGGGATGTGCGACTGCGCACCAGGCACTTTGACCGCCTCCTGGAAGCATACCCCGCCCCAACGGCTGATTTTTGAAGAATCCTCACTTCCCGAGCGCGCCATGTTCCGCCAGAGCCACACCGCCGAGAACCCGCCAATGACAGACAGGAACGTGTAGAGGAGAATTGCAGTGGTGAGCAGCGCCCCCCGCCTCGTAGGGGACAGCATCCCCAGAGCAGCAAGCACGAGTGTAGCTGCGAAAGTGCAAAAGACGTGCACGCCTGCGCCGACGAATGATGCCAGCTGAACGGCAGCGGCGGGCTCACGGAAAACGTCGCAAGCGACGAGCATCCATGCAACGTTGGCTGTTGGCTCCTGCACGGCGGGAGGGATGATCCTAAAGCGCGATCATCGACATGAAGGCACTTTTTTTTAAGGAATATGTTTTGAGGCGCATGGACGAGCCACAGGGCGGGTTCTGCACTGGGTGTAGGCAGATGTACATCAGTGCGTTGCGAAGTGCGCTCAGGTGGTCTTCAAATGTCACTGGGCACTGTCAGCACGGCTACGGCCCACCACTGGTGGCACTACTACTAGCAAACCCCCACCACAGCGTGCTGACTCAGCACTGATCAGCTGACCGTGTGAGAGGGACTGCATACCTTGCCCTGCTCGAGGCGGCGGAGGACCTTGTTCTCGGCGAGGTTGCGGCGCACGGTGTGCATGAAGATGACGCCGATAAGCACGGACAGCCACAGCGCAGTGAGCAGAGCGTTGCGCACGGAGAACCACTGCACCTCGGGCGTGCCGGCGAAGCCGCGCAGGTAAGCGTCCCACCGCCGCGTCCACTTGATGTCGACCTCCTGCCAGGACACGTCGTACGTGTACATGATGTGCTCGCCCTCAGCAACCACCTGCACAGCCGTGACGCATGAGCGCCATAACTCACGACCCGAGCTCATCGTCTGAAGACCGTGACCATGTGCAGCAAACACCATTCCGGAGCACGGGAGATTACCCACCGAATGTTGAATGACAGACCTGCAGAACATTCAAATGAATTGCGCATGTACATGCCCACAGTCAGCGCTAGCCAGAGGCACACCTGCGGCTCTAGGTTGCGGGGGTCCCCCCAGGGCCGGCACTCGATGTCCTCGAGGGGCTCGCCCCTGAGCCGCTTGATGCTGCAGGGCATCACCTCAAAGCCGACTACCTCCCACATCGACTTCGCCTCCTGCGCCACACATATAGGTACTCGAGAGTTGTAAGCACAGTTGAACAGTATACAGGCGTTTGACACACCGCTGCCGATTGTGCTCCTTCAAGCACCGTGGTGACCGCTGACCTTCCAGTGCCTGCCTCGTCCTGCGCACGCAGCACGCAGCACGCAGCACGCAGGACACAGCACGTACAATCTGTGATCATTCTCAGGGTGGATATCATGGCGCTCTGACTCGGAGGATGGTTGCTGTGCTGTACACATGCCACTGTTCGTCTGCAACAGGCCATGGGAGTCAGCCAGCTTGAACTTCATGTGTCTGTGTGTAAATGTCGGCGAAAGATCTATGTGAGGCCACTGCCTGTGCTGTCCAGAACAGAGCCATGTTTACAATGACATATACAGAAGCAAAGAACACTTGTCTGAGGCAGTCGTGCTGTGGCACTGCTGGCCGTAGTGACACAAAGCAACTGCACCGTGTGACACGACATCAGCGGAGGGCATTATCATATGATATGGCATGCGCACCGGGTCAGGGATGCCGCTGCCTGCGCTGGTGCCGCCGACGTCGCGCACGCTGCTGAGCCGCGACGCAGCATGCATGTCCGCTCTGCGTGCCTTGTGTATCAGGACTTTAAAAGCGAGGTGGTTGAAGATGACGTAGTCTTTCGAGTCGCTGGTCTTCGCGCCGAGGTCAAAGCCAGGGCGGAGGTCGGAAACCACCTGCATGCATGTGATGCCACATGCATGCATGCTGAGCCAGCAGGGCCTGGATCACATCAGCACTCCACTGTGGCGACAACATGCCAACCTCAACAGCACCGCTGATTGCCAACCACTGGTAATTGAAGCCACAGTCTCGGAGGGTGTTGCGACGATATAGAACAAATTTAGCCCCGACGATCTTGAACAAATCTGGATCGACGGCTACAAGCGCAATCATGCAGTCTAGATCACATGTGGACAGCAGGTGACGTGCGCTGCACCTGTGTGAGGTTGAAGGTGGTGAGCGGCATGCCGTCTGCAGCCATCTGAATGGTGTAGCCTTTGTCAACCTTGTCTTTGAAGTCCTGCAGGCGTGTGCGGTGTCGTATAACAGGGCCATGATTGGCCTGTACTGTTTGTTTCCATGAGTGAACCTTCGTTCATGGAGGTGCATGCATGCAGGCCGGGCAGCGATGGAAATCCATCTTGATAGCACAGACATGCTAAGCAACTTGAAGGCTTGCACAGAAGTAACTACAGAAGAGTGGAAGGGAATAGACAAATACAGCAAACTGTTCTCTTCCAAATCAACAGCCACACACAAACGGGTTGCATATGAGTGGGCTGGGCTTGCAATTGGGCTTTGCACATGCAACACCAGGTGGCCATGCATATGGAGACAATATTGCAACAGGGCACTGATGCATCTGAGTGTTGCTGACTCGGAGTGTACATGTTGCTGGTTATACAGTGTTTGGGTCAGATAATAGATTTTTTTTTGTAATTATCATTTAAACGATTTGGGCTTTTCCATTCGATGCTGGGAAATTTCTTGGAAGCCACTGCCGCCAGCCATACAGTGCACGCGGGGTGGAAGGTGCAGACTCAACAGCACAAATTTCGTTGCGCCTGATGGTGGCCGGTGATTCCCTCGTGAACAGTGCTCAGGCAACAGTGGACGTTAGCTTGCATGCGTACCCCGTAGGCTACCACATAGGCCAGTTCATTCGTGTGGCAGTATGCGGATGGGCGAACACATGTGGCAGAAATATTTGATTAATCAAAGCAGTTTAGCCGCGGCCTGACATCTGTATACAACCCCATTTTCACTTCATGCTGATTGCTACCAGCTGGTAGCAATCACTGGAGCCTACCTGAACTTCAAGTTGTGAGTGAGCCGAGTGAGCGGGCCAGCTGATCCATCAGCGCACACCTCCTTCACTTCCTCATGCACCTACAACAACTATCGACGCCATGTCAACTGTCAACCGCAGGCTCCAACAGAAGTGATGCCCATTGGACATTGTAAAGCCAGCACAGAATCCGTGATATCGATCGATCAGCGCATTTCAGACTGATGCATCTAGCTTTGAAACGCACATTCACTCGCAATTCGTATGGGGAGTTGAACCGGCCCAGGCCGGACAACTTGGCTCCCAAACTTTCCTTCCTTTTCTTCAACCCACCTTTCGCATGGCAGAATGGCAGGGAGTAGTACAGAAACGGCACTTGAGCTTCAGAGGAGGTGACCGAGTCCACTTCCACTGCACGACACCGTGATCTCTGGCGACATCACGTGGGGTAGACAGACTTACAACTGGAATCATTCATCCGTTTCAGTACACGCTGGCATGATTTCCACGCTCACTGGTGTGCTTGAATTGCATCCGTGCCAGAGCATGCATTCGCACCAGGAGGAATGCATGGGGACCTCCGACAACACGACAGGGTCTGCCGTGCAAGGTTGAGATAGTCGCAGAGAGACGTGACGCCGTGTTATGTACACATTGACAGGACATCAACCTAAGTGGAGACAAACGAGGCAATCTGCCACGCATCGCCTAGCAAGCGCAACCCGAGCACACACTTTGATAACGCAAAAACGCCGAAATAATTGGAATTATTGAAAGTTTCGACATGTAATTGCAATTATTATCCCAGTCAAAGCGACATGTCAAGCCCGTCTCCATGGCAACGGGGCCGGAAGCGCACCCACGATCTTCTCTCCTTGCTCATATTGCCTCCGTCGGTCTTCGAAGATTTCGAAGGCTTCCGCTGTGAAAGGACTAGCAATTAGAAGTAACACTGCGTAGATTGACGAGTATATCAGCGGGCATGGTGATGCCGGCATCGTGTTGAGGAGAAGCAGCGCTCGCAGCACAACCCCTTCAACGACTACAACTCGTGATCTAGCCTTAGTGAAATACAAATAGTATCAAAGTAGTACATAGCCGATCCGTGCAAGCGCGCGCTGCAGCCTTGCTGATGCGTTGCTGATATGGCCTATACCTAGCTAGCTATGCAGGCGTGTAGCTGACGATGCAGATGCCCAAACGAACACAGTGCTGCAGGTTCTTCAATTGTCACATGTGAACATGTCTCAATGTGCCCCATGGGCCATGGGCCATGGATCCGCGACTTGGCCATGCGAACACTCGAAATTGCATGCTCGTGTACGTAACTTCTGTTGCTATGTGGCCACGCGTGGACAGCGTGATTTTTGGATCCGGATGACGAAGCTAAGACTGGCCCTGGCACAAAGCGTGCTCAGTCATCAATGACACCAGCCAGCACCAGCAGCTGGGGTGGTAGCTTGGAGATCAAGTTGCAAAGGATTGGCCATCGCAAATTGGTCCCCGGGGCTTAAACGCTGCAAATACAAATGGCGTTTTAACGTAATAGTGCGTCACGTTTCTGCTCGACGCTGCTTTAGCCACTTGGCATGACTCATGTGATGCATATCCAATGGACGTCCCCACGTCGTGATGACCTCAGGTGTGCACAAGCATGTGCGGCGTATGCATGCAGAAGGTACACGCAGAGTGATCTCATGGCGTGCATGCTTTGGGGCATTGGCGTTGCCCTGGCGGTTCCACCTGCCACTCCGATTTCGTCATTGTGACACGCAGGATGATACGAGGAGGCACAGGATGTCAAAAAAACGCCGACAGCGGTGCAGGAGGCTGTGCTCGATCATGCCAGATGTCCAAGGAACGAACTGCACACATTTGTGAAGGGACAACAGCTGTCTTTCACCATCGGGTACCTTTCGTCCGGTCTGCACTGAGGCTGCTGCATTTCCGATTGTTGCAAAAGCTGAATGAACTACGCTGGTACGGGAGGCTGCAACAGCCACAAGGAAAGGTGCACGGGAATGTGCTCTGGCAGAATAACACTGGCAGCACCTCTCAATGCACGGCCAAGGAGAAACACAAACAACCATTCCCCGATGGGCCGTGATGCAGCAACATCCCCAGCAGGCCACCCGATCAGGGACGATGATGTGATCACCAGCGCATTGTGTCAGAGCACAACCACACACATCGGTGGCATGGGCCGGCGGGGCTGCGCGGCGGTGTGCCGGCCTGGTGTGGTGTGCTGTGGCTCGGGGGTCGGGGGTGGGGTTTGGGGCTACGGCGGCCCCCGGCAATCGGGCGGCCGGTATGGGCGGCCTCAGGCAGCAGTGTGGTGGGCGTGGCCCTGTCGTACGGCGATGGGCGTTGTGGTGTTGGCGGTTGTGTTGGTGTGTATGGACTAAGTTGTGGGCCGTGGGGTTTGTGCGTGCGTATGTGGGTGTGTGGGTGTGTACTTGGCGGTCTGCGGGTCTGTGTCGTTTGTTGCGCCGGTGATGGGTTTTCTGGGCATGGTGGGTGCCGCATGCATGGGTGTCTGGGTGTTTGCTTCGTCTGTTTGCTTCTTTCGCGGTGCTGCCCGCCTTGCTGCCTGTGTCCTTGTAACCCGCACATCGGTATCCAGGAGAACACTCTATAGGCGCTCTGCGGCCCGCGGTCAACAGGCCGGAACTGGGACCTAGTGGCCAGAACCGAGAATCTACACATCAGACTGCAAGTGGACTGCTGCGGCTGTCAATGCAGTCGACGTGATCTGACAGACGGAGGCTGTCCATGCCATCACCTTCTTGTGATCGTTGAACACAGTGGCCGTGGGTAAGGCTGCCCGGCCTCAGAAAACATGCAATGCTCACGTACCTGCCATCAGAAAAGCACCTGGATCCGCTGACATGCATCGCAGATCCCGCATCAGCACAGCTGGCGGGCTGCTAGAAGTCGGGCACACTGTCGTGGCATACATTTGCACAAGCTGGTGGCCTTGTGCTGACATGTGCAGGGCACAACGACACTGCCAGTGTCTACGACTGTCTTCGATTGTCAACAAAACAATGCTGAGACGAAAAGGTGACACTGATGGTGTGTAGCGTTGTGATGCCGGGCTCGTTTCACATCAGCCTCCACATCAACATGGGGGTCATGCAGATGCCCATGCAGGTTCGCCAATCATCTTCCAGCATCGAGTGCAGTGAGACACCAGCACGCCTGTCCCCTGGCCCCTCAAGTCCACTCATGCGACTCACATGACAGCATGCATCCAGTAGCCTTACAGCAGGCTTGTGGCTGTGGGATGTGCTGAAACGAGCAGGTGGAAACTCCAGAGTCTATCGGTTCCGCGCCGGGCCCGCTTCATGTCCTGGCCTCCACATCACCACTCCCGTCAGCTGCCTCCCCAGAGCGCGCCTGCGCCGATGGCTTCTCGCAGTCCACGTGCTCTCTGCCGTCCGCGGCCACGCCGTCAAGACGCGAATACACCAGCCACACAAACGCGAGTGATGTGGCAAGGCCTACGGCGCCCAGGCAGAGGTACGCCACCAGCGCCACGCCGGACATGTAGCAGCTGTACATCAGCACGCTGGCGCCATGAGATTCCATGGCGGGGAGGTGGCTGTGGAGGTAGTGTATGGCGAAGAGGATGAGGAAGACGGCGGTGGCGCCGCCGCGGTGGAAGGACCTCCACCACCAGTTATAATCCTGAGCGCAGAGTTGCAAGTACCTGCAGCGAGAGCCCCGCAGTTGGAGACTGGGAGGACGGCATGACAGAGACGCACTGCAGTGCGGTGTAAGACAGCAATGACAAGGAGATGCGTGGCATTGGCGACGGTGTTTCCTGGACAGCTTGTATCAGATCAGGTGGCTTCATGGCAACAGGCAGGGTCCTTGCTACGGCCGGTAACGCGGCGCAGAACGCTAAATGCGAACACCGACATGTTGCGAAGCACGTCCGGTCAAACTAAGCAAGAAGCGGTAATAACATCTGCTGAGAGCGTGCGAGGCGCTTCTGTGAATGTTTTCCACCCTACATGGACCCTACTTTGCTGGCGAAAGTTTTCACCGAGTACACATCAAACAAACACGCACATCCATCCGCATGTCCGCTTGTAGCCACACTCAAGTGGATCACCTGGGCACCGATACGTTTCTCGTTGCACCGGCCGCGGGTATGTTTAGGCATAGCAGCGGCAGCCACGTCACCATTCTAGGAGGCACCTTTTGACAGCTGGAAGCAGTTACAGAGGAAGGCAGCGCACGTGCACACGATCGAGAGCAATGCCGTGTTGAGCACGGTCATCCCGAAGGTGATGAGCAGGAACCCATACTGGTTGCAGAAATGGCCCTGCCAGGCCGCATCCATTGCAAGGTGTAGGGCCATGTACATGGTGCTGAACGACATGAAGCCGGTGTACGAAAACATCACATACGGATTTGTACTCCAGCGGGGCGCCGGTATGGGGCGTGGGGTCGCATTGGTGCGCTTCGGCCAGCGGACCAGGGGCATGCTGGCGCCCATGTAGCCACCACAGTACTCCAGGCCAATGCTGATGAGCAGCCACAGTGCCACATGGCGGGTCTGGGGGTGGGCGGGCCATGGGTCGCCGGCACCGATGGCGTTGAACGCGGTGCTGAAAACGGCATAAGCGGCGACAACGCCTGCACACGGGGGCGGCCTTGCATCCGATATCAGAACTCGAGCGCGCAAGGGGGAGCGACGTCAGCATCGATGGCGGTGCCTGTGCGCGCGCAGAGTTGCATGCACACAGTCATCGCCATCAACAGTGGGTTGCTCCATGCCAGAATGAGCCGGGGCAGACACCACCAGGACGACCGTGAGATCAAGAGCAAGCATTCCATCTTGAGGACCAGCACCTCACAGGATTTGGCAAGGTGGACCTCTCCCGCACCGCTCCCCATGAAGGACCTGAGTTTGACGGAACCGGGCAGACGCAGCTAAATAATGCATAGGCACAGGCATGGCGGCTGCTGCATGCATGCTTCACGGGAGCCTGTGGGGCAAGCACTGGGGCTGCGCGCTGCGCCGACGACTTTTCTGTACCGCACCTGGGACACCGTACGCCGCCGTGACGCACACCTTCATCCACCCAATCGGCGACCGCCGCAGGTTGCACCACAGCCACACCGCGCTGTATGTGGCGGCGAACACGAGCACGCCGTAGAGGCAGAGGACCGTGGTGGCTAGCGCGCCGCGCCTCTCTGGCGGCAGGGCGTCCGTGGCCGCGACCCCGAGTGTCGCGACGACAGTGCACAGGACATGCAAGCCTGCGCCAAAGAGCGGTGCGAGCTGGGCGGCCTCGGCGGGCTCGCGGAAGACATCGCCGGCGACGAGCATCCAGCCGAGGTCCTCGGTTCCATCCTGCAGGAGGCGCACTCTCTGGTCGACGACCACAGCATGCACAGCATGCACTGCGTGTGCAGCGTGCGCTGTGTCGGGCGAGGAGCAGCGGTTGCGAGAGAGTTGCCTGGTGAAGGGGGGGATTGATGTTCACCGGTGGCCGTGGGTGAGGTGCTGTCACTGTTGGATGTGACATGGACCCGACGAAGCTTGGACTGCCACACTCGCTGTGGGGGATGAGTGCATTCTTGATGCAGATCATTGTGAAACGAGATGCTGGGCGCCGCACGTGAATGGCTTTGCCTGAACATCACTGGCTGTGGGCTGATGGTCAGCTGAATCATGCAAGCAGTCCGGCAGCTGTGCCTGGACCTGCAGAACAAGGCACCGCTAGCTCAAGGCACCGCTGCAGCTTGGTGCATGTCAGACTCGATCACAATTGTTACGCAACATGGGCTGCTGCACCAGCTGTGGTCAGGTATACCAAAAGTACTCGGTCCTGCACAAGCACGCCACGAGCCGCAGCAGCGGCCATGGCACACACCTTGCCGACATACACGACCCTGCGGAGGACCTTGTGGTGGGCGAGGTCGCGGCGCATTGTGCGCATCACGACCACCACCGCAATGACAGACAGCATCGCCGTCATCATCAGCGAGCTTTGCACGGAGAACCGCTGCAGGTCGGCGTCGTAGGCGGACGGGCGCAGGTAGGCGTCCCACCGCTGCGGCCACTCAATGTCGACCTCCCGCCAGTACACATCGTACGTGTACACAATGTCCTCACCTGCGGACACCACCTGCACATCTGCTATGCATGAACGACATGCATGCGTCTGGGCCAGACTTGGCTCCGACCGATTAACATCACATTCACGGCGTACCACAATACAGCATCTGCGTGTACGCTCAGCCCAGGCGATGAGCTGGGGAGATGTTCCCAAGAACGCATGCCGAACGACGCAAGGTTCCCCGTGGTGCACGTGTATGCCACATTGTACTGTCAGTGGGAGTACTGCTGGTGGCAGCTCCTGGCGGTGCTGCATCGGTCCAGCCATTGTTGTGTTGTCCTACAGTAGCTAGCAGCAGCAACAGGCGGCACACCTGCGGCTCGGGGTTGCCGGGGTGCCCCCATGGCTGCCAGGCGATGCCTTCGAGGGGCTCGCCCCTGACCCGCTTGATGCTGCACGGCATGACTGAAAAGCCGACAATCGCCCACATCGGCTTCGCTTCCTGCACAACATACGATATCTGAGCACACAGGGCACACCCCCACATCCCGCTGTGAGCGCATACACATATGGCGGCCTGTGCGCCACCTGCTCACTCATGTCTGAGCTTTACTTATGTGCAGCGTGTCTGAAAGCTATCAGGCAGTCCATCAGAGTCATTTTTCAAGAAGGTGTCTGGCAGTGCACCACACGCATGTGTAGGCCGCAGATACCCCAGAAGCGCCGTGCATGCACGCTGCGGCATACAAACCGCGCCAGTGTTCGTGAAATTGAACTTGAAATTGCGTGACGCCTGATCGTATCGACAGGAGCCGCAGCCAGGGGCCAATGCATGATGCAGTACTATGATGCTACCATGTGGTAGCTGTGCATGCATGTGTTGCAGTGCACATGCATCGCCCCACCTACCTCTTGCATAAACAGCAACTGTGACACACACAACGCGATGCCGACGCACCGTGGCCGAACTTCTGTTCCCTTTGCTGTCGCCACCGCTGCCCACCGGCTCAGCTGCCTTCTCGGCCGCAGCCTGCGAATCGTCGCCGTGCAGGCGGTGTACGAGCACCAAGAAGTTGAGGTGGTTGAATATGACAGTGTCATCGCCACTCACTGTGCCGAGGGGAAAGCCGCGCGCCTTCCTACCCTGGTTCTGCATGCATGCACACCTATGGGCAAGGAGGTTGAGGCACTCCCCGTCGAAGCACACATGCAAGTCCTACACACTGGCCGGATGCTTCATCTGCATAGTGGATGTGGGTGTCACAAAGGTCAAACCGCCGCTCATGTCACTGTTGAGAGTGCATGTGTGCATGTGTGTGGCAAGTGGGTGCCAGTTGAGTCGGACTCGTTTAGCACTACTGGTAGTACTGGGCAGGGAGGGGTGCTCCTCGCGCGTGAAGCTTTTACAGACAACTCGGTCTATTGGCACTGGCCTCGCAGCCAGTCAGAACATGTAGTTGCCATAGCCAAGAGGGTGCAAGGGGAGCGCATGAGCACCTGCATCAGGTCGGCTGTGGTGAGTGGCAAGCCGTCCAGCTCCAACTGCACGCGGTAGCCCTGCCGAATCTTGGCTTTGAGGTCCTGCAAGCACCGGGGAAGTCGTCCAGCATAGCCACTCATGACACGTGCACAGCATGTACACCCCCAGCGGCCCGAGCGGCAGATCTAGAAGGTTTCTAGCGCCACCAAAGACATCAACACTGCACTGACTAAGTCATTGGAGTGCAGCATTTGTTGATGCCATCATACAAGCTTCGGTCACAATGAAGAACAAGTGATGTAATGGAATCTTGCATGTGCATTCCTGCCATGGTCGCGCCCTCGGGAGATTGCTGGGGCAATCAACGCTATGGGGCAGTGAAATGGGGTCGTGGATCGTATCCTGAGCAGGCAATCCTCGACAAGATGTCCGGACAAATAGCCACAGGAAAGTCTTCCTTGGCACGGGTGTTGCTGAGGGGGAAGCGGAACATACCTCGGCTTGCACCTCAGTGAGAGCACCCACAGATCCATTAGTATTGCTGCAAGCATGTTTCAACGCCTCATGCTCCTGCAAACACCACGCCGTTTCCCAGAGCCACGCTGTGAAGCAGTGAAGACTCATGGGCGATGACAAGATTGACTGCCATGGAGGGATCAGTATTGTTACAGAGCAGCTGGTCCGCAGACCTGAACAGCTCACTGGCCAGCTACAGTGGTGTTATCTGTCTACATCTGCACTCTCGCCAACAGCATCAATACACAGAAAGACCATCACAGATCAGAGATGCAGCAGTGATAGGTGTAGTCGAGTAGCGGCAGCTCACGGACGATGCATCCACTTGACGATCAGACATGGCATGGCAAGCTCGTACGTTGACTCTGAACTGATACGGAGAATTGTACAGTGCACGCCCTGATACCAAAGTCCCCGCATCATACAAAGATGTCCTTTTCTCTTCTTCACCTGTCGCTTGACAGATTGGCAGCGAGTAATAACCATGTGGTACTTGAGTATCGGCCGAAGTGATTGAGCCCGCATCCACTGCAGTAGTCCTCGGTCATGGAACGAGCGACCAGTGCAGCAAGGGATAGATCGACTGGAATCAGTGTTGACACAGCTACGCTCTAATTTTGTGTACTGCCCATCGCGACGGGCTGGAATGCCTGCCCGTTAGCCTAACATCCCCCGAATTCGTCGTCATGACAACTGACGACATAAGCTGCTGTTGAACGTCCGGATACGTGGAAATCATCAAGTGTATCATTCGTCGGGAGGGCAAGTTCATCAGCGGAACGAAGGATGCAGGTGGCCGAAGCCACGTCGGGCATGTCGAAAGGAACACGAGCACTGATCATGAAGAATGCTAATATGACACTGATAAGTCACTCACATATCGGAACAGCCTTACAGTTGCTGCCCAGCTGTCGATAAGAACTACGCAGATGCAGGTTGTGACGGGACTGCCTCCTCACCTTTAATTGGTTCTCCCTGCTCATATGCATTCGGCTGAGGCTGAAACATACGGAAAGCATTCGCTGTAAACAGGCAGGCTGCTGCAAGCACCATCATTCGCATGAGCGAGCCCCGCCATGGGGTCGACATGGTTTGGGCTGAAGAATACGCTCGCAACACACTTGGTTCAAGGGCGACACGAATCTACATGAAAAGATCAATGTCGAGGCGCTGCTCCCAGACCTTGCTGTTCAAGCTTGTGCTGCATAGTTGGAGATCTTCGCCAAGCAAGGAAAGAAGCCCGGACACTTTCTGACCCCAGTCTGGCTGACAGGATGCACTGCGTGCTTCACGATGTGCCGTGCCATTGCCCGCAATGTCATGTGACGATGAGTGTCAGTGGGACAGGAGAGTTGTCCTGTAACCCGACGTTGAGATTCGGCACCTGCGGGTGTGTGCATCGATGACTAAGTTCATCATCGCCGCAACGTGTGGCGCAGCTAGCAGCTATCGACGAAACGTCACGAAGACGTTGTGTGAAGCAACATGCAAGGCAACGAAGCGCGGGGCCTCGACAACCAGGCTGTCAGCGCTGAGCCTATTTGCAGCTATCGTGTCCAGTATACCCATGTGGCACGCACGGTATACAGATCGCCGTGCAATGAATGCACGTCATCCCAAGTTGTGCACAAGAGCGTGCAGTGCATGAGAAAACGATCCGGCTGCATCTGCAGCAGCGGTTGCCACAGGTGCTGCAAGGCGGTCATTTCCACCTCCGCCACGTTCTGCCAGAGCCACGTGCATGCTCAACTGCCTCGTCGCGACGCGTCGTAAGCGCAAGCGCCATGAGATTGACCACGGGTGGACCTGCCACAAGCAAGAGGCGCCTTCTGCAGTTACCATTCATACACAGGCTACACCGTCCGTGCCAATGTTGTGCCACATGCCTGGACGTTCCTAGGTAGAAACATCGCAATGCCAATGCAGAACGCATTGATAGCCCGTCCGCTGGAGGCATGACGTAAGCAGCGTTTCTGCATGCTTGACGCTGATGTGACGGCCATAGCACTCGCCGGGGCTCTTGTGCCAGGCTAGCCCATGTCCCCATCTGGCGTCATCGAGCATGGTGGGTGTCTTCGGGGGCGATTCCCTGCCGCCTACCATGCTGCGGGCAAGTAGTGAGTCTGGAAGATGGTGAAGCTGCGAAGACGTGCACCACGTGCGCTGCAGTGTTACAAGGACAAACGCAGCAAGGCGGGCGGCACCGCGACAGAAGCAAACAGACGAAGCAAACACACAGACACGCACGCACGCGACACTCACCACGCCCAGGAGACCCACCACCGGCGCAACAAAAGACACAGATCCGCAGACCACCAAGCACACACCCACACACCCACACACCCACAAACCCGAACCCACACACGCACACACAGACCCCACGGCCGGCACACAACATCACAACCACCCACACCACAACGCCCGCCGCCGTACGACAGGGCCAAACCCAACACACTGCTGCCTGAGGCCGCCCATCATGGCCGCCCGATTGCTGGGGGCCGCCCTAGCCCCAAGACCCACCCCCACCCCACCGAGCCACAGCACACCACGCCAGCCCGGCACACCGCCGCGCAGCCTCGCCGGCCCACGCCGCACCGCACCCAGGACAATGCATCGCCCAAGCCGTCTCCGCAGTCCTTGCACATGCCAACGAAGGCACCCCGCACACCATTGTGCGGTGCAGTGCATCCGTTGCAGCTTGGCACGGCATGCCGGGACTACGTTCCAGCAGCACGCACCAAGTTACATCAGATCAGATAACATCGAAAAGACCTGGTGCGTCGCTCCAGTTGGTCCTTCGTCGCATCTCGGACAGCGTGCGCCAGATCGTCTGCGTGAGAAGTCAAAGGCAACTAGCGCGCTCAGATCTGCAAGCAACACCCGCATCACTCAGATGTACCTCAAAGGCACTGTTACTGCGTATGCCGCGGCATGGCAAGCTTGGTTGCTATTCCGGGTAGTCTGTCCTGTGTTGCCGACATGGCCGAAGACCTGCCTCAAATGCAAAGTCAAGCAAGCTTCGAGCAGCTTTGAACGGGAACCTTCGAAGTATCGATTGATAGTTCTGCGATTCCAGTGTCTATGCGAGGCCCAACTGTATACGCATGCCAGCCGCAGCTGCTGCACGTCCCGGTCAACAGCTTGGGTAGCCCTCCGGGGAACAGCCTGGCATGGTCTACGAAAATCCCTCATGAGCCCGAGCTGATCACCTGTCTCTCTGTTTTCCTTCTTGCAACGTACGCACCCCAGCTGATCAACATATTCAAGATTCCATGAAAGACAAATGGCATCGTTGCCCCCACTGTCAACATCGCGGGCAGCATCGGTTTCTAGTCTACCTGAGACGCAAGCTTCCTCGCGGCAGATAGTGACAGCTGAGGCAATTATATGCGGGAAGAGGTCTGCAGCAGTTTCGCATAGCACTGACCGTTCCAAGCAACGACAGCCAGCCCAAGCCCTATGATCCGGAGCACCTGCAGGGCGGTGTGAATAATCTTGAAAACTTCGTGGCGGCCATCTCCTCCCTCCGCACGAGGAACCTGCAGCTTCGCCCCCAGCACCTGCCACTACACACGAAGTGCCATTTGCAGCCTTTACGCCGCACCAGGTCGTGGCAGCCCTCGGGAGATGCGAAGTTCATGGTGTGGCGAGCAACAACGTTCGGCTGTGCTGTCCAGGCCGGCGCCGTTGAACTGCCGGAGCGGGGGGTGCTGCTGCTGGCCGGCGCCGGCGCACGCTTCCACGGCACCACCTTCACTGGTGCGCACCATCGCCATGCGTGCCGCTGCCAGGACCTCGTCTGTGCTGAATCCCAACAGAGTACTGATTGCTGTGTTCACGTGTATCCCACGATCTTTGGAGTTTATGTGTATCCCACGATCTTGTGTGTATCCCACAATATTTGGAGTTTCAGCTCCAGGCACGACAGCCCACAGTGCGAATGGCCATGTACCGCTGTATTGTACACTGGCCATGTACTGCTGTATTGTACACATATGTGCATGGTCATGTGCATGCTCCATACATGGCACTGCAGTTGGTGTGTGCACCATCCATGAGTGCATCCTTCCCGACCTTCCACATGCATGCGGAGGACTGGGCTCGCACCTATCCGCAGGGCTGGCCCCCTTGAAGGTCAGAAGTTTTATTCCACAGCCCATGATATACACAGCCTCCATGGTCCATCATCACGCATGCATGTTGCAGGCGGAATCGTCATGTGCACCGGACCGCAGTTCTTCGGACCCTTCCAGAACTGCACCTGCCATGCCTCCGCGGTGTATGCCGTGCACGGCGCCGCCGTCACGCTGCGCCGCTGCGTCATCCGCGACAGCCACCCCGGCCTCATCCTTGCCGGCAGCGCCACCTCAGCCAAGCTCGCCCAATGCGTGTTCCAGGACTGCTGCACCTGCATCGCTGTGGACCGTGGCGCGGCGGCAGCCGCAGCATCCTGCGTCCTTCAGCGCACCCGCGCCGCTGTCACTGTGCATGGGCTGCACAGCCACGTCTCGTTGGACAGCTGCGCTGTCAGCGGGGGGTCAGAGGATGGCTACGGGCGTACCGGCGTTGCAGCTCGCGGCGGGAGCGCCCTCCTGCGCCACTGCGAGCTGAGTGGATGCCACACCGGTGTTCTCGGCACTGGCGGCACCACGTCGATCGAGCTACACCTGACAGTCGTCACAGGCGGGTCCACCCATGCAGTCAAACTCATAGGCGGTGCACGAGGCCTCCGCGGCGACTGCCACCTCAACGTTGCCGATGGGCTGTGCGCCGGCGCCTCTGCCGGACCGGACTCTGATGATGAGGAGGCTGCTGTGGTGGTCGATGTGGTGGATCGGCAATGGCTTGGCGGGGCATGCATGCAGCTGCAGCAGACCTCGGTGTACAACAAGAGGGGCCGAGGTGTTGCAGTGACCGACGGTAGTGCGGCAGACATGAGCCTGTGCAAATTCGAGGCATCTCGTCAGGCGGTGCATGCTTGGTTGGGAAGCTCGGCCACCCTCTCGCACTGCAGATGCAAAAGCCTGCACAGTTGTATATTCGCTCTGGAGAGCGCGAAAGTGCGCGTTGTTGGCGGTCGTTACGAAGGCAGCTCTACAGCAGGCTGTGTCAAAGCATTTGCGGTGGTGATCGCCGTCGACTGCGAGCTGCGCGCCCGCAGTGAACCCATGCCCTGCGGGATCCTCATGGCGTCGTACGGGTCGGTGGTGTGGCTTCTGCGCTGCTACATGCATGGCGGCGCGGCTGGGGTCACTACAACAGAGGAAGACGTCACCGTGCATGCCATTGACACAATTGTGAGTGATATGCTGATCACGGTGCCGCAACAGATCAGACCGCAGGCAACACACGATGGCTCCACAGCTTTCAGCGGAGCTGGGTACTGTTTGGCAGCCGCCGGCGGCCGGGTGACGGTGAGAGGGGGCCACGTGGAGCGCTGCGGGATTGGGCTTGCGACGCACAGCAGCGTCGAGGCAGAGGGAGTAGAAGTCATCGACTGCACGGTTGGGATAGTGGTGGACGGGCAGAGCGAGGTGGAGGTGGCACGGGGCGCCTTCAAGGCCCTCCGCCGTACCCGCGGCAGTGAGTCGCCGGCGGATGTGAGCAACGATAGTTGCCGTGGTGGTGCGGATACAGTGGTGGTGGTTCGGGGTCAGAGACGCTGCGCTTTGTCGGCCTGCACTTTTAAAGTCTACGGTCTGGGCCTCTTTGTCACGTCGCCAGGCGGCGTCGTTGTCAGCGGCAGCAGGTTTGAAATTTCAGGGGAATGTGCTTGGGGTATCCTGGCGAGTCAGAACGTGACAGTGGAGGGTTTCTCGTTCGTAGGGTCCGGGAAGGGTCCTAATCTGAATGGTGTGAAGGCGCTGAGGCGGGCGGAGTGCGTGATCCGCCGCTGCAGCATGCATGGGCTTCGGAGGGACTCAATCACCGCCGATGCGCAGTCTTCCGGATCCATGCGTGTGTTTATCACAATCATCTGTGATGGCGGCACCAACGGGCTCGCGGTGAGTGGAGAGGGGTCCCTCACCGCGCAGGACTGCCAGCTGTCAGTCGCCGGCAGAGGCGTTTTCGTCTTGGGGGGCGTCTTCAGCGGGAGGAGGGTGAATATACAAGCCAGGGACACCGGGGTCGTGGCCGACCCGTCCCCCGGCGCCGTAGCGGAAGTCAAGCTCGAGGACTCGGCCATCGACGGCGGTCTCATCGGGGTGTTTGCGGACGGGGCGACACTTGCCATGTCGTTGCTGCGCTGCCACGTCTCTGAATGCTTCAGCGGTGTCATCCTGCGCGGGGGCGCAAGTGCCCAAATCACGGGATGCAACGCGACGCAGTGCTGGGTCGGCGTGCAAGTCGGGGACTCGGAGATTGACCTGGCAGGGGATTGCGACGTGTGCCACTGCAAGGGGGACGAGACTGAGCGCGAGGCGGTGCGGTTGTTGTCAGATCACGGCGGGGCGTCTGTGGTGGGGGCGGGATGTGCGCACGCCGGTGCCGTCACGCACGCACGCATGGCACAGGTGGAGTTTCGTGCGTGCCGGCATGACGGTGTGGTTATACACCCCCATGGCCACTTGCACGCCGATGAGGTGTCGGCGTGGAACTGCGGTGCAGGGTTCCGCATGCATTACATTGCGGTTCGGAGTGAGTTCTGGTGCTGCAAGGCGGTCGAGTGCGGCGTCGGGACGGTTGCACTGCAGTAGCTGCGTCACGCGGCAGCCGGCGTGCAGCCGCCGGCGCAGCTTGAAGAAGTTCGAGTTTTTGGAGCAGCTGTGTGTGATGAAGCTCCACCAAGGCCACAGGGATGAGCCTGTTCGGTTTGCAGTACCTGTGACTAGCTGTCACGGCAATGTGTAATGTGTTACAAGGACAAAGGCAGCAAGTCGGGCAGCACCGCGAAAGGAGCAAGCAGACGAAGCAAACACCAAGACACCCACGAACATCTCACCCATCACCGGCGTAGCAAGCGACACAGATCCGCAGACCGCCAAGCACACACCCACACACCAGCACACACACGCACAGACCCACACACCCACAAACCCAAACCCACACACGCGCACGCACAAACCCCACGGCCGACACACAACATCACAACCACCAGCACCACAACGCCCGCCGCCTTACGACAGGGCCAAACCCAACACACTGCTGCCTGAGGCCGCCCATCATGGCCGCCCGATTGCCGGGGGCCGCCCTGGCCCCAAGACCCACCCCCACCCCACCAAGCCACAGCATACCACGCCAGCCCGGCACACCGCCGCGCAGCCCCGCCGGCCCACGCCGCACCGCACCTAGGACACTGCATCGCCCAAGCCGTTCCGCAGTCCCCGCACATGCCAACGAAGGCATCCCGCACACCCATCGGACCCGGCCCAGCTGGAGTCAGAGGCCACAGGTAATGTGTAATGTGTAATGCATGCTGTGCGAACAGGGGAGCTTGTACCTAGCAATCGCAGGGGGCTTCCTGCAGTGCGTGTCCAATGCCATCATGCATGCAGTCTGGTGGTGATGGCATTACCCAATGGACAACGTCGCAGACACATACTGGTGCCTGGGAGTTCCATGTATCGACAAAGATTGAAGGCGTCGATTGCAAGGGACGTCGGTCATACACTGTCAGTGCCGCTCAGGAATCGTGTACGTGGTTGCATTGTTCGCATGAGTGACGCTTCTCTGGCCACAACCTGGCTTGGAATCTACCTCTGTAAATCTTCGGTCGTCGTTCCTTTTCCTTGCAGGGCGCACTGTCGACTACGTATGGAGAGGTCTCGATGGACATGTGCCATGCCTATAGACATGCTACCTCGTCAGGACAGCATGTACATGCCACTGCGAACGGGTGATTACGTGTGTGAGTACCTACCTGTATTCCTGTGCAGCCCACCAGCCCTGCATTGTTCTGATGGCACCGAACTCAAGTTCAGGCAACAACTGCTTGGCCACTGCAGACTGCTACTCCTGAGACTATTGTGAGATAAGATTACAGCAGAATCAATGCTGGGTGGCGAATAGCACCAACACCCAACATACATGTATATTCTACATAATATAATGGTATACTCTGTGTACAATTGTATACTCTACACAACATAATGCGCGCAAACCTCTGCCCGACCAGGCGTGCTAAACCGCACAAGTCACCCCTCCCCTGAATAGTGGTAGCTACAATTGATGTATACGCGTCCCAAGATCCAGATTGCCGATCCGGCCTGGCGAACCATGCACGATTGACACGGTTTTCATTTGTTGTACACCAGTGAAATGTTCTCAGACACACACGCGCCGTGACTGCGGATACCTGCGATAGCTAGTCACAAGCCCGGCATTCATCACAGAGCCATCCCGGTGGCTCTGGCAACCGCAGTTCATACACCTCGATCTCAGGGATCGGGCCCGCAGGCAGCGTGTAGTCCACGTCGGTGCTCGACCGCTGAAGCGCCACCGCCCCCGTGTCGCACTCCACCGCCTTGCAGCGGCGGAACTCGCTTCGCACTGCGACGTAATGCATGCGGTATCCCGTGCCGCAGCCCCAAACCAATGCACCGTCGACGCGTACGTGGCCATGGGGGTGCACCACCACGCCGTCGTGGCCACACCCAATCACCTCCACATCCTCCATGCGCGCATGCGTCACTGCGCCCGTGTGGGCACACGCCGCCCCCGCCACAGTCGCCCCGCGATGTTCTGACAGCACCCGCACCGCGTCGCGCCGCGCTCGGTCCCCCCTCCGGCCACACACGCAGCACTCCGCTGCCAGGTCGCCACCCGAGTCGCCGACTTGAACTCCTACCTGGCACTCCACCACTTGACTCCCCTTCACACGTGCACTGGCGCCTCCGCGCAGGACAACCCCGTTGCAGCAATCTAGGACGTGGCAGCGGAGCAAGGACAGGTCAAGTGACGGCCCCTCGCCGCACACGCCGATATGGCCGCCGTCGACCTTCGAGTCCACGAGCTTGACCTCCGCCACAGTGTCTGGGGGAGGGTCGGCCGTGAGGCCGGTGCGCCCGGCGTCTATACACACGCGCTTCCCGCTGAAGACCCCCCCCTCGACACGGACTCCTGTGCCGGAGACTGACAGCTGGCAGTCCTGAGCTGCGAGTGACGCCCCCTTGCTGACCACAAGCCCGTGCGCGCCGCCACAAGAGATGACTGTTTCCAGAACACGCACAGATGACTGCATGTCGGCCTGGACAGACTCCCCGCGGAGCCCCTCCATGCTGCAGCTGCGGATCACGCATTCCGCCTGCTTCAATGTTTTCACACCGTGAAGCTTTGGACCCTCCCCGACTCCCACGAACGCGCATCCCTCGACTGTGAACACGCCCGTTCCCAGGACGCCCCAGGCACATTCCCCCGCAACTGTGAAACTGGTGCCGCTGATGACCACCCCGCCTTGCGAGGTCACCACGGCACTATGCACGTAGCCAACAAACGTGCAGGCCGTCACAGAGCCTCGCTTGTGACCCCTGAATGCCACACCTGTCTCCGATTCACGAGAGTACCGGTCATTGCGCAAATCCGCCGGTGGCACGCTGCCGCGGTCTCGGCGCGGGCCTTTGAAGTCACAGCGTGTCATGTCCACCTCGCTGTGCCCAATCACCTCCATCGCAACCACGCAGTCGACAAACTGTACCTCCTCCGCGGTGACGCCGCCATCTCGGCCGCGCTCGCTCTGGACCTCGAGCCCCAGCACGCAGCGCTCCACGCGCCCACCTCGCACCGTCGCGCGGCCGCCGATAAAAAAGTACCCTGCCCCGCCGGAGACTCAAACGTCTTCTGGCCGCGGCCCGCACTGTTGCGGCACCGTGGTCAGCACGTCACTCACGATCGTGTCTACGGCATGCACGGTGGCCTCTGCCGCCATGACCCCGGATACACCGCCGTGCACGTGGCAGCGCAGGAGCCACGCCTCTGCCTCAATCGCCACCGTGACCACGCCACGGGCTTCTGGCACGTTGAGGCCTCGCAGCTCGCAGTCACCACCGCAGACTCCTTAACCAAGCATGCTGTAGAGCTGCCTGCGTAGCAGCCGCCGATGAGGCTCACCTTCGCGCCCTCCTGCTCGGCGGCGAGACAGATGTGCTGGCTGTGGGCAATGCATTGCGTGAGCGTGGCCACGCTCGCGAAAACAGAATACACCGCCTCGCGAGATGCCTCGACCTCACAGCGATACATGTCCACCATGCTACCATCGGCCACTGCGACACCCCGTCCGCCCTGCTTAAACACTGAACTCTGCTCCAGCTGCATGCGTGCGTTGCCGAGCAGAGGCGACCCTGGAGACGGCTCTGTCACCCCGACCACCACAGCAGCGTCCTCGTCATCAGAGTCCGGCCCGTCATCGTCGCCGGCGCACAGCCCTTCTCCGACGCTGAGTCGACACGCGCGGCCGAGCGCTCTCGCGCCACGCATCAGCACGACGGTGGAGGTGGAGCCCCCTGTGACCACAGTACCGTGGAGTTCGATGGAGGTGGTACTGCCGATGCCGAGGGCGCCGGTGTGGAAGCCAGAGAGCACGCAGCTCCGCAGGAGGGCGCTTCCGCCGCGGGCGGCAATGCCGGTGCGCCCGCAGCCATCCTCCACTGCCCCGCTGAGTTCACAGCTGTCCAACGAGGCGTGGCTGCGCAGCCCATGCACGGTGACGGCGGCGCCACTGCGCCGCAGGAAGCAGGTGTGCACAGCGACCTCTGCACCTTGCTCCACCGCAACGCTGGTGAAGCAGCGCTGGAATGAGCATTCGACGATAGTGGCTGAGGTGGCGGCGCCGCTGGCGGTGAGGCCGGGGTGGCTGCTGAGGACGCGGCAGCGGCGCAGCGTGATGGTAGCGCCATGCACGGAGTACACTGAGGAGGACCGGAAGGTGCAGTTCTGGAAGGTTCCGCGGAATCGTGTTCCTGCGCACATGACGAGGCCACCTGCACCATGCATGCGTGCTGACATATTGTGGAGGCAGTCGTTCGCAGCATGTGGTACACAAAGTCGGACGTCTAATGGAGGCAGCCGCAGGTGACGCGAGATTGTGGAAAGGTCATCAGTGCGTGGGTGGGCGAGAGGATCCAGCAACACGGATGCACGCATGCATGCAGCCCCAACAACTACACCACCCTACGACGAATACTCAACATTCCGACATCATTGAACAGATGTCTCAAGTCACTTTGGAGTGTGCTTTGGTACTCAGGACCAGTTTGACCAGACATCTCCACTGTTGCTGCATCGAAATGGCAACGTGCAGACAAATAAACCGACCATCTTATGGAGTACTGCAATCCCATCGACAGCAGCCGCGGATTCTGCTCTACAAGAATGTGCTGGCAGCTCTGACAAGAGTATGCAGCCGCAATCGCACCTCTGAAGGTTGTGCCGTGGAAGTGTGCGCCGGCTCCAGCCAGCAGCAGCACCCCCCGCTCCGGCAGCTCGATGGTGCCCGCATGGACGGTACAGCCAGAGGTGGTCGCCTGCCACACCATGAACTTTCCCGCCCCCGAGGGCTGCCACAAGCGAGAGAACGGTGCAGGCTGCTGATTGCACTGCGTGCGCAGTGGCAGGTCCTGAGGGCCAAACTGCAGGTGGTGGGTGCGGGGAGAGGAGACGGCCGCCACGAAATCCTCGAGGGTCACGATGCTCACACTGCTCTGCAAGTACACTACATCGTGAGGTACGGACCGGCAGTGAAATTTTTACAGTGGCTGCCTCTGGGGAGTGTTACAAACTACCAGCCAGACATCAGCAGCCGAGCTGCTGTGATTTGCAGCGACTCGGAGGAGGTGTTCATGGCGTTGTGACAAGCTAGCTACTGATTCCCGATATGCTGAGTATGGTGGCAGTGACGCCATACATCGTTCATGTCAAGGTTCACCTAGTCCATGGTTGGTGTTCCCATGTGTTTCTTCAGAGTGTTCATGGCTGTTTCCTCGCTGTAAGCTGAAAGCAACCCATAGATGCTCACAGACCGCTTCACAGATGCATGCACAGCAACATGGAGCTATCATGCGCACATAGCGTACCTGTTCCGTATATAATCTTTTCGCTTTTAATTATGTCGTGTTATCTGCTACACAGCTGTTGTAAAGACGCGCTGGAAGGCATGCAACCGGCGGTAACTGAGACAAGCGAGCGTGTCGGCAACAAGCCACGCTAGCATAATCACTTTCCAAGGCCCGCCAAGCAGAAATTCCAACATAATATGTGCTGCTGAGATACATAAGAGTGAAGCTAATGTGGTGCTCGCGCGCAGACCTGGGCGACTTCTCACGCGGATGATCTGGCGCACACGTGTTGACACTGGGCCAACAAAACAGCTGCTGTAACGCACCACGTACTTACGCTGAGGCTGTATCTGACGTAACTTGGTGCGTGCTGCGCCTGGCCAGGTTAGGTCCGCTGCTGGAACGTAGTCCCGGCATGCTGGGCCAAGCTGCAATGGAAGCACTGCAGCGCACGCGGAGCAGGTCTTCGCTGCTTCAACATCATCTAGATTGACTACTTGCCCGCAGCATGGTAGGCGGTAGGGAGTTGTCCCCGAAGACGCCCACCACTCGATTGCTCCCGATCGCGACATGGGCGACGCTATAGTTGGAAAGCGTTTATGGGCGCATCAGCTGCTAATTGAACGCACAGAATATGCGATCTCTCTCCATTACAGCGAATGGGCTTTCAACAGGATTTGAACTGGCGTTGCGATATTTTCCAGGAACGTCGAGGCATGATGCACGACAATAGTACAGCAGAGAGCAAAGCATGCAGATTATTTGCTTTTGTACATGCTATTTCCTGCGGCGCGTCCATGCGGAATGATCAGTATCATGGCAATATTTTTTGTTTGCCGAGTATGCGCAAGGTGGTGCTGGCACAATGTGGCGCAGGTGGAACCCAGGGCTGACGTGGCACCATAGCTGTCAATCTAGTGCATGCACTCATCGTTGAGGCAGCCACAGGTGAGACAGTAGCTGCAACAGTGTGACAGTCTTAGACACCCTCGCGTACATCCTTTCCTGCTACGACCATCTTGCACTGCCAGCTAACTGTAGGCTTATCAGGTCACCACAGTAGTGACCTCGTTATACAAAGACCTGTTGATGTTGACAGCAGCATCATTTGCAAGCATCAAGTGGGGCCGCGTAGCAGCGAACACGCACATCGCCCCAACTCAATCTGCAGCCAGCCTGTAGGGAAGGCTCTGCACTGGAGTGTAGCACAGATTGCATCTTGGAGGCAAATAACATAATGTCTTGATAACGACATGTGCCACACTCGCTGCATCCATGTGGTGGCTGCAATTGCAACCATGAAGTAAAAAAGGCACAGCAAACATCAGCTCAACAGAGTTCCCAATGCAATCGCTGTTACCGACATTCTAGCAACACACACAGGTCTACAATCTCAATCGTCACTGTCATCGGTGCCTACACCATCAAACGCCGGCCCCACGTGAAGCTGCTACCCTATCTCACGCTCAAATGCCCACAAGCCTGAGCAAGTGGCTACCAGACAACATACACGTCTCGTCTTCGCAAAGCTCTCCACAATCAACACCAGCCTCGGCCATCACATGCCATCAGACACTGCTTCATTCATGTAATCTCACGAGTAATCTCACGAGTAATCTCACGAGCCATTGCAGGCGTCACGCCTCCACATGTCACCCGTCACAACACTACCACAGGCACAACCTCAATCTGCGGGATGGCCACCGCCGGCATGTCAGTGCCAACTCTCTCTGCCGCCGACGCCACATCACATCCGACGGCGCGGCACCCGGCAAACTCGCTGCGCTCCCCAATGTAAATCTCCTTGAACCCAACGTCACACCACTCAGCCGTCACCCTCTCCGCCGACACACGCCCATTCGGGTTCACAAACACCGCCTCGTCCCGGCACTGCGCCAGGTGGCAGTCGGCCATGCGGAGGCGCACCACCGCGCCGCGGTGAGCGCACAACTCGGCCCCCGGCCGCCCCCCGTCCCCGCCCCGAAGCACCTTGAACGCCTGCTTGAGAGCAGACACCCCCGAGGCCCCGCAGACACGGCAGCGAAGCATCAGGTCGTCGAAGCACTCCCCGACCATGACGGCCATGCGGCAGCGAGACACTCTGCAGTGCGTCACCCGCATGTTGCTCTGCCCGCCCAGCTGCATGCCCCAGGAGGCGCCTTCGATCCTGCACCGCCGTAGCGACCCCTCGACCGCGGTCTGCACGAGGACCCCTCCCCGGCCCCCAGACAGCACGCAATCGGCGAGCTTGAGCGCCATCGGAGCCCGGGAGCCGTCTTGCTTGGTCAGAGTCGCCTGCAGCTGTATGTCCGTCGCCTCGAGCGTCACCCGCTTCGCGCTCAGCGACCCGCCCCCGCCCGTCAGCGACATCCCGACTTCAGCGCCAGAGACGCTGCAGTCCTGCACCGCCATGCATGCCTCGTTGTGGACCGAGAAGCCGAGACCACCACCGTCAACCTTCACATCGACCGCCGTCACTGAGCACCGGCCGGAAGCCGAGATCCCGCTGCCCACACCTGTGAAGCAGCAGCGGCGGATCTCGCACTCTGAGCCGTCCAGTGCCACGACGGAGAAGGTGTCCTCCCCTGCAACGGCCTCGGCCACGCAGTCCTCGACGACGACCTTGCCCGACATCATGAAGCACATTTCGCGCTCCAACGACACCTTGAAGCTGCAGTGGGCGACCTTCACCTCCCGCGGCGACAGGTGGCGGACTCCGGACGGGTGGCCCTCGAAGCTGCAGTGGGCGACCGTGCCGAACGCCGTATCCCGGAACAACACGGCGACGCTGGCTTCCGGCGTGAAGCGGCGCTTGCGCATGTCTGCTGCGGCGCCGCACTCGAGGCCCGGTCCCCTGAACTCGCACGCGGCGACGTGGACTTCAGCGCCGTGCCCGGCAAGGACGCCGACGCAGCAGTCCGTGCATTTGACCCCATCAATAGATACGCAGGGCTCGCCGAACTGACCCTCCTGCGTCTCCACCCCGACCACGCACCGCTGCACGCTGCCACCCACCACCGTCAGACGTCCCCCTAGGGCTGCAAATCCAGCACCACCCTGGACCATGCCGCCCGTAGGGTCCTCCCGGGCCGGCATGACAACCCTGACGTCGCTCACAGTCATGTCGACAGCATGCACGGTGCCACTAGAGCACAGCACGCCCATGACCCCGCCACGCACATGGCACCGCAGCAGCCGCGCACTGGCCGGCCCAAACACAGAGATCACCCCGCACGCGTTTGCCTCACCGCGGCCGCTGCGGAACTCGGACCCGACCGCTGTGAGCTTCGCGCCGTGATTCATCATGCACACGTTCATGCTGCCCATGTAGAGCCCGCCCTGGAGCCGCAGCTCGTCGTCCGGGCCGAAGGCCGACAGACAGCAGACCGGGCTGTCGCCACGGCAGTGCGACAAGGAGACGCGGCCGCCCCCGGCCGCCGTCCGCAGCACCTCTGCGGAGCACGTGAAGCGGCACAGCGTCGCTGCGACGGCCCCACAGCCGCCGGCGTGGATGCCCCGCGCCCCCACGGCCCAGCAGCGAACCTCGCAGCGCTCCGCCTGCATGCATGCGCCGCCGGCGCCCCCAAGCATCGTGCAGACGTCGAGACCGGTCCCAAAGGCCTCGGTGTCTGCGAGGCCGCCGCAGCGAAGCAAGGTTTCACGGACGAGCGCCCGCGCGTGGTCGCACAGCACGACTCCCTCGAAGGAGTTGGTCACCTCGATTTCTTGCAGCTCGAGTGAAGAGTCAAAGCCTCCACCGAACACGGCCACAGCGAAATGACTGAGTCTGCAGCGCATCAGCTGCGCTGATCCGCGGCGGACGGCCACTCCGGACTCGCCATCAATGCTTGCACCGGGAAGCGTGCGGTCGCCACTCACCACGCAGTCCTCCATCACGGCGTGGCTACAGGGGCCGGAGACCGTCACAGCGCTCGCCGACAGCGCCGTGCGGGTGAGGTGGCAGCCGAGGGCTGACACAGCCGCGCCGCAATCGACGGCGATGCTGGTGCGGCAGTTGTGGATGGATGTCGCGGAGAGGGTGATGTAGGTGCCTTCGCCACTGGCGGTGATGCCGGGCTGGCTGTCGGCGATCCCACAGCCGCGGAAGGTGACGGCGGCGCCGTGGACGGCATACAGCGCGGTACCGCGGAAGGAACAGTCCTGAAAGGATCCGCAATGCTTTGCGCCAGCGCACATGACCACTCCACCTACGGGAGAAAGGTACATCAGTGCAGACATGGCCGGAACGTCGGTGAGGTTTGTCTCATATGAATTGTTGTTAACAAGGGTGCATTCTGCTAAACTGTCGAAGCTGCCTACACGAACACAGGAGCAGAGCAACACATAGCAGGCTGGGGAAGGGTGCCACGAATGGCATGCCATGCTGTAGCACTACCTCATCTGCACCAGCGCCCAGCAGTGCCATGGCCACCAGAACCAAGATACACAGCAGCAGCTAGAAGAGCGCACCCGTGAAGGTGGTGCCCTGAAAGTGCGCCCCGCGGCCTGTCAGCAACAGCACGCCCCGCTCCGAAAGCTCAATCGCGCCATCATGCACGGAGCAGCCATAGGTAGCTGCACGCCACACGTGGAAGGTACGATCGGGTGGCGGCCTCACTTGCAGCGGTGCGGTCCCGAGGGAGAGGTGGCTGCCTGGTGACGACGACATTGCGGCGACGAGGTCGTCCACATTGTCAATCACAGGGGAGGCCTGCATGCACGCCTCGGATGCATATGTCTGCCATAGGAGCACACCAGCGGCTGCCCGTTCCACCGTAAGTGTGACGGGATTGTTGATGTTACAACGCCTGCGAGACGGCTATTGGCATCATCGTGCACGGGTTGGAGAAGCTGGCACAGCTGCGGCATGCACATGTCCACTCTTGCAGCTGGTGAGACGCAGAACAGCGCCACAGGCACTACCTGAGTCAGAGCAGGCAATATGACGTTGCTTCGAACTTACTGTGGCGTGTGCTGATTGGATCACGCGGGGTTGAGGGCAAGATGCACGAAGATGCAGCTGACGCAAACACTGCATGAGAAACATGTGCAGAACAAGAAGAGAGACAGTATAAAGCCGCACACCTCAGTTTGACCTACCAATCGAAGGTGATTGGTTTTCGTGCACTCGGCCCAGGGCCAGGTCAACGTTTCTGAAGGCACATAGTCCCGACTCGGACGTCGCTGCAAGGGCGGAACATCTCCACAGACGGCGCACTGCACCTCAACAACATTCCGCCGCGAAATCTGGATAATGTGGCCACATGACGGCAGCCGGCATGGCACAGCCTTGCGTTCTCGCCACAGCTCATGCGACATTTGTAGTAGCCTACACAGGCTACTGCCTCGGAACCAGTCACGTCATAATATGAAAAATATCTAAACTCATGAATTGATCACGAGCCGTGGGGCAACATTCATTCTGCGCTGCTGCCAGGCTGTTCCTAGATGTACCACGTTGAGCACGGTTCTAAACGTGCAGCTGAGCAAGCTCAATCTGCTGCATTGTCGCCGACAAAGATTTGCGACAGTGAATGTAAGCGCTATGTCTGACGAGTATGACTGCGGCCGTGCTCGTAGAAAGCAAGCTCCAACTCCTGTGTTGACTGTGCGTCCTGTAGACACCCGGGTGGTGTCCAGAAGCGTCTCCCGGGGCGTTGTCATTACAGCACGATCTAATGGAGTACATGTGCCTGTGGGGGGTCTTTTGGGAATTTCTGGCGAGCCGCACACGAAGCGCCAGGGGCCTGGCCAGTTCGCGAGCAATTTCGTATTGTAATGTATGTTCCCAAGGCCTTGTTCGCCAGCCTCGATCAGCTCTATCGTCGGTAGGCTCGTGAAGCGATGGTGAAAAGTAGCTGGCGAGGCCTTGTAGGGCGCAAGCCGGAGCTAGCCGATCAAGTTCTAGCTTACTTGTCATATGTCACGAACACCTGCTGCTTCGCTACAGTGGAGCAGCCGATTTCAACCCTCGGCCAGGATTTTGCGGTGCAGTGAAGTCCGGCGAAAGGTATGCGACTTCGTTTCACGGCTGGCCAATGCAACTGTAGTTTCCACAGTGTCATTGGAGGTGTGTGGCACCGTGGCGTGTACTAAGATCGATGTTCTGCCTGTCCGCTCGGTAGTCGTGGTCACTGTGTTCCTGGCCTACGGAGCGAGATGCCTGTCGCGCTTGGCGAGTCAAGCAGTACAATTATAATCTAATTAGAAGTAGCTTTGCAAGCCTGCGATGCCCATGGCTGCCTGTCTACGTACCTTCAGCTCACCCACCCAGCATGGCTCTCTGGCCCAGCCACTTGGCGAAGCCAGACGCCTAGCCAGTCTGCATGTGTGCAGCTTGAATAACATTTGATTCCACTGCAGGTCGCTGGAAACCTTTGGTGGACTCACTGTGGCTGTGACGGCCCTGCCTGGTATGGGCATGAAGTGTCGTGCACCACAGATGCTTCTGTTCCGTGCCCCCAGGCCCGCCATTGGCACTTGTTGGACTATTGCATGCCGCTGCTGTATACATGCAACCGCAGTGAAGAGGTGCGTCTACAATGGTGGACCTATGGAGACCAATGGTGCGACAGTGGGAGAATTTCGATGTAGAGAACATACATCACTTGTACACATGCAAACCAAACTCCTATGCATTTTGGAAATGAGGTTCACAAAATTGGACATGCAATGGAGCACACAATGGAAACATGCAATGGAACGAGCAATGGAACGCGCTGTGTTCTAGGCACCGCAAGCAATATTCAGATGCAAACTTCGTAAGTGGAATGCAATCACCTGAACAAGCGCCCATGTCATGCATCTGTGGTGTTTACAGGCTTTGTCTTCATTGGCACCCAAGGTGGCAGTCGCTCGGTGCCAATAATGTAAGCCGGCATGCAAGGATCTCCCACAGCTAATGTGTTTAAAGAGGCTTCAGGTCGGCGGGCCACATCTCAGGTGAACACTAGGTCGACGTCCCTGGGAGCTTCCGCTTGCGGAACGTGGAACCCCGCCTTAACTCTTGTGTCTGGCCAATGTGTGCAGTCGGGGTGGGTAGGGGGCGTTTCTTACCGGTGCGGCTCGAAGTCCGGACGTCCATGGCGATGTAGTTGCCGCTACTGGCATCGGTCCGACCATCTTTCATGCTTGCGAGTGCATTTGCAGCAAGTTCAGTTTTGGAATTTACGGTCGGGTCTGGGCCTAGATCTCTAGCCAACAAGTCATACACGTCGGCCGAACTGTGGGCAGCTGCAGCAGCAGGGGCGATGGTGGCTGCAAGGTGTGGCTGCGCCAGCGGGGGGGGGGCGGCAACAGCTGCTGTGCACGAGGGCGGGCGTTGCTCAGGAGGGGGGGGCACAGCTGTTGCCGCTGAAGGCGGAGACTGCTCAAGAGCGGTGGGGGCCGCATCAGCCGCGGCTGCTAGAGGGGACTGCTGGAGGGGACTGCTCGAGAGGGGCGGGGTCCGCAGCTGCCACAGCTGCCACGGTTGTTGGAGGGGGATGCGTGTCCACAAAGGTCCAAAGCTCGAGATTCGGCTGGTTACAGTGACGTCTCCACATTGGGTGAGCAGTGCAGAATTGTGTTCACTGCCGAGCAGCAACAGCGGTACATCCGCACGCTGTGTGATCAAATTTCGCAGCACAGAAGCCACTGAATGGGCGGTGGCAGCTGTCCAATTCAACGCCTGGTTACCAATGGTAACTCACCACAACTTTCTTTTGTGTAAAAATGGTTTGATCAGGTCGACTTGATCTGTTGAGTTGTAGTTTAGCAGCCCTCGTGCGGAAAGAACCCATGCAGGTCCACGTGACTGAAGCTATATGCCATGGAACAGTATCTGCGTGATGACTGCTCGACAGATTCATGTTGCTCAATATCTTCTATAGCGAGGCCACACACCATCAACGCTGGCGCTTCCGCTTTGTGGCGGCGGTGGCCTTGGCCTGACATCCGCCTTGGGTGACCGGCCTTGCGCTCGGCGTGCCGCGCTCTGACGCTGCCCTTGCCGTGCGTTTGCGTGTGGCCCGCCGTCAAGGCGCGACCGCGGGGTTCGGGCAGGCCGGGCTGGGGATTGGGGGTCTGGGGTTACGGGTGGGCAGGGGGGTGTGCGGGTACTGTGCGGGGAGTACTGCGCGGCCCGGGGGGGGCTCCGGGGGGGTTGGTGTCTCGGTGTGTTTGGCTCTGCGGCCTCGGCTGCGTGTGCTTTCGGGGCTCTAGAGCCGGGCTGGTGGGCGGGATGCGAGTGTGGGTGGGTGGGCGTGCAGGTGTGCTTGTGGGTGTGGGGTGTGGGGGCTTGCGTGTGGGTGTGGCTGTGTGGCTGCACACATGGCCAGCGTGGGTGCTGCCGTTGCGTGGGTGTTTTGGTGCGTGCTTCGTGTGGCTTGTTGCGTGGTGTGCGGCTCCCCTGGTTCTTGCTTGCGGTGCTACCTGCCTCGCTTGCTTTGTCCTTGTAACACACACCATCAACGATGTGACCAGCAGTGGCGCACACCAGTATAGCAGGCGCACACTAGTATAGCTTCGCATGCATGCGATGATCACCGCCCTTCGAAGACTTTTCCGAAGAGGAGCTGAGGTGCGGGCGACGATATGCACCCTGCTATGACCACCGCGTCATTGTCACCAGCTATCTTCTGGCACCTGTATTTCTGGCAAGCCCCTGCAGTACTCATGTGATCACCCCACGGACTCTGCAGAAGTCACCCCACGGACTCTCTCGAGGAGCATCTCGGGAGGAACCTCGCCTCCAAATTGAAACAAGGGAGATAGTGAATACCGCATGGTTCAACAACAGCTGTGCTGCTGCTGCAAAGCTGTTTAAAGGTCTTCTCAGATCAGTCACGCTTGTGTAGGCTCCTACAAGAGAGACGTTCCTACAGGAGATGTGACGGGTGAACGAGGCACGCACAGTTTCGGCGCCTGTCGGAAGAGCCTGTCGGAAGAGAAGTCAGGTAGTCCTGGCGGCAGATGTCAATGGTCTGAGACCAGAACATCATGCTGTTGTTGCTGGGAGCTGCATCCCGCATGAAGCTGTCAAACGATCGCGGCTTCTGTCCGGGCTTGGTGACACTAACAGGCCTTGCTCCGCTCCCGGGCGAAGTATAACATGAGCATATCCAACACTAGGGAGCACCTTGTTCCTTCAATACCGGACTCTCTCCAGGCGAGCTTGTGACAGTGCTGAAGGTGCGGGGTCGTCTTGCTGATGTCCGTCTGCACACGCACGCGCCGAGATTCCAGTTAGCTGAAAATATTCAGCTTTGCCACATGTATCAAGTGACTGCCGGCGTATGCGTCCGCTGCGTGCCGGTGCAGCTGTCTGCCATGCGGACATTGGTTCTGAATAAGCGGGCTCGTGATCTTCATCATGCATTATACGTCGAAGAAGCTTGGAATCGATTCGGTTTTGTTAATTGGATTTCAAGCCTGCCTAGTCGGCGTTCTGAGGAATGTGCCTCTCCATTGTGAAGACGTGCTGTTGCTTCGTTGACCCAGTTCAAAGTCCTGACCCATTCTGTCGCCTGTACATGCTTTCTCCACACGAGATCCATACAGATTCGCCAACATTACAGCCTTTGCATTGTGCAGCGTCGTGCTGCACGGCCCTGGTGATTGCCATGCTCACAGGTACAGCATGTGTGTGCTGCTGCACTGGCAGCTGCAGCTCTACAGCTCACCATCTGACATCAGTTCATATCAACTGCGAAACCGGGTCATCAAGATATAGGTGACCCGAGCCCCACCTGCCAGGTCAGAACTTTGCGGTGCACTTGGCTGTGGTGCATAGTTCCAGTCTGGAAGTATGAGAACTCTCCCTTTGACTGTGCTGTGCTGTTCAAATCTGGTGGCTGTGCTGTTAAAATCAGTGCTGTGTCAAGACCACACAGATGTGTTGACACGGCACTGATTTTTCCGCTGCAATCCGGACTGCTGCCTCAGCCTAGGAGTGCTGGCAGCTTCAGGTGTGTAGAACATGGCTCTGAAAATCACCTCAACTTCAAATGCTACACATAGTGACCTGAGGTCAATGCTGCCACGGCACACACTATGATGCAGAATACCTGAAGACACATGAGCAGTTGATGCCAATGCTATAGGGTAGCAAATTCAATTCACACAGTGAGGTAACAGGACAGCACACTCCATCTACACATGGAGTTGTTTGCGCCGCCATGCAGGTGGCAGATGCGATGGATCATCAAGGCGAGCAGGCGTGGGTAGAGGCACTTGCAGGGCTACCTGCCGACACGCACTGGAGTGACGCCACCGCGGCAGACGCCGTGCACTGCGCCCTCCACCGAACGTAAGCAGCCTGAGCACGTTGCCCATCACCTCGCACAAGCGGCCGGCACACTTACGTTCCTCCTGATGCTGCACAGGCCGGCGACCAAGGGCACTGCGTTGCCGGATCAGGCGGGGTGGTGGGGTAATTCTACTGCAAGGGCATGTCATGCCACAACTTTGGCTCTCATTGTTGCTATGCCGCGACATGTGATGTGTCGTACCTTGATCAGTTGTACAATTGGCCGCTGCCATGTTGGAATGACTAAGGCGAGGAGGTAGGCGGCACAGTGGAAAGAGTGCAGCTTCAAGTTGAGAGCAACGCCCAGCACAAACCCAAGCCACAGCCAACCCACACAAGCGGCACGCGGCGCGCCACACCAGCGCACGCGACTGGCAACGCCGTGACACACACACCGTGGCATATGTCTATGTACAAGCGAACCCACGCGGACACCAACCCACAAACGCCCCCACCTGAACGCCCACATGAGCCGCTCCTGAGGCGGCCCAGGATTGCGCCGCCCGCCCGGGCTGCTCGTCTGTGGGGCGCCCCCCAGTGCCGCCCAAGCCCCCGCCCCCGTACCAAGCAACATGCCATGCCAGGGCCGTGCCAGCCCTCGCCTCCCACATAAGGCCATGCAGACACCACTTTGTGTACTTGGCAGCTCCTCGCGACTCAATTGGGCAGAGTGGGAGATGGCGCCGTGCGTACGCGTGCCAGGATGTCGATCGGCTCGACGGGCGGCGCGCCGCCCAGGGTGCCCTGTGCGGCGCAGATGAGCTGTGACTGGCAGATGAGCATTGGACAGGACTGCAAGTCCTGTTACATTTGGATTTTGCATGTTCCGTGCCATCGGCGGAGCTGTGGATCGACCGTACGGCCGGGTGTCATGGGGAGAGATCGCGGTGCCGAGGAGGGCCGTCTTGAGGCATCACCACGCCCTGCGCATGCAGCCATGTCAGAGAGCTTGTCGAGACACGCAAATCACGACCGGGCCTGCTCGTCCGTACATTGATGCAGACCTGTGTACATACATATACAGTCTTGTTGAGACACCCAATTCTGTCGGCACCCGGTAGCTGCATACATGTTACCAGCCGGGAAAATATGATTCCATGTGGATGCGCTATAGTACACCGCTCTCTGAGCTATTTCGCCCCTGGGGAGCTGCGGCCGCCCCTCTAGATGCATAGCCCCCTGCAACCGCCATCGCCCTTCCCGCTGCAGCTGCCTTCAGTTTGGCCAACATATATATATAGACAGGTATATACCTGACCTGTCCGCCGGAATTCTAGACACAAGCCGGACTCTCAACTGCAACACTGAACTTGCTGCTATCTCGAGATACTGTACTCGCAGGCATGAACGATGTGAACACCGATGCCAGAAGATACATTACCATGGTAGTTCAGAAGTCGAGCAACACCAGCAAGAAATGTCCGCGACCCACCCTGCCTGCACGCATTTATCCGTAACAATAGTTGAGTAGAGGCTCCAGAGTATGCAGGCGGAAGCTCCCAAGTACATTGTGACCGCCAGAGATGTGATCACCTAACTCGAAGACTCATCATGCAAACTAGTTGTTGGAGAACCTTGCGTGATTGATACATGTTTGTTAGCCGAGAGGGCCACATCCGGTGCCGTTGAAGACAAAGCCTGTAGACACCACCGGTGCACGTCACGGTCAGATCTTTAGCAGATCGCATTCCAGTGCCGAGGTTTGCATCTGAAGGTAGCTCGTGCTGCCTGGCATACAAACTATTCCAGTGCTCGTTCCATTTCGTTCTCCATTGCTTGTACTAATGTTCCAATGCGCCCTATGCTGAGCGCTCCACTAGTACCGTGACCACTTTACATGAGTCAATATTGTTTCCCACATGCACAGGCTGTTGGTGTACATGTGTACAAGTGCACTTGTACACATGTAGTCTGGTCTCGAGATCGAAACAATCAGTCGATTGCAGCATTGATCTCCATGGTCCACCAAAGTAGACGCACCTATTTACTGCGGTTACATGTATACACCAGCGGCATGCAATAGTCCAACAAGTGCCAATGGCGGGCCTGGGGGCGCGGAACAGAGGCCTCTGGTGCACGACACTTTATGCCCATGCCAGGCAGGGCCGTCACAGCCACAGTGAGTCCACCAAAGGTTGCCAGCGACCTGCAGTGGAATCAAATGTTATTCAAGCTACACACATGCAGACTGGCTAGGCGTCTGGCTTCGCCAACTGGCTGAGCCAGAGGCCAATGCTGGGTCGGTGAGCTGAGGGTACGTAGACAGGCAGCCATGGGCATCGCAGGCTTGAAAAGTTACTTCTAATTAGATTGTATTTGTACTGGTTGATTCGCCAAGCGCGACAGGCACCACGCTCCGCAGGCCAGGAACACAGCGACCACGACTACCGAGCGGACAGGCAGAACATCGATCTTGGTATACGCCACTGCCCCAAACACCTCTAATGACACTCAGGAAACTACAGTTGCATTGGCCAGCCGTGAGATGAAGTCGCATACCTTCCGCCGGACATCACTGCACCGCAAAATCCTGGCCGAGGATTAAAATCAGCTGCTCCACTGTAGCGAAGCAGCATGTAATCGTATCATTTGATAAGTAATCTTAACGTTGAAAGGCTAGATCCGGCTTGCGCCCTACAAGGCCTAGCCAGCTACTTTCCACCATCAAATCTGTAGCCTACAAAGGGCAGAGCCGCTCGAAGCTGGCGAACACCGCATTTAGGATAAACAATACAATCCAAAGTTGCTCGCGAGCTGGCCAGGCCCCTGGCTCTTCGTGCGCGGCTCGCCAGATCTGCCCAAAAGACGATGCCTTGGGAACACAATACCGCCGCCACCGCGCGTCGACATGAATTCGAAGCATAAAGCATCGATCCCGCATGCATCCACGTTTGGTTTGGTCTTTGCGGCTCGCACAATGCCACAGTCATATTATGAAATGGTACTGACGTCAAGTCGACTGTGCTCAATTGTACGAATTTGTACAATTGCTAACCCGAAAATGTCATCAGCCCTGCTCTTCATTATCATCTCGTTTCACTGAAAGCCGACATGTCCTGTGGGAGGCGGCACAGTGCGTCTGTTCGCTTGAGAGACAATGCATTAGCAGGTGCTGCAGCACTCACCGTGACCAGCCCGCACTGGAGTAAAACCAGAAGCATCTAGAGCGGCACAGGTCATCCACCACAGTGCCAATCCTTTCACGAACAGTATGAGGTGGGTATGAAATCATGTACACATACATACCAAAGCGCCTCCAGCCCCTGCTCTCTACCCACCACCTCTGCAGGGCATCCCGTGCCCCAAAACATCCTTCCCCAGGTAGCTACAGCATGAAAGCATGAGACATCTTCATACGCATGGAACACAAGAACCCTGACACAGCAATACAATTACAGGATATCACTCCTCCGGCAAAGACTCAAACGCAATCTCTGGGATGGGGCCCTGCGGCGCAGCCCTGCCGTCAAACTCCTCCGATGCCACCCGACACCCAACGGCCCTACAGCCCGAAAACCGGTTGCGCACACGGATGCGGAGCACCGAAAACCCAATGTCACACGCCTGCGCCGTCACCCGCTCCGCCACGACGTACCCGTCCGCAGCGACAAGCGTGGCCGTCTCACAGTGCGCCATGGTGCAGCCGGCTATCCGCAGCCTCGCCACCGCGCCCGCGTGCACGCACGGCGCCCCCCTCACGCCCCCCGGCCCGCTGACGGCGACCGCGTCCATCGCCTTAGCAAACGCGGCCTCTCCAGAGATCCCGCAGACGAGGCACTTCTGCACCATTTCCTCTTCTCCGGACCCAGCGAGGACTGCGGTGTTGCAGCGCGAGAAAGAGGAGTCCTTGATACGGACATCGCACGGCCCCCGCACACTGCAACCGAAGCCGGTGTCGGAGACCGTGCAACGCAGCAGTGACACCTCAGCTGAAGCCTGCACTGACACCCCCCCATGCCCTCCAGTCAACACGGAGTCAACCAGCTTGACCGTCATTGGTGCCCGCTTCCCGTCATGCTTCGTGACCGAAACCCTCAACTGCAATTCTGCCGCCTGTAGTGTCACGCGCTTGGCACTCAACGACCCACCGCCAGCACCCTCAAACGCAGCCGCGATTCGCGTGCCTGACACATGGCAGTCCTGCAGCGCCATGCAGGCTTCATCGTAGATGGAAAACCCGACATCTGCGCCGTCAATATTCACGCTCAGCGCTGTCACCGTGCAGCGGCCTGTGGCTGTGACCCCGGTGGACACCCCCGTGAAGCGGCATCGGCGCAGCTCGCACTGCGAGCCGGCGACCGCCGTCACGCCACTGGTCTCCAGTCCCACCGCCGCGCGAACACTACAGTCCTCCAGAGACACCTTACCGCTCACCAGGACACACCCTGCCATGCGCTGGTCATTTGTGAAACTGCAGTGGCGTATGCTGAGCTCGCGCGAAGATGCAGGCTGCGCGCCCAGGCGGAACCCCTCGCAGCTGCAGTGCGACACTGAACCGAACGCAGAGTCATGGAATGCAACGGCCATGCTAGCTTTGGCAGGGAACCGGCGGTTGCGTAAGTCCACCGGCGCGCCCTCCCGCCGCTGGCACTGCGGCCCCTGGAACTCGCACCGCGCCACATGGACTTCAGCGTTGTGCGTTGCGAGAGCGCCGACGACGCAGTCAATGCATGCGACGCCTTCGAGAGCGACGTGCGCAGCGCTGAGGCTGCCGTCACCCCCCCGCTGCGCCTCCACCCCGACAACACACCGCCGCACGCTCCCGCCGTTGACTACCAGTCGGCCCCCGAGGGCAACATACCCCGCCCCACCCTGCATCAGCTTGCCCGTTGGGTCCCGGCGGTCCGGAACCACCACCCTGATGTCGGTCACAGTTGTGTCTATCACATGGAGGGTCGCGTCTGAGCACATGGCTCCCATGACGCCGTCTTGCACGTGGCACCGTAGCAGCCACGCATGGCTCCCATCTATGACAGACACCACCCCACGGACCAGGGCCTCGCTGCGGCTGCGGAACTCGCACCCAATAGCTGCGAGCTTCGCACCGCCACTCACCAGACACGCGGTCGCACTACCCTTGTAGAGGCCACCCTTGAGCCGCAGCATGTCTCCCGCGTTGTCAGCCGTCAAGCAGAAGCCGGGGCTCTCACCGCAGCAGTGGGACAGGGAGACGCGGCCGCCCCCGGCCGTCGTCCGCATCACCTCCGCAGAGCACGTGAAGCGGCACAGCGCCGCCGCGACGGCGCCCCGGCCGCCGGCGCTGATCCCCCGCGGCCCAACGGCCCATCCGCTCACCTCGCAGCGCTCCGCCTGCATGCATGCGCCGCCGGCGCGTCCATGCATTGCGCGCACAGCGAGCCCGGTCGCGAAGGCGGTATTTGCGAGGCTGCCGCAGCACAGTGGGCTGTCGCGGACGAGTGCCCGCGCGTGATCGCCCAGCACAACCCCCTCGAAGCAACTGGCCACTTGCACTTGGCGCAGCTCGATCGAAGACTCACCGCCGATGCCAAACGCGGCCGTGGTGAAGTGGCCGAGAACGCTGCGCGTCAGCCGCGCCGCTCCGCGCCGGACGGCGACACCGGTCTCCCCATCGATGCTCAAGCCGGTCAGCATGCGGTCGCCGCTCACAGAGCACTCTTCGAGCACAGCGTGGCTACCAGGGCCGGTCACCGCTACGGCAGCCGCCGACAGCCCCGTGCGGGTGAGGTGGCAGCCAAGGGCTGTCACAGTCGCGCCGCAGTCGACGGCGACGCTGGTGCGGCAATTGTGGACGGACGTCCCGGAGACTGTGGCGTTGGTGCCCTCACCGCTGGCGGTGATGCCGGGCTGGGTATCGTACACACGGCAGCGGCGGAGGGTGACGGCGGCGCCGTGGACGACGTACACCGCGGTGCCGTGGAAGGTGCAGTTGTGGAATGATCCGGAATGCTGCACACCGGCGCACATGACGACACCCCCTGCAGGACGGAGGTGTGTCAAGGTTCTGGCTATGAGGGAGTTCTCTCTGGGTGGTCAGTGATCGCGCAACATAAGCTGCTCTGAGAACCTCTCGGGATGTGTCCAGTCAGGACGTGTCCGCAGTCTCAGTTTGTGTCCAGGAGCACCACAGCAGGGGTACAGACCAGTGTTCGAATATTGGGGAAGCTGTCGTTTAGAGGCCGCTCAAAAATAAGTAATCCAAAATTTGGTCGGCCAAATATAAAGATTTTGACCTGTTTGTGCGGCTAGCCACCGCCAAATAAATAAGTTGAATCGAGACTATGAGCGGCTAGGATTCGCCACACATATAAACGTTTTGACACGAGTGGCGGGTAAAAGTTGTAACCTGAGCAAGGCTGCATTGCGTGTTTGTGCGTCAGCATGGAGCACGACGCCTTCAGCCCGTCTAGCTCGCTGCAAGCTGGTCTGTCCTCGGGGCGCAGCCAGTGTACGAAGAGACCTCTTTGCAATTCAATTTCTAGTTTCTTTGGTGGCGCAAACAAGGTCGTCCACTTGGAGACTCGCCAAAAGCTTGGCAGGCCGGTGGACCCGTCGTCGACTCGCCAAGCGCACATACGCAAGAAGCAAGAAGCAGCCAGCCAACCGCAAACTGAAGAAGTTACTGATGGCAATGATGATTCGGATCAGGAGAATGTCGAGGACGTTGGCGAATATGGGAAGAAACAAGCTGCCAGACGACGCCGTGACGACATTGCAAACTACAGGCGATACTTGGAACGAGTGGAACCACCCGGTGGAGCTGACTCAAGAAAGACCTACGTCAGATGTATAGCTTGTACATGTATTTCTGGAAAACAGGTTGTGCTTGTGGATATGAAATGGCACCTGTGCGCGGTCGTTATTTGGGTCCGAGCCAGAAGTAGTGACAGTGGCAAATGTGTAAAACTCCGTGATCACCAACGACACATAATCACGTACCAAGGTGGCATCGTCGGCTACGCCCAACACAAAAAAAACTATCTGCCAACGTCTGTCGGCTAGCCCTCCGACAATTCATAATGACGGTCAGTTGAAAATTCGAACACTGGTACAGACAGCAGGAGTTGACTCTTTACCTGAGCTCATCAGCGAAAGTGGAATCACTGTTGAATGAGACACTCGTCATTTGGGGAGAGGTGCTGGCAGACGCATGCATTGGGCGCGAACGCAGGCAAGAAATGTCTCTGCAGTTCGGTCGTTCGCAGTGGTGTGTGGGCCTCACATGAAGACCAGACAGAGTGAATGCAGTGTGTAATGATAACATGGCGTCGTCGTCGCCGCCAATCAAATGATTTTGGGGGAGTTGAAGAGTGTGTAGTGACCCATGTGCCATTCTGCAGGACGCTGCAGCCAACTCAGCCCCCTGGCAGGGCCGTGGCCTCGTGGCACAACAGTGCCCCTGCGCGACTGTAAGCTGCAGCTTTGGCAGGTACGAGCAAGCACTCCGCACCTTTGAAGGTGGTGTCGTGGAAGTGTGCGCCGGCGCCGGCCAGCAGCAGCACCCCCCGCTCCGGCAGCTCGACGGTGCCCGCGTGGACAGCGCAGCCCGCGGTGGCCGCCCGCCACACCACGAAGCTGCCCTCAGGTGGTGGCCTTACCTGTGGCCGCAGCGGCGTGGCCTGCAGGTGGACATGGCCGCCTGGCGACGCTGAGATGGCTGCCACGAGGTCTCCCACGTTGCATATTCTTGAGGCGGTCTGCATACATGGCTGCCGGCCTCGGTATCATCGGTTCAAGACTTCGCCTTAGAAAACATGAACGCACGTCCGGTGTCTAGATCAGTGAGGATGAATACCTTCCCTAGATGGGTCAGCTGTGGCCATGGTGTCCGGTGCAGAGTGGCGGTGGTGCTCACTGTCAATAGCTCCCCCAGAGTGTCGGTGGGTCAAACTCAGACAGTCAGCTTTGCTACAGCGCAGCAATTTTGCAAGTTCTGATGGCCTGAGATGGCAGTAGGCGATCAGAGACAGGTAGCTGTGCAGACCACGGCACGGTCAGACACCATCCTCTCCAGCAGTGTACATGCGCCCAAATGAAGGGCACGCAACCTCGCAGCACAGATCCCGACATCCGCAAAGCATAGGCTGTGATGCAGGCGGTGTCCACCTTCTTGCACAGGCGAGAGAGCGGTGTACTTGTGGCACAGGAGATTCCTGCTCCCTCACGCGATGGTCACCATCACATCAGGTCATAAACTTCAATTTCAAACCGATGATTCGTCAGAATGACAACAAGCCTCACATCACTTGGCACAGGCGAGTCCATTACGAGCAGGACGTGGGCTCCCGCATGCTCAGACTGTCCAGGCGTACGACGCTGCTTACAGAACAGCAGATGCATTGATGACGCATGGCAGAACACAATGGACGCACCGTAGCCTGACCGATGAAGCGCAGGCGACGGGTCTTGGTGCGCTGCGCCCATGGCCAAGTCAACGACGCCGATGGCACGTAGTCCCGGCTTGGGTCGCGCTGCACAGGCGAGCCATTCCCGCAGACGGAACAGGATAATTTCGATGACTTGATGTCAGAGAGATGGACAATATGGCCGCAGGAGGGCAGCCGGCACGGCGCTGCCTTGTGTTCTCCCCACCATTCCAGAGCCATATGCTACGAGACAGTAAACATTTCACGACCTACACCATAAGACTGACGAGTTTGCGAAGATGAGCTAGGCATTTAAACGGAGCTACCAGGCGCATACGCCCTCTGTGGACAGGACGTGTGCGCACTGGGCACTGATCTCTGCGACCGCGCTGGGCAGCACTCGCTACATTTTTCGTACATCTGGTCCAAAGACAATGCTATGAAAAGTTGTCGTTGATTGTATGATATCATTGGACACGTACACCGCGATGCACCTACACGCATTCAAGAGAACGCACAGCCGACATCGCGACCGTGAAACGCGTGTAGACACAGGACTGCATTGTGGCTACAAGCACACCGTCTGGTACTTGTAAGCGCTTGTCGTCAGTGCATATTGCTGTCAACAGAGAGTCACGGCGTGAATTGAAGCCAGGTGCGAGTGTCTGTTAAAGAGCGACAACGTGCCCGGCGCGACAGAGCTAGCTCAGGCGCAACTGGCGCCGGCATGTCGCTGCCTCGGCTGCAGTCCAAAGAGTTTTCTCTGCCAGCCTATCAGATCTCGAGAAGGGCACAGCCTGCATGCACGCCAGATGTCCCTGAGGCGGGCCTGGAGGACCCGATCCTGCCAGACTTCCAGTCAGGCGTGTGTGCGTGCGCTGCTGCAGAGTGGCCACACCATGGCAGTGTGTGTCACGGTGACTGCAGCTGGCCCCCGGTGATTTGCAAGAGATTACGATTTTCTTTGTTGTTTGCCTTATATTCATTCCCGTCGACGGATCCGATTTATATAGAGTGACCAAAACCGTGTCAGCTATGTACATGTGCTCGTGCTCGACCCGAGCCCCTGAGGACGGCAGATATCCATGAATACCTACATGCATGCATACTGCACCCGCTGAGATCTCAGCACGCGCGCCCGCGCTCCCGCCTTCTGCGCTCAAAGCCTAAGAATCCTCTGGCCTCCTGGTCTGTTGTGTGACTACACTAGCGTACGGCCCACGCGCGCGGTGCATCCGGTTTCACCGATGAATGTCGAGACTGCGAGTGTATCGTGCCGTGCATTCATGAATGGTGGATTTCGTCATCTGCAGCCGCACCTCAGCTACTCTTGCTGCACTTGGGGCGCTCCCATGCCAAAGCATGTGAGGCCGCAGTCGAGAAGACGAGTGTGCCCCTCACTGGCAGTCCTAGCTGATATCGCCGGCATGCATATGTGTGGCTCCCATGTAGGAGCAGTTCTGCAGCGACCTTTAGACCAGGATCAGATCCGAAGTCTGTACAATTCAATCAATCAAGTTGATGTTGTTCAGGCCAACGAATTGTGCAGAAAGCCGATATCGCCATATGGGGAGCCTCTATTCTCGCCGAGGCCTACTGAAGATGCGGCCACTGGCATGATATGCAAGGCAGGATGGGTGCTGCGCATAGCTATAGGATCAATCAAGACGTGCATGGTGCCATCGACAGACAGCATGCCAGACAGCATGCAGTGCACGCAGTGTCCTTGTTCTTCGCAGTCATTATCTGACGTACTTCAGTTACTCACAGTGTTGTGCAGGGACACCCCAGGTCACTGGTCATTAGACTGTAGACAAGAGCATGGTTGCGTTGTGCTCACACGAATTTCAGGAATGTGGAACGCCAGGCGGGCCACTAGTAGCCACATATGGAATGTAAAAGACGCTATTACATACCCACGCCATCACCGGCAACCGCACCTAACCATGCGTTGCGTGCGCGGGTAGTACTGCTGGCCGAGGCGAAGCCTGAGTTCTGAAAAGAGCAGCAACATGAAGAGTGCCCATGCATGCACCGGCTGCGTTCCAAGGATCTCACGGACCCTTCCACACACTAGACCAACCCCGACACCTAGTCGAGTCCACTGCCCATACCCGGCGCTGCACACAACAGGGGCTGCAGTGACCCACAACCAATACAATACCCAGTCTGCTAGCATTGCCACTGGCGCGTTCCGGCGGTGCACTAGTCATAGTACTGTGCATATGACCATGGCGTGTCATCCCGGCCTGTAGCGAGCAGATTTTAACAACAGATGTTGTCCGGGTCTGACCGCACAGGCACTAGCGGCTACCCAGCATCAACGCAGGGGCCAGTAAACAGGCCCTGGCGCATTCCGTTGAGATGCCGCCCGAGCATTCCCTAGAGCTAGAGCCGACACGGTGCGTATGTGCGAAAATATTGCATGACGCCAATGCATAGCGGTCCAGAAAGACCGCCTACTCCACCTTGAAGACGTTGCCGGTGACGCGGGCGCCGGTGTTGGCGCTGATGATGTCAGCGTAGGTGGTCGCCTCGATCTCTTCCTGGAAGGGACGAACGCGGCCGGGGAACTCCTTCCAGTAGCGGCCGCGGCGGCCGAAGAAGCTCTTGTGGAACTGCTCGACGATGATGGCGCGGAGGGTGGCGGGGAGGGCCTCGCCGGCGGCCTTGGGCTCGCGCAGCAGGCCGAGCCATGCGTCGGGGGTCTCCTCCTCAACCTGCAGGGCGGCCCCCACGATCACACAGCGCGCTACATTGAGGGGTATACAACTGCGGATCAGCACAAGCTGTATACATGTGGACACCAGGGCAACAAAGCCGGGGCAGTCCGGAGCCATCACACAAAGACACTTTGACTGACAGCTCTACAAGCCTATCCCCCACCTGTCACCGCATCATCATCTGGTACTGTACATGACCCTGTAGTGTGGTACAGATGCGCGCATCGATACGAACAGTCAACTTGCTACGCGCATCGATACGAACAGTCAACTGCGCCTTGAAGGCGCAGTCAAGGCCTTCACGCAGTAACTGTGGTACCACTGTGAGCCTGAGCGTCTCTCAGGCGCTGCCCAGATCCTAGGCTGCCGCGTCCCAGCACACGGCGATCAAGCGCAGCCACCACAAGTTGCGATTCCCTGGCTTAGCTTGAAGCCAAACTGAAAGCGCATGCATGCACACACATGCGTGTACAGGCCGCGTCGGGAACGAACCACGGGGTCAGGGGTGGTGCCGTAGCAGCGCGCGAGGCCGGCGTAGGAGGGCACGCCGAGCTCCCGGGCGCGGAAGATGTTGCGGCCCGCGAGGTCCTCGCCAGTGCCGAACAGCATGTTGCGCAGCGCGTCGGACAGCTTGCCGTCGATCTCATTGGCGGAAGTGGTGGCGAGCCCGGACATGATGTTGCTGACGCGCTCATTTGCGTCGGCCTTGTAGGTGAAGGAGGGGGCGTTGTCAGGGCCGCTGCGGTCGAGGAAGAAGCCCTGCACACCCCGCAGCAGCACTGTTAGAGTCACGTGGTAATGTAGCCACACAGCATATCTTGGGACTGCTGTACCCAGTGTGTGGAGCGATTATGGAGGTGTAGCAGCACAGGCACGGAGTGCAGTGACATTCAAACATGCATCGAAATCGGGGGCAGCAGCAAAATGCTTGGTACATCCGTGGTCGGAGCATGCATACACTTCAAAGAACTGGAACATATGGCCATGCATGCATCGGGGGAGGCGCTGGAGCTCACCTCAGAGTTGAAGGCTTCGGCGACGGGCATCCCGTCGACGTCATTGCCGATGAGATCGTGGCCGAGGCGGTACGCGATGCTGAACTCCACTGACACGCCGTCTGAGTTCGACAGCTCCTCCGCCGCCTCGAGGTCCGCCTGCGTGATGCCGAGCGCGGGGAGGAACTCCGTGAGCACGACCTGCTGGAACTTGGCAATGACAATGTCCTGGACGCGCGCGAACTTGCGCACCGACGACTCGCCGGCGAAGCGGGGCATGCTCTCGAGGACGTCGCAGATGCGGTTGTGCTCCCGCACCCACACGGTGTGCTGCGCGGCGAGGAACGCGTGCTCTGACACCCGCACGTCGCCCGCGAGCATCGTGATCTCGCCGTTCTCATTCGCGGCGGTGGTGAGCGGCAGGAAGTCGCCCTCGGCGGTGCGCAGGCGGCAGGTGCCCGGCAGGCGGAGGGTCTGCTGGAGGTAGGTGCGGTCGGAGCCGTAGATCGGGCCGGCGTCGATTTGGGGCGTGTGGACGTTGAGCGGCTGTTCGCAGCCGCCGCGGCGGATGGTGAAGGCGCGGTGGATGTCCATGACGTCAAGCTCGGTGTCGACCTCGATCGTTGGGCCGTCCTCGTCCTCAATGGACAGCGTCAGGTCGTGATCTGCATGCATATGGCAGGCGGCGTCAGCCATGGTGCAGGTCTCCCGGGCTAGCGCTGAGAGCGAGGCTGGTGAAGCGACTAGCACGGGCACCAGTGTGAGGAGCAACACTTCTTGATTGTTTATATTCTATAAACTATAGTTCACGTTAAGAGATGACTCAGAGCAATTGGTTGATGGTCAAGATACCAGGCAGGTGTGCTACAAGTACCGAAACACAAAAATTCCAAGCCGTCTGGGACGTGTGGTGCAACCCTAACATACCACACATCAAGCGATGCAGTTGCTGCAGAAGCGCACCAACAAACTGGCCAAAGCCCCAGACCATGTTGGAGAGGCCAACAGAGCTCTTGGCATTGCCATCCGCCGCGAACCTGTCGCTGATGTCCCGAATGTCGTCGACAAACTGCACAGGTGCTTCTGGTGCACGTGAGAGAGACGCATCAGGTACGTACAGCTCTACAGCTGGAGAACAGAATGGCAGCATGAGATGGCTGTGACCTGCCTTTGGTAATCATGTATGTATTTGTATGTCATCAGGCGTATCCTCGGGTCAGACATGAAGATTTTCTTGTAAATTGTGAACTGCAAACTTAGTACGGCGATGCCAGACTCAGGCCACCACCACCAAGTATAGCTGCTGCGCACCAGCCCACCGTGACGTCAGCTGACGAACCAGCAGTATGTATACTAAGAAATTACAGATGAAGAACAGATGGACATGACAACAAAATCTTGGATAGCAGTATCTCAACCATAAAAAAAACCACTGTTGGTACGGTACTGTCGTTACCAAAGTGCACACAGATCTAGATCTGCCATGGAGCATCAGAGCAACGCATATGCTTGCAGTCCATGGCAACTCTTACAAAACCGTGTAGCTGTAACCATGCAGGTGCAGATGCTGCTCCTGTGCTGAGCTGCCAGATGCTGGAAGCATGACCATTTTCTGACTAAAATATATGGGGCCGACTCGGGCCCTCAGTCAGACTCATCACCGTCTCAACAATGCCACTGCGACCCCTAATACTCAGACCAGGCACTCCCAACACATTTTTGGAGCTGCCCAGACTCAGAATCGGATGACATCCACGTGGCGCACAGCCCCTAATACTCAGACCAGGCACTCCCAACACATTTTTGGAGCTGCCCAGACTCAGAATCGGATGACATCCACGTGGCGCACAGCACGACTCTTGCTGCATAGAGACACGTAAAGTGAATGATCAGAAAGTCACTGTGGCAAGGGCACACCAGATCTCTGACTCGCATGCACGGGCAGGTGCGGATGAAGGGCCCCACGGTGACGAGGTCCTGCCTCTCCAGCTCGACAGCCGGCCCTCGCGCCGCAGGGTCAATCCCCGAAGCCTCTGCAGCGTCCACATTCTCTGCGCCGGCGTCCACCAGGTTCACCTCGTCAATCTCAATCCCCACCGCAGCATCTGCGTCAAAGGTCTGGGCCCATGCCTGCCCCGACACCAGCAGCAGCCCCAGGGCTGCAGCCACCGCGGCCGCGTGAGGGTGTTCAAGCTGCATCGTGCGCTGAAACTTCGAATTCGCTGGTTCAAGGCGCTAACTCTGCCAGTGGACGAGAGAATGGGCTTTGGCGCAAGCTCTTGGGGAATTACTGGACTGCGGCAAAGTCTGACTCGGTTGCGATGTGCGGATGTTAACTCTTCGGCCGACTCGGAGAGCGTGGGCGTGTCCAAGCGTCAACAGCGGAGTTCGCGACGATGGATGGAAAAGGTACAGTTGATGGGCTCGGGAAGGTCGCTGTAGATGTAGCAGTCTGATGGACCTGTATATATTGCACGGCCGAGCACACCACCGTGCCGTCGCGACTCTGTAGTGCTTGCTTCGGTGCGCATACGGCACCACAGCCATGGCCCTTCTCAGAACGTCCGCTGGGCGAGGTTCGGTGTTGGCCGGCCCGAAGCAAACTTGTGCCGCGAGCATACGCATTGTGACTGGACCGTCACATGCATGCGCGTCGGTGCTGACGCGGACGCTCTACTCGGCCGCTTGTGTACAAGAACATCTGAAGACGCACTTCGGACCGGGCAGATAATCGGCGGACGGCCCAAAGGCGACCTTGGCTATGCCGGCGATCACTAAGCAGTGCCGCTTTGTTGTGGGCCGCGGCGCAGCCATGGGCGCGCGGAGCCGCGCTCCCCTGATGCTGCCTCTGCACATGCGCGCTTTGCAAACTGTTAACAATCCAGATGGACGTCATGCTTCAGAGCACCGGGTTCCGGCATGTGACAGTAGCTTCTCACATAGAGAGAAACGATGCACTTGCACACATCACCACAGGTACTGACTGACCGTCGCCAATTGATGACCAATGCCACATCCACTCACACTGACACTGTGGGAGGACAAGGTGGGCACAGGGAATTTGAAGTGTGGGCTATGGGTGTTACAAGGACAAAGGCAGCAAGTCGGGCAGCACCGCGAAAGGAGCAAGCAGACAAAGCAAACACCAAGACACCCACGAACATCTCACCCATCACCGGCGCAGCAAGCGACACAGATCCGCAGACCGCCAAGCACACACCCACACACCATCACACACACGCACAGACCCACACACCCACAAACCCAAACCCACACACGCGCACGCACAAACCCCACGGCCGACACACAACATCACAACCACCAGCACCACAACGCCCGCCGCCGTACGACAGGGCCAAACCCAACACACTGCCGCCTGAGGCCGCCCATCATGGCCGCCCGATTGCCGGGGGCCGCCCTGGCCCCAAGACCCACCCCCACCCCACCAAGCCACAGCATACCACGCCAGCCCGGCACACCGCCGCGCAGCCCCGCCGGCCCACGCCGCACCGCACCTAGGACACTGCATCGCCCAAGCCGTTCCGCAGTCCCCGCACATGCCAACGAAGGCATCCCGCACACCCATCGGACCCGGCCCAGCCGGAGTCAGAGGCCACAGGTCGGTGGCGTCAAGCGGACGGGGCGCCCAAGGGGCACCCCACCGCTCAGGCCGGATGGCCTGTAAGCGGCGAGAGGTCATCAGACGGGACTGTGAGTCCCGCCAAGGGCTATGGGTGTGGCTAGGTGTGTCGCATCACATGCATGCCAGTGGTTGCAGGTGACTGCGCAGAGGCATCAAGTATCAGGTGGTGCGGAGCTGCAGCCTCTCTGGAATTGCCCTAGAATTTGCAACGGACTGAGAAGTATGTGCATCTTCCCAATTGTATGAGCATTGCATCTGGGCCACATACATCAAACATAGTATGTAAATGAAGCTAATTGCCATGTCCATCATTGTCAGCCTCGCAGGGCCACCCATGCGAGCACAATCTCTCGCATATACAGATCCGATCTCACTTTCTATTTGATGCGTTCGGGGTGCTGGACCTGAATAACAGGCAGGTTTGGCTCGCAATATGTTCAGGGCTGCAAGGATGTGTTCATGTCTTAGATTGGGCCCAAACATAGATTTTTCAGGCCCGATGACCCAATAATGCCAGGCAACAGCCTGCTAGGCCAGTCATGATTGCTGAGGCGGCAGACAGGCCGGGTGCGGTGTGAAGTGCGGTCCCTGCCGCCCGGGCGCAAGTGCCTGAATTTTCCTCAAGTGTGTCAAGCTGTATGCCCGTAGACCGATATGAGAAGGCTCAAAACATCGCCGATGTGGCGGGCAGCACCTCACAGACAATGCGAAGATCAGGATCACATCCACCAGATCAGATTCGTAGCCCTGTGCATCAACAAGACTGTGCCTGCCAGTGTGGTGTGCCAGTGCCTCTGCCTCTAGAGGCATTACTATCAAGACACTGTCAAGACACTAGCTCAACCTGCTGTCTGCCAGCAGTGCTGAGGACTTTGCACTGCATAGCGGCTGCAGCGCATGGGGCCACTGCGACTTCCTGCTGCGTTTCAGCTCTGCTTTTGATGGTTTTAGGCAGCCAGCCTTGAACATACATACCCTGCTGTGTACGGGTCAAATAGTTGACTACTCGTGTCACATGGTGGACTACGGGTGTGTCGTCGTTTCGTTGATTCGTTGTTTCGGAACGCAGCTCCTAGAGATCAGAGGCTGAGATTCCTACCTGTGGGCTGAAGTATCTATATCTCTGTCTTTCTGGTATCTGAGATATCACCATCATGGCCAGCAACCTTTGGAGCAACATACCGCTGACTGGAACGGAGCCGGCACAGCTGCCAGTCAACGAGTTGACGGCACGCAGTCGCGACAGACACCCACCTGCGAGAGATCTCTCTCCCCGAGGTAGTCTGGACCCTGATTTGTCAAGAGACGTATCTCGAGATACGGTGCCACAGGCTGACGGCGGACATGATAACGTGGCTGCTCCGAATGCGGCGCGAGACTCGCAAGACATACAACTTCCCGCATGTTCATTGAGTACTCCATCGATGCCGGAATAGGCAGATCCTTGACTGTCTTGCTCTGTCACGAAGGACGTTGTCTGCGTGCATTCCCGCATGTCGGACGAAACGCTTCAACTCAAGACGATATCTCTTCAGTCCACACGCCAGTATATCCAAAATCACATCTTCCGCTAACTTGCCGAGTATGGATCGTACTGTTCACATTGAACGCGGACGCAAAGCCTGTGCAGTCGCGAAAACCGTTTGATGCATGGGGCCGCGCAACGGCAATCAAATATCGCACTTCGTTCTCGCGCCCGCATGCCAAAGATAACCAGTGCGAGCTTGCAAATACGCAAACGATCTCTGAAAGGAACCTGGGAATGTGTAGTCCATGATCCGTGCCGTCCCGTTCACAGGCATCGAGAGGTCTCAGCATAGCCAGCTGCTTGATACATCTGTAAAAGCTGTGCGCATGTGTGAGTTGCGCAGCGACACTTTTAATCTGCATCGAAAGTTCACTGTGTGCTTTGGTTGCCGGACTAAGCCAAGATGTGGTGCCCATCCGGACATACGTCAAACAGCCAAGGCTGCTTGCTGACACCCAAGCAGTATGGCCGACCAGCTCGAGTAGACATCCAATTGTCATTCTGGTGAATACCTGGATGATTTCGGGAGCATTCATCTTGAATGATTGCAGGACAAAAGATCTGAACTTCTGGTCGCTGCATCGCGGTGCCACTCCACTGTTACTTTCACAGCTGTGGCCGGATGAATGTCGACATGACCTAGCAAAATTTTATAACTTGTCATGTTAGCGTCGCTGATTATGATCTTGGATTTCACAAGTCACGGGGCCAGTCACTCGGCTGATCGAGAACACAGCTCTGGAGAAGCATCTGGCTCTCTGTGCCTCAACAATGTACGCCTCCATCTAATGAAACCATCTCGTAGGGGTTCCTTGCAGTGGACACCTAGATTGGACCCCAAGGCAGGTGCAACTCCACCTGTTTGCTAGAAACTGAAGCAGGTGGACACCTTCACCACATCAGCAGAACAGGCAACCCATATGACCCGGTGGGGTCACGTCGCCGAGATGATACGCAATGAATGCGAATTCAGCCACCGAAGTCTTGGCGGAGAGCATGGATCGTCAAGGAGGTCCACAAACGCCAAGTCGTAGATGAGGAACAGCGCCAACATTATTTCTACCGTGGCCTCTTCCACATGCCAAGTCTTCACGAAAGACTTGTCCCTCTGCGTTGCTATGCTGCTCCAAGTACTGGTACCACATGTACATTGCGAGGTGTGAGGTGCTTGTGGACCAGGCGTCCACATTATGGCCTTGTGCCTGTGCACGCCCTCCTGGCTGCATGACAGTGTGCAGCGCAACAACTTGAGAAAGCGGAGAAATTTCCCGTGATGGCGCCTGCCAGACTGTCGAGGCTTGCCTGTTGGGCATGTAGCCACGCAGCCATGTGCAGCGCTCAGCAGAGGTTGCGTGATCACATCCGGAGGACAGCCTGGAAGGTGCTCACAAAGTCAGTACAGGGGAATAAGATCACTTTCTGCCACCGCTGCTGCTGAGGTACTGTGGCGGATGCAGGCCTTTAGCAGCTGAAGTCTTGCCACTCTCCTCTGGAGTACCGACGTTGACCAACATGCTATGATCAGCTGGTGAACATGGACTACACCGCGGAGCCTCTACACATAGCGCACAGCTGAAGTAAGACCATAACCTGTGAATGGTTGAGCGCCGCGTCCTCGTTGGACGGGTTTCGTGCCCAGCGTAACGCCATACCGTCCGCAGTTGAGGCGCCTGGCCCTTCCACGATCAGACATGTCGTCAGAGAAGTATACAAAAGCGTGAGCGGAAGAATGCAAATACCACAAATGAATCTCATCCGAATCAATAGCAACACCCATGTCGTCAGAGATACGTTGGCAGGACGTGACAAAAGCTGCATCAGGAAACACCGCCTGGCCACAAACGTCACGCGGGCATGTAGTGTTGCTAGCAGGCAGTGTTGGATCGACTTGCACACTATTTGCGGCTGCCATCCGTATGACTGCACTGATACCTCTGAGTCGGGACCGAGCTCCGATCTTCCGCCTGATACCAGCTGCCGACCTCGGCAGATGAAGGCCATCCTGGACACCACCCGGTATCTCGTTAGGGAGTATGCTATGTCCGATTGTCTGAAAAAAGTTTCGTCCCTGCCAGAACGGGTTCAAGGATTCAGTTTACTGCCCGACGTCTGCCTGAGGAGCAGCAGATGCGTTGTCCTGGTCGCCCTCAGCGGCGGTGAGGAAAGTGTCCACCACACATTTGGCTTGTCTCGATCTGCTGTTCGACGCACAGGGCAACCTTAACTTCCAGCAGTCTTCGACGCGTCCCAGCCAGCCTAGGTCTGTATGCTGAAGAAGCTGCCAGCGCGCTCCAGACACTCGTGAGAGCTCCGGGGAATCACGTACCAGCTGCTAACATGACTGCAACGCGTACCCAATCTGCGCATGTTCACTGTGCGTACATGGATTTCGTCAAATTAAATGATGACTGGCCCGCCTGCTGTCATCACCTGCATGCTCGCGACTCATCGCTTTGGGTCAACGGTTCGCCCACTTGCCAGACTCTTCCCCTCATCCATGCCACCAAGACAGCATGCTGATCAGCGACAGTTACTTCCCAGCATCTAGCGGCAGCTGGAGTTCTGAATCTGGACGCCAATTGCAGTGATCGAACATGTCTTTCGAGGCGTGGGGGACCATTCTCTGCCCTGAACGGCCGCTGCATGCTGTGCGGTCGCACTGCCAGACGTTCGTGTCCAGAGACCCGCCAAAACGCTCGCTGTGAGATCTGTGTTTCATCAGACTGGTCTGTTGGCGTGCAATCGATCGGCGGTCCTTGCTTCCTTCCATCGCGGTGTCTAACGTGGGACGGCCTCGCTCGCCTCAAGACTGAGGTGTGCCAAGGGAGAAGCAACACGCAGGTGCATTCCCAGCCGCGATAGCTCGATTGTTTCCAGAGCAGAGTTTTCGCAGTGCGGTGCCGAAACGCACACAGGCGCAGATACTAGAGGTGGACGCGTACGTTGGTTTTTGTCATGAACCGGCACAGAAACGTGCATGTGTACCGACAAAACTGCCATGCATTCGCCTCAACAAAACGCATCCTCCATTCGAAGCTCAACCACCTAGCTTCGACCTCGTTTTCTATTCCGCTAGTGCATCTGGCCAGTTACCTCTGTCAACAGCATGCGGTTGCAATGGAATGATAATGCAACACACGATCTGCATAGTGCAACTAAATGCAGGAGTACGACCCAGACAGGCCCCGCAAACACCTCGACCATTGCTGCTGAGGATCTCGTTGCCCATCATCATTTGACTCCATTGCTCCGTATTTTCACAGACGTGCCGTGCCTGTTTGGCTTGGTACACGTACCAGAGGTTGAGGTACACGTCCCAAATTCGGAGTTGTCAACGCCCCAGTAGACACGGCCACGTACACATGCGCACCGACCCCTGCCCCCGGACGTGCTCTGTCAGCCCATACTTAGGCAAGTGCCCTGACGCATGCGCAGGCACCTTTCATGCTGCTCGAGGAGCTTCTCGCTGAGCTGCCTAGCATCCGGGGGTGCATCGACCTGTGCGGCAAGACGCTGGCACCCAAGAAGTCCCGCCGCCTACAGGCGGACACCCTGGCAGTCTTCCGAGCATCGCCGCAGGGCGGCCGCGTCGTGAACGGCATCGTCCAGCTCCCGTCATGCAGCGTGCTGCTGCTGGACGGCTGCGGCGCCCACTTCGAGCGCGTCACCTTCACAGGTGCGCGCTCCGCATGCATGTACTGTGTGAACACACGAGCCGGCTCCTCTGCAGTCATCAGATCACCAGCGCACTCTCTCGGAAACGGCCTTCGATGCTTGCATCTACGTCTACACAGGTCGTCGCTCATGCGTATGAGCGCCTCCGTATGAGCGGCAATATGAGCGGTAAGTTCACCATGTTTGGGTCGAAACGCTGACCTGGAGAATGTGACATCATTGGAAGCATACCGAAATTCGGCTCGTGCGGTTGAATAGCCTTGCAATTTCATGGTCAAGGCCTGTACCTGGCCAGATTGCGTCATTTGATGAAGAGTCCGTTGCCGAAAGCATGCAGGACTGCTCTGCGCGGGGACGCTCGCGCTGACCGCTGGTAAAGGTGCTGGTGGAAGCTATCACGACGATCCCGAGGTCTGCATTAGCAACTTTGACATACGTGCAATCTGCTGATTTTATGCACCACGAGCATCGGTGATGGACCCGGCCGGTTCGCTCTTATTCAGACTGGCTTTCGACTTGAAGACCACCATTCTAGGCACATGGATTGATCAATGATGAATGATGATGAAGGCATGATGGCCGAACAGCCTTCAGGTAACCATGGTCGGTTACCGCGGGTCTGAGAGCGGTCTGTTTCGGCTCTGGCGCTTGAATGTGAGTGTGGCGCAGAGGGTGATCGGCGATGAACCAGGAATGCAGTCTGACGAATATGGAATAATAACAAAAGAGATCACGGGAGAAGTCAAACACTACACGCCTGTGGCCAGGCACGCGCACAAAGCTGTACGGGTCTGTTTATCATTCGATAATGTCCTCCCATCTGGGCGCGCACAGGTTAAGCCTGCACAGTCTACCATCTGGTGCATGTTTTGTGACAGCAGTTTGTGGTCGACGCCTCGTCCTCGTGGGCTGCATAGCAAAGACGATCACGTCGTGATCATGTGCACCGACAGCGTCGGCGGTCTCACCGCCACCCCGTGAAGCATTACTTCCGATACGATACACAGATACATGGTGTGTTATGCGATACGCGTTGACGACTCAGACTGTTGGTCTTGCCTGTCACCAGCGACGTGCCGATTGTGCACGACCAGGTGTAACCGGGTCTCACTTGCGTCAAATATTACACCTCGTATCCGCGCGGCTGGGCAGTCAAATCCACCCGAAACTGGTAGTAGCTACTCAGTTTGTATCCCTGCGATCTCTCAAACTCGCGAAACCGCCTCCCTGCGACAGTTTTATCGCTCACCGGTCGCCACTGGTCCACTCGCTCTGTCCCAAGCACTGGAAGGACTCTGACTGGTGTGGCAGTCTGACACGGTGCAGCGATCGCGCAAAACGCAATACCTTTGTATGCATCATCACTTCTTAGTCGATCTTTCCCGAAACCATCAAGTGCGCCTCGACATTTTGTGACTGCAGCCGCTTCTGCGGCGATGTCTGTATCCTTCCGTTTGCTACCTGGACGTACCGTTTTCCGTAGCTTCGATTCTTGTCCAGCTTCCGCAATTTTCTGATTCAGGTGTCTAATGTCCGCTGGGTATTCTGCTTCCCCAATCCGCGACCACACCATGCGGTCGCATCCGTAGAATTCGGCATTTGGGTCTGCCCTCTGCAGCAGACTACTTACAGAAGATACATTTCGTCGTCTTTGTGGGCGCAGGCGGTGTAACCATCTCAGGAGGTTGACTTGAGCCGTGCGCTCCTTCGGATTCGTGTCCGAGTCTCCCACCCGCAACTCGGTGAACCCAGACCCTGCTGCGTCCGGTCTGCATACCAGCATCGTAAGTCCTGTACATAATAGAAACACCCATTTAGTGGGTGGAAGGGAAGACTCCCCCTTTATGACGGCGTTGAATTGTTTGCGATAGTTGATGCTGTTCTGTCTGGCCTCGAGTTCCTTGTCTGTCGTCTCTTGCACTTCGCTGTCCGTCAAGAAAAAGTTCAAGTGGCTTGGTCTGTTCATGAAAGACACCTGCAAGCTCCGAATCTCCGAGATCCATTTTCGGCCGCCTTTTTGGCCTGTGGCAGTGGCCCCGTCGCATGTGCTGATGGCTACTGCATATCTCTGCACCCCATGAGGGGCTCCTGGTACCTCTCGGAACGCACCTGCCGTAGGTGGGCACTGCCTGCGTCACCGTGGTTGTAGTACGTCACATTGATGTTCGGGCTGGTCACCAAACACAGCCTCAGAAGTGTCTGCTTCAAGCCTCCCGTTGTCCGAAGATTCTCTTCGACCTGCTGCCCCAGATACTTTTCCAAGCAGTACGGCAGTGACAGTAGCTCGGGCAACTCCAGTACCTGTTGTGCCGTATCGACGACAACCCCGTTTGTGATCGCAGTCTCTAGCCCAGCCCGCACCGGGGCACTCACCTCGCCCTCCTGAAGGCGCCTGATCGCTTCCATCCGAATGCTGTGACACCGCGCTTGTTGCCGTCCAGCCCCTTCGAGCCCGGCCGCCTCCGTTATAGCGGCGCACGGGCTCCCACGCAATTGTCTTGGTGTCCCTCTCTGTGCCTCTGCCATTGCCAGGAGTACCTGCATGTGTAAGTGCGCGTCTCACAGTCAACCATCCCTGTGGTCAACGTCTTTCACACAGTCTTGGCTAAAAACCGGCCGGGGTAGGGGAGGCGGGGTGGGGGGAACTACAAGGTAAAATAATCTGGTACGGAACGTGCTGCCGTTCCCGGTTCGGTGGACCGCTGCGACGTGGTCCAGTTGAATGTGTCGGACTATCGGCGCCGATTCTCTCTTCTGCATTGACCTTGGGGGATCTTTGTCTATGATCCTTTGCCGTGTTCCCTGTGCCGGGTCCTCTCTGTTGTGCAGCTCGGTCACAATGGAGGTGGCTGTGATTCTCCCAAACAATAAAGCACCCAATCCCGGGTTCATGTAGGCCTCGTGTACAAGCGATTGCCATCTACTGGCATGTATGGCATGCATTTCGCGCCAGGTTTGCGGTGCCATGTTTGTCATCCTCACTATTTTCTTCTGGTCTTTGTGTACAGTTTCGTATATGTTCGTGTTGTGCTCCTGCACATGTGAACTGGTCACGAGCGTCATGAATGTTACCTCCACCATAGCTCATCCCGACTGACGCTGGGGGGTGTTGTGTCTGAAATCCCCTCGGCCTTGCCAGGGCTGTTGCGGTTCCGCTGCCGCAGTATAGCATGCCAGAGTACTGATCGTTGTGGATTGCAGGGCAGGCACATGATTTTGTGTTCGCACCTGTAATCCGCCATGTGTCATCATTTTTTCTGTTGCGTGTGAAACGACCAGATGCGTCTTCAGTACCCTTGCTTGTGTCAACGCTTCACTGCTGTCATGAAGTTGTTCCAAAAACTTGCGCATGATAGGGAGGAACACATGTCCGATGTGATCTTGAAGGCCATCTGCTTCCTGTTCAGTCCAGCCCACGTACGAAAGGTTGTCTCTCAAGAGCAAAGCCCCCAACGCTGTGAGTCTGCATTCTATCCGACCTGAACTTCCTCCATCATGCCCATAAAATATGTAGGGTGGCATTGCAGAGCTCATGGGCCACTATGGGGCTGGAGCCGGAGAGTTCTTACCGTGCCAGTGCCAGTGGAGCCGCCGTGTGTGCCGCGCCCGGCAGTCCGTCAACAACGTACGTTAACACAGCCTGAACACGATTCATTTCGGCACCTTGGAGCTTGCCGCCTCCCACTGTGTCGCTTGGTCCCACTAAGCCCCCCTTGAAGGCCAGGGGAAGGGAAGCAAAGGGTGGGACCACAAAGACGGCTACTTCGTCAAACAAATAATTAAGGCGATCGGTGAGCTCTGCTTTTGTGATTTTTCTCCCTAACTCCTTTCCAAGCCCGGCCAGTAGGGATATTATGCTCTGCACTTGTGAGAAATAGTCATTTTACACAAGCTTACGGATTTGACTGAGTGGGACAATTGTAGCGGTGTGGCGCGACCCCCACCATGCCACCCCCACCATGCCACGGGAGCATGATACAACATAGCATGCAACATACTTTCAGTTGATCCAGCCCGAATCGCTTCATCACGCCTAGTGTCCAGTGATGCAGGTGGTCCACCCCCCACAACTCTGGGAGGGCGCCCCACTCAAACTGCGAGTCCCAGAATATGCTCTGTAGTGCTGGGCTAGAGGCTTTTATGCCTGCACAACACGAGTGGTCAAGACTCAGACGTGGCACGCTTCATAAGGTCCAGTTTGATCTGTCGCCGTATCCTTCGTTACTCGTTTTGTGGAACCCTTTGCTATACCACAATTACAGATTTGTAGGCTTCCTGTGCCGGGACTTGCCTTGTCTTTTCATCTCTGCCTTTGACCCTGACTCTCGTATTGCTTCTGCTTCTCTGGGACTCCGGTGTTTGCGGTCTTCTGGGGAAAGCTCATGTGCTGCGAGGTCAAATTTGCATGTAGAGGTGTGGCATAGCAAACAGGCGGCATCTGTGCCTCCATTGACGCTGTCAAGCCTAAACGCGAATCGCTGCATCAGCCCCATTGTAGCTGCAGCCTCTACGGTGTCCATAATCAATGTACCCACCATTACGTCGCAATGGGCTGTCAGGTAGGGACCTCTTGAATCAAACGCCGGCTCGACACTGCTGTGGCGTAACAATTCTTCTCTATCCTTGTGAAATTTCACCCATACCTGCACCAGATCAGGCACGCATGGTTGTAACATGCTGAGTGCATATGCCGTCCGGATACCATTCCCCTTCTTGGATCTGGACCATTCGTCATCCCGGACCAACATTGGCGGGGGTAGCGCACTCCGCATTCTGGCTGCGTAGCCGTCCCTATATCTCTGAGCATCTCCTTCCACATCGCTGCGGTGGTGGCACTTATAGCGGCGTCGATGTCTGCCACGCGTACATGCTCTTGGCCTTTTGGCCTCTGTGCAAGTACCCATTCCTTCACATTTGGGACCATGCACAGTAGTTGTATCGCATTCTGACGCAGACTGGCATCTACATTCATCGGTGCCACAAATATAGGGTACAGCTCACTGCAGCAGCACGCATTGGCTTATCTAGATCTGTCTCTATATGCTGCAGTCCCAGGCTACTGTTGACTCTGCCGGATAGGGTGTGGTCGATCATGCAGCACAGGCTTGTCAAACCACTGTCCTTTTAAGAGAGGTCACCTTTTGGCAATTGGGCTGATCAGGGTCTTGTCAAAGAATATTGCCACTGCGAAAATGGGCCTTGTGGACTCTGCTAACCCTAGTCCGCCCTGCATCCGGGCATGAATCCGAGCCTGCACGTCGCCCCACCATCAGCTGTTTGTGGTGCATGACTGTAACTCATACAAAGTCGCCCTGCCTTCTACGAGGGGAGCGGAACCTGCTTCGCTTGGCGTACAGCCGAGCCGTGCATGAAACTCACGACTCTGCCTGCCATGTCAGCGTCGAGGGAGCCCTCAGAGGTACTGACTGGATCCATGCGTATGTTGCAGTTCTCGATGACAGGATTCTGAAGCGAGCAGCTCAACACTTCAGCGATTGGCCTGATGAACAATGGGACCGGGGCCAATTGCCTGAGTAATGCGTGATCTGATACAATAGGTACTTCCCTGGCTGTCATCTTGCATCGGTACTTGTCTGCTTTGTCATCCAGGTATTTATTCAGTGCTTCAACTGTATGGATCGTGGGCCGTCTCTCGTGCTCAGGTCGGGATGTCTGCCTTCTCAGCACTTCCAGCAGGCGCACCCCCATGAAGTAATTCCTTTGCTGTACTGCTGTAAGGTCTTTGAGCATCCATGCAATGATATCATTCGCTATCAACATATTCTCGACGTATGCAGGTACAGATGCACCTGATGGTTGCTCTCCATCACTGTCGGGTTCGGAGTTGTCCTCACTCGTAGCGTCTGGAAGAGTAAAGGTTGGCCAACCTGTGTCTGCTGTCTCCGTATTGCACTCAGGCTTGCACTCCGTTTCACATTCTGGTTCACCGAGATCCTGTCCGTAGAGACCCTTGTTGGTGCCTGGCTGGGCTGGGGCGAGGTGGGGCTTGGTGGTGTGATTGTATTCTGCTGGATCATGGGCTGTTTCTGCTTGAGGACCGCTGGGGAGTATCATAGACTCTGCAGATCTGGTAGCCAGTCTGTTGGTAATGCTTGCAGCGGCCTGATTGTTTGTCAATTTTGTAAGTACCCGTTCATTGTATGACCGGTCTGCTGTGGTCCGCTTCGTGATGAAACCCCTGCAATGCCTTCTGTGTGCTGCTAGCGCGCCTCTACATGGCGCCCCCACTATAGCCATCCCGCACGTGTCACATACAATAGCTGGCTGCATTCATCCAAATTTGAAACAGCAGCGGGGCGGATCGCTAGCGCACGGACTGGTAGATTACTCGTGCGGCCTTTTCACATCTGCAGTCCGGTCGGTAACTCTTCCAACTGAGTACTCGCCGGAGGGGGTGTCACGAGGCGTCTGTAATCAACGTCGTGAATATGTACAGATGCTGTGCTTCTTATCGCCCGTCGTAAACCGTCCTGCACGTTGAATCCGACGGGGACGGTTGGTCTCCCCGTTTGATTCGAGCAGGCGCGTGTTGCGTGGTCGATCGGGCTGACGAGGGGGTGTCGCTGTACACGTAGGATGAGGTCTGACACGGATCTGACATCACCCATAGCACAGGCGGCAAAAAGTACAAGTGACGTCTGACGGCCTTGTGGTGAACACCGCCCCACAGAAGAAGAAGTAAACGAGCGTGAATTTCCAAAGAAAACTCCAAAACCAACATGATATGCCGAGACGGACTTTAGCAGAGATGTGATGGGTACCCAGGAGAACGCACACGCGACACCGGTGGCCATGGCTACACGGGCCGCGAGTGCCCCGTTGTCACAAAACGAGTCAACGGAAGGCTCCGCCTAACGCAGCCATGACGAAATCAGATCAGTACATGTCAGCTTCCAAACCGCATCCTCATGGACAATCTTATTATGCCACTTCGTCGGTTGTGTGCGCTCCGGAAGATAAGAATTGCGCCCTTTTTGATCGTTAACGCTGCTGCACCGCAGTGCAGAGGTACCATCGCTGCAGAGGACATATGTCTTCACAAGTACGTTTCTGTTGAATGCGCAGTGCCCCAAACGCTGCAGCGCCAGCAAGGCCAGACTCTTAGGGCTGCACCTATGCCACAGGGGCATGCATGCATAAGTGCGTCACTGCACTCGGTGTCAGACAGCTCAAGTACTATATAATGTATCGTAGAGTACAATGCATGATCCAGTTTAGTTGTTCGTCACTGACAAGAGTTGTAACCATCACTTGTCATCAGGATCACAACAGGTTATGGGCCCACCACGTCCCGCTGCGCATCACCGATATCAGAGACAAGTATCAGACACACGATAAGGTCCATATTGGAAACAGCCTGAGGAGAGACATTAAGTTAAACAAAAGAGTACGTGTGAAGAGCCACGCTCTTTAAAGGGATATAACAACGAAAGTGTCAGGTCAAAATTTGAAATTCGACATGACAATGGGACTGTCAGACGCAGTCAAAATCACGCAGCTGAAATCTACAAACTATTTTCGATGGAAAGGAGACGTCAAAGCAACACTGTCGTACCATGGACTCTGGGCGGCAGTTGAGGAAAATGAGGAATTCCAGGCACTGACACCCGGACAACGAGCAACAATGACCACGAAGGCTCTGGCGGTAATGACGTTGAACATTTCATCTGAACTCAGATCACACATCGACGCCATGCAAACTGCAAAGGAGGCTTGGGAATTCTATGCTGCGATGTTCACAGAAGCAACACTTGGAGCAAAACTCAAACTGAAGGATGACCTCAGGGACATCAAAAGACAAAAGGGAGAAGATGCGCTTGCCTTCGTCGGCAGAGCCACAGAATTGAAACAAAGATTAAAGGAAGGGTGCAACATCACAGTGGATGACGATGAATTCATACATACAATAATGAAAGGTCTCGGGCCAGCGTACGCGTCATTTGTCAGTCACATGGAATTTGAATTGGCAGACATGAAACTACCGACATTCATGGCAAAGCTGCAAAGCGCCACACCACAGCTGGATCGAGACGACAGCAGAGCGTTCTTGGCTGAGAACAACAAGGATGAAAAGCCGCCGGGAAAAAGGTTCTCAGGGATATGTTTTAATTGCGGCAGGCGTGGTCACATAGCTCGATTCTGCAGAGACAAGAAACAAAACCAGAGACCAGATACACCGGAGGACGGACATTGTCACTTAGCATTCACTGCAACGATGGAGACTGATAACGAAGGCAGATATACCATTGACAACTTCAACACTGACAGAGTGATCGCAAACAGTGCACACATGTTGGCAACCGTACAGAACATTGATCAGCCAGGACACATGGAAACGCTCAGACAATTGATTGAAATCGCCCAGCGGAATCCAGACATTGATGCGGACGACATGTTATCAATATACCTGTCAACATCCAGAGCAAATTTGTCAACGGACGTGCGAAACGAGATGATGCAGGAAGGTCTCATGTATCCTGTGACAATTCTTACAGAGAAACCAACAGAACAGCAATACATTGTCTATAACTCGTGCTGTGAACAACCTGACATGCTAGACAGAATTCACAATTCAGGATTGAAGACGTTTTTTGACTCAGGATCAGATGTTCACCTCACAAACGTGAAGAAAGGAGATCATGTAAGATCATACAAGGAATTCAGCAGTGACCACATACCAACATACGTGAGGATGGGGGGGGGTGAGCGTCACAGGGCAGAGGGATTGGTTACTTTCGTCATCAATTTATCATCTGGTGACACCCTCACCATCAATGACGCATTGTACATACCGACAGCGGTGGCCACATTGATATCAATCAGCAAGGCAGCCCAACAGATTTCTGGTCAAATAGCGTTCACAGAATGCACAGTCATTGCTACGCCACATGGAGGTAAGGACAGAAAAATTGGAGTAAGGCACAAAGGTCTGTATGTGCCAGATGTAAAAGGACTGCATTATTCGCACAAGAAGCAAGTGTCATGGGCAGACCAGCAACCGCAAGCTCTCGTGGCAGTGACAGAATTGATACATAAACGTCTAGGTCATCCATCACATCAAGTGCTGCAACACATGCACCAACATGGATGCGTGATGGGCCTTCCAGACAAACTAAGACCACCAGACATGACTTGTGAAATATGCATGCGAGCCAAACAGGCAAGACCAAAATTTGGGGACTCTCTGTCAATCACAGAACAGCCTCTGGAATTGGTACACGCTGACACAATGGGACCGTTTCCGGTACAGAGTTTTGGTGGTTCCAAATATGTGCTTGTTATGATCGATGATTACTCCAGATTCATGGGAGTATCTTGTGTGGAAACAAAAGCAGATATACCCCTAGAACTCATGCGCATTCTCAAACAATGGCAGACACAGACTGGATTCAATGTCAAACAAATCAGGACAGACCAAGGATCAGAATTTTGCAACAAGAAGGTGCAGCAATTCTGCGAATCACATGGAATACAACACCAACGAAGTGCAGTGTACACCCCGCAACAAAACGGAAAAGTGGAACGTGGAAACAGATCACTGATGAACATCGCACGTGCATTGCTGATGGAGCTGAATGTACCGGACATCATGTGGGACGAGGGAGTAATGGCAGGCGTGAGATTGCACAATTGTGTGACGCACATAAAAAGGACGAAGACACCTTTCCAGATGTTCTACAACAAGAAACCGAATCTGTCAACTTTAAGAGTATTTGGATGCAAAGCATTCGTTCAGGTGCATGCTCACACCCGCAACAAGCTATCGGACCGTTCGATAATTGGGACATTCGTAGGTTACTCATCAAAATCAAAGGCATGGAGAGTACTAATACGGTCAGATGACAGCCACAAAATCGTTGAATCCCGAGACGTCATGTTTGATGAGACCCAACCCGGACCATTCATCTCCGATACTCAATATCAGGAACCAGCTTATGATCTGTGGAACAATTTGTTGTGGAACACGGGGAGTGATATCGATGTCCAACAACAATTGGAAGGAGAGCAGCAACAAGCAGACATGCATATGCCAGCTCATGACGCAGTACCCGCACCAGACGAACTAGATGTACCAGAATTGGCACATGAAGGCCATCAAATGGAACAGCTTCAACATTATGAAAATGCAGTACATGAAATGCCAGAAGCAGACGCAGCCCCAATAGCAGCGCCAATAGCAGCCGAGGCTGAACTCCAAAATAATGAGGATGCAGAACACGACATGCCAGAGCTAGAAGCAGCGTCCACCGCGTCAGACACCGAAATCCAGGATCCAGATGAAGTAGATATGGAAGCAGGGCAAGGAATTGAAGGTGCTGTACACCATCAGAGACCGACCAGAAACAGAGGGCCACCAGCAAGATTTGCAGATTTCAGGGCACATCATGTTCAATTGACTGATACGCCACAGACATTGGCCGAAGTCCAAGGTAGGATTGATTTTCCTCAATGGCAAGAAGCAATGAACACAGAGATCGCGTCCCTGAACGCCAACAACACCTACACTGAGGTGGACCTGCCTCCCAACGTGACACCTATACCCACAAAATGGGTATACAAAATCAAACGAGATGAACAGGGAAGAATCGAAAAATACCGTGCACGGATCGTTGTTAGGGGATATATCCAGAAAGCAGGAATCGATTACACAGAAGTTTATGCTCCAGTGGGCAAGTACACCACGGCCAGGTATATGATGTCAGAAGTGGTACAACATGACCTGGAACTAATTCAATTAGACGTTGCAGCAGCATATATGCACAGCTCTCTGGAGGAGGATGTATACATCAAATTACCTGGTCAGCTAAGGGATGGAAAAGCATGCAAATTAAACAAGGCTCTATATGGTCTGAAGCAATCAGGCAGAGCCTGGTTCAAACACCTCAAGAAGATATTGATGGATCTTGGCTTAATAATTACCCACGCTGACGAGAGCTTGTATATATTCAAATCTACAGATGCCGGAAATGACACATACATACTTGTATACGTGGATGACCTACTCTTAGCAGGTCACCGTGACATCATAAACTGGATCACAGCAGAGCTGAAAAGGAAATTGCAAATCGTTGAAAAGGGAGATGCGAAATATTTCCTGGGAATGGAAATAGTCCGAGACAGACAGGCTGGAACATTATGGATTGGTCAATCGCAAGGCGCAAAGGATCTGCTCGAGAAATTTGGCCTCAAAAACGCAAAAGGCAGAAAGACTCCCATGGATTGCAATTTGTCGCTGCAGAAGTACGACGGAACTGCAACGCCTGACAATCTAACGCAATATCAGAGCATGATTGGCAGCCTACTGTATCTAGCAAATTGCACCAGACCAGACTTGGCACAACCAGTGGGAATGCTGGCACGATTTATGTCAAACCCATCAGATGATCACATGTCAGCCGCAAAACAGGTCCTGAGGTACCTAGCAGATACCACCACATTAGGGATAATCTACAAAAAATCGGACCCAGAATCAATTACGGGTTACTGTGATGCTGATTATGCTGGTGACATGGACAAGAGAAAATCCACGTCTGGTTACGTGTTCGTCAGATCTGGGGGAGCAGTATCGTGGAATTCAAAATTACAACCAACAGTGGCCATGTCAACGTGTGAATCAGAATTTATGTCGGCTGCGCATGCAGCAAAGGAGGCGCTTTGGTTGAGAGACCTCAAAGGAGAACTATCCGGCAGAGTTCAACCAGTGACTATCATGGGGGATAATCAGGGAGCACTGAAGCTGATTCATCACCCATTTGCACATCAAAGAACCAAGCACATAGATGTTGCGCACAGATTCGTCCAAGATAGGGCAGAACGGGGGGAGATAATATGCGACTACATATCTACAGACCAAATGGTAGCAGACTGTCTCACTAAGGCTGTCCCACTACAAAAGCTATTGGAAAATAGAAGAGATATGGGCATGCAATGTCGACCTGTTTGACGGAGCTGTCTTCCAGGGGGAGTGTTGAATGCGCAGTGCCCCAAACGCTGCAGCGCCAGCAAGGCCAGACTCTTAGGGCTGCACCTATGCCACAGGGGCATGCATGCATAAGTGCGTCACTGCACTCGGTGTCAGACAGCTCAAGTACTATATAATGTATCGTAGAGTACAATGCATGATCCAGTTTAGTTGTTCGTCACTGACAAGAGTTGTAACCATCACTTGTCATCAGGATCACAACAGTTTCTACTCGACAGATGGATAAAGTGTGGGTGATTGTCATACCGTCCTCTTAGCACCGTTCATTATGACGAGAAAGGGGTACCTGGTGCGCCATAGAGCGCCCCCCGCCTTGCATATAGCGTCCATCACATGGCATTTAAATGGCTGCGATTATGTCATGATAATCCATCAGTGCCAGATCGCGTTGTCAGGTGTCGTCGGTAGTATCGTGGCGTAACAACGCAGGCAACTGTTGGTTGTCAAACGGCGAAAGCACGAACCTGCGGACGAAGCAGACTAATCCAATGCAGGTGATTATTTACAAAAGAGATGCAGGTGATTGACTTTTGACAGTTACGAGAAACCGCCACTGACGATCAAGAGGCAGAGACGACACATCTCAGCGCAAATGGATGGGAGAGACACAGAACACAATTTTGACCGATGATCAGTAAGGTAGTATGTTTCCTACTCGTATGCATTCAGGCTTCGGTCCAGTAACACCGGCTGTGCAGATCGTTTGTTTGTTCAGGCATCGACGGTTGACCAGGTCGCCCAGCTACTTGTGCAGGTCAGTTCATACATGGTTCGGCGTTTGGCATCGAGAGACCTGAGTATGACCTGTTTGTCCCATCAGCTACGACAATGCGACAGCGTGCGTCGAGTCATTGACACATCAGGTACGTGTACAATTGTCAATTGCAACTGCTACAACGCTGTATGGGTTGACAAGGAACAATGCATACAGGTTACTTTCTTCAAGGGGGCTGCAGCCTGCCCGAACAGCTTCAGACGAGCTCGAAACAGCAATTGCACGGACTCGGAGCCATGGCAGGTAGGAGCCTCACAGCCTTGCACGCTTGCGGCACAGCCCAGGCGGAAGCCGCTTGGGCTGTGCCGATGACGCATATGCATGCACCACCAGTGACAGCCCAGGCGGAAGCCGCTTGGGCTGTGCCGATGACGCATATGCATGCACCACTAGTGACAGCCCAGGCGGAAGCCGCTTGGGCTGTGCCGATGACGCATATGCATGCACCACTAGTGACAGCCCAGGCGGAAGCCGCTTGGGCTGTGCCACATGAGGGGCTGACCACCTCCAATGCAGCTCGTACAGACGCAGCTCGCGTGCGGCGGGTGCAGTGAGCAGGGCCACGCAGAGGGGGGGTGTGCCATGCGCCTGCAGCAAGGCCACGAGTGGCTTTGCTGTTGGGCATGGCATACAGCCTGTTCTGGGTGGACTGCTGGCCACCAAGCTGCAGCCTGCAGTCATGTACATGACGGTGCATACCCCCCACAATCAGGGGTACTGCCCGGGCAAGCACACTTACACAAATGCACATGGTGCTATTCAAACTCGCACTGCTGGTGCCGAAAATACAAAAGTTGTACATCTCGTGAAAAACAAACTCGCTCATATCGAAAATTTTCCGCTCATATATATGCGGAAAATGGGGGGGTAAATAAGAGCCTGCGTAAGCGATGGTGCATGAGCGTGGACGCTTGTAAATATGAGTGGCATATGAGCGACGACCTGTGTAGACGTATGCCTACAGTTGTTTATGTGCACGCTGTCAGACCGTAAAAGGCGATGCTCCCGCGCAGCCGTGATGCGTTGGCGGGCCCGATCATGTTCAACATGGTCAAGCTTCTAGGCCCGGTTGCTGGATGGTAACCCTGACAATGTGGCGTACGCCACATTGTCGGGGTTGGGTCGGTGCGCATCAGGCTCGCGACGTCGCGAGCCTGATGCGCACCGTCATGGGGCCAGGGCGGCCAACAGATGCTGTGTGAGAGCTCCCACATGGCGGACCAATGTGCATGGCCATCCTGGTCCGCCAACACTGCCACCGCCCTGCTCCAGCACAGCACCCGCCGCAGAGCCGCCGCTGCCTGCAGGGGGAGCAGTCGTCTGCGCCGGCCCCGGCTTGTGCGGCTCCTTTCGCGGCTGTCTCTTCAAGGACTGCAACCTCTACGCCGTGCATGGCGCTGCCGCCACGCTCCAACGCTGTGCCTTGTGGTGTGTGCAGAGGGCCCTCCAGCTGCCTGCCGCCCTGAGGGGTCCGGCGGTGCTGGCCAGCGGCACGGGCACCAACGTAGTGCTCACCGACTGCGTCGTTGTCGCCTTCACGCACGCTGCCATTGCGGACGCCGGCGCCACCGTCACCGCCGCCGCGACAAGCGCCGAGCACTGCACCTCCGGCTACATCGCAAATGGCACTGGTAGTCACGTCGCGCTCACAGGCTGCGCCCTGAAGGGAGCACAGGGAGGCATTCATGGGGTGAGGGTCGACGGGGGCTCCATGCTGCTGCGTGGCTGCTCGGTCCGCGGCATATGCCATGGCACTGCAGGCTGTGAGCAGAGGGTCCACCGTGGAGGTGCACGACAGCAGATTGTGGGCCACAGATTCCGTCGTCAGCATCACAGGCGGCTGTGTCCTGCTGCGTGACACTGCCGTCGACGGGCCCGGCAGTCCGCGCTGCCGGCACGGACGGCGATTCGGACTGCCTCTCCGCTGTCCGTGTGGGCAACGCAAGAACACCTGAAGGCGGAGCCACAGTGACAGACCCGTGCTGGGCGCAGCCGGAACGCTGCAGCATCTCATATCGGTCAAAGTCGTCTAGGTTGCACAGCAGCGTGGAGCCAGTTCACGCCTCTCTGTGTGCCGCGCACGGCGCCGTGGTGGCGATGCACCTGTGCCGCGTTGAAACGCTTGCAGTGCCAGAGGCCACGGGGTCTGATCCCAGCTTTGCTGTGGCTGCGATCGAGGGGGGCCGCTTGTGCATGGCACACTGCCACGTGGCCAGCAGCGGCAATTGCAACTGCACGGTGACGGAGGACTCAGTCCTGCGTGCGGCTGCGTGCCGCCTGGAGATGCTCAACACCTCGGCCAGCCTTCGCGTCTCTGCCAGCAGCGTGACACTCGTGGACACATGCATTGTGGAGAGCGGCGCCTTGCCGCGGGGGGGCCGGGGGATGATGGTGGCCACAGTCGGCGCGACGCTGCGACTGCTCCGCACCACCACCGCCTGCTCGCGCAATTTTGCATCAGTGATTGACAGCACCGTGACCGCTGTCGGCTGCTCTGCTTCGTGGCTGCAACGCCCCAACGAGGATCATCCCACCTCCAATAGCGGGCCGGGCACAAGCGCACTGCAGCCCGCACTGATCTGCCACGACTCTGCGGTCGAGCTGCGGGGGGGTGCACGTGTCTTCAAGGGCTTCTCAGTTGGTGTCTCTTTCACGTGTGGCCAAGGCGCGGGCCGCCTCGGGATCATCGGGAGGGATGTTCTGTTTGATGGCTGTGAGTCGGGTGTTAAGATTTCAAGCGATCACGGCCGTGTTGGCCCTGTGGAGCTCGAGATGCTGCAGTGTTCACTGCGCTGCCAGCGTGGTGTGGGCGCAATGGCATTGGTGCTAGTGGCCCGGTGGTGGCGCACATATCTGGGTGCAGCGTGGAGCAGATGACCTCGGCCGGAGTGACGGTCTGTAGCGGCGCTGAGGCTGTGATTGAGCGCACTGAGATCATTTTGTGCTGTTTTGCCGTGTTAGCGTCGAGCGCCAGTGCACTACTCATGCATGACGTGCACGTCGTCTGCTGCAGTCATGACAGTGTGGGCGTGTGCCTCGGCGCGGGCATGAACGATGCGGAGAGCTGCGCCGTGTGTGACTGAGGTGGGGAAGAGGGCCGGTCGGTGGCACTCGCCGCGGCGCAGGCCTCTGGGTGGCAGGGGGCCTTGGGCGCGCGGTGTGTGCACGAGGGCGGATTGGCGACGGCTGCGATGGAGCGGGTGCTGATTGAGGGCGCGGCGTTCGCGGTTGTGGTTAATGTCTTCGGCCACATGACTGCGATTGATGTGTGTGCTGCGTACTGCCGCAGCCTGTTCATGGCAGTGCCCGCGGCTGAGCCAGTTCATGGCAGTGCCCATGGCTGAGTCCGGTGAAGTGTGCGCAGAGGCGCAGCCTGTGGACTGGCTCGTTGTCAGCCGCCTGGGGGATGATGCAATTGCCATGCTTGCGCTGCAGCACCTGCGAGGGCTCGTGGAGTATGAGGGTCCTGTTGCACCACTCCACGATGGACAGGCGGCGGCACCGGTCCAGATGACGGCTGGGGCTCGTGATTGTCCTGCGGAGCATTGCGTACCTTCAAGTGCTGCAGGAGACGCATGCATGCCGGGCTGTCGTCCGGCGGAGCGGGTCCGCCAAGTTGACCGGGGAGTGTTTGACGGGGAGATGACGGGCGACTGGATTGCCGCGACTCTGTGTCTGCGGATAGCTGCGATAGTGGGCGAGGTCTTGTTGATGGCAATGCTAGCAGAGAGCAGCCACAGGGTGTGACCATCGTACAGCAAGGCTGTAGTGGCATGCATGGAAGTCAGGCTCAAGGTCTCACACTCCGAGATGTTGCATGTGAGAGACAGAAAGTGACCGTCTGCGCTGCTGCATTGCATAGTCATGCATCGAGCACAGCGCCTGTGGGTGCCACCAACTTCGCAGCCCCGATCGATGCATGAGTACATGGCAGTAAGATCTGCATGCCGCTCCCTGCAGCTGACAATCCTAAAATTGACTGCTTGCTCTCGGCGAGTAGGTGTGTTTTCGTCACACAGTACTGCACAAATTTCTCACTCTTTCGCCTGAAGGACTTTTTTTTAATTTCTTATTGGACTTGATCTGAGGTCGTCACGCGTCTCTCGACGCCTGTCAGCCTAGGGCTTCGTGCTGAAGCAGCTGCCAGATCGCTCGACGTCGACACTCGCGGGAGCGCAGCGCTACAATGCGACGACCAACTCGTGCATGGCTGCACTCTCCACCATAACACGATGTCCAAGCAGCGACTCACATTGCAATGGGTTTACTTGCTATCATCACACGACCCATCGCCTTCGGTCAACGGTTTGGACGTGTGCAAGAGACTGTCGCTACCAAGACATGATGCTGACCCACGATAGCCTTTATGCATAATTCTCCATTGTATAGGCTTTAGGATACCTGCTGCGGTGTCCTGGAATGTCCATGGAGGCATGGGCACCGTTCTCTGCCCTGAACCACCGCTGCGACGTGTGTAGCCACATCGTCAGCCCTGCTTCACCCGAGACGCGCCAGGATGCTCACTGCCAAATCTGTTATGATTTGTGTCTATGTTACGCCCCTCCCGTCATGCAAAGGATGGGCCGTCCATGCTTCCTTCCATCGCAGAGTCTGAAATGGGAGGGCCTGTCGTGCACAAAGGCGACGCACTGCCACCAGAGACGTTACACACAGGTGAGATTCAGGCTGTTTTTGTACCACACTCCTTAACGCATTGCATGTGCGGTGCCAAGACGCACACTGCAGCTGTGAGCAGCAGAAGCCACTCTCAGACGCACAGTACATCAATTAGAAGTCATCTACGCTGGCTAGAATAATACAGTGACTTCACCGAAGTCTCGCTAGTGCCCTTCTGCGCCTCCAGGTATGGCCAGCAGCTGCAGAGCTAGCTCCAGCGGTGCGCAGATGTCCAGCCTCGCCCTGCGGAGCAAGAGCACGCCCCTGCTACGCCCCTGGGCCCAATTGCCCAGCCGTTTACAACTTGTAGCAAGTCCACACCATAATATTCCACCCAACTATGACACAACATGCTGTGCGCAAAACATGTGCTGCCTTGCACCCGACCGTAACATGTGTTGGCGCTTCACCTGCCCCCTCACGCTGCAGGCACCGTTGACATGGTTAGAAGAGCTCCTGGCTGAGCTGTCTGCTGGCCAGGGGCGCATTGACCTGCCTGGGAAGGCACTGGCTCCCAAGAAGTCCCGCCATCGTCGGGTAGACACCCTGGTGGTCTACCGGGCATCTCCCGTGGGGGCGCTCGTCATGCGGGGGGCGGTTCAGCTGCCTGCCCAGTGCGTGCTGCTGCTGGACGGCCGCGGCGCCCACTTCGAGGACGTCACCTTCTCAGGTGCACCTTCTGCATGCATGCACGTGCAACGCAAGCGGGTCGTGTCTGCTTAGTGCATTTATCTGGCTGCCGTCCGATACATGCTCTGAAAGATTTTGCTCAGCGTGCCTGGGAGCGATGACCCGACCGCTGCCATGCGAGATGCGGTCTTCTCCGCCCGGTACGTCAGCCAGCGTTGCAGCGACTGTAACATCAGCACACCCGAATCTTGGAGACGTCAATGGCCCAACGGAGGTGGCTATGTCCTCATGCATGCAGACACCAGCACTCCAACGCGGCACAGACTCTGAATGCATGCACGTCCCGCTCTGTGCATGCAGCACTGCCTCAGTAGGCAATGGACCTGCGCCGCTGCTGCGTTGCATCTCAGTGGTAGCTCTGGAAGCAGCTGACCTTGTGCAACTGATCAGCATGTGCATGCACCACCAGCGTGTGCATGACCCTGCACCACCATGGCCCCCCCCACACAGACCCCGCTGCATGCAGGAGGTGCGGTCATCTGCGCCGGCCCTGGCTACTGTGGTTCTTTCCGGGGTTGCACCTTCAAGGACTGCCAGCTGTACGCCGTGCACGGTGCTGCCGCCACGCTGCACTGCTGCGCGTGGTGCACTTCGAGTGCCGGACTCCGCAGGGCGTGTGGCGGCGCCGCCATCGTGGCTAGCGGCGCTGCCACCTGCGTGACGCTCTCTGACTGCATCGTGAGCGGCTACACTCATGCTGCGTTTGTGGAGGGCGAGGCCACCGTGACCGCCTCGGCGATCACTGTCGCGCATTGTGCTTCAGGGTTCATCGCAAATGGCACCGGTAGCCACATTGCCCTCAGCAACTGCATCCTGTGCGGGCGGCTTGTTGGTGAGCAGGGGGTCAGGGTGCATGGGGCGACTGCACTGCTGCGGAGCTGCACGGTCAGCGGATACAGCACTGCACTGTCCATGTGCGGCATGGGGGCCACCGTGGAGGTGCATTCCAGCACCTTGTCGGCGGAGGACAACGTCGTCGAAATGGCAGGCTCCGGCTGCGCGCTGCTGCGGGACACTGCTCTGAAGGAGTCTACAGGACCGAAGGGCATGCCATGCATCTCTGCTGTCCGCGTCTTCCATGAACTCGGATCCAAAAGCCGCTCGTGTGCTGTCCTGCAGTCGTGCAATGTGCACCTTGAGCGCTGCTGCGTGTCACACCACTCAGCCTCGCATAGAGGTGACAGGAGCACACAGAAGGGGAAACGCTGCGTGTGCTATGCTGGGGGTGCCGCGGTGGTAATGCACCTGTGCCGCATTGAACATGCATGGCCGGTGAGGACCGTGGCAGATGCCCCACAAACGGCGGACGTGTTTGACGGGGGCCGTTTGTCCTTAACGCATTGCCATGTTGCCAGCAGTGGCAGCTACGTCGTGCGCAACGCCTCTGTCTTGCGCGCGGCAGCATGCCGCCTCGAGATGGTCGGCGCAGCGGCCGGGGTGTCTGCCTCCGGCGGCATCGTGACGCTGGTGGACACGCGATTCGTGGAGGTTGGCTGCTGGCCGAAGCAGAAGCGGTCATGTCCAATGGTGACGGCTTGCTCGGGCTCGACGCTGCGGCTGCTCCGCACTGACTCGGCCAGCTCGCATGATCTCGCGCGCGTGATCGACAGCACCTTGACTGCAGTGGACTGCACAGTTCAGTGGCTACGGTGTCCGCATGAAGGGCACACCACCCCTGACGGCGCCGATGGCGCACGCGCAACACCTGCGGTGCATGATGACGGCATCACAGACGGTGAGACTCACGGAGGCATAGTCATCACCTACTCGGGTGGCGCACCTGGTGCGGGCCGGGCAGCAGGCCGGCCCGTGGCGGTTCTTCGGGATGTGTCGTTTCGTGGCTGCCATGTGGCGCTTGAGGTCATGAACCAGCACACGCATGTAATGTCTGTTGGGGTCGAGGTGGTGCGGTGCTCGATGGACCGCGGCACATTTGGCGTGCAGGCCCGCGGCAAGGTCGTCATGCGCATAGCTGCATGCAGCATCATGCATGCCTTTATCGGGGTAGCTGTTCTAGGTGGTGCCGATGTCGTGATCGAGCGGACAAGGGCCAGCATGTGCGGCACGGCCGTGTTTGTGTCTGGCCCCAGTTCCGCATGCATGCGTGACATGCACGTCGCCTGCGGCGGAGTCTCCACCTTGGCTGTGACTGTCGGTCCTGCGGTGGATGATGTTGAGAGGGAATGCGTTGTGTGTGGACGGCGCGGTGAAGAGAGTTGGTCGGCAGCACACGCTGCGGCGGAGGCCTCTGGGTTACGGGGGGACGTGGGCGCGCGGTGCGTGCACGATGGCGGCTTTGGGGCGTTGGCGATGGAGCGGGTGCTGATCGAGGATGCGCGGGTCGCTCTTCTTGTCAATACCTTTGGCAACGTGACTGCGAGTCACGTGTTCCTGGCGTACAGCAGCAGCCCAGCGCCGGTGGTGCACACCGGCAAAGGTGTTGCATCTTGTGGCGAGCCGAGCCCTAGGACATACATGCTGCCTGAGGGTTGCTCCATGGTCACCCGGCTGGGGGATGTTCCGATCATCGTGCTTGCACTGCAGCGCCTGCGCAGGCACTTGCGTGGGGAAGACCCCACAGCAGCAGTCCACCATGACGGGCGGTCGGGGCTGCCCAGGGGGGACACGGCGCAGGCCCTTGCCTGCGTTGCGGAGTGCGCTTGCACAAGTTCTGACGCCCTAGGGGTTGACTGCCAAGCAGGGAGGTGTCTAGGTATGAATCGCCGTACGCTTGCATGTGGAGTGGGTGACAGTGAGCTGGTGGGAGACTGGATTGCCGGCAGTCTGTGTCAGCACATTGCTGTGGCAGTGGGCGAGGTGTTGTTGCTGGTGTTGCTAGCAGAGAGCGGCGAGGAGTTGGGACGGGATCATGGCGCGACGGTGGTCGCGTCCTTGAGGCCAGTCTGACAGTGCGTGTCCTGCACACACGAGGTGGGTGTGGTGGCAGGTGAAGTACGTGCGCACGCATCGAGTCCAGCAACTGCATCGCCATGCCAACTTGAAGCAGCTCCGAGCTGACTCAGCTGACTCGGAGTCATGTGTGTTCTCCGTTTACACAGGTAGACCTCTTCATCGATCCCGACGAAAAGGTTCCCATACCAATACCACAGTCTTGCAATGAACACGCAAAAGGCAACGTGGCAGCACGATGTGCCCCCAGGCCACTGTCTCCCTCAGGACTGCTTCAGTAGTCGAAAATTTGAAAGTCTTCGGGAGTCGAGAATGCAAATCAGCCCAGTCAAGCCATTTCGCGAGATTTTGAGGCATGTATGATGTAGGCATTATGTCTGAGTGTTCCGCACGGAAAACATACATGGCGCCTGTCCTTGTGACACGCGTGGAGGACCACCATTATTGCGAGCTCTCGACTTCTGCGACAAGTAGCCACACTGCCACTGACTCGTGAACGTACGGCAGTACTAGTGCTCTGTGCTCAATGCTCTGGATTGCGAACTTACCATCTAGTGCTCGCGTTGGGCTTGAAGCTGATGTAGTCGCAACTCCGAGACGGACTGTCGTGCATGCTCATGAGTCTGGCGAGTGCATGCTCTGTCGTGAGTGCACTCACGACACGCGCGGGAGCTGCGGCTGCTCCGCGCAAAAGCCTGAAGAGCCCTCATCGAATCAGCGCTGGACTCTGGACTTCACTGCAACCAAAGTGTTGCACGCTGGTGCTGTCGGCACCTGCGTGCTCACAGCTCGTACGTCACCTCGGTCAACGATGCATTCCTGGATCCTGAAAACCACATGACATTATCTGGATCATCGATCGCTTCAGCAGCGATTCCCATGGCATTTCTAGTTTACTACGCACTCACTGCAATGACCTGGGATATCTTTCGAGGCGTGGGCCCCGTTCTCTGCCCTGAACCGCCGCTGCATGGCGTGCAGTCACATCATCGGCCCTTCATCTACCGAAACGCGTCAAGCTGCTCGCTGTGAGGTCTGCTTCGGATCGGAATTCACAGATCTCCCTCCCGGCGTGCAATGGCCGGGCGGTCCATGCTTCCTTCCATCTCAGCTGAAATGGGAAGGCCTCGCGTGCACGTTGGCTGTGAAGTGCCAAGGGAGACGAAACAAAGTGGTATATTTCCATCCGCGACTTTCTCACAATGTCTACAGCGATGAATGAGCTGTGCGGTGACGAGCCGCACACCAACGCAGTGAGCAGCAGTGAGCTGCGCCGTGCCTTCGCCATCGCCGTGTCTCGAGCCGCATCTGAACGTATTCTTAGTTTATTTCCTTTTGACAGCGTTGGGTCTAGTTTTTTTGGACTGTTGGGGCGTCCCTGCCCTTCTCTTGCACTCTCTACGCCACAGCTGCAGCAGTGGTATCTCGCGTATCTGAGATACGCGGATGTCCACCCACGTGGGTACCCCGCGGTACAGGAGCACGACCCTGATTGATATCGGTTCGTCTCATTCAGCGCTGCCGGTGGCACCCGTGGCCTGATGACATGCTGATCCGCTGCCTAGCGCTGTCGCAGACACTGGACTCGGAACATGCTGCGGCCAACACCTGCCTCCACACGGGCCCTGCCAATGCATGATCAGGCAAGTGGGCTGCTGTAGGCACCCTTCACGCGGCTGGAGGAGCCTCTGGCTGAGCTCCGTGCCAGCCAGGGGCGCATCGACCTGTGCGGCGAGACCCTGGCTCCGAAGAAGTCGCGCCACCCTCAGGACACCCTGGCAGTCTTCCATGCATCGCCGGCGGGCGCGTTCGTTGTGCATGGGGTGATCGAGCTTCCTGCGCGGAGCGTGCTGCTGCTCGATGGTCACGGGGCCCACTTTGAGGACGTCACCTTCTCAGGTGCACCCTCTGCATGCATGTGCTGTGCAAGTGCGCGTGTTTCTGCCACGTGAGTCGTGGAAATTGTGGTAGCATTGCACTCATGCGGAGCGAACGTGAAAGGCATGCATTTACAGCAGCATGCATGCCTGAAAGCCTCTGAAGGCGATGGCCCTGTGGACGCTGGACAGCGTCCAAAGGCACGTGGCGCCGGGACGAAGCGTGTATGCGAATGATCACAACATGCTCCATCAACATGCTCCAGAAATGCACCATTTGCAGTGCCTCCGCTGTCTGCAGGAGGGGCAGTCATCTGTTCCGGCCTCGGCGCGTCGTTCAACGGCTGCACCTTCTTGGACTCCCAGCTCTACGCCACGGACGGCGCAATCGTCACGCTGCGCCGCTGCACGTTCGCATGTGTGCTGAACAATCTGCGCAGCCACACGTCCAGCGGCGGCCCAGCTGTGGTGGCCAGCGGCGTCGCCGCATGCGTGACGCTCGATGATTGCGCTCTACATGGCCACCTGCATGCAGCCCTCGCCGAGGCCGGGGCCACGGTATCCGCCGCAGCCACCACCGTCCGGCGCTGCGCGTCCGGCTTCACATCGAATGGCACCTGTAGCCACGTCCTTCTGAGCGACTGCGTTCTGCACGGGTGCCCGGCCAGCCCGCACGGGGTCCGAGTCCAAGGGGGATCTGCGACGCTGCGATGCTGCTCGGTCAGCGGCTATGGCGCTGCGTTATGCCTGCTGGGAGAACACTCCATGGCGGAGGTGCATTCCAGCAGCTTCTGGGGCAAGGGAATCGCCGTGAACATCACAGGCAATGCCTGCGCCCTGCTGCGGGACACCTCCATCGAGGAGCCCGATGCTGGCACGACCTGTACTTCCGCTCTTCACGCCTCCCGCGAAAGCAGATCTGACCGAATCAGATCTCCCACCCTGAGGTCCTGCAGCGTGCAGCCAGAACGCTGCAGTGTTTCCCATCAAACAAGCTTGCGCAGAGAGCGCGGCGGCGCACTGGAGCGGCCCATCGCTGTTTCAGTTGTGCACGGCGCCGCAGTGGCAATGCACCTGTGCCGTATTCACCAGATTGATCAGCATGCATGGCCGGAGGGAACGCATGAAAGCCTTCCGACCGCGGCGGCTATCACCGGAGGGGGCCGTGTGTGCATGACGCATAGTCACGTGTCCACCAGCGGCGCGTGTGCTATGTGCGACCACTCGACTCTGCGTGCGGCTGACTGCCGCCTGGTGATGGCCGGCGCAGCGGAAGGGGTTTGCGCGGGTGCCAGCAGCGTGGCACTGGTGGACACGCTCCTCGAGGAGAGCGACTCCTGGCCAAGGGCAGCTCTGCCGCAGGCGGTGGTCTGTGCTTCGCCTGGCACGACTCTGCGGCTGCTCCGCACCAACTTCACCGGCTCTCGAGAGTTCGCGATTATGCAGAGCGGCTCTGTAACTGCAGTTGACTTCTCCTTCGAGTGGCTGGCGCGCGCCGACGACGACCACGCCTCCTCCGACGGCAGATGTGGTGCGAGCTCATCGGGCGATGCTCTGCTCCTCACAGAGTCTTCTGTCGACCTGCGGGGGGGCCAAGTGATAGGCTTTGCGACCGGTCTTTTCATGTTGACGGAGGAGGGGCCGAGCTTGTGCCCCCTCAAGGCCGCGTGCATGGATATGATGTTTTGCGGCTGCCAGGTGGGGGTCAGGGTTGAGAGTGAGGACAGGAGTGAGGTCGGTGTGGACGTTGTGCGATGTACGATGGAGGGCGGAGAGCACGGGGTCCTTGCGCGGGGCCCGGTTACGGTGCGAGTTGCGGCATGCTTCCTGACTGACATGACCATGGCTGGGGTAGCTGCTGCGGATGGTGCGAATGTGACAGTTGAGCGAACTCGGTTCAGCATGTGCCACGTCGGCCTGTGGTCGTTCGGCGCGTGCTCCGCGTTCATGCGTGATGCGCATGTGGTGTCGTGCGGGGGCAGCAGTGTGGGGGTGCTAATCGGCGACGACCTGAAGGACGAGGGCGAGGACTGTCGTGCCTGTGGCCGCCGCGGCGTGGCGGGCCGGACGGCGGCGCTCGTCGCGTTGCGGGCTTCGTGCGTGCAGGACAAGTTTGGCGCGCGGTGCGTGCATGAGGGCGGCGTGGCGGAGGTGGTGATGGAGCGGGTGCTGGTTGAGGGCGCGCGCGCTGCGATTTCAGATGACCTGCTCGACGGGGGCGTGAGCGCGAGCGGCATGTGTGCGGCGTTCTGCGGCGCTGCGCACGTCGACGCAGAGGGACGCGAGCTGCCGCGGGCGGAGCTACAAACGCGTGCGAGCCATGTGGAATGCTCCGTTGCCAGCCGTGGGGGGGATGTTGCTGTCACTGTGATTGCATTGCAGCACCTCTGCAGGCGCCGGGGCGGTGAGGGCGACACAGAGGCGAAGCGTGGGTGTGGGGGGTTGCCGGTGGATGATCTGGTGTGTGTTGGTGCTTCTGCTGTGAAGAGAAGTTGTGGAACTTCTGACGATCAAGGGGAAAAGGATATAGCAACGCCATGTGTTGCTGAATATCACTGCAGACTACGGCGGGGAGTGTGTGACGGGGAGCTGACGGGGGCCTGGATTGCTGATGCTCTATGTCAGCACATTGCCGTGTCAGTTGGGAAGACTGTGTTGCTGGCATTGCTGATGGGGAGTAGCCAAACAATGTGACTGTGCATTGCATTGTCTGTATTGGCATACGTCAAAGTCAGTCTGATTTCATATCATGTCTTCCAGGCATGCGATGTACCTGCAGTGTGGCCGGTGCAACGCTGTGCGTACAGATACGCACGCATCACACCCAGCGGCCCTGGTAGCCACCTCCTACATTCGGGGTATATGTTGACACCGCCTTCTACTGGTCCCGCCCCGGCATGCGTTGAGGCCCCTCTGATGGCCCCTGCCCCAGTGCAGGGAGCATGATGTGACCGGTGTGGTGGTGACCGGGGAACTACATATTCCTGCATTGAGTCCACCCAAGCCACAGGAATCGTGCATGGTTTCATGTATGTCCGTAATTTGAAATGAGTGTTCCGCAGTCTGTCTTTGTTTGCACATTCCACGCATGACAGGTACAGGTACACGTGCTTCAGACCGGATGTACATATGCAACGAACGGCCACGTCCAGTGCTCTACAGCCCGCCTCTGAAAGTGACGCTGAAATCAATGTTTTCCCCAGAGAGTCCGCCATCACTTGCAGAAATCAACGGTTGTCGCTGCTGGAAATGAGCTGCCAAGGACAATACTCTCTGTAGAGATAGCGAGCGCATCCCGCTGGCAGCTGTCCCTCAGCGGTGTAGCACCGTTCGAGTTTTGAAAAGCCCAGCCGGAATCCCTTTGGAAAGGAAGAGCTACTGTAAAGAACCGACCACGTCCCTGTCCAAGGCCACGTGCAATTGGTCAACTCCACAGATCGTCTCCACGATCTCGCAATATTATCATATGATGCAACCATATGGTTCATGCACAAACCTGCACACGTGATACATCCTCCCACAGCGCATTTTGATCCTGTCTCTTTACAATCGAGTCAACGGGACAAGACACACATTTTGATGACGTCACTTCTTGCGAGCGAGGCTCAGGTACATGCATGCAGGGGGTACCATCCCCATGCTTGAAAATGCGTATGCATGGGGAACCTTCACCTTCGAGTGAAGTTGTCGACTTGCTGCACATGTTAAACAAACGAAGCCCTAGGCAAGGGCAGCCATCGCTAGGGCTTCCCTGGACGCCTAAGCAGTGCCCTGCAGCTGCCTAGGTGTTGAAGCGTCCAACCACAGCTGCACTTGAAGCGTGGGCGCGGTTGTGATGTGACCGTGTGTATGGGGCTGTTGATTTGGATGAGATTCTTTTGTGGTGTGGATCTTTTCCCGTACTCTTTTGACAAGCTATTTTATCGTGATCGCGGAACAGCGGCTGCAGACTCTCGCCGTGCAGAGGTATCCAAGAAGCCCATTTTGCGACGATTTTGAACTCAACCGGCACACAACACTCAATTTCAACCAGCAGAGGTCTCGCCTGGTATCTCAATCGTCTCCTTTGCGCCTATTTCGTCGCTTGTGGAACCTCGAATTCGGTCAACGCTGTGCAATGGCTAGACTCTAACAGTGCATAACATCATGAGCACACTACACGTCATTATGCGACTGTAGCTTCTGTATACTCCCGTGGCCGTTGATTGTCAGTAGGCACCCGCTGCGGTGATCTGGATCCAGCATGGCCTTTGAGGCGTGGGCTCCGTTCTCTGCGCTGACCCGCCGCTGCATGGTGTGCGGTCACATCGTCAACCCTTCGTTACCCGAGACGCGCCATGTAGCACGTTGTGATGTCTGCTTTGGATCAGAGCTCTTAGAACTGCCTCCTGGCGTGCAATGGACGGGCGCCCCGTCCTTCCTTCCGTCTCAGCTGAGATGGGAAGGCCTGGCGTGCACAAAGGCGGTCAAGTGCCAAGGGAGGCGCAGTAGAGAGGTTTATTTCCATCTGCGACTGTTTCACGCTTTCTAGAGCGTCGCATGAGCTGTGCGGTGCCGAGAGGCACACCAACGCAGTGAGCCGAAGTGCACTATGCCGTGCCTTGGTCATCGCGGTGTATTGATTCGCAGCTGCATCTGTTGTCGATGTCGTTATGTACGACCGCATCGGGAATCCCGCTGGGGCGCCTTGTCCTGCTGCTCCATTCTGTACACCACAGCTGCTGCTGCAGTACCAACGCTGTCCCTCCAACCCGGGGGTGTGGGAGCTCGTCTCTGATCGAATCCGTTCTATCTGCTTCTGAGCTCCTGATAACTCCTGGGGCCGATGACATGCTGATGTGCCGCCCAGCACTGGCGCAAACACTAGGCAGCAGGTTGCTCGGATGCCTCTTTCGGGCCCGGACTTCGGAGTGTTCAATGCCTTAATGGATACGGCAATGTTATCATGCATACTACGTACACAATCTCATAGACACGGCACGATGCCCGGCCTCTGTCCTTTGTAACTACATACACCATGCTCCGAGTAGACAGCGTCCAAACAGCCCCCGGATGAGCACTACCAAGGCATGATCAGTCCACTGCGATAATGCAGGCTCCTCTGTCGTGTCTGGACGAGCTCGTGGCTGAGCTGTCTGGCAACCCGGGGCGCATCGACCTGTGCTGCGAGACATTGGCTCCAAGGAAATCGCGCCACACACAGGACACACTGGCAGTCTTCCGGGCATTGCCGGCGGGAGCACTCGTCGTGCAGGGGGGGATCGAGCTGCCTGCACGGGGCGTGCTGCTGCTGGACGGCCGCGGCGCCCACTTCGAGGACGTCACCTTCTCAGGTGCAACCCCTCCCCCCTCCTCCCCCAAGCATACACACACAGATGTTCGCGGAAGAGGTTCACCCATCGCGTTTGTGTTCTCCCTTCTGTAACACTGATCTATGTCTGTGCATGCGCTGTGGATCTCCGCTTCTCGCTGTCAAGCGAGTGTACCTCCAGCATCAACAAACTCATGGCGAGGAAGCCTGCACTGCGGACATCGATATTCACATGCATGCTGCCTCACATGCACGCTGCCTCTGAAGGCGATGGTGCCGGGGTAGTGTATAGCATCGGCATGCGACTCCGCCGGTACATGCAGGAGGGGCCGTCATCTGCGCCGGCCTGGGTGGATCATTCCGCGGCTGCAACTTCAAGGACTCCCAGCTCTGTGCTGTGGATGGCGCAACCGTCACGCTGCGCCGCTGCACATTCTCTGCCGTGCTGACCATGCGGATCGGCGCGTTCCGCGGCGGCCTGGCCGTGGTGGCCAGTGGCGCTGGCGCATGCATGACGCTCACCGAGTGCACATTGGACGGCCACGTGCACGCCGGCGTCGCGGAGGCCGGGGCCGCGGTGTCCGTCGCAACCACCTCCGTCAGGCGCTGCACGTCCGGCTTCGCCGTACACGGCACTGGTAGCCACCTCGCGCTCAGCAGCTGCGACATGCGGGGCAGGAGGGCCAGCGCGCTTGGGGTCATGCTCCACGGGGGCTCCGCAACGCTGCGGTGCTGCACGGTCAGCGGGTACGGCTCTGCGCTCGGCCTCTTGGGAGAGGGGTCGACCGCGGAAGTGCACTCCAGCCGCTTGTGGGGGGATGGAATCGCTGTGAACATCACAGGCACCGGCTGCACCTTGCTGCGGGACACTGCCATCGAGGAGCCCACTGCCGGCACGGCCTGCACGTCCGCTGTTCATGCCTCCCGCGACAGCCATCTTGACCGCAGATCCACCGCCCTGAAGACATGCAGCGTGCAGTTGGAGCGCTGCAGCGCCTCACATCAGATCAAATGGTGTGGAGCACGCAGCGGCGATGCGGAGAAGCCCATTACGGTTTCAGTGGCGCGCTGGGCTAAGGTGGCGATGCACCTGTGCCGCGTGGAGCAGGTTGATCAACATGAATGGCGGCGGCGCCCGCATGCAGATGCTACGCCCGCGGTGGCTGTCACCGCGGGGAGCCGTGTGTGCATGACGCATTCGTACGTGTCCACCAGTGGCGAGTGTGTTCTGTGCAACAACTCGATGCTCCGGGTGGCTGACTGCCGCCTGGTGATGGCCGGCGCCGCGGCAGCGGTCCTCGCGGCTGCCAGCGTCGTGACCCTGGTGGACACGCGCCTCGAGGAGTGTGGCTCCTGGCCGATGACAGAACAGCGGCTGCCAGCGGTGGATGCCAACACTCGGGCAACGCTGAGGCTGGTCCGCGTCAACTTTGCCGGCCCACGAGGACTAGCGTCCGTGCAGGACAGCGCCGTCACTGCTGTGGGCTGCTGCATCGAGTGGCTGCTGCATCCCGCCAAAGACGATGTCAGCTCCGATAGCAGACAATGCGTATGTCCCCTGCGTGATGCACTGGCCTGCAGGGAATCTTCTGTCAAGCTTCGAGGGGGGTCTGTCACCGGATTCAGGACCGGTCTCCAGGTGTTCACAAGCGCGTGGCCCCTCGAGGCCGTGTGCACGGACGTTGTGTTTTCTGCCTGCGAGGTGGGAGTATGTCTTGAAAGTGAGAACATGGGCAAGGCGGCGGTCGATGTGGTGCGGTGCGGTGTACAGGGTGGCGAGCGGGGCATCATGGTGAGTAGCCCGATTGCGGTCCGCATCGCGGCGTGCACCCTGAGTGGAATGACTGTGGCCGGGGTGGCTGTTGCGGGCGGTGCGGAGGTGACCGTCGAGCGTTGCCGGTTCAGCCTGTGCGACATCGGCCTGTGGGCGTACGGCGTGTGCTCCGTGTCCATGCGTGATGCACATGTAGTGTCGTGCGTTGGCCGCGATGACACTGCGGGCATGCGAATCGGTGACACCGTCGACGGCGTGGGGAAGGATTGCGGGGCGTGTGGCCGATGCGGTGAGGCGGGCCGCCAGGCGGCGCTCACCGCGGTGCATGCCTCCGGAGCGTGGGGCGTGTTTGGTGCGCGGTGCGTGCACGAGGGCGGCCTCGCGGTGGTGGCGCTTGAGCGGGTGCTGGTGGAGGGAGTGTGGGCTGCGATCACAGTGTGCGTGTTTGGCCGCGTGACCGCGAGCGATGTGTGCGCGGCGTACTGTGATCTTCCACACGTTGACAGGGTTGCGCTCAACGCGGAGTATGCCGGGCTACGGACGGCGGCTAGGCGTGTGAAGTGCTCTGTCGTCAGCCGCCGGGGGATCGCTGTGCTCACTCTGCTAGCAGTTCAGCACCTGCGTAGCCGCTGGGATTGTGAGGGCTACACGGCAGTAAAGCGGGCTGTTTGTGGGGGTTGGCTTGTAGAGGAACCGGTAGGCGTAGCAGCTCCACGCGTTGCAGCTCGTGCTGTTGAGGCAGCTGGGGGGTGCGCACACATGAGCGGGGGAAAGGGCACGGCAACGCCATGTCGTCGTCGTGTGAGCTGCAGAGATCGACGGGGAGTGTCTGATGGGGAGCTCACGGGTGCCTGGATTTCCGAGACTCTGTGTCATAGCATCGTCACGTCGGTGGGAACGGTTGTGTTGCTAGCGTTGCTACCTAGCTGCACCTAGGTGAACTGACTGAAACTGCATCGTGTGTAATGGCACGTGTGAAGTAATCCGAGGGCATTCCATATCTCGCCGCCAGCAGTGTGGCCCGTGCGGCGTTGCCGGTATCGATATGCATGCATCATGTTCAGCCGCCGTGGTCGCTACATGTTGGAGGTGACAACATGTACACTTCACCTCAATTTGTTGCCGGCCTGCTGGGCGCTGCCAAGCATGGCGACGGCCGGCGACGTGCCCCTACTGCGGCACACTTGTACGGCTATGCTAGTGTTCTGGTTCGCTCCGGTCGCTGATGGCTTTCCGACCGCAAGAGAATGCAGTTGTCCTTCACAGATCACGTAGGCTGCTTGACTGACTCCTTAGCTGCGTCAAGTGCTTCGAATCCCGACCCCCAGCCCCCAGACACCTGCGCAACATGTCACCGCATATACACATGTCAGTACTGGGTGGTCCAGTGTGCATAGACATGTGCATAGACATACAGTACTGCCACCAGTATCACCGGTGATCGGTCAAGAAGCTGGTGGGCAGGGAGCCTGCTGCCGGGCTTCACAACGGTCGGGCAGGTCCGCGCAGGCAGGTAGAGCATGAGATCCCGGAATCACCTGAGCAGGTGGGTATGTGTCTCTGCAGATGTGTGCATGATGCAGGCTGGTGGACTGCATGGCATCGAGCTTGGACGCAGTGCTACATGTTTGAGACGAGAAACGAGAAGTCTGTTTCTGAGTTCTGACCCGTTCACACCGGCACACAGCACACAGCACACAGCACACAGCACATGCAAAGCACAGATAATTCAAATCTGTCTAAGCCGCATCTTGAAACTTCTAGAGGACATTGGCAACTCCGAATGAACAGGACCACACGCCGACCACCACATGCCGAAGGAGTGCACCACCTGGAATTCCACCTGTGACTTCACTACAACAGCAAAGTGACTACCGGCAGGCAAGCTCTAGAACGTGATCAGACGTATTCATTCACCTCATACTCCTCATGCGCTCTTCATCACAGCTGTGGGGCATCCCCACTTGCACCACATGTGGTGCGTGTCACCTGCACTGCAGTGCGTCTTCACTTGCATGGGCCGGAGAAGTGCAGCCCGAATCTGTCTATGATCAGCCCATATATGATCCACGCATATCTAAAAAGCGGCATATCTAAGAGGCATATATGGTCGGGAACTTAACAATACCATAATGTCTATTTTGGTCTGCCTATTTTTAATTTGTCCAAAAACGTGAATAGTTTGACATACACAGCATGCACACAGATCATCTGAGCCACAATTGTTTAAAGCTCAAGTAGCAGCTTCAGTAGGGGGCAAACCCGAACCCGATGGCAAACCCCAACCCTGTGTGTTACAAGGACAAAGGCAGCAAGGCGAGAAAGTAGCAAGCAGACAAAGCAAACCCAACCCTGTCTGCAAGCCGGGCCTGTCGCCAAGGGTTGTTTGACCCATCCTAGCCTGTGTCAAACAACCCTTCGCGACAGGCCCGGCTGGACACAGGCTGAGCTGTAGAGCCCTGCTGATGCAGCCATGATCACAGCCACAGCTAGCATTGCACTGCCCAGGTGGACTGGTCTGCCCAAATATGTTGCAGAAATTTTTGCTGAGTCACTGTCTGCCACCCCTCATACACCCATGGGCTGGTATGCACACATGCACGGCCACAGCCAGAATATCATGGCCAGCACTCAAGTGCAGAAATGCAGCTTGGATATATGTCACTCATGTGTGGCACTAACCCTACTGCACTCAGCAATGGCACAGACAGCACAGCATGGACCGCACATTGCACCAATGCATGCAGTCCTTGTACCTGGCCTAGTGCCATGATCATCGAATGAATGAATAGATTTGCGAGTGGATTCCGAAAAACGGCTCGATGCCCGGCCTCTGTGCTTTGTAACCGCATGTAGTCCGGCCAGAATTTGAGTGCAGCCACAGCACCATCCTGGCCACCAAAAGTCACAGAAGGTCGGAGAGGTCAAAGAGCCACAGAGAGCAACCTCTTCACTCCGCTTTAACAGCCTATCACAGGGTCTCTCGACACGAATCGGCAATGCATCGCACAACAGCCGGCCCATCCTACGTGCCCGCGTGAGTGCATGACTCTGCAGCCATTGCACTACATCGGAATGTACCTTTACAAAAGAGTGAACGGGAGAAAACAAACACTGAAACCGAATCTCATCCGAATCATCTGCATCGGAATCGTGTTCATGTGGCACGCGTTTCGAGGGCGTTCTATCACTCTCTGTCTTGGATCCCGTCGCCGCGCCGTCACTCCCGCAGCCCGCGCGGCGGCGTCCACACACGTGACCGCCGGACCATGCGTGCATGTGACCCCGACTTTCACCGCCGCCACCCCGAGATAGCTCCACGCGGGTCATGTGACCACAGCTATGGTAAGCAGCCCCACTCGTCTCGAGATCTGACAGAAATGTGAACGGCTCGAAACACGCAGCACGTATCTCGAGATACGTGAGAGGTTTACAGCAGACGTGAAGGGAACAGGACAAAAGGTTCTCCTTCGAATCAACAATCGCAGCACGAGATATCTCGAAAGCCCCACAGACCTAGGCACGTGAAGTGTATGTTGCAGTTGATTCGGGTGAGATTCGGTTTCAGTGTTTGTTTTCTCCCGTTCGCTCTTTTGTAAAGGCACGTGAAGTGGCCATGGTTGCATATGCTCACTAGTGCTACAGCGCTGAAGGTGGGACGTCCTTGCGGCCCATCCCAATGCACAGAAACCAGCCACACTCTTCCAGTAATGCATATATCTCAACATGTCTTGTACAAAGCGTCTGCCTGTGATCCAGTGCACCTGCGTTCACGCCATTGCAACAGTTCGCCATGGCCGCAGCCGATGCTGCCCCTTCAGGCTGCGAACACGCCATGCAGGTCAGCGGCTGCCACAGATCAGCTTCAGGCAGTCATGATGCTTAGTGCGTTTGTGGTGCCACTGCGCAACCGTTGGTGAGGGATGGCGTTCGAGGCGTGGGCCCCGTTCTCGGCGATGACTCGCCGATGCCTCGGCTGCTGTCACGTGCACACGGTCGGCCCCTCGTCACCCCACACAGACCAACGAATACGTGCTTGGTGCGACGACTGTGAAGAGTTTGACAGCAATCCCGGCGCGCATTGGACGAGTGGGCCGTGCTTCCTACCGTCGCAGCGTGTCCAATGGGACGGGCTCGCGTGCGTGAGAGCTGCCAAGTGCCACAGGCGAAGCAACGAAAAGGTGTGCAATGCAGAAATGTGCATAACAATGGCCATAGCGATGCATGTGCTGTGCCGTGAGGATATGAGTCTCTCGTGTATTAGGCAATCACTGGGGCGGAAGTACTACTGACCAACTTGAAGTTGACCAAGTTTGAACAGTTCTTTAAATTTACAGAGGCATGACCGTATGCACGTGCACGTTTGTCTGTGCACGTTTGTCTGTGCCGTGCCGTACCAATCTGCTATACCAATCTGCTATAGAACCAGCGCCTTCAGCAAATTACAGCCACCTGCATTTCAGGCTTGCATCCCTGGTGGTAACCCCGTCTGTGACAACCCTGGCTCACAGTCAGCTCACAGTCAGCAGTAACCCCGTCTCGTAGCTCACAGTCAGCTCTGAATAGGAACCATTGTCTGAGACAATGGGTTCTTTTCAGCTAGCAATGAAACGGCGTTGTCTACCTGTTCCATATGTATATGCCTGAATCAATGCAATGCTGCCAAGCCCCCCACCCCCCCGATATCGGCCAGCGAGGTACAAATCTCACGATGAAACTACTGCAGGCGCCCTTCACGCGGCTGGAACAGCTGGTCGCCGAGCTGTCTGCCTGCCGGGGGCACATCGACCTCGGCGGCAGGATCCTGGCTCCCAAGAAGTCACGCCGCCCACAGGCGGACACCCTGGCAGTCTTCCGGGCGAAGCCGGCGGGTGCACGCGTCGCGCATGGGGAGCTCGAGCTGCTCTCCCGAAGCGTGCTACTGCTGGACGGCCGCGGTGCCCAGTTCGAGGACATCACCTTCTCAGGTGCTTGTCACCTCATGCATGGACTACATGCGTCACGCCAGTTGCAGTGCGGCCAGCACCAAAGCTCTGCATCTACTGGATTGCTTTGCAGTGGCACAGTTGTGCACCTGGACACTACATTGGATGTATTTTCATCCATATGTCCGCAATTTGCATGGCTTGCGGACAGATGCCGCAGTCGAGGCGCCGGGCCCGAGCCGCACAGCTCCACCACGACTAAAGGAATGGACCACTGCAAGTTTACACATGTGCCCTCCAAGCACACTCCAAGCTTTATCTGCCAACACTGCTGCTTCCCTGGCCCAATGTGCATGTCACACACTCCCGCCACTGCTTGCAGGAGGAGCAGTCATCTGCGCCGGCCTCGACAGCGCTAGCTCCTTCCGCGGCTGCACCTTCAGGGACTGCCAGCTGTACGCCGTGCACGGCGCGGCCGCCACGCTGCACTGCTGCACCTTTGTGTCCACGCAGACCACTCACCGGCTTCATACATACCGTGGAGGCCCGGCCGTCGTGGCCAGCGGCGCCGCCGCCTACGTGGCGCTGAGCGGCTGCGTCCTCGAGGGCTACACACACGCTGCCCTCGCAGAGGCTGGGGCCACCTTCTCTGTTGTGAGCACGGCCGTCAGCCACTGCAAGTACGGCTTCATGGTAAACGGGACCGGAAGCCACGTTGCGCTCTGCAGCTGCGCGCTGCATGGACAGACGACAGGCGCGCAAGGAGTGAGGGTCGACGGGGGCTCTGTGCTGCTGCGGTGCTGCACGGTCCACGGATTCGTCGCGGCGCTGTGCGCTGAGGGTGAGGGGTCTGCCGTGGAGGTACATGCATGCAGTCTGTGGGCGGATTTCATCGGAGTCAGCATCACAGACAGCACCTGTGCGCTGCTGCGGGAGACCGCCATCGCGGGGCCGACAGGGCACGCCAGCCCACCCTGCCGCAACGCTGTCAGCGCCTCCGGCAGGCTCAGATGTACATGTGCCCAATGCGGGCGCGGATGTGCCCAATGCGGAACCCCTGCCCCGGGGTCATGTATCATGCAACTGGAGCGCTGCAGCGTCGCCCAGGAGTCGAACTTGCGCGCACAATGCAGCGATAAGCAGCAGCGGACCACCTCGGTTTCGGCTTCGGGAGCCGCCACGGTGGTGATGCACCTGTGCCGCATTGACGTGCATGCAGGACCAGAGGGCACAGGCGCGGGCAGCTCGCGCGCATTGTCGGTGACCGAGGGGGGGCGCATGTGCATATCGCGCTGCCATGTGTCCACCACTGGCGAGTCTATTGTGGAAGACGGCTCGATTCTGCGTGTTGCCGCGTGTTACGTGGAGATGGTCAGCGCACTCTCCGGGGTGCGTGTAGATTCCAGCACGGTGACACTTGTGGACACTCACATCGAGGGCATCAAAGCGGACTGGACAGTTGCAATCGTGACCGCTCGCACCGGCTCGGCACTGTGGCTGCTTCGCGCCTTCTTCACCGGATCACGGGCTTTTCTGTCCGTGCATGATAGCTGCGTGAATGCGGTCGACTGCAGCATACACAGGCCATGGGCGCCACAGCGGTCTGACGACTGCGTCACGGCCACAGCGCTAGGCTGCAGTAGCAAGGATGGCGCCAGCATATCACGCGCAGCGTTGTGCTGCATTGATTCGTCTGTTACGGTGCGCGGGGGTGTCGTGATCGGGTATGACACCGGCCTCTTTGTTTTGACCGAAGGGGGCTCGAGCCTAGAGCGCGTCGCGGCCAGCTGCAGTGGCGTTACGATCTGCAACTGCCAAGTGGGGATTGCTGCTGTCAGCGAGAACAGGAGTCAGTCCGCTGTGGACGTGCTGGGGTGTGCGATCTTACGCGGGGATAAGGCCATCCTTGCTTGCGGTGACGTCACAGCACGCATAGCTGCGTGTAGTTTGAGTGAAATGACAGCGGCAGGGGTGGCCGTTGGTCATGGTGCAAATGTGACGATTGAGCGGTGCCGTGTTGGCAATTGCCGCGTCGGCCTGTGTTTGTCCAGCCTGAGCTATGCGCGGCTGTGTGATGCACACATAGAGGCCTGCGGTGGTCTGGACGTGGCTTTGCGTATTGGGGATACCCTTGATGACGCGAGCAAGGTCTGCCGTGTGTGTGGCCGCCACGGCGTAGCAGGGAGGGGGGCCGTGCTCACCGCGTTGCAGGCGTCCAGAACCCGAACCGCGTCAGGTGTGCGGTGCGTGCATGAGGGCGGTTTCTCCGCGGTGCATATGATTCGGGTTCTAGTTGTTGGTGCGCAGGCTGCAGTATCGGTGGGAGTTTTGGGCAGAGTGAGCGCGAGCGATGTGTGTGTGGCATACTGCAGCGTTCTATATGTTGATGATGCGGAACACGAGCCGGAGTGCGCCGGGTTGCGGACGGGGAGGGCGCGCTTAGAATGCTCTGTTGTCAGCCGTGCGGTGTACTCGGCAATCACCTTGCTCGCATTGCGGCACATTCAAAGAATTCTTAGGAATCGAGGTCGAGCATGCTGTGCGGTATCGCACCGGCACAGGCTTGGGGGGGTCTCAATGCAGAAGAAGGGGAGCTCCAGTATGTCTTTTCTTGCTGCCGATGATCCCGGATTGAGGGCAAGCGGAGAAAGCACGGCAGGCGTGTGGCCGTTTTCTAAGATGGACAAGTATAAACGGGGAGTGCGCGAGGGGGAGCTGGTGGGCGACTGGATTACCGGAACTCTGTGCCAGAACGTTTCTGGATCCGCGGGTGAGGTGATGGTGCTAGCAATGCTGATCAGAAGTGCCCAGTGAGCATGACTGTTCGTAGAGCCGGCTGTGAATTCATGCATTGGCGTGAATCTGACGATCTAGGTGTCATGAAAAGGGACGGCGCCCGTGCCCTCTGCCATTGATATTCGTAAATCATTCTGGTGTGCCTGCTTGCCGCCGTTGAGTCACCACTACACCTCTACGCACCAGCAGCTCAGTGTCAACTGTGCGCACAGTTCCGCATGCGGATCCTCTTGCAGTCCAGTTTGATCACTGGGCTGCACAATACACAGGCGTGGGGACGCTTTACAGCGCAGCAAGGAGTGTACCAAGGCACGTAAAGAGCTGCTTGTAGCCTGTCACTCATCCATTTTGGGGAGAATATTGATTCAGAATGAGGTTTTCACTTCCTGCACTCAAGCAGCCATCACAAATTTTGATGCTTATCGTAGATCACAAAGACGAGGGACCTTGTGCGCTCTGGAATTGGTGCCAATGCGAGCCGCTGTGCTTTGCAGGTGCACATGTGATCCATGGCATACTGCTTCTTGCGCTTGTCGGGGTCCCTTTCAATTGACGTTGTGGCGAGCCATTACACGTGATTTGACCGTGTGATGTATACTACTGCTGGCTGAGTGTCGCCCCCAGCCGGGGCCATCTGTGCTGGCCTTGAGGTATGCACACATGCAGACGCCGCACTTTAAATGTTGACGTCCCGGTCACCTTCTCGCCTTGCGAATGCGCTGCACGAGATTCCTCTACAGAATATTACACGGGGCATATATGCCCAGGGCTGTTGCTGAAGCCTCACGCAATGTGCATGGCAGCGCTGCTGATGAAAGTTGAAGGAGATATCCTATTCTGGAATGCTGACAGAGCAGACCTGTCTTCAGCAGTGCCGTGCATATCCAGATGCCCGGGGCCATCATGCGGGGGGAGGTGTAAGGATTTGTCGCGTATGCCACACTGTATTCCGCCAGCACCCATTCCATAACTGACTGGCAGTTATGGAGTGGGTGCTATTGAAACGTAGCTGTCAGGGTGTGAACAATGTCGAACCGTTTCAAACCGTTGCCTGCAACGTTGGCGGCTGGACGCACGGGTACTAGGAGTATTGCGGCCTGTGTGGAGATGGCTGTGGCCAGGGGAGGTGCTGACGTGTGCGGTTGCATAGGTATGTTGGTCTTTGATGCGTGTTGCGGGTTGTGTGGATGTGCGGTTCCCCTGGTTGTTGCCTTGATGACTTAAGCTTGATCCATTTTACACAGGTACTGATAGTAGATGCCGGGAAACTCAGCTGCTGCATCAATTGAGCTCTAAACAAGCAGCGGACTATGCTGCTGCAGTACCGAAATATAGGGCTGCACATTACAAGTTAAGCCTGTCAAAAGCTTAATTTGGAGTTAATTAAGCCCTTTTAATTAACCCTTAATTGTGTTTTGGACGATTAACTTGGCCCAGTTAATATGTAACTTGCTTCAAGTTAAACGCTAAACTTGTAACTTGAAAATCTGATTTGCGGGCTGTTTAAACCACATAACTTGGCGTGCTGCCCTCGTCGCTGCCCAGGCACGCCTCATGAAAGCAAATCTATGAACGGTTGCTTAAGCAATTGATGCAGCATGGGTACATGAGTTTGCGTGTTCAGCGTGGCAACTAGATTTAGGCTGTCTCAGTCACTTCTTTGGCTCACTACCTCCAAGACTCTGCCACCAGGCACCTCCCGCCTGCGCATCATAATAATTCCGATGCCTAATTATATATTATAAGCGTGCTAGGAAGCCGGCTGCGTGTAACGAGTGTTGTGAGGAAGGTGTATATGTACGAACGGCTGTGATGTAACTGCTGTTCACGTGCATGTCTCAATTGTGTTATAATGTAATTACCCATCTAGGCAAGCATATCGTATGGGTGTGGTATCCAAGTTGCATGCACTAACACAAAACTGCATTGAAGATGTACATGTGTTGCACACTGTCAGCATCATCTTGACAGCCTTGGCTGCCTTTGCAAGGCAGCCAAGGCTGCAGCTAGACACACGTGCACATGTCCCGCAAGTCAAAATTGATCTGTAAAAAACCCTTGATATTAAGCAATGCCAGGAACACAGGTTAAGGCCCTTAAGAAACCCTGAATTTGACGGTTTTGCACTCGAGTAAGTTACACGAAAAATGACCTTTAATAAAGCGTTCTTAATTAACCCTTAATTGCAACTTCGGGCGCCTTAATTTGCAGCCCTATACCGACCTTTCATGAGCACGTCATTTCACCCTTCATCAATAGCATACATAGGACACGCAGTTAGTGCCGCGCCCCTTTTGAGGACCCCTTTGGACATGGCCACATCTCTACGCATCAAGCCCCTTGTGCCTTAAGTGGCCTGTAGCAAATCCTACTCAGAGCAAGCGGAACTAGAGTTACCGGCAGGTTCTGCCTCATCACAATCGTGATGCACCCGCTACTAGCAAGGCGACGCGTGCCGCCATTCAGTCGTCCACCATGCCTCCGTCTCATATCCCTGGCCCATGCTAGTACATACACCCTTCACCACCCAAGAATGCATTGTTCTCATATACATCCGGACACTACTAGTGCACCAGCAAATGCATCCGGATCCCGCTGACCACAGAGCTGTCTCCTATGAACATCATAATCAGAATATGCGTTAGTGCACGAGCAAATGCAGCTGTGTGTCAACCTGCTGCATCAGTGCCACCGAAAACTTGAAGCACCTTGCAAGTGCCTGCATTGGTCAGCAGCACAGTCATGTTATCGCATTGTAGTGTAGCAACCCTATTTGCAGTGCTAGCTGTCCAACCAGGGTTGTTTGACACATCCCAGCCTCAAAGTTTGAACTAAAGCAGCTACCAGCAAGGCCTCAGCATTGCAATGGGTGAAAGCTTCAGATCTTTCAGATCTAGAAGCGTTCACCCATCTGAAGCGGATGTTTGGGTATGTGCATGTTGTGTAGGAACCCTGGTTTGGAAGAGGTCCGTCTGCTGCATAAAAGTTGCACTCGTCAGTACTGATACCGTGGCTGGCCCATGCACTATCAATCCTACACAATCAGTGCAGGACAAAGTTTGGTGATCGGGCACGCGTTTCGGGCGGAGTTCCGCTCGTTCCGGGAGCGGGACCCCCCCCCCCCCCCCCCCCCCCGCCCGCTAGCGCTGTGCTGTCACGCCCGCTGCCGGCGCGGCGGCATGCGCGAACACGACGAATACAAGGCAGCACTTACCAGCTGCTGGGCGCAGCGCCTGCTAAGGTAGCATGACTACAGGTGCGGTTAGTGACTCGTAGGTTTTCGCAGAAGGTCGAAAGATGTATCGGAAGTCTGGGCTTGTCATCTCTCGGGAGCAGGGGTTGCGGTATGATGCGGGCCTGGAGGATGCGATCCTGCCGGACTGAGTTGTGCGTGCGGTTGTTGTGTTCGTGTGTGTGTGAGTGTAGGTTGATGTTGATGCGGATGAGATTCGGTTTCAGTGTTTGTTTTCTCCCGTTCACTCTTTTGTAAAAACCTTTTGAAAAAACAAAAGAGTGAACGGGAGAAAACAAACACTGAGACCGCAAAGGCTGGGAAACCGCAGGGTGCTGGCCATGGTTCACGACACTCACAATCACAACGTGTGTGAGTGTGTGTTGAAGTTGATTCGGATATCCATATCACATGATGGGATTCGGTTTCAGTGTCTGTTTTCTCCCGTTAACTCTTTTGTAACACTCTTTTGTACCACAGCCCTCTGCTGAACCCTAGAATCTTTACAAAAGACCGAACGAGAGAAGAACAAACACCAAAACCGAATCTCACGACGACCGGACAGCCCTCTCCTGAACCCTGGAACTGTCATGCCGGCTTACGGACAGCAATCAGCGCCACTCTTCTGGAACACATCTTCAAAGATGAATGGTCTGCCAGCCATCATGTGCACCTGCCCTCAACAGCTGTCAATTAGTCCGCTGTCGTTTAATACATCGAAACTGAACAAGTAGCGCTACTCCAGACTGCCAGGACGGTATGCAAGTCCGCGGCTGCTACCGGCCAAATGCGAAGAGCAGTAGTGCTCAACGCTTTGCAGTGGCAATGTGTTGATGGGCCATGGCGTTCGAGGCGTGGGCCCCGTTCTCGGAGATGACCCGCCGATGCCTCGTCTGCTGCCACATCGCCAGCCCGTCGTCACCCGAGCTGCAGCAATGTGCCCACTGCAGGTTCAGCGACGAGACAGACCGCGCTGCTGGCGTGCGTCGGGTGAGCAGTCCCTGCTGCCTCCCGTCACAGCGTCTGCAGTGGGACAGGCTTACGTGCGTGAAAGCTGCGAAGTGCAATGGGCGAAGCAGCGCACAGGTGTGACGCAAAAGATATGACTGCGCATGGTTGGCGACGACAGCGGTGCTTCATCATCAGCTGCGCCGCGAGGTGCACTCGTGTTTCGGACAAACGCTGGGGCAGTGGTAATGGTCGACCAGCGTTGTACGGCGCGGTGCCTTTGCCTTCTCTTTCCACCTGCTTCCTCCTAGACGACTGCAATGCACACATCATTGCTTCACTGTTGCATAAGGAAGTTTCAACCTTCAATTTTTTCTTCGGTAGTGCGACTTGCCCGGATCATCATGTCACCACTGGTGACATGGCATGCTTTGTCTGCAGACCTAAGAATGTCATACCGCCCATCCGCATGGGCTCCAAGGGAGGGCATGCAGGTGGCACCCCCTGTGGGACGCCAGTCGACCATGATCACTCAAGAACTCTACTGCAGGTGCCCCTCACACGGCTGGAACAGCTTATCGCGGAGCTACCCGCGAGCCGAGGGCGCAACGACCTGTGCGGCAGGACCCTGGCTCCCAAGAAGTCCCGCCGCCCACAAGCGGACACCCTGGCCGTCTTCCGAGCCTCGCCGGCGGGAGCATTCGTTGTGCGGGGGGTAATTGAGCTGCCCACCCGCAGCGTGCTGCTGCTGGACGGCCGCGGCGCCCACTTTGAGGAAGTCACCTTCTCAGGTACTTCTCCCTGCTTGCATGGTCTGCACAAGCTACGCCAGCCTAAGAGAGGCCAAGAGGTTTGCGACTGCTGCATTGCCAGCACAGTCGTTGCAGACTGCAACTGCAATGCATGCATATGCAGTCATCTGTTATCCTTGAGGCTGCGAGCTCGCAGCCTCTGAATGTGTAGTCTGAGCTGCTTGCCTCTGGATGCTGGCCAGGAAAGAGTACATGAGAGAGCACGCGCAAATGTGTGTACTCGTCAAGCAGACTCGTCAAGCAGACGAGCATGGTGTGCCAACCAGCATTGTGTCGCCAGGCCTGATCGCAAAGAACAATTGTATACACCATTGTCCATGTGGCAAAATGAATGGTAATCTAGGTTGAGTTTAACTAGCAGGATTTGAACAGTGGTGTACGTTACTGGAACACTATCCCTGCATCGTATTTCAACACTTCGGCCGCTGCTTGCAGGAGGCGCAGTCATCTGCGCCGGCCCTGGCTACTGTGGTTCTTTCCGGGGCTGCACCTTCAAGGACTGCCAGCTCTACACTGTGCACGGCGCTGCCGCCACGCTCTGCAGCTGCACCTTCTCGTCCACACAGACCACTCACCGGCTTCACGCGTTCCGTGGCGGCCCTGCCGTTGTGGCCAGCGGTGCCGCCGCTCACGTGACGCTGATCGACTGCGCCCTGAAAGCCTACCCGCACGCTGCCGTCGCAGAGGCCGGGGCCACCGTCGCCGCCACAGCGACGACCGTCACGCGATGCATCTCCGGCGTCACTGCTAATGGCACCGGTAGCCACATCACAATGCACAGCTGCATCCTGCAGGGGCACCCGGCAAGCGTACAATGTGTGAAGATTGACGGGGGCTCTGCGCTACTGCGGTGCTGCAAGGTCAGGGGGTTCCCGGCTGCGCTGTGCTCTGAGGGTGAGGGGTCCACCATGGAGCTGCATGCATGCAGCGTGTCCGCCGAAGGGACTGCAGTCGACATCACAGGCAGCGGCTGCGCTCTGCTACGCAACACCACCATCAAGGAGCCGAGACACCAGGTTGGCACCTTCTGCCGCACCGCCGTCCGTGCCTCTCGCAGGCCCAGAAGTGATCGATGTGGGCATGCTACCCTGGAAGCATGCAGCGTCCAGATGGAGCGCTGCAGCGTTGCACAGGATTCAAACTGGGGCAGACCACACAGCAACCAGCAGCTGCCGGCCACCTCGGTTTCGGCTGATCACGGCGCCGCAGCGGCGCTGCACCTGTGCCTGATCGAGGAGCATGCATGGCCGGAGGATGCAGAGGCTGGTATCTCGCGCCCGCTGGCGGCCACCGAGGGGGGGTTCATATGCATGACGCACTGCCACGTGTACACCAGTGGCGAGAGTGTTGTGTCCGACGGCTCAACTCTGCGTGCGGCAGCGTGTCATGTGGAGATGATCGGCGAGATGGCCGGGGTGCGCGTCGCTTCCAGCACCGTGACCCTTGTGGACACGCACCTGGAGGAGAGCAGCTCGTGTCCGACGTCGGACCGGCCCAACCCGGTGATGACGGCCACCCCCGGCTCAACACTGTGGCTACTCCGCACCAGGTTTTCTGGCTCGCGCGCGTTTGCGTCCACTCATGACTGCTGTGTAGTTGCTGTGGGCTGCTCTATCCGGTGGTCGCCGCAGAAATTTGACAGGTACAGCGTGCCTGCCGCCGCGGTCGGTGACAGCAGAGACGGTGCCAGCACAGCGCGCTCAGGGTGGTACTGCAGTGAGTCTTCTGTTCAGCTCCGCGGGGGTTTTATGAGCGGCTTTGAGACCGCCCTCCTGGTGTTGTTACAAGGGACCTCGAAGCGGGGCCGCATCATGGCCACCTGCAATGATGTGACATTCTGCGACTGCCAGGTGGGGGTCGCTGTTACAAGCGAGATCAGGAGTGACTCAACTGTAGACGTGCTCGGATGTGCGATTATGCGAGGGGGAAAGGCGGTCCTTGCGCGCGGGCCGATCGCAGTTCGCGTAGTGGCGTGCAGCATGAACAAAATGTCCGTAGCAGGAATAGCTGCTGCAAATGGTGCGGACGTGACAGTGGAGAGATGCCTGGTGGCCGATTGCAGCGTCGGCCTATGGGTGTTTGGCCTGAGCTCCGCGCTGTTGCGTGATTCTCACCTAGAGACGTGTGGTGCCCGTGCCGCGGCTGTGCGGATCGGGGACACCCTAGCCGACGCGAGTGATGTCTGCCGTGTGGGTGGCAGCTACGAGGAGGAGGGAAGGGGGGCTGCTCTGGCCGCAGTGTGTACCTCCGGCACGCGGATCAAGTCTGGCGCGCGGTGTGCGCATGATATCGGCGTCTCGGCGGTGGCAATTGAGAGGGTGGTGATTGAGGGTGCGCAGGCTGCAGTATTGGTGGAAGGTTTTGGCCGCGTGACTGCGAGCGGCATGTGTGCGGCGTACTGCGGCGCTCCGCACGTTGACGCGGCGACACTCGAGCCGGCGTGTACCTGGCTGCGGAAGGCAGGGGCGGCCCCGGAGTGCTCTGTTGTCAGCCGTCGCGAGGATGCTGCAATCACCATGTTTGCATTGCAGCACATGCTCATGCATAGCCGGCGAGAGGTTTGCACAGCCGCGCACCGGCAAAAGTTTGGGGTAGTCTCGATGAAGGAGAAGGTCAATATTTCTGAAACGTATGTCCAGGGTCGTGGTATGCGTGTAGACGGAGGACTAGACTGCATTGAAGCTACGCATTGGTATATGAAACTGAACAAGTATCAGCGGGGAGTGTGTGAGGGGGAGCTCGTGGGCGATTGGATCACCGAGACTCTGTGTCAGCTCATCTCTAGGTCTGTGGGCGAAGTTCTGTTGCTAGCACTGCTTACCGGGAGCAGCAAGTGGGCATGAATGTTCCAAAAACCGGCTGTACACACATGCATTGTTATCAATCTCATGCTCCTACTATGCCAAAATTTTCTGAACAAGAAGCTGAGTGTGCTATAGCTACATTAAAATAGCATCAATCTTCGAACAAGAATCTGATTCTACTGCTACAGATTCAGAGAGCTGGTGATAACTCCGTTGCTTCATGCATGACTGTGTCCACGGCATCCACAGGGGGGCCCCCTCTCGGCCATGCATTTGACCACGTGCCCACTAATCACACCGTCTTGCTACTCAAAAGAGAGCGTAACACCAACAGGAACTGTTTGTCCTCATGACATACTGTCCGCGGCAGTGCCGCCATCCAGCAGACCAATAAGCTTGTGTGCTAGCCACACACCCTGTCTACGTGGGGGGGTTGGTGCCAGCTTCTGCTCGCGGCCGTTGTCCTATGGTTCACAAGGATAAAGCTAGCTACGCAGGTGGCACCGCAGGCCCCAATCAAAGGGAACTCACATCCATGCAACCATGCAACACGTGTTGCTTTCACCATGCATCAACCGCATGCACAGGGCACACAGTCAGGCCCGCGCTAATCAGTGGCATGAGTCCCGACCAGGTTGCCCTTGACAGTGCCACCCATAACCTTACCGGCAGATTCATTGCAGCTCACGCTACTTCAACCCGGGAGTCTGGTGCGAAAGCGGAGCGGTCCGTAGGACTTGCCATGTGGGAGCGGTGCAGCCTGTAGCCCGCAGCGCACCAGTCCACGGCCGTCGGGGAGGCTGGCACGGCACAGGAAAAGCACCTGGAGGCTGAGCAGCTGGCCACCATGGTGCGGAGGAGGCGCAGCGCAATACCTGTGCGCGTTTTTCGGCTCTCACAGCCGCTGAGCCGCTTGATACCAGTGCTGTCGGCAGTGAACCCGCAGCCATAATGCGTGTTGCTGGTCGCTGCCACATTTACATCGGCCCCGGCTTCCGCGAGGGGGGCGTACATGTATACGTAGCCGCTACGTAGCCGGCTGCCATGCATTCAGTCAGCTCCAAGTGGGGATCAGCGCCGGTGGCCACGTCAGAAGGACCGCCATGCTCTCAGTGGCGGCCCGACTGGCATGTACTCCACATAATATTGAGGTTGACAGCAAATACATGTAATTTTGGATCTGATAACAGAGTCAATTGGTACGCACAACCAAGTACACGCGACTTCTTCGCATCAGTCTGAATCTAGGTCTGCTCAGTCTGAATCTAGGTCTGCTCCATGCATCTAGCTACAGCTGAGTAGCTTTGAAGAGGTGCAAACCTCAAGTGCCGGGTGTGCACGTGGGTGGCACTGTTTAATGCTTGACCTTAAGCTTGACCTTAAGCTTGTCCGCTGGCATGACTGTACGGATCCCTGTTTCCCGCAACCGCAAGCTTAAGCCCTGAAGTGACTCCCAGTGGTTCGGCCGAGCAGCTTCGAATTTTGAGGCAAGCCATGCCGCCCTGCATGTGCATGTTCCAGGTGGCTGCAGCATGCTATATGGCTGAGATCTTCAAACGTCGTGACAGTCACTGACAATCATTGTGATTGCAGCTTTTTCAAGCAACAAACCCGGTGCTGCAGACAATGGCCGTCTAGCTGGCGCTGGAGGGTTTGCTGCTCCAGGGGATTGTTGCTTCGAGAGCAGCCCCGCCACAGGTAGCTCCAATGCATGCTCGGCTGGTCGATGCAGGTTTTGACTCAGGGTCGGACCTGAGAACCCTCGTAACGGCCCTCGTGATCAGCGATCAACAGCCACACGCGCCGGCTCGAGGTTCACATATGTATGCGTTACACCGGTCGCAGAAGCAGGCAGCGCAGCTTCGTCAACGAACAGGAAGAGACATGGGCGCACCAACGCCACCCAAATCAGAGCGTGTTATTACAAAAGAGTAAGCGGGAGAAGGCACCAAAAACAGAGGGTGGTATGCGAGCACTTACGCTCCGCTAGCTTACGCGCAGCTGCTGAAGTTCGAAATGATTATGCGTTTGCCAGACCATCATGGTCTGATTGACCAATGATTGGTGACGTGGACAGCAGTGACAAGACTGGAACTACTTCGAGTGCACACTTGTGTGTCCGGATCAAGTGCCGCTTGCGCCGCAAACGTCGCAGAATGCAGTACTCCGCAGCCTCTGGAGCCGCAGCAGGAGCGCTGCTGTGTTACAAGGACAAAGTAAGGCAGGTAGCACCGCGAGCAACAACCAGGCCTAGGGGAACCGCACACCACGCACTCGCCACACGCAGCACACACCACCACACATCGCTGCTGTTGGGCGGGGTTCGGGTGGGGATGGGCGTGTGGGCATGGGCGTGTGTGTGGTTGTGTGGCCGTGTCGCTGTGTCCGGCGCGGGTGCTGCCGTTGCGTGGGTGTTTTGGTGTGCGCTTCGTGTGGCTTGCTGCGTGGTGTGCGTTTCCACTGCTTCTTGCTTGCGGTGCTACCTGCCTCGCTTGCTTTGTCCTTGTAACACATCGCTGCTGTGCAAGGGCAGTCTCAGCACGCAACGGAGGCTGCTGACAGTGTCCAGAGGTGTGCAAGGTGGACGCCATGCCTTTGCCTTCCAGTCCCTGAGAGTGGTGATCAGATGTGACAGACCCACAGATCTAGACTGTTGTCTGCACACCGACGCTGCATTGGTTGTGTTGTAAGAACACACCCACACCGTCCAAAAGCTCCTCTCACAGACTTAATCAACAAGGCCACAAAATAGAACCAAACCGGCCGACCTGTGGAAGTTTTTTTTTGCAGACGTCTTGATTATCCAATATACATGCGATTGCACAACACGCCCGAGGCAAAGAAACTGACCAGACTGTGAACTGCCGCCGCGCTTCTGATGTAACATTAAGACAGTGCCAGGCCATTTCAAAAAGCCACAAAGACTGTCATTGCTCACTTCGAGACTCGCCCCTCGAGGGACAGGCCTAGGTTGACTGGTAGGAGGTGTGTCCCAGTTGTACAGATTCGGCCCAGACAGCAGGTCAACAAAATATTTCCGTCAGTGGGCGTAGGCAGCATGTGCTTTGAATACTCAACCACATCTGGCAGACCAGCTGCAGATGGCCGGTGCAGCCACATGCAAGGACAGCGGTTGTCAGGCCGGCATCTGCAGTTGGCTGGTTTGGCCAAATGCGCCGCCCTCACCACAGCAAGCCGGTTCTCAGAAGAAAAACTTATACAGACCCGATGGCGTCATATTTACATCACCAATACACCACCATGCAATAAAAAGAGGTAAATCTGTCTGATCATGCTTCTGTACACTGCTGTGTGTGCGGCCGACGCGTCGTGGGGTGGAGATCTCTCTAGACGCCCGAACTGTCATGTCATCGTGAACAGGGGCCGGAGCCTTGACAGCGGGACTTGTCTCGCCCGCGGTCGTCGCACCGCTGTGGGGCCCGTTAATGCAGTGCGCCATGCATTGCGGCACGTAGACACTTCCGACATGCGCTCGCTCTGTGACCCCACTCCCCACCTCCGACCCTGCCCTTGCGAGCCAGCAGTCGCCACACCCATGCAGCTCTGCACAGTGTGAACTGTCTTACCAGTATGCTCTACACACAGGCCGATGTCAATAGAATTGAATGGCGCATCGCATGCTGGACATACGGCGCCGCGGACGCCGCAACGCTGCCACATTGCTGAATGCAGCACGACCAAATGCACATGCATGCGCAGCACCGCTGAAGCAGCGGCGAGCAGCAGGTGTGCAAGGGTGGCCGTGGGCTGCGGTGTCCGGCACGTAAGCGACGCAGCGATGCCGAGTGCTGATCTCGAGGGCTCACCACCACCACGTTCATCACACAGTGGCACATGCCTGCACAGCATATGCCACAGCCAGCGATGTGTAAAACTCGGCCCCTGCTTGACAGCACTGCTACGGTGCACTGTCGCTTCCGAGTCGGCTGCGCGGCCAGTACATGCCGTGTGCATGATTATCCCAGCAGCACGGCTGTGCCTGCCGTGGCCTCCAGTGGTGCGCTCCCCGACAGCGACAACGCCACAGCCCAGCTTAGCAGCGCCGCCCTTGCCGGCGCCGCGGTTGCTGATGCTGCGCTCACCTCCACTGCTGCCACTGCCGCTTGGACCGTCGTCACTGTCGCGATCGGCCCCGCCGCTGCTGGCGTTGCCACTACGCGACGCACCTTGGCGGTCACCTTTGCGGTCACCTTTGCGGTCACGTTTGCGACCATGTCTGCGATTGGGAGTTGGCTCGGATTTGCCATCGTTTTCACGACTGCGAACGCGCTTGGCCCTCCAGTTCCGGCACAGTGATTTCAGCTCTCCCTGGCTGATGGCCGCGCCCCGGCACATTGCCGTGAGGAGATGCACCTGTACCGCGGCGTCGAGGGAGGCGTAGCGGAGCTGCTGTGGGGTCAGCGGCCGAGCGCTCCAGTCCGACAGCTACACACACATGCCTGCACTGTCAACAGCCACGAACGGCCTTCAGCAGGATGTAACACAAAGCCAGGACCAATGTTTTGAGATTCCCCAAAACTCAGTGTCCAATGCATCCTATGACAAAGCAGCACAACGCTGAAGTATTCATCACCCCGTCCGGAACTCCAGCCATGCCTTCAGCACAAATGTGTATTTAGGTCGAAACAAGGTTATTGCGGAGTCTAAGTGGGTGTTGCTGTATTGATGTGAAGCAGCCACAGGTCACAGGGAGCTGGGAACATGCACACGGCCTCTGCTGTTGACCCGACAAGGCGGCGTCATGCACACGATCATGTCATGCCCACCCCCTTGAGCGCACTGCCGCCGCCAGATCCCAGAAGACCGTCCATATAATCAAGCACAACAGAGACGCCAGCATTGAACGCATGCGCATGCTGAACGCATGCACACACACATGCACTGTTCTGTGGTGATGGCATCAACTCGATGCTGTGCCATGCAAGCCCCAGAGGTATACGTACTGTCTGCGTGGCGCACGCACGTGAGGCGCACACCTGCACCGACTTGTCCACGGGCCTTCCAAGCGGAACCTCTGCCAGGCCAGAAAGGCCCTTGCTGTTGTTGCTTCCGCGAGCCGCGACACAGGTGCGCTCCGCATACACCTCCCACAGGCTGTGTAGGTCCAGCGTGCACAGCACGCGTTGGCACGAGGTGGCGGTGGGGTAGCTGCCGGAGAGCTTGTCCAGATCCGAGGCGATCTCAAGGCCGACGACTGGAACTTCCGGGGACAGGAGCACCGGGGACAGAGCATCATAGAGGTGTGACTGTTTCTGCATATGTACATATGCGTGCAATGCGCGGCCCCGACATTCTGAAATCAATGACTGCGCCATGGGCGACCCCGGTTCACAAGCAACAGTACATGCGGCGTGAACATTTACGGAAATCAGACGTCAGGTGGCAGAAGGCGGCTGAGAGCACACCGCGAACTGCAGGAGGTCGATCACAAAGGTCTTGACAGGCCGAAGCATCTGTAGGCCCAGAGCCTCCTGTACTGCCTGCGTCTTCGCTGAATTTGCTCCTGAGGAAACCGCACCCCCCTGCCCCGTGACAGAGTCGCCTAGAGCACCCTGTACAGGCGCTGACCCAGATTGATGTTCTGTCGCTGAGGCGTATATCTCTTCGTTGACCACCGAGATCTGGAGCAGCGCGCGCGGCCGGACCCTCGCCTAGTCCCGCGCGTCCCTTCCACCCCCCCGGCTGCCACTCCACATCAAGCGCAATGCAAGCAGCTTCTGCCAGCTCAGCGCGCAGTTCCGGTAGCTGGTCGACTGAGCGCACAAGCGTCACATGCGTGCTGCAGTCGAAGAACTGCTCCCGCTTCCTGCACCCCCAAGAGCTGAAACGCCGAAGAACAGCACTGATGCGCAGGTGCGACATGTATGGCAGCGCCCTGCTGCTGGGAGACTTGTCCGAGTATGCAAGATGGGCACAGGCGAAACTGCGTGCCAAGTGTTGTGCACGCACGGCACATGAAGTCAACTCAGATACGTGCCACGCATGTGCAGGCACACCCACTGCCGAAACATCGGAGGGGCACAACAGCTTCATGTTCTACCGTCAGCGGACAACACCGGCGCAGCTCTTCCTGTAGAGCCTTGTCGGTGGCATCAGCCTGAAGGGCATTTTCTGGCATGCCAAACGCCTGCAGGCACTTTTTCGCCCTGGCCACCTCCCCGTTCGCGATCATGGCATGGAGTACCTGAACCGAAGACCTCACTCCTCCGCTGATATGATTGCCACAAGCGCACGCAGCCGCGATGGCAGCCACCGGAGAATGCATGCAGTTACAAATTAAACCAGCACCTCTCGCTTGCCTGGGTTGGTGCATACATTACGTAATATTAGCCCGAGGCTGCAGACCTTCGAGCGATTGCAAAGACATGCCCGGTCACCACGGTGCTGCAACACTGGCAGTGCCATGCAGCTGAACCTACACATGGTAATCGTCTGCTTGCTCCTTTCGCGGTGCTGTCCGACTTGCTGCCTTTGTCCTTGTAACACATGGTAATGTACCCCGTGCCGAAACGAACTCTGGAAACCACTAGCCTGCGGCTATGCATGCCTGATGGTGAAAACCCCGCACACAGGCAGCTGACTTCGCACACACGCACGCACGCACGCACACAGAGTCTGTCGCGCCTAGCTGTTCATGCGGTGCCACATGCCTTCTCGTCATGGTCCTTGTGGCACATGCCAGCTCACATGGGCCCTCCAAGCTCCAGACCGAGACCCACGCGTATGTCTCTATGCATGCATGCTGCATGAGTGTCCACAGGTGCATGGCACATCGGCAGAGTCGTGAGGCAAGGTCTCTGAGGAACGAAGGGGTCGAAGCAAAAGCTCCACAGCTGCACATGATACAATGCTGCTGTGATGTTTTTCCGCCTGCTTTGGACAAATACGGTGGAGCAGAATGGAAGGGCACAAGCCAAAGGACTGCATCAGTGTCTGGTGAAGCGGCTTCTGCACTCACCTTTCCGGGACTCAGCGCTGCGGAGTTCCAGGTTCGTGCGCTGGCGTGGCCATTGGCCATCCAGCTTAGTCAAACTGTTCCCAGTGCTCACGTCGGTGCCGCTAGTCCTGGTTCAAACGTTGCCAGCGTTTACACTTTTGTGTATTACATTGTTCCGTGAGTGCGAGGGGCTATTCGCTTCTGCGGAACAACGTGACACCGGTCCCGATCGCAGCACTGGAGACTGAGGGTCGAGACACCTCTCGACAGAACACAACAAGCATCGTACAGCTGCTTTCAAGCGATGAAGCGGCAGCAGCCTGCTGCGCGACAGGCAGCGACGGCAGCGCACGGCGCGATGAACATCAGCCCGCTTGATCACGAAAGTGATCGATCACGAAAGTGATTGCAAAGTTGCGTTTATCTGTAACATTTTCCGTATTTCCCCATGGCGAATGGCAGGCACACACCAGCTCGCCTGAGCTCAGGCTGGATTCAACTGAATAGGGCTGTGCGCCTGGCTGCTGCGCTGCTCCACATCGCCTTGCGTCCAAGAGGAGCATTACGTCACGATCAATGAGGGCCATGTGAAAAGTAAGAATGTTCGGTAATCGGCCCGGGAATCCACTCGAGGGGGACTCAACCGACCAATGTGGGTGAAGGCCATGGGATGCGCATCACGGGAGGCAAATTCAACGTAGCCATCGATTTAATCATACGTATCACAATCTACAAGCAGCTTGACAGAGTGAACTCAATTAGCGTCGGGAATGCCATGTCAGCAGTAAGGCATTGCAATTCTTATGCCGGTGAGAGAAACCTGCATCTACTGAAAGATTCAGCATGTGCACGTGTGCTTCATCATATGTCTTCAAGCTGTTCATTCCAAGACAATGTGCATCGACAGGTGGTCTACCGTCCCCATGGGATCGCACTCCTATGCTGGCAGGCTCCCTGTAGCCATACATGTCCGGACGCGGCTTCAAATATAAACCACACCAGCTGCACGTTGTTGGGTCCGTGACTACCAGTGCACCTTCAATTCAGCCCGTGGGAGCCTGCAGATGGTGTAGTCTTTATTATGCCAGTCGGTACTGAGCGGATTCGCCTGCGCGAAGCGACCTTCAGTCTTGTACGATAGCCTACAGTGCCGCACACCCATCCTTGTTCCGGAGTCTGCATTTCGAGCATTCTTATGACGTTATGGCATACCATCTGAGCTCTCCAGTGTATTACCGTTAGGTTGCTCACGCGTCACGCAAAGCGAGCTCATGTCCTCCCAGGTCTGGAGCGCTCGCTGCGAGGAGCCCGTCCGCGGCCATGCCTGCGGCCACTTGTCAAAGGTAGCAATATCTGCTATTAAGACCTCAGATTCTAGCAGATGCGTCAAGTGTGGGTGTGGCAGTGCTGGTGCATCCGTCATTGACCGTACGCCAACGTCCGATCTAAAGTGGAGTCTAGCAACGTGCGCCAAATAACTGAATGCCAAACCTGAAAAAGATAGGAAGGTGAGATTTCAACAGATATGGAACATCAATGCAGTCACACGTGCAACGTTCGATGTGCGTGGCGTGAGGGTGTTTCGTGCAGCGGCCGCGACTTCTGATGATGTACCGATCGAATTTTGTATGATGGTGGATGAATAGGAAGGTGTCGTCGAATTGTTGGTCCTGCCAGGTGGAGCTATCAGCATATCAGCCCCAGTTGGTCTTCCGAGGACGTCATGGCTCGTGGCTGTGCACCAGCGCGGCAAGCACCCTTTGTGCCAGAATGTCACATAGCAAAGATATATGGTAACCCGGCATACGAATGCAGGGGGCTGGGACGTCACTCGAGGACCTGGTCGCGGAGATCACAGAGCGCAAGTTCCATGTGACGCTGCCACCGGAAGTGCGCCACGAGAAGCATGTCAAAGGCGCGCCGGCGCACGGCTTCATCGTCTGGAGATGCTCAACTTTCGGTGGCGTCGTCCTTGGGTGCAACATCACAATTGTGCCAGATGGCGTCTTCTTGCTGGCTGGCACAGGAGCTCACTTCAGAGGCACTGCCTTCACTGGTGCGTGCATCCTGGTCTGGTCTGCAGACCATGCACACATGGCAGTAGGCCCTACTCTGCAATACGGCAATGTACTGTCTCAGTGCATACGAAGCATTCAGCCCTTCCACGGCACAAACGCTTGCCTGCAGTCATGTCTGTGCATCTTTCGACCATGCGACGAGCCATCCCGCATGCATACGTCGACTCTGTTGCATCGCCAGCCGACTGCCGGCGTGTTGCCATCACATTGTGTTACGAGCCAGCTCACGCCCCTGTGAGGGTGCAGACCATGGTTTGACTGCACGATCTGGGCCAACATTTCACTGCAGCCACAACCTAGGGAAACCTCGTCACTGCAGTGAACTACGGGGCAATCAGCATCCACTGCATCTGGCCCAAGTCGCGCTGCTTCAAACCCACCACACATGGCACAGTCCCAGCCCTTGCATTCTACAGTCATGATTCTGAGACCTCTGTGCTTCACCGTCTGCCCTAGTGATGCCTGCCCACAGCTGGCACAGCTTCAGTAGCTACATGTAGCCAGTGCCTCCCTCACAAAGAGATGCAGCCTGCGAGCATCACGTCACTGCTCCACAGGAGTGTAAGCGAATGTGATGCCACATGCAGCTGCGAGCTCGTCGCCCCTGAGATCGCTCCCACTGCGAACAGCTTGTTGGTTACGTCATTCTGTGCCATTTCTCCATGCAGCGCTCAGTCAGCTTCTCCACCAGGCGTAGGCCCACCACGCGTGTGCACGCGCAAAAGAAACACCCAAATTTGTCACTGCATGGCATCACCAACCGCCCTCGTGCAGGTGGCTCCATCATATGTGCCGGAGCGGACTTCTTCGGATCCTTCCAGAAGTGCACCTTCCATGCCTGCGCCCTATACATCGTGCACGGCGCCACCGCCGCCCTGGCCGACTGCACCTGGTGTGACTGCCCCACAGCCCTCATCGCCCACAACACAGCCACCGCTGTCACCCTGACCGGCTGCGCCTTCACCACTTGCCGCTTCTGCGTCATCGCCGAAGCTGGGGCCTCCGTCGCGGCGCAGTCCTCCACGCTCCACGGCGTAGCCGCCACCGCCTTCGCCGTGAACGACCCCGGTAGCCACGTCTCTGCAGATGACTGTACCCTCACAGGCTCCAGCGGCGCAACGATGGAGGGTACATGGCTGCGCATGCATGGCGGCACGGCGCGTCTGCGCCGCTGCCACATTGCAGACTTCCCGACGAACGCTGCCGCGGGCGCCTCGGCAACTCTGGAGGTAAGTGAGGCGTACATCTGCGGCAGCCATGCGATCATGCTGGCGGACGGAGCACGGGCGGCGATCACGGACGTCCACTTCCGTGGCCAGGGGCTGCCCGGGGCAGTCGCAGTGAAGCTGGACTGCACGCCACGAGGGGGGTCCAGTGGAGCAGCGCGGCTGCAGTTGGCACGCTGCGACATGCAGATCTCGTCCGGCACTGCGGTCGGGGTCCACAGGGGTGGATCCGCTGCGCTGCTGCTGTGCCGGCTGCGATGCGACCGCTGTGTGGCAGTGGAGGGCGCCGGCAGCCGCGCGGTCCTGTCAAGCTGTGACAGTCGCGGCGGGGGCGTTTGCTGCGGCGTGCGCTCCGCGGGCGCAGCTCTTCGGATCGACAGCGGGCAGACGGCGGCTGCGGGGGCCGCATGCAGCGTGAGCCAAGCGGCCGTATTTGCGGCGGCTGGCGCGTGTTTCCGGAGCAACGTGCTGCCGCCGCCGGGTGTGCATCAGCTCCGGGCAGCCGTGATGGTGGAGGACGGCGCGTGCGGCCGCTTCCTGCGCTGCAGGTTTCCCGAGGGCTTCGTGGGCATAGATGCAAGCTGCAGCCGGGTGCGGGTGAAGGACTCACACGCGGAGAACATGGCTGCGGCGATCTCCGGAGCCCCCCAACACATTGTCGTGATACACCCACGGCTGGTCTCCTCCGTACCGGCAGCGTACGTCTGTGCTGGTGGGCACATGGATGTTGAGGGTGGGTCTGTGGAGAACTGCATGATCGGCGTGGCCATGCTGGCGACACCGGAGGGTAAGTGGTCTGCGGGCCAAATGCGGGTGCATGGAGTGGTCTTTAAGCAGTACAGCGGGGCGGCTCAGGCCTTTGAGGGGGTTAGCGCTGACATTGTGGGCTGCCGGTTTGAGGGTCATGCCGACATCAGTGCTGCGTGCCATGCATCTCTCCTGGCGCTGCGAATGAATCCGGATGAGGGGTGTCTGGAGGCAGGAAGCACTCTGCATGGTGCGCACGCTGCAGTAGTGCGGGACTGTTCTTTCCGTGGCAACCAGGTAGACGTGATTGTGAACGATGGCGCGTGCGCGAACATTGAGGACTGCGTAATTGAAGGGGGCATTGCGGGGGGGGGAGAGGGCTGCGTGAAAACCCTCGCCAAGGCATCCGTAAACAGGTGCCACTTTGCGGACTCGCACACGGCTGTCATCGCACAGGGCCCTGTGGCGTCATGTGCACTGAGGAAGTGCACGGTCGGGGCGGGTGTGGTGGAAGCCTTCTCCTCGAGCGGCGGTGCGAGCTTGTCGGCCGTTGAGTGCGAGGTCCGCGCCACCCGCACACTCGTTGTGTCGGATGGTGGGAACCTCGCGGCACAGGACTGCACGTGCAATGCCGAGTCGGTGGCACTGATGGTCGGTCGTGGAGGTGGCGTTCTCAGCGCGAAGCGCGTAAGAGCCCATGGCGACATGGCTTCAGCCTATGTGTCTGCACCGGGCAGCGCTGATGTAAAGCTTGTCTCGTGTGATCTGACGAGCGGGGACAGGGGGGTGCAGGTGCATGGTGTGCAGAAGCAGGTGTCGCTTCTGCGCTGCACATTGTCTGCAGAGCAGGTAGGAGTGGCTGCGGGTGACGGAGCCGTCGTGAAGGTGCGACAGACGCAGATATCAGGGTGCACCCAGGGCTTGAGCGTAGGGGAGTCTCCGCGCGAGCTGACGGCGTTGTGCGCCGTCTGTGGGCGGGCCGGGCCGGCGGTGGTGCAGCATGCATGGGCGGCACTGCTGGCGGGCGGTGCGACGCGGGGCCGGGGCGCCGGGTGCGTGCATGAGGGTGCCGGGACGCGTGTGACGCTCGATGCGGTGCAGCTGCGGGGTTGCAGTGAAACGGCGGTGGTGGTGGCAAGGCACGCGGTGCTGACGGCGCGGCGAGTTCACGTGGCCGAGTGCGCGAGGGGGTTCTGGGTAGACAGGGCGGCGGCGGCCGAGCCGAGCAGGTTCAGTCTATGCATGATCGAGATGGCCCCCGGGGGTTTTGCTGCACTCGGGGCCCTGTGGGGCGGGCCAAATGAGGGCGACTCATGTCAGCAGTTCGAGGGATTGCAGGGAGTGGAGGTGGTGAGGGACGGGGGGTTGTGACGATGGGGTGATGTGCACACTTGCGGGGATTTCCCATTTGCAGTAAATATCGTGCCATTCTTCTACTTTGACTGATGAATGCCGGCGTTGGTGACATGTTCTGCAGAGGCTAGGCGTGGCTGTGAGGCTGGCGTCCCTTGTGGTACAAGGCTTCTGTGCATGTTGTATTCACAAGATGTGAGTGTTGTGATGCGTGGGTAATGTTGATGTCATGTTAGGCGCCACTGGTGATGTGAAGCAGCATTGTGCATGTGGACGCACAAGAAGGTTGCTATGTGCGATCATGGTCGATGCGATGCTTGATGGCAATTAGTGTAAGCCGACAGGCCACCAGGTCACCTGGGCATCGAGGTCATCAAAGTTGGAACTGCAGACTGCGCCCTCGGCGCCCTCGCAGAAGGCCTGCAGCGTGCCGTAGATGTAGCCGTTGACGTCCACGCTCGACTCCGTCGAGCCAGCACGAGAAGGGCGTGCCATGCAGGCTCCCTGTACACTGCAGCCTACTGTGGGGGGGGGGGGGGGGGGGGGGGGCTTTCGCACGGCCTTTGAGATCCTGAGAAAGAGGACCTGATCACAGTAGCCGCATCCAGGGCCTCGTCCCTCTCCGCAGACAGCACAGGCCTGAGACCTGTTGCATGCAGCTGCTCTGTCGTACTCCTCTCGTCGCTTTTGGTGGAACCAAATTGTCACAGGTCTGGCAATGCCCTCACATCACTTCTAGGACTGATGCCAGGTGGCAATGCCAGGTGTGTGAGACTGGGTTGGTGACCTCGAGAGGTGGATCCAGAGATCGGAGTGGCTGGGGTGCCACCGCAGCTGCGTACCGAAAAATGGTGGTCCATCCTGCCGATGCGAGGTGTGAGATCAGCGTGGATTGGGATGACCAGACGGCCAACATGTGAGTGGCACACACACTGCTTCATGTTTCGTGGGCGATGGCCGGTGGCATGGCATGCATTGTCCCACTGCGACCGCGGATGTCTGCTGCTGTTCAGTCGCACTCGCCTGCTCACGCTGCTGCTAGCGCGACACAGCAAGACTGGAAGGCAGGGTCTTGTGGACGCGTTTGCCACAGGACGAACGGTTGAAGCAAAAACCGCACAGCAGCACATCGTACATGCCTGCTTTGGGTAAATGCGGTACAGTCGGATGGAAGGGATTCAGCCAAAGCACTGCAGCAGTGTGCCATGAACCAGTTTCTGCATTCACCTTTCCGGGTATCAGCGCTGCAGAGTTTCCAGGATCGTGTGCTGGCGTGGCCATGGGCCAGCCTGCTTTGTGAAACAGTTCCCAGTGCCCACGTCGATCCCACTACTCCTGGGTCAAAACATACCGTCGGTTGCAGCTATGAGGATGGCATTTCTTCGTGACAGGGAGGGACCATTCGCTTCTGCTGAACAACGCGACAGTGGACCCGTTCGTATCACAGGAGACTGAATAAATCGGGACAGCCCCCGACATAACAGAAAATCTTTGTATAACTGCTTCCAGACAATGGAGCGGCGGCAGCGTGCCGCGCAGCAGGTAGCGACGGCAGCGCATGGCGCAATGAACAGCAGCGCGCCTGACCGATCACGAAGGAAGATTTCAAGGTTGCCGTCTACCTGTTTATTCTTCTGTAAGCCCGCATCGCGAACGGCAGACACACACCAGCTCGCCGAAGCTTTCAGGGCGACGTGCTGTGCGCCCGGCTGCTACGCTGCTCCACATCGCCTTAAGTCCAGGAGGAGCACTACTGTCATGATAAATAGAGGCCATGTGATAAGTAAGTAACTTCATTCATTGGCCCAGGGATCCACGCGAGTGGGATTTAACAGGCCAATGTGGGCGAAGGCCACGGAATGGGCATAACGGGGAGGTTAATGTTGCGCAGCCGTCGATTTGAGCATATGTATTACGTTCTACACGCAGCCTGGCAGAGTAAATTCAAGTGGCGCCAGGAATGCCATGAAGCAGTAAAGCATTGTGCGGCAGGTGAGAGATACTTGCATCTTCTGAAGGATTCATCATGTAAACGTGTGCGTCATGCTGTGTCTTCACGCTGTACAGTCCAAGACAGTTTACATCGACTGGTGGTCAACCGTCCCCATGGGATCGCACTCCAATGCTGGCAGGCTCCCTGTAGCCATACACGTCTGGAGGTAGCTTAAAATATAAATCACACCAGCTGCAGGTTGCTGGGTCCGTGACTACCAGTGCACCTTCACTTTAAACCTCAGGATTCTAATGGAGTCTCTGCAGATGCCGAAACCTTGTTCTTGACATACGAGGAGATATTGATTCGGATTCGCCTGCGCCAAGAGACCTGTAGACTTATGTGAAAGCCTACAGTGCCGCAAACTCACGCTTGTTTGCGAGCCTGCATTCCGAGCAATTTTATGACGTTGTGCCATATGATCTGAGCCCTCCAGTGTATCAGTTCTAGTTTATCCACACCTGACGCAGCGCAAGGCCATGTCCACCCAGGTCTGGAGCGCTCGTTGCGAGGAGTCTGTCCGCGCCCATGTCTGCGGCCACTTGTCAAAGGTAGCATTATCTGCTGGGAAGATCTCAGATGCCAGCAGCTGCGCCAAGTGTGGGTGTGGCAGTTCTGGTGCATCCGTCATTGACCGTACGCCAACGTCCGATCTCAAATGGAGTCTAGCAACGTGCGCCAACTTGAAGAATACAAAGTCTCGAAAAGGTATCAAGGTGAGATCGCAACAGATGCTGTGCCTCAATGCAGTCACATGCGCAACCTTCGATGTTCCTGGCGTGCGAGTGTTTCGCGGAGCGACCGAGACTTCTGATGAAGTACCAATCGAACAACAGACCATGGTGGCTCAGTATTAAGATGTAGGTTAATTACGGGTCCTTCCGGTTGGAGCTATCAGCATGTCAGCCCCAGTTGGTATTCCGAAAACGTCGTGATACGCCGTGGCTGTGCCCCGACGCTGCAAGCACCCTTTGTGCCTGAATGTTTACATACGAAACTGTTTGTTAACTGTGCATATGAGTGCAGGGGGCTGCTAGGTCACTCAAGGACCTGGTCGCAGAGATCACAGAGCGCAATTTCCATGTGACGCTGCCACCGGAAGTGCGCCACGAGAAGCATGTCAAAGGCGCGCCTGCGCACGGCTTCATCGTCTGGCGTTGCTCAACTTTCGGTGGCGTCGTCCTCGGGGGCAACATCACAATTGTGCCCGATGGCGTCTTCTTGCTGGCTGGCAAAGGAGCTCACTTCAGAGGCACTGCCTTCACTGGTGCGTGCATCCTGGTCCGGTCTGCACACAATGCACACATGGCAGTGGCTCCTGTTCTGCAACCCACCAATTGCAGTCTCAGTGTACACGAAGCAGTCAGCTCTTCCGCGCTATACCAGCTCGCCTGCAGTCTTGTCGGTGCATCCTTCAAGAATGCAACGAGCCATCCCGCCTCTGTCGCATCGCCAGCCCGCTGCCCGCGTCTTGCCACCACATTCTGTCACAATCCAGCACTCATCCCTGTGATAGTGGTCTGACTGCGTGATGTGGGCCAACACTTCACTGCAGTCACAGTTTGGGGCAACCTCGTGAAGAGCTGATGGGACCTTCAGCTTCCGCTGCAACCGCAACCGCCACAAGTCACGGGGCTTCAAACCCACTGCACATGGCACAGCACCAGGCCCTACTTCCTGCAATAGCTAGTCTGAGACCGCTGTGCTTCACCGGCTGCCTGAGTGATGCCTGCCCACAGCCGGTGCCGGTTCAGAAGCCACATGTAGCCATTGCCTCCCTCAAAACGAGCTGCAGCCGGCAATCATCACATGGCTGCTCTACAACAGTGTGAGCGAGTGTGAGGTCACACGACGCTGCGAGCTCCTCCTCCTTGAGATCGTTCCCACTGCAAACAGATCATGTAGTTCATCGCTTTATGGCATTACCAACTGCCCTGTTGCAGGTGGCTCCATCATATGTGCCGGTGAGGACTTCTTCGGAACCTTCCAGAAGTGTAGTTTCAGTGCCTGCACGGTCTACATCGTTCACGGCGCCTCCGCCGCCCTGTCCGACTGCTTGTGGAACAACTGCCCCGCCGCCCTCGTCGCCCACGGCCCCGGCACCGCCGCCGCCCTCACCAGCTGCATCCTCACCACCTGCCGCTTCTGCGTCATCGCCGAAGCCGGGGCCTCCGTCTCGGCGCAGTCCTCCACGCTCCACGGTGTAGCCGCCACCGCCTTCGCCGTGAACGACCCCGGTAGCCACGTTTTCGCCCAGGACTGCACCCTCACCGGCACTGGTGGTCCCCGCGCTCCCGCCCCTGGCTACACTATCGAAGGCAGCTGGCTGCGCATGCATGGCGGCACGGCGCGGCTGCGCCGCTGCCACATTGCGGACTTCCCTGCGAGCGCCGTCGCCGCGGGCGCCTCGGCATCGCTCGAAGTGCAGACGACTTACATCCGCTGCGACCACGCAGTCACGCTTGCGGACGGCGCGCGGGGTGCCGTCACGGACGTCCACTTTCGCGGCGAGGGGCTGCCGGGGTCGATCGTCATGAAGCTGGACCGCACATCAGGGAGGGGGTCCCAGGGAGGAGCGCGGCTGCAGCTCAGCCGCTGCAACATGCGGGCCCCGGCTGCGACGGCGATCACGGTCCACGAGGGCGGCGCTGCCGCGCTCCGCCTGTGCCGCCTGCGGGGCGAGCACTGTGTCACAGTGGAGGGCCCCGGTAGCCACGCGGTGTCGTCGGGCTGTGACAGTTGCGGCACGCGCGTGTGCTACCACGTGCAGCATGCGGGCTCGGCGCTGCGCATTGAGGGTGGGAAGGCGGTCGCTCCAGGGGCTGCATGCATTGCGAGCCACGATGCCGTTGTAGGGGCGGCCGATGTCTGCTTCCGGGGTGGACCGCGGCCACGCCTGCGGCCCAACACGCCCAACGCCACCGTCGTGGTGGAGGCCGGGGCGAGCGGGCGCTTCTTGCGTTGCAGCGTCCCAGAGGGCCACATCGGCATGCATGTGGACTCCGCCCGGGTGCGCGTGAAAGACTCGAGCGTGGGCGACTCGGGCACGGCGGCGGACAGCACATCCCCGCCCACCATCCCCATGACGCGTCCGCTCCTTGCCGGCATGCCTGCAGCGTATGTTTGCAGCGGAGGCGACTGCGACATCGAGGGCGGGGTCCTGGGGGACTGCATGGTCGGCATCCTCACCTCGCCGGCCCCGGAAGGGCCGCGGGGCACGGCTGTCCTGCGCATGCATGGAGTGGTGCTGAAGCGGTACGGCCAAGGAGTGCATGTGCAGGATGCGGCACGGGTGGATGTTGCGGGGTGCGAGTTTGAGGGCCACGCAAGCCTCGCCCTGTGCCTGGGGGCTCTGTCCGCACTGGGTTTGGACGTGGATGGAGGGATGCTAGAGGGGGGGATCGCACTGAGAGGGGCCCGGGCTGCGACCGTGCGGGACTGCTCGTTCCGCGGGAATCTGCAAGACGTGTTTGTAGACAAGGACTCGTCCGTTGATGTTGCGGACTGCGTGTTTGCGGGAGTGGCTGCGGGGTCCACGGCGGACGATGTATGTAGCGTGAAAACACTGGCCAAGACGTCGGTACAGGGGTGCAGTTTCTCCAATGTGGGGAGCGCAGTTGTCGCGGACGGCGTGGAGGCTACGTGCGCAGTGAGAAAGTGCACGGCGGGGCGCGGAGTGGAGGAGGCCTTCTCCGCGAGCGGCGGCGCGAGCATGTCGGTGCTCGACTGCGAGGTGCGCGCCACCCTCAACGGGCTGGTCGCGAGCGGCGGCGCAAGCCTTGCGGCGCAGGACTGCGAATGCACCGCCGCCTCAGCGGCCCTGATCGTGGGGCATGGCGGCGGCATGCTCAGTGCAAAGCGCGTCAAAGCTCACGGTGAGAATGTGGCTGCCTGCATGTCCGCGGGCGCCGACAGCGCACACCTCAAGCTTGCCGATTGTCAATTGTCGAGCTTGAAATCGGGGCTCCAGGTGCTGGGGGTGCATAGCAAGGTTTCGCTCCTGCGCTGCACGGTGTCCGCAAATCAGCTGGGATTGACCGTGGGTAACGGCGGAACCGTAAAGATGCGAGAGACGCAGATCTCGCGGTGTGAACTCGGCTTGAATCTTGGGGAGTTTGCGCCCGATGTGGAATCGCCGTGCGAAATCTGTGGGCGGGCCGGAGAAGTGGCGCTCCAACATGCATGGGACGCTCTGCTCGCGCGCGGCACGGCACACTGGCCGGACGCCCGGTGCGTGCACGAGGGGGCGCAGGTGCGTGTGACGCTGGAGGACGTGCGAGTGCGGGACTGCAGCGACACGGCGGTAGTGGTGTCGCGGAACGCGGTGGTGTCGGCGCGGCGGGTTGACGTCGCCGATTGCGCGGTGGGTGTTCATGTGGAGAGGGCGGCAGGCTCGGAGAAGAGCAGCTTCAGGCAGTGCACGGTGTCGGGGGGGTATGCCTGTGGTGTGTGGAGGGGCGGCACGGCTTCACGGACGCTGCTGTGCGTGGGCCCCCTTGCGGGTGACTTGGAGCTGAGTGGGGCGGTGGAAGGCGTGGCTGCGGTTGGCCCGCCTTCGCTAGGGGGTGTACATGCGTAGTACGGTAGGTTTTTTTTTTTTTTTTGCGATTGTTTTTTGCACGCATGAAATCCATGCATACGCAGCCTAAGCCAGCTGCCACCCGACAGACAAAACCTTGGAACACGTGCATTTTGCTGTGAATTCTGATACACCTTGCGCGCCGAGCACGGAAATGCAGGCTGGCGATACTGTGGCGCTGTGGCTGTCGGTCACACCTGCAGCAGGTTCTTTGGTGTACACATGAAAGTGGCACTCCGGTGCACCGCTGTGGTTGACATCTACACGCCGCTTGATCTCCATCATGGCGATTGCGGTGATGGTGATGTCCATGTCTCAGCGCATGGCCCGTGCGACGTTTCCTGCCTCACCGGCTTGGTTTTTGCAACTCTTGCACGTGCTGGCGCGACTCGCTGCTCGTAACGGTGCTGCCGGCCTCCCCAGGATCGTCCTTGCCACACATGCAGTTCCGTGAGGGCCCTCCGAGCTCCACGACAGGACCCCTGGCCACAGACGAATTCATCAGGGTATGCGTGCTGCTGGAGTTGCCAAGGACGAGGGCGCCGAACTATTTGCTGGGAATCGGGCATGCGGCTGCTGGAGTTCGGTGGATTGGGCCTTCCGACACCTGCATGCATGCCTGACATGCATGAGTCAGGGCTGCCTCATCAGTACCTACCTTGGAATCAGTGCATCCGCAGCACTCAGCTTCTGCCATAGCTTGTGCCTTAGCTTGTGCTATTATAACTGATGATGTTGTCATGTTATTACAGCGGTCCACAAGCTGTGCAAGTTCCGGGTACATGAACCAGACTGACTCGACTCCGATGAACCAGTGCATATGAACTCTGCACCGTCGCGCGGGGAGAGAGATCTGATTCTAGCCACGCTTTCAGCATGAACAATCACTCTTCAAGATGCCAGCAAGTGCTTGCGATGAACACGGGCATCATGTATGTCAGATGTTTTGTTATCTGTGTTTGGCAGGCTCCATATAGCCACCTATCTCTCTGAGATACTTTGGTGTCGCGGACATGGCTTCATGTTGCAACTGCGAAGTGCGCCAGCTGCAATCGCGAGGGCCCACGACCGGGATGTCAACGTCACACCTGCTTTACACCCTTTTCAAGTATCTGTACATTTTCGGAATGCATGGTCTTTTGTTTGTCCGGAGGCAACCATATGCATCCTGCGCGCGAATAATCAGTATTCAGTCCCCATGTACGCACCCACGGCCTGAATCCAACGCACGCTCGAGCTTGGGGGCGAACTCCCTTGCTAAGTCAAATCTCATCACTTGGACTCTGCTTTGTGCCGGCGTTCGTTTGATCTCGGCTCAGCGACAGACTGCCCGCGGCCGGGCTGATGTCCGCCCACGTCTGGCGAGCTCGCCTCGAGTATGCTGCCCGCGCCCATTCCTGTGGCCACATTTCGAACGTATCTCTATCTGTTGGTACTACTAGAGCTCTTGATACCTGCACCAAGTGTGGGTGTGGCAGCGCGGGGGCATCCGTGCTTGACCGTGTGCCAACACCGGATATGACCTGGAGTGGCGCAGTCTGCTCCAAATCGCTGCAGCTCAAACCTCGAACAGGTGGAAAGGTAAGCCGTCGACATGGACAATCTCTTGATGCTGTCAGATGTGCAACGCCTGGCCATGGCGTGAAAACTCTAGAAACACTAGTGTACTGCCTTGGTACAGCTCTTGGTACACTGCTGCTGAGATATCGATCACTTGCCGAACGAATGGACCGCTCGTCTACGAATGATGGTATACGTTACCGAGTCGCCGATTTGGTCATCCTGTATATCAGTGCGACATTCCGAAGCTGAGTGCTGCGGAGGAGATCGAGATATGTTCGCTGAGGCAGAGCAAGGGCGACGCAAGCAGCCCTTCAATAAGGTATCTTACATCACATACATCCACAAAGGCATGTAAACATTGCGTGTATGCTTTCAGGGTGCTGTGACGTCCCTCGAGGACCTCGTGTCGGAGATCACAGCTGGAAACTTCCACGTGGTACCACCACCTAAGCTGCGCCGTGTGAAGCATTCCAAGAGGCCGCTGGTGCATGGCTTCATCGTGTGGCAGTGCCCGACTTTCGGTGGCGCCGTTGTGGGGAGCACCATCACGATTGCCACGGACGGCGTCTTTCTGCTGGCCGGCAAGGGGGCGCATTTCAGAGGCACCACGTTCAATGGTACGTCCACCGGCCAACAGAGCACCTGTGGGGTAGGGGTGCGCATGTTACCCATAGCGCCTGTAGCTACATAGGCCCTGGGCTATGCGCACCCGGAGGCATGCGTGATCGATTCACGTACGTGATCATATGCATGATCACGAGTCGACTTGCCATGCACTGTATTTGCAATTGTATCGGACGGCAAGGGCCTGAGCTCAGGGCACCCGGATGCATCCATGCCGTAGATTGCCATACCTGGGCCTGAGCACAGGGCACCAATCTGTCAACACCCACTCCAGACGGGTTTTCGGCAGCGGTGTTGCTGCATCGATATCCTTCGTGGGTGCAGGGAGCCTGGTGTGCAACGAGCCATCGACATTTCTTTGTTTCACCTCTGCGGATGCACTGCATCATCAGGCTGCTGCCCGTGTGCAGTGTTGGGTCATCGGACCCGATCACATAGAACAATTCCGAATATCCAGGTCAATTTCTTGGGTAGCAGCCCTGAAAATGCTGTAGAGCGACCCAACACTGTACCCATCAGGGCGTGGCACGTGCACCCTTCCCGTCCCTGTGCGTGCCTGTCACCACCTGTTGCCCTCAGGCAGATCATCCTCTGGGTCCCTGTCGCTGCGGCTGCATACAGTGTGTCAGGATTCTTCTGGGCTCAGAAGCATCCTGCAGCGCGCCATCTGCTTCCTGATGCGGCCATGTGCAACGCACTGCCCACCGCGTGCCAACACAAGCGCTCCCGGTGCAGGCGGCGCAGTCATCTGTGCCGGCTCGGATTTCTGCGGAACCTTCCAGAAGTGCACATTCAACGCCTGCACCCTGTACGTTGTGCACGGCGCGTCCACCACCCTGTCGATGTGCGGCTGGCGTGACTGCGCCTCTGCACTCGTCGCCCACGGCCCCGCCACCGCCGCCACCCTGACCGGCTGCGCCTTCACCACCTGCCGCTTCTGTGTCATCGCCGAAGCCGGGGCCTCCGTCGCGGCGCAGACCTCTTCGCTCCACGGCGTTGCAGCCACAGCCTTCGCCGTGAACGACCCCGGTAGCCACCTTTCCGCAGAAGATTGTTCCCTCAGCGGGGCCAGTGGGCTGAATGCTTCCACTGCAAACAAGTGCACCTGGTTGCGCATGCATGGCGGCATGGCGCGCATGCGCCGTTGCCATATCACCGACTTCCCTTTGCCTGCCGTCGCCGCTGGCGCCTCGGCATCGCTTGAAGTGAGTTCGACGTACATCCACTGCGCTGAGGCATGCATGCTGACAGATGGTGCGCGGGGGACGTTGACGGACGTCCAGTTCCGGGGGCAACGGCGAATGGGCGAAATTGCTGTGCGGCTTGACTGCGGGCCATCTCGGGGGTCCTTGGGGAACGCGCGGCTGCAGCTCACCCGCTGCGACATGCAGAGCCCGCCTGTGATGGCGGTGAGGGTGCGCGAGGGCGGAGCTGCCGCGCTGCGGCTGTGCCGCCTGCGCTGCTGCCGGTGTGTGACGGTGCAGGGCGCCGGCAGCCGTGCGGTGATGGCGCACTGCGACGGTCTCGGCCAGGACGTGTGCTACCAAGCGCGGGGCGCCGGCGCGGTCCTGCGGATTGAGGGTGGGGAGGTATCTGCCAAGGAGACCGCGTGCATCACGAGCGGGGAGGCCAGTATCGCGGCTGAGGATGTGTGTTTCCGCGGCGGTGTGGTGCCGTGGCTGGGGGGGCTCCAGCCAAACGCGGTCGTCGTCGTTGAGGACGGGGCGCGGGGCCGGTTCCTACGCTGCAGCATCCCAAAGGGCTTCATGGGCATGACTGTTAACTGCAGCCGGGTCCGGGTGAAAGACTCACTCGTCGCCAATATGGCCCCGACGACAGACGGGACAGATCATCTGTCTTTCGCCGGCCTGCGTTCGGCATACGCCTGCGTGGGCGGGGAGATCGACGTTGAGGGTGGGTCGGTGCAGAACTGCGTGTTGGGCGTCCTCACCTCGGGGATGCTGCACAAGACGCGGGAGCCAGTCAACCTGCGTATGCATGGGGTGGTCCTGAAACAGTACAGCCGGGGGGTACAGGTGAATGATGCGGACCGGGCTGAGATCAGCGGGTGCTTCTTTGACGGCCAGGCATCTGCGGCTGTGATGACCGTGAACGCGGATGGCGACTCCATGGAGGGGGCGGTCGTTCTGTGCGGGGTGAAGGCGGCGTCTGTGCGGGACTGTTCCTTCCGAGGCAACCTGTACGGGGTTGCCGTTGAGGACGATGTGGCGGTGAAAATCGAGGACTGCACGTTTGACGGGGCTGTTGAGGGCGGCGGGCCCGCCGCGGGGTGCAGCGTGCGGACGTCCTCACACGCGATGGTGGCCCGGTGCCGCTTTTCTGACTCGGAGTCCGCAGTAAGTGCGCATGGCCCGGCGGCGGCGTGCAAGGTGAGGAAGTGTGTGGTGGGGGCCGGAGTGCGAGACCCCTTCCCCTCGAGCGGCGGCGCGAACATGTCGGTCGTCGACTGCGAGGTGACGCGTTCGTTGTCCACGATGATGGGATTGTAGCAGCAGCACAGACATGCAACTGCACTGCAAACGTGGTGGCTGTGAGGGGCGTAGCCGGTGGCCTCACTGAAAAGCGGGTTCCCTGCGAGAGGTCGCGGCGTATCCGCGTCCTGCAGCGCTGACGTGACGTATCGGCGTGTGAGGTATTGATAAAAGTCCGCTGTTGCCCGGGGTGTCCGGGGTGTAGAGCAAGGGGCGTTGGCGTCTGCAGTGCACTGCGGGTTCCAGGTTGCCTCAGGGGCCATGAGCACCGGAGCGGTTGTGACAGGCAGAGAGGGGTGGACCTCGCATAGCGCAATGGGAATCTTGGGGAGTTTTCGAGAAATGTAATGGCGCCGTGCGGCACCTGTGCCATGGGCTTGGCCGGCGGAAAATGGGCGGCACTGGTACTGCTCGTGTGTGATGTGGTGCAGGGGCGTGGGGGCCTGGTGCGTGCATGAGGGGGTGATGGAGAGGGCGAAGCGGGTGGCGGTGGTGCCGCGCGACCGCAGCGACACGATGCTGATGGTGGTGTTGAGGCACGCAGTTAGTGGGCATGGCCGGGTTGCCGATGCTTTATCGTGCCACATGATTCATGTCTCGAGGCCGGCACAGGTGGAGAGTCGCCGCATCAGCCAGTGCACAGATGAGGGGGGGCCTGCCGCCGCGTGGGCTATGCTGTGCAAAGTGCCCATGCTTGGCGAACACTTGATGTGCGAGGGGCGGCAGGGCGTGGACGTGGTTGCGGATAGGGGCGTGTGAATATAGGGTGGTCGCCGCGCCCATGTGATGCTCTTTGCTTTGTCGATGTCAGATGCGGACCAGCCAGAGTACGTGGCGAGCACGTTCATTGAAAATTGTCTGTGACGGGTTTAATTCGCGATGAATCAGAGCGGCTGAGGGTTGTTTACGATTGTGCAGACACAATGAAGGTGAGTACATGCATGTGTGCACACTGTACCTGGGCTGGGTGTGCCGTGACGCTTGGAGAACACTATTCACTTCACACCCTGCCTACTCTGGGGAACTGTACTGACGTTTCATCTGATTTATGGGAGCACGGTCGCTGCATTGCTGTGTTGACACCCGGTTGCACGTACATGTACACCTGTGGCCACCACGCCTGGCTTCCCTACCCTTGCTCATGAGCTACAAAACAGGCAAACATGCAGATACGTTGACCTCGCTACACATGCAATTGCATTCAACATGTCCGGTACACAAGAGTAGCGGTGTGGCGATGGACGCGACACACGCCATGGGCGACACGTACAGAGTACTCTGTTGCTGAGAAAGTCCATGTCGGTGTTACTCAAGTTACACATATCGGGCCATTGTATGGCAAAGCAAACAAAAATACATCAAGCCAAAGAGCGACCGGCTTCCACCATAGCAACAACAAAATCTCACCACAGCAAAAGACTTAGACAACATCTAAACACAATCGCATAAAACGGTGTCGGTGTGGGGCCATCCAAGTTCCAGAGACGCTGAGGTTGCCCAGACATGCACCTGCTGGTCGATGCATGATTCCCCAGAAAGGACTACAGGGCGAGATTGCAGATGGCATGATACGGCGATGGTGGCAGTTAGTCAGGGCTACGCTAGCACGGGGGCGATCTGGGAGCTCATGCCTGAACACTGAACAAGTGAGCTCTGGCCATCTTTCAGGCTCAGTCCCCGCTGTTTAGGTAAATTTAGCAGCTAGACCTCTAGCTCGCGTGATTCTCATGGACAGAAGGAGCTGTGGCTTTGGCAGTCACGACTCGCGAGTGGTGAGCGCGCGACAGGATAATGGCAAGGCCCGGTGCAAACGGCCAGTACGGCTCCATTGAAGGGCGGTCGTAAAAGGAGCTGATGAAGAGACTCGCAGGAAATACACCATACCACAAAGTCTCGAGATATCATGATCGACGCGGGTTTAAAGGCAATTGGTGAAGCGACATGCAGTTGCTGCGTTCCTTCACACCAGGCACGCCAAGTCGCCCAACTTGCGTATCAACTCCCAATGAACTCAAACCTGATATTCATATTTTCAAGCCGAAATACTTCAATGTATGCTCACGGCGTTCAGCACGTGCCCCCAGTATCTGGATTCAACCCACTCTTAAAGCCCAGATCCAGAGCAACCTGCAGTCGCTAGAATCTGCCAACATGTAGTTCCTGGGGGAGGTACTGCTGCAAGGCGCTCCGGTGTCTGCAGATGTCCATCGAGGCGTGGGGCCCGGTCTCTGCGTTGACGCGACTCTGCCTGGCGTGTTGTCACGTCGCCAGTCCGGCAGACCCAGCTTCAGGTCATGCATTCCAATGCAGTTTCTGTGAACAGTTCTTCACTGGCTCCGAAGATGCCGGCCCACAGTTGGTGCTTTCGTACTGCTACGTTCCAACACAACTGACAGAATGGGACGGACTCGCCTGCACAAACGTCGCACAGGCTCAAGGAAGGACACATTCGCAGGTTCATTGTTGATCACTTTCTGGTTCGCATCTGTTGAGAAGATTAGGCTGTGTTTCGCCTGGATGCGCACAGCCAACCTTGCAAGTTGTGGACGGCATTGCTGCTTCAGCGACGCGCCGAATACGATGGCACTTGGTACATTTTCGTGACAGTGATGGTTTAGCAGTGCTCAGTGCTTCTTTTCACTTGCGCCGTGGTAGTCCTGGAATCGCAGTCCACCACCAGTCTACACATGCACCTGAGCCTGTTCCCTCGCCCTACTGGGCCCCAGCAACACTGTTTCTTTCATGCCGCCCCTTGCCTGAACCGCCACGCCATTCCTGAGAGCGTCACTCTGTTGTCCCGTGTGCTTGTTTAGTAAAGTCCGCCGTAACGTCCCTTGCGAGCGGGCACAGGTAGGACGATGACCCGCATACTGACCAGTGAGCTGGAGTTCCCCCTCAAGACAAGGCCACGACACAACTGAACTGTATTATGACGCCCATGCCATTTGAGCTTGGCCTGTGTTCAAAACCACCAGTGCTCTCGTGGAATGTCTGTGCAGCACATGTCTCCCATGCATGGTGGTGCAGCTCTGCTGCCGTACGCGTGTGCCCCCCCCCACTGCCCCCACTGCAAACACGCGTTTGCTGTCTCTCTGACAACGCTGAGCAAGCCTGGGGTCGATCCAAAGCACTGGCTTTCTATTCCGCACGCATGACCTGGCCCCTCCTGCTGCGGGCGCCCTTCATGCTGCTGGAGGAGCTTCTCGCGGAGCTGCCTGGCATCCGGGGGCGCATCAACCTGTGCGGCAAGACCCTGGCTCCGAAGAAGTCCCGCCGCCAGGAGGGGGATACCCTGACAGTCTTCCGGGCATCACCGGTGGGAGGACTCATCGAGCAGGGGGGGGGTCATCTGCCATCCCGCAGCGTGCTGCTGCTGGACGGCCGCGGCGCCCACTTCGAGGATGTCACCTTCTCAGGTGCTTCCTCCTACATGCACGTGCAAGTGAGAGTGCGCTCAAGGCCCTGCGGGGCTGGATTGCAAGCCGCGGTGACTCATGCCAGGATACTCCCAACCTGTCATCACCCTTTCCATGGCCATAGTATCACGTTCTAGGTATTGCTGTCAACACGCCAGTTTCTGCATCCCAAGTTGCGGTCTGCTGCGGCACGTATCCCCCCATGCCGATCTGCAAGGGCCGTGAAGGTGTCAGGCTTCATCATTCCAGCTCATGAAGCAGTACTACAAGAAACACGGCAGCCCCAAGGTTCAACAAGGTGCCCCATATGGATTAGGGGCTGTTGGAATGAGAGGTGAACAGCCCCAGTCTTCATTTGGGGCTGTTTCGCTGGCTGGCGTCCACGGGCGCTTTGATCAGATGCCGCACCAAGGCAATAAGGTAGACATTTGGCACACCACAGCTACGGGGCCTTTAAACGGCGACCACCCAAGGGGGACATATGGGGCACATTCGTGAACGCTGCAAGGGGTGCTTTGGTCAACTCGCAACGTCCTCTCAGCTGCGCACATCTAATGTAACAGCGTACATCACTGCTGTTACGGTCTCCATATTAGTTGACTGGCATGCGCGTGCTGCAAAGCGTGGTCCTTAGAACTGCTGGCTCGTTTTCACGCACTTGTATGGACAGACCAGCCCCCACGCTGGGCGGGCGCTCCATTTCCCAACTATATCTGGAATTATAAGTATGCCTCTGAGTGTCGTGCGACTTGATCGCTGTTCCAGTGGCTGTCCTCGAGAGTGGGGTGGAAGGAGGCATGCCTGCATGCGCACTCGTCATCACTTACGATGTCGACGTCGGGTGAAGGGTCTCGGTCCCGCAGCTGAGTTGGTTCAGCAGACACACGCGGTTTACAACGCCTCTAGCTCCCTCAGATACATTGTATCAACTTCAATAGCCTTCTAAAGTAGATGCTATTCCGCGACGGTGGCCTGTACACTATCTCGTGAGTGGCTATAACGCTCGCTAGCCGATCACTTCAGGGCGTCGACAGTAAGCTTCGCAGTATTAGACTCTATTGTAGATACGGCGTCCGTATCATCAGGTTTTGATATTGCTCGGCTCTGGTGTAGACTTACCACAGCAGCACCGCTGTTGCCGGCAGCTAGGCTAGGCCGTATCGCCACATCGATCATGACATTCCTGATTTTTGGGATCATGGTGTATGGTGTGTCCTGCTGGCCTGCGACCGCTTCACAACGTCAAGAGGTTGTTTCAACGCCCATTGCAGGCACTAGATTTGCATGCCCTGCTACCAATGTTGGCATGATGTCCCGATTACTGTAGTGATGCGGGAATTCCCCGTGGAGGTACCATCAAGCAGAGTGCAAATATGTGCAAGTTCTGTGCAGGGATGCTGGAAGTCAGCCTGTGGACCTGACCAGCATCAGCCCGGGGACCTTCTCAATGATGGCATCTCAGCTTAACACACCCAGTTCGTTTGATTTTGTATATGGTGCAAAATCTACCTTGGAGAGGTAGATTTTGCTGGTCTTACACTAGATCTGGTCGGGCTGGCCCGCTCGAATGATGATGTTGACGTGCTTTGTGCTGACCATTTGCCCTTGCTAAATGGTTGCTCCTTTGGTAACGTGTAACATGCCTTCGTCATATGTGCCTTCATGGTCCGCAGACTCGCACTATAATATCAGTTAATGCTGCGGTGCAGCCCGCCGTGTGAATGAGATCGTTCATTACATGCAACAAATGACAAACTCGTAGTGTGGTGGCATTAGAAATCCCTTTTGGTGTTGATTTTTACATCGCCTCTGATGTGCACATGATGTCTACCCGAACGTTGACATCTTGAGAGTCGGGATGAAAAACTGCTCGTCTCGAGTAGATACTAAAGTACATTCAATCTGATCAAGACGCACTCCGTATGTGTACGCCCCCCCTCCCTGTGCTCCGGGCAGCCGCTGCAACAATGAGGGTTTTGCTGCTCTGCCCCCGCCTGAGCTGTCTGTGTACTGGATTTGATAGCCATGTTGCGGATCACCTACCGGTTGAAGCTCGTGCATGTCCCCCAATGCGAACCTCGTGACCTCCACATCCCCTCCCTCCGCTGGCGTCTGATGCCACGTAAAGATGTCCTTGATCTTCATGACGGTGTTGATCGCACCCGGCCAGTCGTCCATGTTGCCTTCTTCCTCTTGTCCAGCTGCATCTAACACGTATGGTACATATGCCAAGTACTCCACCTTGGATGTGTTGGAGTTGGTGGTCCGCACAAGAAACTGTCCACCTTTGCATGATGCAATTTCGCTGCGGAACAGCTTCACTCGAGGCTGCCCACCATCGCCATTGCTCCCCAATAGCTCGGGGTCCAGCGGACCCCCATGTTCTGCCAGCAGAGCTTGAGTATCCCCAGCAGCTCTTGCGCTGGTAGCCTGAAGCGCAGCCTTGACACGAGTCACCTGCACCCGGAAGGTCTAGTGCCACTAAGTGCTGGTTTTATGAATATCTATTGCATGACGTCCGCATCACGGAGCACGTATAAACAGCCACAGCATTGTTTGTCATAGTATAAGGCAGCATACTGTCAAATGGTGATTGCTGACATCTTCAATGGGCCCCGCCAGCCACTCATCTCCCGAGCTGTCATCTCTTGCGGCCTTTGTGGGCCCCGCAGGCTCAATTTTGTCCATGAGGACAGTGGCCTGTGGGTGGCAATGAGCGAGCTTGTCCAACGCTTGGACCGAGAGGAAGTGGTTTGTCCCAACGCACTCTGGGTGGCGGGTGGATCGGTACTTGGTGATGCGTTTGAACACTTGCATGCACCTCTCCAGCCACCACTCTGCCGCAAACGCAGTTGGTCCGCAGTGACGTGCCTGCTCGGCAACATGTGCCATGCAGGTGTGCAGTTGGAAGGTCATCAGCTCGTTCGTACCGAAATGCTGTTGTATCAGGACACTGTACTGAAACAATGCCTCCTGTGCTGCATCGATGTGCTCCGGTTGATGCTGTCCGTCCTGGTAGCGCATGAAGTATACTGTTGCTGTGCGCAGGTGACCCCACATCTCCATGATCCTCTCGTCAACGCCTGCTTCGTGGAGAGCATACGACGCAACAGTGTCTGCCCATGTGAGTATGTCTTCCATTGTGAGGTTGGATCCGCTGCAAAAATCAGAGTGTGTCAGCAGTGCTTATGCTGGCGTATTGCTGGGCTGCATCTCAGATTGCATATCATGCAACGGCTCGATCAAGCAGGAACCCCCACAGACACACGCATTGTCGATTGCTGCCCTCGACGCGGTCAGGTGAGCTGGCATCGCACTGTATGATGTCAGGGAGCGCTGCTGTGAAGCAGGTGGTTCCCCGCAGCTCCTGAACTTTTCGTTTTATGACCGCGCGTGCCTCTTTCGACAAGATGATGTCGTCGCCCCACCGCAATACTCTCTTGCCACTGCGCGCCATGAGCGCCCAAAATCCTTTGATCAGTCCGTTGCAAAATGCATGTGCGAGCGGGATGCGGTGCATCGCTGCCGGCCTGCATAGGAGACATCGCCATATGTTGGGTGCAGCGAGTTTGGAAGGCTTCTGCATAGATGCACTGTCTACCCAGTCACTGAATTGTCACGTCTCAGGCAATATCTGCTGATCGCATGGCTCCTCCTTTCGACTCTAGCCAGGCCTGGGCTAGGTGCGAACATTTCGGACACAGATGAGGCTGTAAGCTCACCTGTAATAGGGGAGACAGCTGAACACGCATTTCCCGGTGCGTCCTATGTCCAGGTGCTTCTTATTGAATTGTTCCATGAATGCCTTCAGGGCGCTTTCGTAGACTGCAAGTGTCCACCTTGTGAGATTGCGGTGTGCTGTCGTACGGTGCACAACGAGCGTGCTTGCCTGTGGTGACAATCTGTTGTTCGGAGACTGGCACATATCTTGTGTGGAAGGTCAGTAGTACATACCCTGTGCTCTGGCTTGCACTGTGGCATTCGGTCCGAGTTCTGCCAGACCTTCATTGAGCCCCTGCATGTACTTCTCTCTTTCTGCTTCGGTCGCCAATAAAGCTGTATCTGAAAGGATGTCGTCGAGCTCATCATCTATGAAGAGCAGGGCAGCAGCCTCTTTGTCGAATGTCCCGTCATCAGCGCTGTACTGAAAGTTATCATGTTTCTCCAATGTGCAACCAATTGGCAACATGCGGGGATGGTGCCTCTGCGCTTTGCAGGATGCAGCGCCATACGCAGTGGCTTTCAGCTTGATGTCTCCGGGCGAGCCGTCTTCATTGGGCTTCTTTTTGGACGCCATGAGCATGCAGCGCGGGCACCCGGTCCTCGCCGCCGCTCCCACACTGCGGCGCATCTTGGCGGCGAAGGGGGTGTCCCCATGCAGCCCAATGAGGACTGGAAACCAGTGCTCCAACTGAATAGGTGGGACTCCCTGGGCTGCCTCGGCGGCCAGCTTCATAGCATCTTCTGCAGCTGAAAGCTGTGTCTTCGCAAGTGCTTCAGCAGCAGCCTTTGCTGCACTCTGAGGGTGATCCTCTTTGTCTTGGAGGGTCGCACCATGGCGCACTTTCGCTTCCTCAACAGCTGCAGCGGCTTCATCTGCTGCTGCGTGTAGGGGGTGACGTGTGCTCCACACCACAGGGACCCCGTCAATGACTGCATGGACCAAACCGTTACTTTTATGCCTCCAGTTCTACCTGGGCAGTTTGAAAATAGCAGACGCTCACCGTTCGGAGTGTGTGAGGGGGCGTGGGCCCCAAGGAAATCCGCAGTTCCCCGCAGTATGTGATCCAAAGTAGCGGGCTCTGTGGGGCCCTCAATGATAATGATTGGGGTGACTGCCCTCCCCGTCTGCACTAGGTGCATTGGCAAATCTTCACACTTCATGGATATGACGGTGGCCGTCCGCGTGCCCCAATTGAGAAGCTGCACCCCATCCCCACCTATGCTGATCAGCATTGTCAGCACATTGGCCATCATGAGCGCGCCTGCACAGTCATCATTCAGATCTTTGAAAGCCGGAGATCCGTAAAATGAGCTGGGATCGTTGACTGTTCGATGTAGTTTCTCTTTGATGCACTGCCTGATTTCAGGGTCTTCCAGGAACTTCTTCATGGCACGTTCGATCCCGAGATCCCACATCCTGCACACACACACATCCGCACAAACTCAAACGAAATCAACACTGCAGTGTACGACACATCATGATCAAGTACAGGTTCGTTGTTGTGTGAGTGTGAGGCAAACCGTTTGGATGCCTGCAGGTGTCCACCACTCGGCTTGAAGCGTCGCCCCACATGGCAGTGCGGGCATATTTCATTTCGGTGGGCTTCCCACTCGCTCTTTTGGATCTTGGGGAACACATGGCTGCATTTTGGGAGAGGGCATAAGTGGTGCTCAAACGTCGAGGCTGGTTCCACTCGATTAGCCTTCTTCAACTCATGGTAGCTCCTGTACGTGCCTGTGCACTGATGACCTCGACCACTGGAGCAACAGATCTGTACGATGGGATCCTCATGTGTGCAAGCAAACATGTAAACACGACGGTGTTGTAGGGAAACACACTTGGGACCCTTGTAGCCTTCGGGCATCACCTGGTCCAACATCTTGCACAGAAGATCGGCTCTGTCATCATGTATTGATCCTGTTTTGATGCGGAACATAGCATAGCAGAATTGTTGGACAGTGTACTGACAACCTGGGTACAATGGCTGGAGCATGTGCTCCTTGGACCATGCGTCGGGAGTCTCCGGGTCTGCTCCAGCATCATCGTCCACATCGTCCACCATGACGTTGGGCAGGCCATGTTGCTGGAAGAAAGCCTCAGCGTCTGCAGGGTGGTCTTGCAACTCCGGGTTTTCATCCACCACTCCCCCCCGCATGACAAACATCTCGGTGTCAGCTTGAGCTGGGTCTGTGGCATGAAGCTCCTGCACAAGCGGGGAGTGGTGGTGCTCGGCGTATGCAGGTGAAAGGTACATGAACAGTACTCCAATGTACACGGGCTGGCCTCTACAGTGGAGCACTTGGTTGGATATACCAACGACATGGACTGCTAGAGTTCTTGCTTCCACCATGGTGTTGTCGCTTGTACTGCAATGTGATTGGTCACTCGCCGTGCATGAGTTTGAACCAGGCCATGGAGCCCCCACCTGTAAGTAGTCCAGCATCTCCTCTGGGAAACGGGTGGCTGCCGTCCCGGAGTCATCCTCGTCGCCAGCAAAATACTCCAGCATGGATGCAGCTATCTCGCTTGCTGAGACGTTAGACGTGTCCCTTGAATGTTCACAGTCTCGCTCATGACATGGGCAGCCTGCACTGCGAATACTACTTGTGCACTTGGAGGGTGCACGTGTAGTGTGCTCATGTAGGCTTTCTCTCACAGGCTTGTGTGGTCTCCTTCGAGGACAGCCCACCACCACGGCCACCTGTCGCGACTCCACGTTGAGCGCACACCGAATTCAAGATAATTGGAACGTACGATCACTGTGTTGATCATGTATCAGCCCCGGGCCAGTTGAATGATCGCCGCGTTCATGGGACACGTCTGTCCTGCAGTGCTGATGGTCTGTCGAAGCGCTGTCCTTGCTGGCCAATCGCTTAGCCTCCTCTGCTCGACGCCCCCAGTAAGCTTCTTCAGCTGCAATGTCCTGCTCATCGCGCGGTTTCCGGCATTTGATGACTCCGTCATTGACTGTCTGGACATCGAAATGATACCTCATGCGATTGATCGTCCTGCAGCGGCCGAGGCAGTCCGGGCACTGGTACACGCCATTGGAGAAGAAGCAACGTTTCTTTCCTACGATACAAGACCCCATGATCGAGGTAACAGTAATTTGCTGACTTGTATATTTATTGCGTCGCAACCGTTCCGTACTCAAAACAAATGCAGTACTGGTGTGTAATGGACAAACAGCTGTGGGTACATCGGAGGGGTGCGCTATTGCAGAGGTGCTGCACCCTCATATGGCATCAGTGAGGGGTCCGCCACTCGACCGGACGGGGTTGTGTTGTTGACTTCAGGCGTGTTAACAAATGCGAGGCTTCAACAGCAAGGTCGTGGTTGTAAGCGTCCACACTCACACCTACCTCACAGGTGTGCCCTGCAGCCCAGACCGTCCTACAAGCCGCAATACCTTTCGCTGCCACCTATTTCTGGTGCATGCATATGGGTTCACCTCACATGCCTGGCAGCAATTGCTACGATGCATCGGTAGCCGATAAGCAGTGCCAGAAAGCGCCCCCCGAACACCCGGCGCCGGAGTCCTGTGAGCAGGAGAGCAGCAGTGAAGCTGAAATGGTGCAGAGCACATGTTTGACAGGTCAGGCAAATGGTGTGAGGTTCTGATTGGTACACATGCCTGGCAGCAATTGCTGCGATACATCGGTAGCCGATCAGCAGTGCCAGAAATCGCCCTCCGGACACCCGGCGCCGGAGTCCTGTGAGCTGCAGCGCAGCAGTGAAGCTGAAATGGTGCAGAGCACATGTTTGACAGGTCAGGCAAATGGTGTGAGGTTCTGATTGGTACACATGCCTGGCAGCAATTGCTGCGATACATCGGTAGCCGATCAGCAGTGCCAGAAATCGCCCTCCGGACACCCGGCGCCGGAGTCCTGTGAGCAGGAGAGCAGCAGTGAAGCTGAAATGGTGCAGAGCACATGTTTGACAGGTCAGGCAAATGGTGTGAGGTTCTGATTGGTACACATGCCTGGCAGCAATTGCTGCGATACGTCGGTAGCCGATCAGCAGTGCCAGAAATCGCCCTCCGGACACCCGGCGCCGGAGTCCTGTGAGCTGCAGCGCAGCAGTGAAGCTGAAATTGTGCAGAGCACATGTTCGACAGGTCAGGCAAATGGTGTGAGGTTCTGATTGGTACACATGCCTGGCAGCAATTGCTGCGATACATCGGTAGCCGATCAGCAGTGCCAGAAATCGCGCTCCGGACACCCGGCGCCGGAGTCCTGTGAGCTGCAGCGCAGCAGTGAAGCTGAAATGGTGCAGAGCACATGTTTGACAGGTCAGGCAAATGGTGTGAGGTTCTGATTGGTACACATGCCTGGCAGCAATTGCTGCGATACATCGGTAGCCGATCAGCAGTGCCAGAAATCGCGCTCCGGACACCCGGCGCCGGAGTCCTGTGAGCTGCAGGACTTTGTGGTGCTAAAGTGAGCGCCACGTCTGCGCTACACAGTGCATGCTGTAGTGTATGAAGCTATTGGGAAGGCCCGTGGGCAACGGAGTGGTGAGCGTACGGGAGTCACAGGTCTGGCACTAGTACCTGCTATGTCTAGCTTGGTGTAATTGTCGAGAGTCCCCATGCCAGTCATGAAACCGTGTGCTACCTGCAGTAGAAAAGTGCACTGGTTGCTGCTAGTTGCGCATGCATGACAGTCACGGACAGACACCATTGCACAGCAGCACACGCCCTTGGACACGACGTCCCTGCAGGCAGGTTGAACTCATAGCCACTGCAAAGTCACAGCCCCTGTTGCTGACATGGCCGTGCATGTGAACCCTCACCCGCCCAGGCCTCGGCCGTGCCCGAAACCTCTCATGGCGCCCAGGCTCTGCCCTCCATCTTCCCTGCGGCTGCTCCCGCATGTACTGCCGCCACCGATGCCGCTCTCCTCGGCGCAGCCGTCCTCGGCACAGCCGTCCTCGGCGCCGCTGCACTCCGCGCACACTCGCCCCGCGCCAACTCCGCGGTCGACCCCTGGCCGGCTCTCCGTGCCACTGCTCAGCCTATCTCCGACACCTCCCCTGCCTCGGACGTGCCCGCTCCCTCCCATGGCACCCAGGCTTCCCTTACTGTCACATACGCAGCTGTTGTCTCTGCCTCGGGGTGTGCCCCCTGTGTCACACCTGCCACCGACGCCGGCGCGACCCCCACCCCGGCTGAGCCCGTGGCAGCGGCGCCGGCGCCGGCGCCGGCGGCGGGCCACGTGCATGACGCCGCTGGCCCTCGGCGGCCTCCGGCGGCCGGGCAGCGTTCGCACCGATCTGCCACCGTCCGGAGTTCCCCTTCGGCTCCTCCTCCCCGGTCGCGCAGAGGCGCTCAGCGCGGTGACGTTCTTGCGTTATTCTCGAGGATCCGGCTTGCCGGTGATCGGCGACGTGTGCGTACGCGTGTCTCACCCGCTGGCCGGCTCCAATGTCCGCTCAGCGGCCACCTGTGACGGCGCCGCCGCGGCGAAGTCCGACCAGCGCACGCGCGACAAATATGGTCGGGCGGGCTCCGGCGCATTCACCCTGGTGCCGCTCTCTCACGAGACGTACAGCAGGATTGGCCCGGCCGCATTCGCATTCCTGAACCGCCTTGCTGACGTTGCTGCAGGTTCGGGTGCAGCCTCTCGGCGGCTGTTCTTGGAACATGCGATGCGTGACCTCTCCACAACGCTGTGCCGCGCGGTGGCTTGGCAGGTGGACGCCGCTGCCTCACTGATGGCACGTCATGCGGGCAAGGCAGCTTTGACGGTGCTGGCAGTCCCGTCCGATGACCTCGAGACCGGGTGGCCTGTGAGCGGCGTGAGCTCACGCCGCTCACAGGCCACCCAGTCTGAGCGGCGCTGCGCGCCCGCCCGGGCTGCCTGATGGGCGGTCGTTGCTGCGTACGCCCGCGGCCTTGTCCGCATTGTTGTAGTGGTGGCTCTGACGTACCGCGCTTCGCATCTGTCTCCCCCGTGTGTCTGCGCGTGGCCCGCCATTGTGGCGCGGCCGGGTGGTTTGGGCAGGCTGGGCTGGTCTTTGGGGGTTGCGGGTATGTTTTCGCGGTTGGGCGGGGTGGAGTGCGGGGGCTGGGCGGAGGGGGGTTTTGCTGGGGGAGGCGGGGGCCTCCCCGGGGCGGGGGTTGTTGCTGGGGTTTCGCTGTTTCTGTGCTCGGCGGCCTTGGCTGCATGTGCTTTCAGGGCTCTTGCGCCTAGCTGGTGGGCCGGGTGCGGGTGGGGGTGGGCGTGTGGGTGTGGGTGTGCTTGGGGGTGTTGGGTGGGAGGCTTGTGTTTGTCGCTGGGTGGGTGTGGTCGTGTGTGTGGCTGTGTGGCTGTGGCCGGCACGGGTGCTGACGTTGCGTGGGTGTGTTGATGTGTGCTGCGTGTGCCTTGTTGCGTGGTGTGCGGTTCCCCTGGTTGTTGCTCGCGGTGTTACCTGCCTTGCTTGCTTTGTCCTCAAGGACATCTGCGGTGACATCGTGGTGTGTATTACAAGCTTGTAATACGCACCACGATGTCACCGCAGCTATGTGCCAGATGGCCCACGAAAGCACATGCTGGTAAACAATACTTATATAAGCATTAATGCAGCTTCGGTAGATCCAAGGATACCGTTTATGATGTGTACCACTGGTCACCGATCATTGCGACGCAGCATGTGCTCAAGCACATCTCGCCCAGCCTGAGGACACTGATGCGAGGTGCCACGGCTGCATGCATGCGCTGTCTCAGCCGCGCTTTCCGATGCTGAACCCGTCCACAGAGCTGTGTGCTTGTCTCCGCACGCATGACGTGGCCCGTCCCTCTGCAGGCTCCGTTCACATAGCTGGAACTCCTCGAAGAGCTCCTGGCTGAGCTGTCTGCTGGGCGTGCGCGCGAAGACCTGCGCGGCAACGATGCTGGCTCCCAAGAGCTCCCGCCGCCCACAGGCAGAAACCCTGGCAGTCCTCCGGGCCTTGCCAAAGGATGTACTCGTCGCGCATGGGGTAGTCCGGATCCAGCGGGGGGGACGGGGTCATATGCATTGAGCTACCAGCCCGGAGCGTGCTGCTGCTGGACGGCCGCGGCGCCCATTTCGAGGACGTCACCTTCTCAAGTGCACCTTTGCCCATGCATGTGCCACAAGGCCTTTGCTCGGCGCCCGACTGACACTCACAATGACCTATAGCTAGCGACTTTGCACGGCACGTGTTCGATGACGGCGCATCTACTGAGGTGCACGACAGCGGGGTGTTGGGCCCCGACGCAGGCGCCGTCATCTCCCACAGCAGCCTGGCGCTGCTGCTTCAGGCGGCTGTGCAGCTGCCTGCGGGTGTCGGCGCAGCTTTCCGACAGGCCGTGCGCGTCGACGATCGTGGCTGGCCTGCCCATGGCGGCGGTGTCCTGCACCAGAGCTGTGCGCTGCTGGAGCAGTCAGCGCTGCTGGAGCATGCGAGGACGCACTGGAACGTTTCGAGTTGTGGCGGTTGCACGAGGTGTACGAGCTCTGGCCCAGTCCTTCTCGCGTCTTCTTGCCGCTGCGTCGTCTACGGGACGGCGGCAGGGGTGTTTGTCTCTGCCAACGTGACTCTGGTGGACACTCAAATCCGAGAGTTGGGTGCAGACGCAGGAGGGGACCCGTGCGGACCGGTGTTGACGACCGTGGAAGGCGCTGCCACGCAGCTGCTGCGCATCAGCATCGCTGGCTCGCGCTTGTTAACCCGCGCTACGGACAGCAACCTGACTGCGGTGGACTGCTCCGTTGCGAGGCTGCCAGTTGCCACTGAAGCATGCGTCGCTTCCGACGCAATGCAACTCAGCTCCAGCAGGGCACTGGAGTCCGCAGCCATTCTGGCTTTCCACTGCATCAACACTACTGACACCGTCCAGGGCGGCGCCATATGAATATTCAGGGCTTCTGTTCCGGCATGATTCTGCAGTTTACGGAGGGCATGGCGCGGAGCCCCGACGTAGCTAGCATTCGTGTGCAAGGGGGTGACGATAGCCTTCTGCAACGTGGGGGTCTACATGACAGCGCACTCTAGCTCTGCCGTTCAGATCTCTGCAGAGCTCAGTCAGTGCACTGTGGCAGATGGAGGTATGGGCGCGTGCGTGGAGGGCTCGGCGGTGTTTCGCGTGCAGGGGTGCCGGTTCACCGATGCTCATGAGGTTGCCATACACGCTTACGGCTGTGCCGACATCGCAGTTGTTTGCAGGAAGGTCGAGTCATGCCCTGTAGGAATCATGGTGAGCGGTGTAGTCTCTGCACTCAGTGGAGGCTCCTGCGCGGCGTTAAACTTGTGTCGACGTCATGTTTCTCTGTGTGCGTGCAGGCTGGCGATATAGGGCCCGCTCCTACGCCGCTCTCACCGTTGCAGGTACATCAACGCATGTAGCCTATGAAGGTCATGGCAACATCTTCCACGACACTGGCCGCGGAGCATTCTCCCGCCCTGTCCGCCACGAGCAGGTTCCTACATCGGTGTGGATGAAGCCGTCAAGACACAATCCTGTCGCCCACAAGTTTGCCTTTGCGGACCCCCGGGGGGCCGGGCCCAGCCCGCATGTGCTCGCCTCCCCACACAGACATCCGACAGTGCCACACGCAATTCGGTCCTCGACTATTCCCGCTTCAGCACCCTCAACAACACAATCAGCGCTGCCACGCACCCGAACACGCTCGCAATCGCCAGGCCACACTGACAACGGCGCGCGCCCGGGCGCGCGCCGTTGTCCCGGCAGGCGGGTTGATATCTGGCAGATAGGGCTGCGATGCGAATGGATGCTGACCTGTTGCTCAGTCAGAGAGCCTGTGGGCAGCACAGTTTGGTGCAAAATTTTTGTCTTTGATGCATGGACACATGTGTGTCCGCACCGTACCACACAGCCTTGTCTTATCTGTGTGTGCTGGTGTGTGGGTGTGTGCTTGGCGGTCTGCGGATCTGTGTCGCTTGCTACACCGGTGATGGGTGAGATGTTCGTGGGTGTCTTGGTGTTTGCTTCGTCTGCTTGCTCCTTTCGCGGTGCTGCCTGACTTGCTGCCTTTGTCCTTGTAACACACAGCCTTGTCTTATCTGGATTCTCCATCTGGATTTCATGGGCAGCTGCACACGCTATACTTCCCGGGTCTTGACATAGGTAGGCTCTGTGATCACCCCAACAGAAGCAGAAATACATCGCTCAGAGGATGTGTAGACCACCCCTTTTTTTAATTTTCGGGCAGTTGATACATCTTCAGAGCATGCCACTGATGTGTAGGGACGTGGCACCCAACAGCAGACTGCGCAACACCTGCACATCTCCGTATTATATCACTCGACAACAGATCTTACAGGTGTGGCCATAAACGGCCATTCCAAATCATCTGCGCCCTGGACAAAAGGCCACGTCGCAAGTGCTGGCACACTCCATGAATCAGCGCATCTCCTCAAGCACTGCACAGGTGCAGGAATCACCAATGCACTGTCCACCTGGTTGCGCGATGCCCTGACCGCTGTGCTACACCAGGTTTATGCGGTGGCACCTACGTCTACCGTTCGCTGCTGCACAATTCTCAACCCAATACTCCAACGTTGTATACATGTATCAACGATCCAACACCTAAAACTGCATGGCAGATATGGCATCTGTCAGCTCTCTCGAAGTAGCGCCAGCAGCACGACATGACCCACTGCGTCCGCGACAGACTGGCACACACGCAACACCATCCAGTCGCCCACAAGCTCCCCTGAGGACACCCCCGGACCGCATGCGCGCAGATTGCCACCATGACAAATGCGTGAACCGCATGCATTCCAACCATCCAGGACATTTGCATCAACACCCTGCACCCCATGAGTGGCACTGCTCGGCCTCGGCAACTCGAAGCACGGACGTACACCAACACCCAGGGGGCCCTCACGCCGCCTCCAGCCACCCAGGAACTGCAGAGCATGAAGCGCCATCACCGCCACCACCCCACGGCTGGCCACCGAGCAGTCCACCTCCCTCGCATGCATGGGCATACCAAGGCACGGCAGGCCGCCCGCCGCCGCCTCGACGCAAACTGCGCGGCAGGCCATCGCACACACATCCCTCGTAGCCACATGGCCGAACCCAGTCACACAGAGTGCGGCCTCTGCATCCTCGATCAGCAGCCGCTCCATCGTCACCATAGCCACTCCGCCTGCATGCACGCACCGTGCGCCCCAGACCCCCCCCCACCCGGCCGCCTGCGCCGCCGAGATCGCTGCCCACCGCCCCGCATCCCCTTCGCGGCCGCATGCATGGCAGGGCTCGAGCGAGTAGTTGAAGTCACTGCCCACAGCTACAGAAGACCCCCCACATGAGACCACATGCACGTCGCGCAGCAACGCGCAGCACACGCCCGTCACCACAATGCCGTGGCCGCACCCGCTGACGCGGCTGCGCACGACCGCCGCATCGGCGCCGCCAGAGAACAGCATCGCGGCCTCGCTCATCTCTCGCACAACGCAGCCCTCCACCCACACCCTGCCGGCCGATCCGTCCGTGCGCACACCTACCGCCCCTCCATCCACGGTGCACTGCATGACCTGTACACGGGTGTGCCGCACGTGCGTGTCACTGACGGTGACTGCCACACCGCATCCAGTGAACAGTACGCCCCTGAAGATGGACTCCAGGTGGCCAGGGGTGTTGCCCGTTGTGTTCAAAACCCACACGCCGCGCGGGAAGCCCCTGACGGTGCCGCCCCTCACCTCGAAAGACGAGTTGCTGCATTGGAACGCGGTGTCAGGGGAGGATGCGGACGCATCTGGGCCTTGGCCGGAGGATCTAGCCGCCTCGGCTGATCCTGGCGGAATGGGGCGCCAATCGGCGGAGCAGTCCACTGCTACCAGCGAGCTTTCGTCCACAGCGACGCAGCTGCGTGTCGCCACGAGGCTGGTGCGGAGGAGCCGTACCATTGCGCCGGACCTGGCGATCACTGCCGAGCTGAAACAGGACTGCGAGAGGCTGAGCCGGTCCGTGATGTGCGTGTCCACCAGCGTGGCAGTGCCGCCCTTGGTCATCACTGCGAACCCACCGCTGCTGAGGCGACAGCCAGTCGCACGCACCACCGTGCCCCGCTCATAGATCACGAGCCCCCCGGCATAGCTTGACACGTCACAGTGCGCCAGGCTCAGGAAGGCCCCTCGATGTACAGTCACTGCACCTCGATCGCCCGTCACCTCGCCAGGAGCGCAGGCATGATGGATGATCTTGCAGAGGAGCATGGCCGCGGAGGCGGCGGCAGACAGGGCAACACAGCTGATCCCCTGCTGCATGCATGAAGCCGCGCTCTCTGTCTGTACCAGAGTGCAGCGCTCCAGCTGGACAGTGCCTCGCACGTAGCCGGCGCCTTCAGCTGGAAGTTTGCCACCAGCACACACCACAAAGTCACCGGCCGGAGCGCCGTCTGGCTGCTCAATCAAGGAGCCACGCAGAAGCACGCGGCTGCCCCAAGGCACGCACACTGTTTTAGAGTCGCCCGACAGGCTGCAGTCGTGCACTTCGGCGATGGACGTGTCGCCGACACCACACATGCGCAGCGCCATGCTGAAGCCATGCACCGTGCAGCTGTGCAGCAGCGCGGAGCCGCGGCGTGCGGTCACGCCCCGGCTGCATGTGTGCTCGCCGCGCAGGACGCAGCCGCTGAGCGCAACGTGGCTACCGGTGCCGTTTGCGGTGAAGCCGGAGGTGCAGCGTGTGACGGTGGTGGCCGCGGCGGTGATGGTGGCGCCTGCCTCTGCAAATGCAGCATTCTGGTGGCCGTCCAGGGTGCAACCGATCAGCGACACGAGGGCGCCGGCGCCGGCGGCCACGACGGCAGGGCCGCCACGCACGGTGCGGACGCAGGGGCGTGCGTTGAGAACGGCGCAGCCGCGCAGGGTGAGCGCAGCGCCATGTAAAGCATATACGCGGCATCCCTTGAAGGTGCAACTGCGGAAGGTGCCGCCGTAGCCGGGCCCGACGCAGATGACTGCTCCTCCTGTAAATACCACAGGCACTACGTGAGCTTGTCATGATCAGAGGGAGCAGCCCATTGCCCTCATGTTGATGTACAAAGTCGCGTGTTTGTGCACGCAATTACTTCAAGCCGTGAAGACGTTTGATGCCCAGACGCACACCTGAGAAGGTGATGTCCTGAAAGTGGGCGCCATGGCCCTCCAGCAGCAGCACGCTCCGGGAAGACATCTCAATCCCCCCCTGCACTACAAGAGTGCCCACCGAAGATGCCCGGAGGACTGTCAGGGTGTCCGCCTGTTGGCGGCGGGACTTCTTGGGCGCCAGGGTCTTGCCGCACAGGTCGATGCTCCCAAGGGTGGCTGGCAGCTCAGCAAGGAGCTCGTCCAGACATCTGAACGGTTCCTACAAACACGGACTTGGTGAAGCAGCATGCAAAGGATCTCAAAATGGCGGCGGTTGTTCAGCAAGTGCGCAATTGTGCCAACGTGCGGACGGCTAGCTCTCGCAGCCAGATCACTACGCAGCAACGGTGCAGCGTACGCGTGTCATACACCCCAATCTCAGAGGACAGCAGCCTATCTGCTGAGCGTAGGCCTGATACCACAGTCCCACAGGGAAAGGTCAACCAGGGCGCGGGAAGCTGTGTGCAGGTCTCGGACATGGGGAATGCTGTCATGCCAGAGCAGCTAGGCACTGGGCAGCCAAGCAGAAACATTGCGAAATCCATAGCCATCTCACGCACAAGCAGAATCATTTGCAGCTGCAGCCGTGAATGGTTTCACAGTGTCATGGCGGTCATCAACGTTCATTGTGGCCAATGTGCAAGTGAGTGAGTGAGTGCATGAGGACACAGCAAAACATACACGAAACCCCACACCTGGAGCTTCTCGCACAAAGAACCCTCGGAAGGGTAGCATTCTGTTGCAAACAACAGCAGCTCGCAGATGTACTTATAAAAATGTATCAGCGTTTTCAGGCAGGACAGATGCATTGGTGGGTGCGACCTACGCGACCAGCAACGCCCGCTGAAGCAATTGGGGCCAGATCAACCTGCGCGCTTCTCAACAGTGCGAATGGGCAGGCAAGACATGCTCACACTTGGAAGCCACGGACAGATTGTATGCGCACTTGACGATGTCTTCTTCCCCGGCTCTTTGCACTCTGCGAGCATGCGAGGCCGTCCCATTTCAGACATCGTGATAGTATCAAGCAGTATGAAGCGTTAGCATCGTCCAGCCAAACATCGCAAACGAAACAATGAAAGTTTCCTCCTGACTGCGAGGAAGAGACGCTGACGATGCTACAGCAAGGGCAGCAGCGGCGGGTCAACGAAGAGAACGGAGCCCATGCCTCGATAGACATTGCGGTCACCGCAGACGAACCTCACAACGCTGAGCACACCAAACTAATATTTATAATGCATCCAGGTGGTCAGGTACAGATATTCACATCTTTGCGGAGCCTAGGTCTTCCGGATGCGACTGGACATCGGGTTGCTCTGCAGAGGAAGGACAGGCGCTGAGCCATGATCGAAGTCAGCATCGGGTGGTGAAAATGTCCAGTACGACGTCTTTGCCGATAGCGTTGTGTGCACAACGTTTTGTGTCCTGACAGGGCTGTTGTGTGGTTGCCCTGCAGCTGCTGAGCGGGAGTTCATCGATTGATCAGCCGGCCTCGCGAAAGTTCGCACTGGTAGCCATGCATGCTCCATCCAGATGAAGTACTGCTGTCCTACAAATTTACATCACGCGTCCTTCACTTCAATGTCCCCCCCCGAGCTGCCGTCTTCGAGATGATAGAACGCACTCGCGTACTCCTAGTAGATCTATGCGCGCCGGCTTCATGATCAACTTCAGCCGGGACCGTGACGAACAGAATCCATTCGACTTGAAGTCATCTGATCGTTGCAACGGCTGGTTGCCAACTACCCGTACCGTTTTGTGGGTTGTCTTCTCTCGTTCACGTTTTTGCAACGTACTTTTCAACTTCCAGTTGTAAAAACCATTGACTTGGATGATTTCCGATCGTGCTATTGTAACCATATGGTGCAGGCATATGCATCCTGCGACAGGCCTAAAGGGTTGCACCCATCACGGCCACCTTCATGCTGCGCTCAGCGTCACGCGAACGATCACCGGTCGCGGAAACGGTTCCCAGGACAAGCATGGACATGACGTACGCATGCCAGTGTACATGACAGTGTGTGTTACAAGGACATAGGCAGCAAGGCGGGCAGCACCGCGAAAGAAGCCAACAGACGAAGCAAACACCCAGACACTCACTCATGACAGTGTGCATGTGTTCAATGCACAGTTACAATTACTTACAACCTCGTTGAAATTGAAGACAGCACAGAGCGCACTCTCCGGCTGGGTACTGTGATTGTTTGCAGAATGTTAATGCTCCGTCATGGTGTTCTCAACGATTCATGCTGTGTTGCCAATACAGTGTTCGCTGTGCAGCACTGCTTGCAATCATGAGAGCGCAGGCCGGGCCGCAGAGCTGACTGTCGATCACGCACTGGCAGTGGGTCCACCCTGGCCTTCAAGTTCATCGCGACTCAGAGGCCATGCTGGCGCCGGGGCGCCCCGGCGCCGCTAGAGCAGAGGCTGCCAGCCTCTGTGTCTCCACAGTGTGCCATTGTGGAGGCACCTTTCAACCTGAACCCGGTCCGGCCGCGCCCCTCGCACGCATTCCATTAGATGCAACGCGTCCGCCACCTGGGGCCCTCCTTGCTCGCTATGTGGGGAGGGGGGGGAGGGGCTGCTACGCAGCTGCTGGCACGCTGTGCCAATCAGGCCCGGCTGCGGTGGTGTTCATGAGCTACTAGTATGCGGATGGTGCGTCCGCGCTGCGGCTGTAAATGTGCCCGCTCCGATGCTTCTGATGCGTGACGGTGGCAGCCACTGTGACACGGTACTGACAGCCTGAGACTGTACACAGTCCTACAGATGCAGTTTTCGCGGCCAGCATGAGGGCCCCGTCGCGCTTACGTTCCTGGGTGCAGCGCCTAGCGTCGTTTCTGAGCTGCACGGCGTCCGCAGAGGAGCTCTATAAGCCCCATGGGGCAACGTATTTGTGGGCAAGAAAGTACTAGTGGCCGCGACATGCAAGAGTCGATTGCGACAATCTCCGCGTGCCGAGTGGGCGGGTGACCTGGGGGTGTCGAGCGACAGCTGTGGGTGTGCCGGGCAGGTGCAGAACCATCGCGCCATGCGGCATGGGGACCATCGCCACTGCTGGGGCGCGGCGTTTTGGAGGGGCGTGGGGGCCCGATGCGTGCACACAGGGGGCCGCCGGCGTGCGTTAAGCTTAACGTTACGATCGAGATGGCCTGATCAGAGCTCTAGAGCTGACACAGCCACTAGTGGCTGTGTCAGGTCTAGCACTCCTGACGGAGCATGCTGCAACCCTCCGCGGCGCCCGCTGCCTTTACACGCGGGACGATTCCTCGCTTCGCCAGAGTGGTGCACACGTCCCCGCGTTGCATGCATTTTTTTGGCCATCAAGCTTGCAAATATGTCACCCTGTATGACTCATTCCCACTCACACTGTGAGCGCAATTTTCGAATCGCGGGGCACCGATAGCCACACCGCGTACCTCGCCGCGTGCCGGTCAGGTGAGAAGGCTCCAACTTCCCGAATATCTGCTCCAAGCTTGAGGAAGCTTTGGATCGCTGCGAGCGATGGTAAGAAGAAGAACAGCAGCTGGCGATGTTGCATCCGTGTATGAGACAGGTCTCCATCTGCTAGCGCTGTATACGCGTATGTGCATAAAAATATGAGGTACAAGCTGCACTAGCGAGAAGAATGGGCCCAGAAAACACCAATGCACGGGTGTCACAAGCTTGGGCATGGTGAATGTTCGCCGCGTCGCACGTCACTCACGATCACTGCCGACCCAACGGGATCCCGCGGGAGGCAGCCGTCGCTGTCAAGGATCGAGCAGTCAAGCTACGCAGACAAAACATGATGTGCTGCCATCGACACAGCGTTTATAAGGTTGGTGTGATGCAATCAATCACCAGACGCATAAACACGCACACGCGCCAGTCTGGACGTCCAAGCGTATACGTACACGTCGACCGGGAAGTTGTCTGCGCGTCTTCAGCGCGCGAAGCATTGCCCACACGACCCAGTGCAACCCCCAGTAAGCAGTACATTTGCCATGGTGCTGGCGTGGCTTCTGGTGGCACTGTGTGGCTTCTCGGCCGTGCCGCCGCAAGCAGCAGCAGCAGCAGCAGCAGCATGAAGTTCCTCCCATGAAGTACATTCTGGCTCAGTCGCGGTGGACGTGGAGTCTGTGGACGGAAGGAGTCTGCTCCAGGTGCGGACGGGGATTACTTATCAGGCTAATGCTGATTCAGGATGGATGTTCGAGTAGCCGATGGCACGACCTGCTATTTCGGGTGTGTGATTTTCGCCGAATCTGGGATCCCCAGTCTGAACGGAGGTTCTCGCAGTGGCCATGGACTGTCATTCGATATCAATGGCCAGGCAGTTCTGGTCAAATAGTGCCTAGCTTAAACAGTGTGGTGCATTCGCCACGACGTCCTCCATTCATCGGGTTTGCGATTCTTCGGGTTTGAGACCCGCTGCGCGTAAGACCCGCGCTGCTCGTGCTGCCCTGCAAGACGGTCTAGGCGACAATGTTCACCTCACTGCATGTGCTGCCTGCGCAGATGCACAGTGCATGCTGTGAATTGGAGTAGCTGTATCTCGAAGAACTCATTGGGAGGCGTTGATGGGGCCATCAGGTTGCCACAGCACGCGCGCAAGCGCTGAAGACGTTACTGGAAGGCCAATCCACAATACCGCGCACTCAGGTATTTCAGCTCCAGCCGAGGTCGATGTTCACAATTCAGAAAGATGGACATTTGCTGCCCGCGTGCGCAAGCCATAACACCTGTGTCCGGCTCTGACTCTGATTGCTTTCTGAGTACGTGTGCCATCCGCGTGCTCTCGGAACGTATGAATTTCTGTCACAGATTTCCAGCTCTGAAATGCCTAGTCGGTTGCATCATCAGACCTCCTGACATCGTTGAATTGTGCGCACCAGCTGCTGCTCATCAGCAGCCACGCTGTGCCCCGGATCTCGTTAGCCCAGTCTACCACATTCAAAAACAACAAATCTCCGCTGTGCTGCGATGTATGGATAGCTGTTGCCACATCAGTTCAATGTGGGTCAGGCGACTGCACAGTATTCGGACGCATCACGAAAGGTTCACCAAAAACCGAACGTGAGAAGCGGCAGCAGCAGATTATATATATCATATGGGTAGCAATCGATATGCGCGGGTTCTTGCATTTCTGAGACAGAGCTCGTGGGTTGCTGCAGCAGCGCTGCGCTCCTCATGCACGTGGCGCTTGAGCAAACCTGAGATGCAGTGGTGCTGGTAGGCCAAATAGACAGCACCTTGCTGAAAATCTTGCATCCGTTAGGTAGCAACTTCCTGATCACATTGCAGGACAGTTCCATGCCTGCAAGCTGCACACTGACGCTGAGTGCACAGATATGTTGCCTGGCTTGCCGGAGCTGTCAGTGTCCCAAGAGGTTGATTCAATCAACATTTGTTTCCTTGTTTCACTTTACAGACAAAATGGTCCACAGTCCACGCAGCATCAGTGTGCAGCACTACAGCATCATAGCTACCATCAGCGATCCAATGGGCTCCTAGGGATATCCTGGACGGAATTCTGTGCAAACCTGCCAGTGGTTCGTATGCAGTCTATACTCACTTTCTGTATCAAATGAACACTTACAGAAGAGTGCATATGCAGTTAATGCAAATGGCCAGCACAATGGTACACAATTTGCATGAGCTACCACCGATGGTACATTAGCACACCCTTGGGGCAATGCTTAAGGAGCCGCTGCAAAGCGTGTTGCTAGCGCTTTGAAAGCTTGTACACAAATGTGAGGTGTAGTGTATTCGGTGAATTTGGTGAATATGGTGTACTCGTGAATCTGGTGAAACTGGTGAATCTGGTGTAATTAGTTACGCCCTCCTTCATCCAACACCATGTCAGCAGCTAGCTGGAGCTGTCATGCAGTGACTGACCTGACCGCACCTTCCGCCAGGTGTCATGGTATATATGTTTACGTCCCGCAAGACGGAATCCCGCAGGCGCACAGAGGTGCACTGGAGTGATCTCGGACCGGCACTGCCTGCAGGCTGACTGTGGCGAAAAGGGGCAACCATGCTGCCCGGGCGACGACAACTCAGACTGGTGCCGGGCGAGCAGGATCAGCGTCAGCCGCGGCGCCCGCCGCTGCAGCGACGACTCGGGCATCGGGACATGCCTAGGGTGCGGGGGCGTCGGGGAGGTCTGCTGCCTGCGCCGGCCGGACCTCGGGCCGGCGTGCGCCCGAGGCGCCGTGTGCACGGGCTCGCGGTGTGAGCCCTGCGGCGGCTTCGGCGAGCTGTGCTGCGCCCGTACCACGAATCCCTGTCTATATCCCACCCGGGGCGGCTGCTCCGACGGCCGTTGCGCAACCGCTGAGGTACGTGCCCCAACAGCCTTCGCAGTGCATAGCTCGTGCCTCGTATGATCGATTGCGTGGCATCACTGTGACGCCGTCCTTCAAGTTGTGATGCACGCTGCTCCTGTGATGCGCCTTGCTATCATGACTGTGGCATTCAACTTGGCCAGGCTTGGCGGTGTGTGCATGCACCGCATGCATGCCATATCTCACCGCGGTTCAGCCGAGTTCATGTGTACTAGCGGAGGTAGAAAGCTCACTGGTTGATGCTATATTATGTGAACATCATGGACCGGCGTTTCTGCGGGCTCCAGCAAGGAGTGGCAGGCTGCTCAGCCTTGATCGGTCCGAGTCACCGTACCTACCTGTCTCTGTGTAGCCTCGGCTTGCTCAAGCATGCATGATGACGTACGTTAGCCCACAAGACAGGCCGTGTTTACAGGACCACCTGTGACTGGCAAGTGCGGCCAAGGTAGCGCCAGGCTGCATGCCGTAGCCCTACGAGACATTCATATTCACATCAAGTATGGTTTGCTCTTCATGTTCCGGGCGTGTGGCTGCAGGGATCCTGCGGCGCGCTTGGCCAGCCGTGCTGCCGCGATCGCTCCACTCGCGCATCATGTTCCCGTTCAAGTTTCAGCGCAGTTGGGCTGACCCTCGTGTGCTCCGACGACGACATATGCATCGCGTGCGGCCGCACCGGCGAGCCCTGCTGCGAGGAAGCGGCCCGCTCCGGAGGCATAGGATTCTGCGACAGCGGCAAAATCTGCGCAGTCAGCGGCCAGTGCGTGCCGTGCGGCGAGCGGGGCGAGCCCTGCTGCCAGCGCTCCTTCGGTGGGACTCTGGTATGTTCAGGTGACACTATGTGTGATGCAAACAGCGGCTGCTGCGGGACGACGTCCTGCGATGATGTCGCGTTCGGGTTCCGGCCAGGCGGCCCCCCGCCGGCCCCGCCCAGCACGCCCCTGCCTGTGGCGTCAGCTCCGCCACCGCAAGGTGTGGCCATCACCTTGCCGGACCCCGCCGATGGCTCCGCAGGGGCAGCGGCCATTGGGATTGCTCTGGACGCCTGCGGTGTTCTGACCGAGGCAGAATTCAATGTCACTCGGGATCAGGTGCGCCTCTCGAATAACGCTGCAATGGTGGCCATGTTTGCATCACTTGCATGCGCTCTGTACAAGTTTGTAGGATCACGCACCCTGACCATGAAATGGCGTATTCATGTCCGGAAGCACGTGTGTATGCATGTGCCAGGCTCAGCACATAGACATGTTGTTGTGCAGTGCGCCGTGTGGGCACAGATCACGCGTGTGCGGTGCGAGCTCCCGCGTCGATCGAAGTTGTCACCGTGATGGCTGTGGCCACTGCCCTGCAGCCAAGCTCCCAGCCCCCTGCGTGTTTCACGGGTCGACTAGCTGCTAGTAGCTGTGCTGCTGTCGTGAGCGGGGGGCCCTGAAGGCACATCGCCAGCGTCGTAGCGCAGCAGCCTGCACGAGTTGGCTAGTCTTATGACTGCCAGGTTGTCACATGGATCAAAAATCAATTTCTGACAAAGTATGCTACATGAAGTAGCCTTGACTCATGGTTGGACGCAGCCAGTGACTGAACTGGGCAGCGGCTGTGTGCAGGTGGTGGCGTTCATCGATCGCTCCTCCGACGTCAATGCTGCGGGTGTCGCGAACGCCAACGTCTACTACATCATCACCTTCACCTCCGCTCTCCGAGACTTCACTGGCATCTCGTTCATCACCAACACCAACCGCGAGGTCTCCCGCCGCGTCCAGCGCTTCGTCTGGCGCGGCGGCATCAGAGGGGAGGAGCGCAGCTTCCCTGCGGCCGCGCTCAACGCCCTCGCGGACGGCTTCGAGAGCCTCTCGCGCACAGCCTCGGCCTCTGCCGTCGTGATCACTGCAAGCACGGTGACCACCACGGACAACACGGCCGAGACGGTAGCAGCGGCCCAGCGCCTGAGGACGAGCGTCACCTCGCTCGTGACCATCTCCGCTATCGCGCTGACGACACGTACGAATGTTGCGCTGCTCGAGCGCGTGGCGGCGCGGAGTGTGACTGGGCAGCTGCTCGTGTTCCGGACGTCTGTTTTCACACGGGTGGAGTCTCTGCTGATCACGTCCACCTCCACGGCTGGTGCGGGGCCATTTCACTGACCATTTGTAGTCAAAACTACTCTGTGGCTGTATGGCGTGACAGGAACATACTCTGTATCTGAGACTCATGATCAATGGAGTCACGTGGCCAAGCCGTGTTAGATGTGTGCGCATGAAGCAGGGCGCAACAAACCATAGCTGGCATGGGCATGCAGGGGGGATTGCCATTGTGATTGCCCTGGACACATCCTCCGCAGTCTCCGAGGAAGAGTTTCTCACCGCCCGAGCACAGGTGCGCTGCAGCATCGCATGGCACGACAACACATGCACCTGTGCGCGTGCTGCCGATGTTGTTGACGAGCTGCACTGGCACGTCTATCGGGCTGTTTGGTGCGTGCGGGTGGTCAGGTACACAGATACATCCATGTGGACGCCGCTGCATGCATGTGTCAGATTCACGGCAGTGCTTGCTGTGCTTGTGTCAAGCACGTTCAACGACATCTACACCCATGTCTATGATGTGAGTACAAAGCGAGCAGGGTTGGTAGCACCGCGGGCAACGTCCACGGGAACAGCAAACCAACGCAATCAGCAACACGCAGCACCGTGCATGTGCACGCTGCATCTGTGCCAGGCTTCCCTGCTTTCGATGCATGCAGTGTTGCACTCCGGCCGCCCCTGCACACACTCTCCGACAATGACGAGTCGCACGCGTTTACTGCCACGCCTCACGTACTCGCTTTGCATGTTGCAAAGGGCCTTGACCCTCAAGCTTTGACAAGTTTGTGTGTTGTCATGCCAGCCTCTGTCAATTGCAAGATCAGGCTCCTGTTGCATCAACTTGCGCCCCCTGCTGTGCCACACGAGCACCGTGGGACACCGGCTTACACAGCAGTGCTCAGTTCACTCCTTCAATCCACGAAGGCAGCACCGCTGTGCAGCTCATCTCCTTCATAGACAGCTCTTCGGGTGTCAACACTGCAGCCGGCGTCAATCGCAACATCTACTACGTCAACGCCTTCTCCACCGCCGTGCGCATCTCCACGCGCGTCTTCCTCTCCAACGCTGACCGCCAGGTGTCCCGCCTCATTGAGCAGTTCTTTATCTACCGCGGCGGCAGCATCGACGTCGGCATCAACCTCGCAGTCGGCATCGACGACCTCACGGCGCAGATCTCCGGCATCACGGTGTCCACCCCGGTGTGTGCATTGGTGGTCGCGGCGGGCTCCTCCTCCCGCACCGCCGCCGTCGCCGCGGCAGGCCGCCTCCGCAGCAGCTACGGTGGCGGCGTGTCGATTGGTTGTATCCCGCTTGGGAGCGCATCCAGCGCAAACGTGGCTACCCTCGCGGCGATTGCGTCGACCGGCCTCGACGGGGCCACTCTCAGCCGGCGCGCCCCGGCGGTCTCATCCATTGCGGCGCAGTGCGAGGCCGTGCTGCGCAGCCTCGGTGCGCACCTGCTGCTGCCCGCAAAGTACTACTAGCTAGTAAAAAGGGAAAAACAAGTACTACTAGCTAGTAAAAAGGAAAAGAAGGGACTACTAGCTAGGAAAAAGGAAAAAAAAAGGTCTACTAGCTAGTAGCAGAAGATCCGTGGCATCACCGCCTCCTTGCAGTGTGACCTGCGCTCGTTGCCCGTTGCGGCCGAGTGCAATGGTTCTAGTGTCCTGGATTTCTGGGCCTGCTCCGCCACTACCAGCGCCCGCTGGTTGTCGTGCAAACAGGCCAGGTTATGATCCCAGGCCTGGTCTTGTATCACGGCTCATGCATTGCACACAGTGGCGCCATGCCAGTCGTGTGTTGAGATGGTAGTCCTCAGACACCAATGCCTCGCCCGACACAACATGGTGTCACCGACCATACCTAGCGCCCTCTTGGAGCACATGCATGTACCATCGATCTATCATTTTGCCAGCCTGCACAATGCAGAATCTGCGCTTGAATTTCGTAACCTCTGCTACACAATGAGCTGGCGGCGGCTGCAGATGCTGACGGGGACGGCACGGCGGACACGGCGGATGCGTGCCCCGCAGACGCGGCGAAGGTCGAGGCCGGCCGATGCGGCTGCGGCACCGCCGAGACCCCCGACTGCGGCGACGTGACGCGCTGCCAAGGCGACCTCAACATCGGCATCACCCTCGACAGCTCTGGCTCGATCGGGACGGCCGACTTTGAAGCTGCGAAGGAGCAGGTGCGACTGCGCTGCGGCTCCTGCTGGTGATACACGCTGGCCCTCCGCCAGTATGAACTGCAAGCTGCTGCTTGACTGGCCGCAGATCCGGTATGATCAGTCATTTTATGCGCACTGTCTTCACTGTGTCTTCCTGGACTAAGCATCTGTTATTCCAGTCAGACCATATTGTTCCTTGGTCAGAGCTCGATGATTGAAATGCCCTTGCCAGGGGCTGTCGGGCTGCTGGCCACCACTGTTTGATCATCGTATGATAGATGATCAGGCCGCTTCAGCAGTTCTTTGCTCATGGAGTCCAGGCTAGCCGAGATAAGAAGCTTCTTAAGGGCAGCCAGCATGACACGTGCGCACGTGCTGTGAGGTTCTACACACTTGCCTACGGGATAGCACATCACAGCCACTTGGTGTGGCTGTATTCGCGTGATCTACGCCACAGTTCCACGCTAACGTCTTCCGCAGCAACGTGATGCTCAACACGGGGACGCTCTTCTGAAACGTGTATTGTATCGCTGTGGTCACTGGCACAAGCAGCATAGAGTATCCCGGTACACGTAGCGGCATTGCCAGCATCGCTGTAACCCCCGCACGCAACACGATTTCGCTGTGCAGATCATCACCTTCGCATGCACTGGTAGCCATCGAGCATGGCCGAGCCCTGGATCCAGCGCGAGATTGTGACTGTGCAGATCATCACCTTTGTGGATGTCACATCCGGCGCAAGCACGACTGCAGGCGCAAACAGCATCCGCTACTACGTCAACGCCTTCTCCTCCTCCATCGTCGGCTCCACCGGCTCCTTCCTCGCCAACTCCAACCGCCGCGTCTCCCGCAGCATCCAGTCCAACATTGAGTTTGCAGCCGGCGGCACCGACATCGCGGCTGGCATCGAGGACCTCACAGCGCAGTTTCGCGGGCTCACGGGGCCCGTTGCTGGGCTCGCGGTTGTCATCACAGACGGCCGGTCGTCGCGCGCTGCTGCAGAGGCGGCGGCCGATGAGCTGCGTTCGGTGGGTGTGACTGTGGCCGCGGTGGCGATCGGCGACGGCGTTGACCAGCCGACGTTAGAGGCGGTGGCGAGCACCGGGAGTGACGGTGAGGTGCTGGTGTTTGAGACAGACAGCTTTGAGGACATCGCAGGGCTCCTCGCGACAGTATTCACCCGCATCGGTGCGCCACCATTGACCGCGTTCCAAGACGCATTCTGCCCATGTCACATCTTCTACTGCTCAAATGTGTTTGTCATTGCGTGATGTCTTGGGTAGAATGTAACGTGGTCTCAGGTAATCCATGCCTTTTGCACATGCGGGCAACACGGCATGCAGCATAGGGCACATCAAGCACCATAGGTCGATGTTGCTGCTGCCATCTACTGGAGTGAAAGAAGTTTCAGCTGTGAGCAACTCGAATACGATTTCCTAGCACAGATCGCCCGAGTTCTTGTCAGGCTAGGGGTGGGGCGCTGTGTGCGGGTGCTTGCTGTGACTGGACCCTGAGTTTGGGCGGATTCGACGTGGATGCCCCTCTCCTGCCGCGAGTGCTTTGCGTTGTTCGTGTGCTTGCTCGTTTCCTGGTGGCGCTACCGGCGCCTCCGGCTTTGTCCTTGTAACACACCTAGCCCGCGGAAACAGCTGCAGTACCGCGCATGGGTATGTGTGCTGTGGGGTACCTGACCATCGTTTCGGGGGTTTTGGTCTTTTAGTCTCACCGATCATTTTCGTTCCTTGCCAACGGCTTGAACGAACTACATGCCCATGTCCACTTGCCGGTTACTCTGAGCGAACACATGCTGCCACGCTGCGTGCTGCGTGCAGACCAGGACGGAGATGGCGTGGATGACTGCCGCGACGGCTGCCCCTCGGACCCTGCGAAGACGGCTCCAGGGCGGTGCGGCTGTGGCCGAGCTGAGCAACAGATGTGTGCCAATGCCCCGGCTCCTATCAGCCGCCAGGCCGTTGGCTTTGTTGTTTGACAGATGGTGTGAACTTGTATACACATGTGATCTGCACGATGTCATCGCTTGTAGGGTGGTGCCGGCCTGCGCGAGGCCAGGGCGGGCGGGGCACATTTTTTTCCTTGTTCCGTCCGGTCCGACACCAGGCAGGGTAGCGATGAAACATTGTTTTACAACAAGGCGGCCTTGGAGACAATCCTGGGCTGCTGGGCCAGGGCCAGGTGGTATGAGTGTATGAGTTTCCCGTGAACATGTAATCTGCTGTGTGATACATGTTCTTCATGCATGAGCCTTTGGCCGATTCCATGTCAAGCACATGTCGTCGCCCGCTGTCAAGACGGAGAATTGCCTCTTGAGAGTCCGCCTGGCAGTGCCAATATTCACGCGCCAGGTGGCCCCCTAGGACCAAGCAAGCCTTGAAATCTGCGCTGCCCCCTGCCTGCCGGCCAGCACGTCCATGCAATCTCTTCAAGAGTGACATCATAAGGGCGGTCTACGATCAGCCGCCTGCCACAGCGTGGCCAGGAGGGACACCTCGCATGATCACGGACTAACGCCTGGCGCATGCCGGCTTCGGCTCGAGCGGTTTATTCTGAAGTTTGGCACGCATGCGTGTGAGTACAGCCCGCATCGTGACATCCTACTAGGACAGACCCTAGTAGGGTCTCCGTAGATGCAACTTGAAGTGGCCTGCGCAGTCGACAGCTGTCCATCACACTTGGATCGGAAGAAACTTACCCTGACACAGCCACGAAGCGCCGTCTACATCAAATTGAGCCTCAGAGTGGCTGCTGACAGCTGCCCCTCCTGAAGCTGTGCGAGCAAGGCATGCATCATATTACACGCTGCGGGCGGGGCGACTCGGACGAGCTCCTACACAGGCGACCACCTGCTGCGGGGGGGGCCTTATAAGTAAATAATTAGGACGTTGACCTGTGGGCCAAAACCACAGATCGCCACAGTGGTGCACTGCTGCCTCTCACATGCTTGGCCCTGGCTCCGTCAACTTGTCCTTGGGTGCTCGCTTTGTTTGCGGTGCCCGCCTTCTTTCCTTGTCGGTGTTGTATACACGACGTGGCCACCAAGGGTACGATTAATGCCACGGACACACTGTGTGTGTTTATACAATAGTGAACGGGAGAAGACAAACACCAAAACCGAATCTCATCCGAGCACACTGTGAGCGAACTGGCAGCACCGCGTGCACACGGCATCATGATGCCGTACAGGTCCGAAGTGTTCAAGGCTTCATTTACATCTGCAAGCTTGGAAGCAGATACAGATCTCGTGCGGAGATGGCAAGGGTGAGATCAGTCGTCTGCAATGTTGTGGCCGTACGCAAATCAGGGATGGATCTCGGGTGCGGCCGCGAATGTGGAGTGGGCACATCTAGATCTCCCGCCGGGCACGAGCACGTCCAAGACGATATCGCGCATTCCTTTACAGCTGCAGTGGCCACGTGTGTGCCACAAGAGACTGGACGGGTCTACAGGAAGACATAAAACATGAGTGTCGTACACGTAGCTTGAGCATTGTGCATGTTTGGCGACTTGCCAAATCGCCATCATCACTGCGATCCCGTCGGATCTGGCCAAGTTCAAAGCGCGCACCAACGGTTCAAGTTGCTGACGTCGAATCGTTCACCTGCACAAGTACCACAAGGGAACTTCACTGAGGTACCACTCGCAATTGCAAGGTACGTGCGTTTGTGAGGGCTGGAAGTAAGCAGCAAAAACAAGCGAGTCAGCAAGTCTGCATGTACAGGTTCAGGACGACAGGCCGTGTGCGCTTTAAGCGCGACGTCACACGGTACCGCCCAATACTCCCTTCAGTCGACTGTTGTGAGTGCGGTTGTAGTGTTCGTGTGTGTGTGAATGTATGTTGATGTTGATTCGGATGAGATTCGGTTTCAGTGTTTGTTTTCTGCCGTTCACTCTTTTGTAACCCCCCATCAGTCGACTGAGTGGACTCGGCTCGACATACACAAAGCAGCCACATGTAGCTTGCCATGGCGCCGGCGCTGACCTGGCTCTTGACGACACTTTGCATCTTCACGGCGGACCCACGGCAAACAGCAGCAGCGGCATCGGTCCAAGACGTGCACGCTGTCTCAGACGCGGCGGCTGCGGAGTCCTTGGCCGGAAGGAGTCTACTTCAGGTGCGGCCTCGTCCTACGACCCAGGCCATATGGAAATCGCATTGATGTTCTAGCTACCAGTAGCCGACGGCACAAGCGATGCCACGACCTGTACCATGATGAATCTTGAGGCCGGACCGGCCGAATCCAAATTCGGGTTGGAAGTCTCTCGCGATCGCAGTGCCCATGCCATTCCAGTAACGATCACTGGCCAACTTAAGCACGCAGTCCCTAGCACGCGCATGTGGGGCAGGCGTGGTGCATTCTCCATGAACTCATCGATTCGACAACTTTGGCTGCCTCGCGTTGCGTGCTGCCCTGCAAGACATTCTGGACGACAATGTCGGCAACGTCTGCCTCCCACTGCGTGTTTCTCGCGCAGATGTACAGTGAACTCTTTAGAATGGACTAGGTGTGCGTCCATCAGTGCGGTCGGGAGGCGTTGATGATGACAGCTGCAGCCAGCGCAGGCGGCAACGACTTGAAAATGGAAGGTCAGCACACGAAACCCCGTCCTGAGCTCTATCAATCCAAGATTGGGGTAACTGTTTAGAATCACGGAAAATGAGCATCTGCTGCCTGCGTGCGCAAGCCACGATGCACGCAGTGTCCGGCTTTGACCATGAGTGCTTGGTACCAAGCGCTGAAAACGGGATCCATTCGTGTACTCTTTGAAAATAAAAGTTATCTTATGAACGTTGAGATGATCTTTAGAACAATCCTGTGGCAGAATTCGGCTGCCCAGTCGATTGCACACTCAGCACTGATGACAGTCGCGAGACACCTACATTCCCGTCGCGTCGTAATTTGGTTGTGACTACGGTCACAGTAGGCTAACGTGAGTTTCATTACAGCACGGCCATCTGCGGCAGCACTCAATTGCAATGCAGTAGGGCAGGAACACCGGTGATGCCAAGGACAGAACGTAAGCAGCAGAGCTAGCAGAACATGGTTCAATGATGCCATGCGCGGGCTGCTGTTCGTCTCATACAGGATCCTATGGTTGCTGCAGCAGCACTGAGCTCTCAGTGGAGACACAGTATCGGTGGACAGCCAGTCTGACCGCCCTCAGCAGAAATCTCATCACTCGCGCGATGGCGAGTTCCTGAGCACACTGTAAATTGTCATGACTGTACCTACTAATGCTCGCCGGAGCCACATGCACAGATACTTGTCATTGTCGGGGGGAGGTTTCACATTCAGTGGGTAGTGGACGGTATCGCAGCTAACCCCTCCTTTTCAGGGGATCGTGCACCATGCATGGCTTCGATCCTGCGCGCAGCTTGTGGTGAATCGCAACGGCTACGTGTGCGTGGCCACCTCGCCGGGTGGCCCTGTGAGTTGCAAGCGGGCGCCTGAGAGGGGTGCCCTGCACCCCCTAGCCACCTGGTCACCCCCCAGCCACCTGGTGCGCCTGACAGGGGTGCCCGGGTGGTTGACCCCTTTGGCATTTGTGGTCCCGTTAAATCGGAGTTGTCAATGCCCTCTTCAGAACACAGCTCAATAACTTCAGATTCACTGTACTTTACAGAGGATATCACAGCTACCTGTGAAACTCTCAAGGAGGGAAGTCTTTGCAGACCAGTCGCGGCTGCAATCCACGATGTGGATTCCACATCCAACGTGCTGAAATGGGCCATGGTGCCTTGTTCCAGACATCACAGCGCCTAATGTGTTCATGTGTCCACAACCGATCCATCGTGATCCCCCCCAGCCACAAATGAGTTCTCTCAGACTAGCACTGCCTGCAGACCGACGTCGACTGTGGCGAAAAGGGCCAGGCCTGCTGCCCGGGCGCGGACAACAGAGACTGGTGCCGGGCGAGCAGACTCCCCGCCTCGGGGTCCCGCCGCTGCAGCGACGACTCGGGCATCGGCACGTGCCTGGCGTGCGGGGGCCTCGGGGAGGCCTGCTGCCAGCAGCGGCCGGACCTCGGGCCGGAGTGCGCCCGGCGCGCCGTGTGCATGGGCTCGCGGTGTGAGCCCTGCGGCGGATTCGGCGAGCTGTGCTGTGCTTCCGCCACGCGGTCCTGTGTGATGCGCGGCCGGTTCTCTCGAGGCTGCACCGAAGGCCGTTGCTCGACCGTGGAGGTGCGGCATCCAAACGGCCGTGGGCTTTCCTGTTCGCAGCTTATGCCACTCATGCTTGTAACTCATGCTTTGTTGCGTGGGATCGCTCTTGTCCGTGTGGCGGATGCAGTTCCTGTGGTGCCACCGCGGGCTGCCTCACATGCATATACCGTGTCCTTGTAACGGATCGGGTGTTGCGTCGCAGGCATGCCGTGCATGCATGTCTTCTTGTGCCGTGCTTCAGTGGAGGCGCCTGCGCTGTGGGCCACCACTAGCAATGCATGGAGGCACGGTTGTTGCAGCAGTGCAAGGCTGCTTAGGCTGAACCACGCCGAGGTACCATACTTTCCAATGCCCTTGTAGCCTCGCGTGCTGCAACGTCATAACCATGCATGCCAAATTGCAGCTACGGTGATGGGCTGTGTTCACAAGGCCACACTATGGCATGTCTAGAGCGGCAGCGCAGAATGGCATGCACTGTAAAACCTGCCGCAAGCAGCAACAAATCTACAATACAACAGTGCACTCACACGTACGATGGATCCGGCGCCGGCCATGCCATCACTGGCATGCACACGTGCTCCAAGGATGTTCCTCTCCCCATGATGTGATTGATTTCCTGCAGGGACCCTGTGGCGCACTTGGCCAGCCCTGCTGCCTCGACGAGGACAATCGTGCCACCTGTTCCCAAGGTAGTTTCATACCTTCTGGAATTGGCTTGCTGTGCTCCGGCGACAGCACATGTATTGCATGCGGCCGCACCGGCGAGCCCTGCTGTGAGGCGCAGGCCCGCTCCTCTGGCCGGGGCCGCTGCGACGACGGCAACATCTGCGCAGTCAGCGGCGAGTGTGTGGCCTGCGGCGAGCGGGGCGAGCCCTGCTGCCAGCGCCCCTTCGGCGGGAGCCTGTTCTGTTCAGGCGACGTTGTGTGCGATACTGACGTTGGCTGCTGCGGAATGGCGATCTGTGGCGATGTCGATGTGTCATTCGGGTTCAATGCTCTCACGTTCACACCCAGCATCGATGATGTCACACCCACACCGGTGATGGCCGCTCCAGCGCCACGGGGCGTGACCATCACGTTGCCGGACCCCGCCAGCGGGTCCGCGGGGGCAGCTGCTATCGGCGTGGCCCTAGACGCCTCCGCTTTCCTGACCGAGGCCGAGTTCAATGCCACCCGGGATCAGGCGCGCTTCAGATAATCTGGTTGAACTGAATGCATGTGAGGCCCTGCAAAGATGGAGCCTCTACATCATAATTACCTCACTGTGTGTCGAGACGCATTCCGCGCACACAGATATCGCCCCCCACACACGTGTGCATTGGACATACCCTGCGCTTAATTCGACATTATATGGGTGGAGTTACATGCTACAGCGCGTTCGCTGCTAGGCGCATGCATATGATCAGCACATTGACACGGTACCGGTCAACAAGTTGGTGGGCAGCACGCCATGGGGTCATGCATCATGGCGACATAGTGCCAGCCCCCGCTTCATAAGGCATTTTCACCGTTTCATTTCACCTCTGCGCATGCGCCCTGCAGTCATGTGCCCGCCCCCCTTCGAAGTTACAGCTGTGCTGCAGTTGAGAACAGGCGGACCTTGGAGGCGCAACAACAGCACCAGTCCAGAGCAGCTTGCAGCAGTTGGCTAGGCACTAGGCCTAGCCTGCGATGGATTCCGAAAGTCATTGAACACTACTCATAGCAGTCCACGAAGGCTTGAATTGTGACAGGTCCAGCGAGACATGATCACGAGCAGCAGGCATGCCGTGTGTGTGCAGGTTGTGGCGTTCATCGATCGCTCCTCCGAGGTCACCACAACAGGCGTTGCTAACGCCAATGTCTACTACGTCATGACATTCACCTCCACCCTTGGAGACTCCACCGGCGTCGCCTTCATCACTAACACCGACCGCCAGGCCTCTCGCCAAGTCCGGAGATTTGGCTGGCGAGGTCGCATCGCCGGGCAGGAGCGCAGCTTCCCAGCTGCTGCGCTCAACGCCCTCGCGGATCGCTTCGAGAGCTTCTCGCGTCCAGCCTCGGCCTCAGCCGTCGTGGTCTTTGCGAGCGCAGACGCGAGCCCTGAAAACTCGGCCGCAACTGACGCAGCGGCCCAGCGCCTGAGGTCAAGCGTACCCTCTTCCGTGTCCATTGCAGGCATCGCGCTGACGTTTCGCACAAACCTTGAGCTGCTCTCGGTGATTGCCGCGATAAGTGTAACCCGGCAGGCGCTCGCGTCCAGGACTTTCGTGTTCACACGGGTCGAATCGCTGCTGATCACTTCCACATCCACAGCCGGTGCGATGCCCTCAACTTGTCATGCATGACAGTATCTGTGTACATTGTGCGAGCTTGTTGTCATTGTATGGAGTGACAGGTGATGCATCCGCGCCAAGCGCGAGGTGTTTGGTACATCTCTGGCACAGGAATGGATCCACGCCTCCATTTTCAAACTGTGTGGGATATGTGCGTCCATCAAACATATTGCAACCTGCTGTGCATGGTCATGCAGGAGGGATCGCCATTGCGATCGCGCTGGACACGTCCTCCGCAGTTTCTGAGGCAGAGTTTCTCATCGCGCGATCCCAGGTGCGCTGCAGCTTTGCATGGGAAGCGGACTCCGCGTATGCACTTGTACAACGTCGTACATGTACACATGTACTGCGTGTACTACTACGAGCACTACAAGGATGGTAGGCAGGTGATGCTGTACATTATCAGTGACCCATTGCCGGCTGAACAGTAGGCAAACAGTGTCCAGATGTGTATGAACTGTATGGCGATCGACGCAGGAGTGGCCGAGTGCTGTACAGCTAACGTGCTGTTTGACAGGGATGTGAACGGTGGTGTTGCACGGTCGACGCGCTGCGACTGTGGACAATGTACACTTCTGTGCGACGAGTGCGCGAGCTGCCCATTCAATCCTGTGAAATGTTCACGAGTACCTGGATGATGTGCACGTGCAAGTACTTCGGCCTGCATCATGCAGTGCAAGTGGACCGGCAAGATGCGCTCGTCGTGTACATTCCTCGCGTGCCGTGTTCACGTCCTTAAAAATCGGCACATTACTGACACTCTTTCATGAATAATGTGCTCGTCAGGCGTAGGCTACGAGTGCTGTTATACCACAATGATGTACAGTTGGTGCACACGAAATGCGATAGCAGATACCCGGTCATGCGGTCCGTGTGTAGGCTGCAGCTGCTTAACATGATCTTCTATTGTACGGACAATAGTTAATGCCGATCATATCAGGCCACTCCAGATCTGGCACTAGTGTCCGTGCCGTCGCACTGGCATCCGCTGAGGTACCCGGCTCTCCGGAACATGGCGCAGTCAACATAGGTATACATTATGTGCACTTACTAACGCTAAACATGCGGAGCAGCTATGCAAAGTGTTTGGCACGCTGCACAGGCAGCTGCACTGCGCGTGCCAACACGGCATCAGAGTTGTTGACCACGGCACGACGAAACAGCAGCGACACCGACAACTAACCAGACAAATTGCTGCTGAATACAGACTGTTGTGCTTGATGCTGTTCTTGAGCAGGGCTGAGCATGCGGATGTGTACACTGTGGACAAGACGGAACGTACAGCTGCAGATACAATGTCTGCATATGCACGATATCGTGCATCCCCAGTCACAGTGCAGCAAAGTATTGTATTTGTCAGCTGCTACCAGTGCAGCACATATGTGCATTGTGCCTTCACAGGACAACCGACGGCGTGTGGCCGTACGTAGCAGATCGACGCTGCACGATCACAAGCATTCGACATTATGCTATGCCTACCGCAAGAGGACTAGCTGTAGATGAGAGAAATGCAATCGACATAACAGTGCCTTGAGCGAATTTTCTCATGCCTGCCGACGTTCACCTGACACTTGTCGTCAGCGTTGACCGTCAAATCAATTACTATCGTTGATTAAAACACTGGCTCAATCTTTGATCTTTCCTTTGATGTATACTATGCGCAATAGTGACGAGCACAACCAGCAGGTCACACTTCCGCGATCAAACCAGTATTGGCGTAACAAAACCACAATGGAGCGCAGTGAGCGCCTCGTTCAGCAAACAGTAATATGCAGGTAGCAATGTAACACGATTTTCACCTTCGTTGAGTATCATGCTTCTGTTATCGAGTTGACATTTCAGACGACGCCGCGACTCTGCTGCGCACTTGTCGTGCTTGTGCAGAGTGGTATGCAGCGAAAGCTGTAAGAGGCCTGATAGCATAGTACTCTACAACAATCAAAGACATATAGAGTTGTACATTGTCGTCGCGGATCAGGCGAAATGATTCTGGTTTCTGCAAACGTGAACGTCCTACCGCGCCATTTGTAACACGCTGACAGCATCACCTCAAGTACATCGTGTTCGCGGATCTTGGAATCGAACAACTGATAGATGCAGTATATTTGAAGAACGTGTTGATATCGCAATCTGTCCTAGCGTACAGCAACGGCTCTACGAATTGAGCTGCCAACAGCAGGCTACTGATAGCAGGCAACCCGAAACGAGCGAACTAAAACTGAAAACTGAAAAAGGAGCACATCAGCTGAAATGTGCTGTTCGTGTACATTTGCTAGCAGCTTGCGCGGTCGTGGCGTGGGTCAAACATGTGCTCGACAAGTACACCAGCCACGGAACTGCACACTTCGGTGGAGCGTCGGAGCGCGTTCGTGGAATGTACATCATCAGAAGCTGCCGAGTGCTGGACGTGTACATGACGAGCACACGCAGCCTATCAGCTGATGTGCTGTTCGCAGGAGCATGAAAGCGCGTTTGCGGCATCTGCATTCCACACGTTGAGATGCGCTGCAGGTGCGCACCGCGACACCACGTGGGCAACACATCCCATGTACACGTTTCGAACGCAGTTCACCCAGTCACGGAATGTGTCTAAAGAGTCCGTGAAATGTGCGCGAATGTGCCGGCGAGCAAAACGAGTGTCGCTAATGTACACGCTGGCGTGCCTACCATCCTTGTAGTGGAGCCGATGCAGCTTCTGAGCTATGCGTTCCAGGCTGTAGAGCACAGAGGTACAGTTGCTGCACTGTATGCCAATGCTCCATGTGAATGCATGCGGGTGGTGATCAGACCCAACGATGCTTCCATAACTTGTCGAGAGCGCCGCATATGTGTTCTGGCCCAGTGCCACCGAATTCTGATGTTCCTCATGCTGCCTGTGACCAGAACGTTCTAGATCTGTGCGCAATGCATGTACTCGTATATGCTATCTTTTTTCCAAGATTTACTGTGTCAAGCTGTAGCTGACCCCCAGGGGCCATTGACGCTAGTATTTGACACTGACGAACCGCACCTGCTAATACCGATGCTGCCCGATTTGGCTGCACGATTATTAGTGCGCCTCCGCCTTCAAGCTTGCGCCCGTCTTGGTATTGTGATCCGGGTCAGGAGCGGGTAATATTAGGATGAGGATTAATCCTCCTTGTAGTGCTAGTAGTACACTAGTAATGTAGTAGTGCACTAGTAATGGAGGTGCCAGCCAGGATCCGCTATAGTTCGGGCATGCTATCAGGCCGCACAGTCATCCAGTCCACTGATGTGCCCCCGGGCCGTTGACATTGACATTGCCACTGTGCAGTTGATATCCTTCATAGATACCTCCTCGGGGGTCGACACAGCAGCCGGCCCCAATCGTAACATCTACTACCTCAACACCTTCTCCGCCGCTGTCCGCAGCTCCACGAGCGTCTTCCTCTCCAACGCCGAACGCCAAGTTTCCCGCCTCGTTGAGCAGTTCTTTGTTTACCGTGGCGGCAGCATCGACCTTGCGGTGGCCATCGACGACCTCACGGCGCAGATCTCCAGCCTCACGGTGTCCACCCCGGCGCTCGCGCTGGTCGTCGCGGCGGGCTCCTCCTCCCGCGCCGCCGCCGTCGCCGCGGCAGACCGCCTCCGCAGCAGCTACGATGGAGGCGTGTCGCTCGGCTGTGTCCCGCTTGGGAGCGTCTCCAGCGAAAACGTGGCCACCCTGGCAGCGATTGCGTCGACGGGCCTCGTCCGGTCCTCTCTTAGCCTGCGCGCCCCGTCGCTGTTATCGATCGCGGCGCAGTGCACGTCTGTCCTTCGCAGCCTCGGTGCGTATCTGCATCAACGAAGCTCATATGATGCGTACACTTCAGCATCAGCGCCCACATGGATTCTGAGCTGCGGTCATCGATGGTTTCCTAGCAACAGCAGTGGCACTGGCATCACAGATGATCCTTGGTCGCCGAGGCCAGTTCCGCCACTACCATCGGCCATGGAGAGTGGCGTGCACATGGGTCAGGGAAATGCATGATGCCATGCTACAAAGTTTGGCCCTGTCCATGGTCCCATTGCCGCGACTGGCAGATTCACACGCTCTCTGAGACCGGAGACAATCTGGTTGCATCGAGGACATCTTGAGCGCCCGACATACTCTGTACACACGCAAGGATACAGATCCATCGTTACGCCAGCCTACACAATGTAGACCTGAAGCATGCATTTTACACAATTGCTGTTGCATCTGAGCGTGTGGTGGCTGCAGATGCGGATGGAGACGGTACGACAGACACAGTGGACGCGTGCCCGGCAGACGCGGCCAAGGTCGAGGCCGGCCGCTGCGGCTGCGGCGCGGCCGAGACGCTCGACTGCGGCGATGTTCCTCGCTGCCAAGGCAGCCTTGTTATTGGCATCACATTTGGCATGTTTTCACCGGCCAGCTTTGATGCAGCAAAGGAACAGGTACGCACCCGCTGCGGCTGTTACAGGTGCACACAATCCACTCTCATCAATTGCACTACACTTACTCAGACACGCAGCGCCTGCGTCAGTGTGAATATCAAGCTGTTTGTGGATTGCCCGCACATTCAGCACATCATGTACACCCATGCCACATGTCTACAGCGTGTTCTTGGACTCAAGATCATACAACTGCGGCAATCCAGTGATATGACCACTATACCACTGGATTGCCACAACAACTCATCATGCCATACAATATATATATATAGCTGGAACCCAGAAATCGATCTGCCGGCGCCTAGGGCACACAGGATGCTGGCCAGCGCCGCTTGTTAGACCTGCGCAGCCCGCCTCCTCAGCGGTGCCTTGCCGATGGAAACCCTGCCACCGGGGGGCAGCCACCAAGAGGGAGCAGGTGCATTGGGGATCTTAAACTTGCCGTCATCAGCTCCATGCTACATTTGTAGCGCTCGGGGTGGCCATGCCTCCACGACTGCCAGTGGTGCTAAAATACTATGCTGATGCCTTCTGCAGTGGCGTGACATCTAACGTGATGCCCCTCGCCCTGACCCTCTCTCTGGCTCTGCCGCAATCGAAGCTAGTTGGAATATAGAGCACAATTCCGGCGGGTAGAAACCGCGGCCCCGCACTGCGTACACCGTGCAAGCGCTCTGCAGATCATCACGTTCGTCGATATCACGTCCGGTGTCAACAAGACAGCAGCCGCAAACAGCAACCGCTACTACGTGAACTCCTTCAACGGCACTGTCGTCGGCACTACCGCCTCCTTCCTCACCAATTCCGACCGCCGCGTCTCCAGAAGCATCCAGTCCAGTTTCGAGTTCGGCGCAGGAGGCCTCGACATCGCGGCCGGCCTCGAGGACCTCACGGCGCAGTTCCGCCGGCTCCCGGGGCCCACTTCTGGGCTCGCAGTCGTCGTCACCAACGGCCGGTCGTCGCGGGCCGCTGCAGAGGCGGCTGCTGACGAGCTGCGTGCCGAGGGTGTGACCGTGGCTGTGGTCGCGATCCGGTTGCGCAGCGGAGACACCCGCGGGGTTGACCTGGAGATGGTGGAAGCGGTGGCGAGCACAGGGAGTGACGGCGAGGAGCTTGTGTTCGAGTCAACAAGAGTGGAGGACATCGTGGGGCTGCTTGCTGCTGTGATCACCCGCATCGGTGCGCCGCTGTCCACCGCCTGCCAGCCATGACCAACCGAAGTCTATGCTCCTACTGCTTGAAGGGTACTCTTGTGTGATGTGTTGGGGGTGTTTACTCGTGTACCTGTACACGTGTACCCGAACAGCCTCACCTTTATTGAGATGCAAGCCGCATGCATTGCAGAGGGGAATTTTCGGTCACCATATGCATGCATGTGATGTCTTTCAAGCTCTGCTGCCAGTGCAGCTACTTACCGGTGTTGAGGCATGGCAGCTGTGGGCAGCTCGAATATGATCATATGCATGCACGCATGGACACGAATCGTGCCCGCACCGTAGATGTTGCCGAGGCTGCAATATCTGACCATCGCACCCATTTCGCACAAAGCTTTATGGTTCGTACTGGTACCACCATCCTACAGTGACACTGACATGATGGCAACAGCTGCAGGCGTGTCTGTTGCCATCATGTCAGTGTCACTGTAGGGTAGCCAAGTGCTCAACATGCTGCCATGCTGTGCTCTGTGTGCAGATCGGGACGGGGACGGCGTCGACGACTGTCGCGACGGCTGCCCCTCGGACCCCGCCAAGACGTCTCCGGGGCGGTGCGGCTGTGGCCGGGCTGAGGCACCGGAATGTGGGGGTGCTCCGGAACCTGAGCATGACACCGGTAGCCGTGATGTTCTGATCGAGTGACTACGAGCACACAGTGTATGCTGCTGATGCATGCATGAATTTTGTTTGAAAGCATGCATCGATGGCCTGAACGGTCGGGCTGCCAGAGGGCCTAGGCCTGGCCCCGGTAGTATGCGAGAAGTCTGCATGAGAAGTGTGTGTACAACAGTATTCTGGTGGCGCCGGTGTAACACATGTATATATACAATGAAACACGGTGTTACAAAGACTCATCCAGGGAGGCAGGCTGCACCGCAGTGCCGGCGCCCAGACGGGCGCCCAGACGGGGGAGCCACACACCCAAGCAACCACCAGCACGCAACACAGACCGACGCATCCCGCGGCGCATCGCCGTGGCTAATGTGGCCCGCCGCGTCCTCCGCCGCCACGACCACATGCATGCAGTCAAGCACTCCGCGCCATGCATGGCTGTTGCAACAGTGCGACGTGCGGCTGTAGCACCGTGGCGTGGGAGGGGAAGTTTCTTTAAAGAGCAGGCCTTCGTGGCCTGTGATCACGTGAGACTGAGGTTGATCTCTCCACGCCTGGCTGAGGTGACATGAGAGTGGTCACGGCAGCATGCATGGCCATGGTGCCAGTGCACGATCAGTGTTGGTACACCCAGCCTCAGGCCATGCCAAACGAGGCTTGTTTGGCCGACGCCTGGAAGGGGTGACGTCCTGCGCTCTTAAGGTGGGCAGGGGCAGAAGTAGCGATAGCAGCCTAGGCCGAGGGGTCATGATGCCTGGGCGACGTCATTCGTAGTGAACCTGACAGTGATCAGCGGCCGCGGCCTTGAGAGTGAACTTGCTCGCAGGTCTGGGAGACAATTGTCCTTCAAGCCACCTGTGGCTGCGGCGAGCCCATGTCACGCAGCTGGGTCACTTGTTCAGCTTCGCGAAAGCGCATGCACTAATCCTATATTCATGAGCTCCATCACTGTTTCTACATTGTGAGCATGAATGCTATACTTCTGGCACCTCGAGGAATGCTAGCTGCGTGAAGCATCCTACGCCGCTGCATGGCGGCACAGCAGTAGCACTATCGCCTTCCTGCTGTGATCGGTATCAATAGACGTCAAACAGGAGTACCGAAGCGTTGATGACGCATGTCCTTCGAGGCCTGGGGATCGCAGTCGATCCCAGTCGTCCGGTTTCGGGTGTGCGGGCACGTCGCTTCTCGTGATGAAGTCGACCGGGTCCAAGCGGTCCGCGATGGTGTGTGCGTGTGCCCCGTATGTTTCTCAGAATCTTTTCACGAAGAAGAGGAAGCCTGCTCCCGCGACTACATACCGTCGACTAGATTGACGTGGGAGCCGGCAGTGTGCACCACCTCGGAGCTCCTCACTACAAGAACACCCGGCCGCGGATCCGACTCAGCATCGGCACCAGTATGTGTCTTACTCCTGCTCCTGACAACGTTGCCCATGGGCAATTGTGTAGCTTGTTCGCTCTCATTTGAGGCAGAGACGGCCCATGTGCCACTGTTTGAATGGGACACTATTTGACATGGTGTACGCTACACGAGTCGCCCGGCCCGAGGCTGCACTTTCACGGAAGCTTTGAACACTGTATAGACCCTCCACAAAAGTCTGCAGCTGTGGCACATTCGACTGACGTCGCAGAAACCGTTTGGTGTTGAATACTTTTCCAAACTCGCGAGCTCGAACGAACGCTGTCGCCACATCGTTTCATCCCCAAGGCCGGCCCGTTTTCTAGACCTGCATGTGCTTGCTGTGCAAGAATATATTCTGAGTATACTCAGCAACTTGAGCACACAGAGACTGTTTAAAGAAGCCCGAAATAGGCTATTGCAGTACACTTGTGTGGTAGTGGCGCGGCGGTGCCACGAGGCAGAACTCGGAAGCACAGCTTGCAGCGCATGCGCAGCTTTTTCAAAGTTTTTTCAAGTTGTCCGCACGCGTACATCAATCAATCCATAACACACCCCAGCTTGCAGCTTCGGCTCAGCCTCCTACTCTGGCTTCAGTACACCTGAGCAATTGCTGGCACTCTCCACAGTAGCACCCGGACTTGACGCAACCGCCCGGCTGATCAGCTCATGAGCTCCCCTCCGCCGCGGCCCGGTCGAATCCTTTTGCATATGCATGTACATCATGTTGCTGGGGCAATGCAGAGACCTTCTCCGGAATGTTCAAGCCTCGATGATCTACTATGCGCGATCACGCGCAGACATCATCGCTGTGATGTTCATCTTCAGCGAGGAATGCTGCGGCCTCTGCGGCAGCCTCCGTGCACCTACCGGCACCAGCTGCTTGTGTGGAAGGCTGTGAGTTTGGGAAGCCGTGTTCATGGAGGCTGCATCGCATTAACACAAGGTGACAGCGTACTCCTCCTGAGTGGCTACGGAGCTCACTTCAGTGGCACATCCTTCACAGGTACGCTACACCTGTGCCAGTGCCACACCAGCATCACATGCCATCAGTGATGCATGTACTGTTAGCATGCATGCATTGATGCGGTGTACAAGATTTGTGCAATTCCGTGTGTATCTAGCAGTACGCAGCCCGGGAGCCGCGGAACTGCTCCGGGTGCCTGCGGAACTGCTGCATGCATCGATGCAGATCTAGAGCTGTGCACATGTGGAGCACCACACACACTCTTGCATGTGATTGTATGAACACAATCTGTTTGAATTTGTACTACAGAATGTAGTAGCCCCGTCCTGCTCAAAATCCATGGCAATTGCTGCCAGTGATCAGTTCGGGATCGCTGGCGGCCGGAAAGAAGCCAGGGTGTGCATGCATGTTTGCATGTCTCGATGTACTGTAGATCTACAGTACAATCAGTCACTTCTACAAACATGTCGAGAGGCTGACGTACAGGGGTGTAGATGGGCGGTGTGACGGACATGTAGTGTAAACCGCACTCTGTGCTTACTTGTCTCCTGTGAGTGCACTGAGACAGTTTGTGCAAACAATCATCGTGCACGCATTGTGAAGCATATATCAGCTTCGAACTGCATGCATGACCGACAGGCCAGCAGGCCTAGTATGCTTAAGAATTCTGCCACAGAACATGGCATGCAGCCCCATCAGGGAGACACGTCCATGGTCTCACACCACCTCTCAACGTTCAAAAAGTGTCTCCCTGATTCCATGGTGCTGTACATGTGCAGGTGGCACCATCATCTGTGCCGGTCCAGAGTTCCAAGGAAGCTTCCGGAAGTGCACATTCGATACCTGCACCTTCTACGTAGTGCATGGTGCATCCGTCACGTTCTCTGGCTGCGCCTGGAGCGACTGCCCCGCCGCCGCCCTCATCGCCCATGGCCCCAGCACTCTTGCCACCCTGACAGACTGCGCCTTCCGCACCTGCGGTCGCTGCATCATCGTCGAGGCCCACGCCTCCGCCGCGGTCCAGTCTTCGTCCCTCGCCTGCAGCAGCGTTGCTGTGATTGTCAACGATGACGGAAGTCTACTTGCATGCAATGATTGCATCTTCCACGGCAAGCACCACCGGCTGACGCCTTCTGAAAGGAACATCATGCTCATCAACCGGGGCAGCGCATGCCTGCGCCGCTGCGGAGTGATCAATATGAGCGTCGTCGTCAGCGGGCGCACAGCGCAACTCGAGGTGGCACACGGCTTCTTCCAGGACAGCTCACAGGCTGTCATCGTCCAGAATCATGCAAACACGTCCATGCGGGAGGTGAGTGTGCATTGCTCCGGTGATGGAATGCTGAGCCCGATGCATACGATGGTGAATGGGGACCGCCGCTCTGCCAGCGCCATCACCGCCGGGGCCAGCCCGTGGCGCTGCGGCAGCGCACTTCTGCAGATGTCACGATGCCACGTGGAGCACTCTGATGCTGCTGCTGTCACGGTCGCAAGGAATGGCCGTGTGGCCTTGTTCCGATGCCTCCTCGAGAGCCAGGACAGTGCCGTGCTCGTTGCCTCGCGGGCAGAGCTCCGCCCTCATACGCATTTCAGCTGGGCAGTGATCCAGCATTGCTGCAGCATCAGTCAAGGCCACTGCTACGTGGCGCATTCGCAAGGCGCGGTCATGTGTGTCCATGGGGGGGTGGCCCACGCGGCCAAAGCCGCGTGCGTGGCGTTGACCGGCGCAACGCTTGCCGTTGCCGACGCCCGGCTTTCCGGCGGCACCACCACAATGGAGTGCGGCCCTATGCCTTTCCCCCTTGGGCCTTACCATGGCACAGTCGTGATTTCCATCGGGTCCAGCGGGGCGGTCCTGCGCTGCGACATCCGTGGTGGCCTGATCGGAGTCGAAGCTACGGACGCAAACGCAGTGCGAGTGAAGGACACGCAAGTCTCTGATCTGATCTCCCTGCTGCCGCAGCCGGCGGCACGAACAGGGCTGCAGCCCAACCCGTCTGTGGCGTTCTGGTGCCGCGGATCGCACATGGTCATCGAGGGCGGGGCGGTGCAGAACTGTCGCATTGGAGTCGATGTGACAGCCAGCGAGACAGGAGTCCATTCGAGCGTGCTTGTGCAGGACGTGACGTTCCGGCAGTATCTGTACGGAGTGCAGGTCCACAAAGGGTGCCGGGCTGTGGTGTACGGCTGCCGATTGCTCGGGCATGAGGGTGTCGACCCTCGGAATTTCCGGGACAAGATCGTTAGCGGCCCTTTTTTGAATCCTTTGATTGAGAGGTTGCTCAAAACTTCTGGCGGTGGCGGTGTGCGTGGTTTCGGGCTGCTGTTCTTACTGGGCTCCGAGAGGGGGTTGGTGCGGGGGTGCTCTTTTGCGGGTCATGATGTGCATGTGTCCACCTGTGCATCCAACGGCATACACGTTGTGCAATGTGAGTTCGCGGCGGGCAGCGGAGCGCCTCGCGCCCGGAGCTCAGGAATCGAAGCAAACGCAGCAGCCATGATTGAAGACTGTGTATTCACGGGCCTGGACTTTGGCGTTGTAGCGGGCGGGGCCAGGGGCGGAGTCACCTGCTCAGTCAAGCAGTGTAAGTTCCGTGAGGGTGTGAAGGTTGCGGTGCAGGCGAAGGACGGGGCAAAGATGTCCGTCGAAGGCACAGACGTGCGATCTGCAAACAAGGCAATGTTTGTTGTTTCAGGCTCGACGATCGCGGCACAGGACTGTGTGTTGCACGCATGTGAGGCAGCGATGGTCATCGGGGAGGGCGGGGGCGTTCTGACTGCGTCACGTGTAACGGCCCGGGGCGGCAGGTGGGGGGTGCTCGCGCATCAGTGCTTTGTCGCAACTGCCGGCAACAGAATCGTGTCCAACAGGGGCGCGGAGGTGAGGCTCCTGGAGTGCGTGCTGCAAGCGGAGCAAGAGGCGGTGTTTGTCTCCGGCCAGAGAGTCGAGGCCGATGTGGCTCTGTGTGAGCTGTCGTCGCCGTACATCGGGCTAGTTGTGATGTCCGGAGCCGTCGCTCGTGTCACAAAGACGACGCTGAAGGAGTGCGGCTGTGGCCTGTTGGTTGGCGAGCGTGACCATGAGCTGCAGGAGCTCTGTGAAGTGTGTGGCCACAGGGGGCCGCAGGGCCTGCGGCGTGCATGGGAGGCCCTGGTTGGTGCTAGCGAGTGCACGCGTACGGAGAGTACGCCAAGTAGCTCGGCGGGGTGTGTGCACCGGGGTGCACGCGCATGTGCGACGGTGGATGAAGTCGCAATTCTTGGCTGCAAGCTGACGGGATTGACTGTGACGCCTCATGGGCAGGTCGAGGCGAGCAACGTCAGTGTGGCCGGCAGCCCGCTGGGCTTCGAGGTGGTCTGCCTGGACGGCCGGGAGCATGAGAACCAGTTCAGTGACTGCGAGGTGGTGTTTGTGGCTGGGGAACGTGGAGATGCGGCTCGAGGGCGGCGGCAGATGGGCCACAAGTTCGAGGCGGGCTTCAGGATGGTTCAGTATGCTGTTGGCGGGGTGGAGAGGGTGCAACGGTCAGTGTGAAGCTGTTGTTTCAAAACAATCTACACCTCAGTGAAATCGAATGTAAGAAAAACTGCTCTATGCAGCTGTATGTAGGCAAGGCAGGTCTCTGTACATGGTAGCTGTGATGCACCTATCAGTGTGAGCGCTTCCTGCAAAATTTGTCCACGGAGATGCTCCATTGTTGTCTGCACCTGAATGTGGTGAACAATATGCTGTCGAGGTCATGTATGCACCAGCAGCCCACCCTGCTGCCCTGCGGCATGCAGATATAGAATGAAGAACTCCGTGCCAAAGAAACATAGGCACGGTCACAAAGTCCAACGCCACCAGATGCATGCTTTGCTGGCCGATTCCCATTTCAGATACGGCGGCCTGAGGCTGTTAGCATCGAGTGGAAGCAAAACCTCTGAGCCGTTACGGAATCAAGGCTGAATTGGCAGCCTGGCATGCGAGAGGTTTGAAAGTGGCCTGCAGTGTGCAGCAGGAAGCTGAAGCCTTGCCTAAACGACAATGGCATGTTCACCCTTACATGGTGCTATCACAGCATGAGGCTCCCCGGCAGCACAGCACTCTACAGACTCGGCTGGAGACGAGTCGATCAAACACTCCAGTAGACCAAAGTATCTGTAACAAGGAGACGCGTACCGTAGCCAAGAACAGCTGTAGGCTTCTCGCCACTTGCTGGTCACACGATTCAGGCACAAGAAGCAGCCGGTGACGTAGAACACGATAGCTCTGAGCTATGTAGAGTGTTCGTCAATGTATACTCGCTGCTTGACGACAACCCGCAGACGAGGCATCGCGGGGGCTCCAGAGTTTGGCCAAGATGTCTACAGTACACGAGAAAGCAGAGACACACAGGTCTTCATACAGCTGTGATTACGTGCATTCATGGAGGGACATGGGCTGGGAAAGGAAGGACTGCTGGGAACGGATCCGGATAAATGTCTTTGTCTGCAGCTGAGGCGACGCGCTCGGCTAGGCAAACGAAAAAACATGACACGGAGACATCTTTTGAATAGAGGCATGGATATATGGGGTGCGTGTGCTACAGAAACGCTGTGGGTCCTTGCGTGAACTCGCCTTTTTGACCTGGGAAACGGGGGGGCTCGACGTGAAGAATACGATCGAGACCACATTGTACATCAGTGTGTGGCTACTACGTTGTCATCACTTTCACTTAGCTTGCAGAGTTGGTCAGCGCGAAGGTGACGTCTTCACCGAGCTATCTCGGAAATGTCTTTTTCGTCGAGGCCACAGGTGCACTCAATGGCCACGGCCCTCGATGCAATTACCACACAAGGTCGAGACAAATCGGAGATCCAGTTCCTGTATTTATGGATTTTGACGCATCTCGGGTATGCGAATGCATCTGTCAACGCGCGTCACAGCTTAGTGCCCAGCTGCAGCCGTGTTGCCTCACCTCGCGGTACAGCAGTCATGGCGAGAGTCGACAAACCGTCACACCATCACATACAAACATGTTGTGCCCCCGTGCTGGCCACGGACCGTTCTTCATAGGCGGGGAGTGCGGACATGTCGGTCGAGGTCTGGGGAAGAGGTCCGCAGCACCGAGTGAGACTGCCCGGATGTGGCCACACTGCGCCTAAAGGATGTCTGACGAATCTGAAATCAATCTGTCCAACGTGTGGTGCAACGTTGCCGTACCCCGGCACTGCCAAAGCAGACTGCGTCCCCTCTACGCACTGCACCTGGCCTGAATCGTTCCGTGTCGTCAGCAGGAAACTCAAGGAAGATCAAAGCGATGGTGCTTCAGTACGCCCTTCTATCAAATGGCTGTCGCAGCTGCCGTTTTCCATTATGGGAGCTCTCGCTCCAAGGCTTCTGTTGTGGACTCGCTCTGGGACAGCTACCTGAGTTCAGCAACGCACGCCATATCTTCCATCGGAGTTAGTGCTTGCATATATAGTCTATTGTTGCTTATGCCGAAGGCAAGAGTGCAACCTGGATTTATCTGTCGACACATGTTGCACAGATTCAAACGCACAGCTTTTTGTGAGATGTGCATCTGGGGATCACCATTCCGGATATACTGACACAATGTTCTCCACGGTTGCTGTAGATTCTACTACTGGCAGGTAATCTGCATCGCAAACACCAAATATCCTGCATGTTTCTTGGCGTTCAGTAGGTGCAATCCAGGATCTCCCATAGCGTGAACATGGGGCCTTTGAATGTTGAGGTTCTTTTGCACCCAGGTGCATGACATCATTTCACAGGGCTAGCCAAGGTCATGCTTGCTGTCTTGATGATGGTTCTGTGCCTTGCGAGCATGAGTTGTACACGTGTGCATCCGCTTGTCATTCACATTGTCAGAGTTCACCTTCTACGTCTCCGCCCTGTCTCCTGGTAGACGACTTCAAACAGATACCAGCACTCTGTGCATGTATGCAGGGACTCGGACTGTCTCTTGAGGAATTCGTTTGGAGGGTGTGTGCAGCATGGTGCAAGGCGCTTGATCTGACATCACACACCGTTTTGTCCTCGGGCACATCAATCCGCACCCGAGTTGACCGACCCGAGTTCATCGTCTGTAGAGCATCACCTCGAGGATGCCGAGTTCTATCTGGGGCGGTCGTGTTGCCGGAGGGTGGCGTGCTGCTTCTCGAGGGACATGGCGCACAGTTCCACAGGACTCGATTCATAGGTACAGCTCCGATACTTCTTCGCGTAGGCATCATCATGAGGTGGCATGTCAGTGAATGTATGCCGCTGCAGCACTTTACGACTACCTGCATCTGAAGCACATTTTTGACAGCACGTTTTTGCCAGCTAGTAGGACTCTCACTCATCTCTGCAGGGGGGGCGGTCATGTGCACTGGGGCCACCTGCTCAGTGCTTTTCCTTGAGTGCACCTTCAGTAACTGCACAGTCGGCGCCACCCATGGCGCGTCCGTTACGCTGCGGCGCTGCCACGTGCTCGACAGTCAGCCGGGCGCCGTCGCCAGCGGCCCCGGCACCGTCGCCGCCTTCGAGGCCTGCACGTTTGTCCGATGCTTCAACAGCATCATCGTCGAGGGCGGCGCGTCTGCGAGCGTCTGCGGCGCGCACATATCCGGCACCTCCGTGGCCATGGCTGTCAGTGATGATAGCTCCCGAGGCACTGTCACCGACAGCCACCTGCAGAGCGCTCCGCCAACCTCGACTGGAAATGCACAGGAGCGTATGTGGGGTGTCTTTGTCTTTGGGGGGTCCGTGTGCATCACGCACTGCCACCTGCTGGACTTCTTCACAGGAGTTGGTGTCGGGACTGGGGCCACTGTCGCCGACATCCACATCCAGCAGTGCCGCATCACCGGCAGCTGTGGCGTGGCGCTCGGCGGCCGTGTGCGGGGGTGCCTACGGATGTGCCACATCAATGGCACTGCCAAACTGCACCGCACCATGGCTGCGCTTAAGTCGTTCGAGAGTGGCGACTCCCAGTGTGATGTGCCTGAACCTGCGGTAGTCGCAAGTGGCGACACGGCGTCTCTGTTGCAGATGCAGCGGTGCAACATCGCCGCGGAGGCCGGGGCTTGGATCAGCCGCGGCAGTCGAGCCACAGCGTCGCTGTGCAAGCTGGTGTGCAGAGCTACTGCGGTGCAGGTGAACGACTGCAGCCGCGTGCATCTGGCACAGTGTTGGGCGTCCAGTGCGGGTGACTGCTGTGCTGCTGATTCAGAGTCCTCATGCCGGCTCACCATTCGGCGTTGCAGACTCTTCGGCTCTGAATGTGCGTGCTGGGCCCGTGGACGGGCGCACGTATCTGCGGACGACACGGTGATGAAAAGTCGCCGTTTTTCACAGAGCCATCACAACATCTGTGTGGTTCAAGCTGATGCCAAGGCGGTTGTACACCTGCTCCGGTGCTGCATTCTCGATGGCACTATCGGAGTGGCCATGACCCATGCCACAGTTGACTCCCGGGATACTCGGGTGATGAATCTGTCAGATCGATCCATGCATGAACAGAAACATCCTGACGTGCCTGGCATGGATTCCTGGCGACGTGGGTATTCACTGACTGGAGGCCGACTCACGGTGTCGGGTGGCTCTGTCCAAGGCTGCTACACTGGGTTGATGGTTGGTGCAAACAAAGATTCGGGGGGGGAGGTGGTCGCCCTGTCCGACCTGCCGAGGTGGTCGCCCTGTCCGACCTCTGCTGTTGATGTGCGTGGCGTGGTCTTTTGGGGGTACGTCCAAGCGATTCGGGTGGGTGCCGATTGCGACGTAGCTGTGGAGCTGTGCCACTTTCATGATGGTGTGCGCAAGACGGAGTCCGCTGCGCATGCTCGATATGATGCGGCAGGCGGCGCTGTTTCACACCGTCACTGCGGAGTTGCTCTGATGGACACCGACCGGATTCTGCTGAGGAGATGCACGTTTAACAGCACGCAGACTCGCGAGGACCCGTGCGGTGTTTACGCCGCACGCGTCACAGGCCTGCAGATCCAAGAGTGTACGTTTGAATTCTCCAATCCAACAGGGGACAGTGTTGAGCTGCTGGACTGTGTGGGTGCTGTCATCGAGGACTGCACATTTGCTGGCGCAAACAGTGGTGTCTTGAGCTCCAGCAGCCGGGCTGTTGTCCAGCGCAGCAGCTTCGGGAAGGCATTGTGTTGTGGCGTCACCGCCGGCAACAGCAGCAGGATTCTGCTGCAGAAGTGCTTGTTTACAAAGTGCGCGTGGGGGGTGGTGGTCGAGGAGCAGAGTGAGGTGACAGCCCATGAGTGTGCCATGGTGCAAGTGCAGCGGGCTGTGACGGTGGAAGACACCGGTGGGGTGTTCACGTGCTGCAAGTCCCGGCTGGAGGGGGGCTCGGTCCTGGTGGAGGCGGAGCGCCAGTACCGCGGGCAGGCCACGGCAGACCTGAGGTTCACCGACTGCCAGTTCTCTGATGCGGGGATGGGGCTGCGGGTGTGGGGCACCGGGGCGGCTGCGACACTGCAGCGGTGCAGCATCAGCGGCTGCGACGTGGGGCTGTACATGGCGGACGAGGTGGCGGTGTGCATGACTGACTGCACCGTCGTCAAGTGTGACTTGGGCGTGTTGGTGGGGCTCCACCAGTTGGACGCAATGGAGCAGTGTCGTTTTTGTCGCAAAGAGGGCATGCATGCATGGGCCACAGCCAGGCAGCACTTGAGCGCGGCCAAGAACACAGCTACAAGCTTGCGGAATTTGAAGCGATGTGTCCATGAGGGCGCTGTGGCGCGGCTTCGGTTGGAGGGGATGGAAGTGTGGCGCTGCAGGCAAGGTGTGCGTGTGTTTGAGTTTGGGCTCCTCGAAGCGCAGGGGCTGCGGCTGCATAAGTGCGCTCAGGCTGTGGCTGTGGCACACATTTGGCGGCACAGCGGCGAGTGCAGCACGTTCAGGGGCTGTTTAGCCATTGCGTGCGGTGCTGGTGGCAATGTGATGCGGGTGTGGCCTCGAGGCGTGAAGCACGAGGAAGGCTGCATTGAGAGAGAAATTCATGGCCTGGTGCTTCAGCGAAGAGGGGGCGATCCGGCCGTCTTGCTGCAGAGCGGCCCCTCACAGGGTAAAAAGTACAATGGGTAAGGCGAACCAGGCTCCGCAAGCACACGGGCGCATCTGACTCAGAGCCACTGTGGCAGAGCATGTGACTTGAGTTGCATTTTTTCCCTGGTTTTCTACGGACCACGGTGCTGCCCCCAAACAGACCGGCACTTTGGGGACAATCAGTGCAGGTTGTTCTAGACCTGGTTGCCCTCGGAAGCATGTGGTGTCTTGTAAAGTGCTACGCTGCCTGCTCTGCGAGAGTCCATGTGAAAGGGACTGGCAATCAAACTAAGGCGTGTGCCCAGGAGCATGCACGGTCACATAATTTTTCAGCTGCATGTATTTGTATGTCTGCCCCCGGAGAACCGGTCACTTGCTGGTGATGTGCACCGCTAGCAAGCACAGCAGCACAGGCTGGCACCCGCCGGACAGTCAGCAGACCCTGTAGCAGGACCACAGCGATTGTTGTACATGTTCTTGCAGAACCAGGAATAGCAACGCCCGGCTGCCCCACCTGCAAGGCATAGTGATGATGCATAGTGATTGTGACGAATGGCAAGGCCTTCTTGAAGTGCGTGCTTTTTGCGGGGGACGCCGGGTGCGGCTACGGCGCAGCGCGGCCGTGGCCGTGCTGGTTGGTGTTGGGTGGTGCGGGGGCAACGGATTGGGCGGCCATGTATGAGGCTGCATCAGCAGAGCATGCCGTAAGGGGGTGTGGGTGGGTGGGGAGATCAATTGACACATATGTGTGTGGGTGGGTGTGCGATTTTGCGTACATGGGTGCGGCCACACGGGCCGGCCCCTGCGGCCGCCTTTTGCCGGGAGGATGGTACATAAGTGTTGTGTGGTTGTGATGGCTTGCTGCAGTTCGGCGCTTGGTGACAGGTGTGATGTGGCCTGGCTGCCCTTCAGTGCTGCGGGGCACCTGTGATGCTACCTGCCTTCCCGAAGAATGGCCTTCCTCCTGGCCATCCTAGAGGATCCTCCAGCAGCACACACACCCACCAAAACATCTATCATAGCCGTGCCAGGGGCGGGCAAATCCGACACTGTCGTATGTACATGAGGGCTGCCTGAAGGCTGCAAGGAGCCGCAGCCCACACATATTCTGCCATGCAGCAGATATACTGCAGTGCAGCACTCGTGTGTGCGTGTGAATGTATTCATCTGGGTGCTTCGGGGCTCCCCTTGCCCGGCACGGATTGCTCCGCATTGTGGTGATGATGATTGGATCCTGACTCTGTATGAGATGCTGTTCTTTGCTCGGGTGTCGTGTATGGCTATTCCTGTTCTTGTACTGCAAGCTCTTCCTGCGGTGCTACCTGCCTGGTGACTTTCCCTGGAAAACAGTATGCTCGCAGCATAGCTTTGCCCCCCCTTCCCTCCCCCCCCCCAGAGTCACAGCACCCGACACGCACAGCCGAGTAGATTTCCACCAGAGTGCAGTGTATGCGCAATATGATGCGTTACATGGAACCGTACCATAGCCGAGACGAGCTGCAGTTTTTTTGTCATTGGCTGGCCATGGCGTCCAGGCACACTGAGCAGCACGCCATATGCAACTCACCAGCTGAGTTTCGGAGCAGTGGACATCAAGCCGCGCAAGGGAATAGCCGGGATCTTCGATGAGCTGTTGTTGCTTGGCGACGTCCGCCCGGTGGCAGAATCGTTAGAGCTCGCGAGTGCTGTCTAGATGTGTTATCTCCGCAGCCGACAGCAGACATAGCATATGATACGTTGTACAGTACCTTCAGCCTGGACAGTTGTATATATATTTAGGGAGCTGTGAATCAAAACGACGCGAAATTCACGGATAAACACCTACGCGAGTCGAGGTGATTTCGACTTTAACACACTTATGTGGGGCTTCTAGTGCATATATGGGTTGCTATCAAGGCAGATACGGTGTTGTCCTGGCGCATATGCGCAAGTGCGTTCTACGTTGGTCAGGCATGGCAAACGCTCGTCGAGGACCAACTTCCTATTCTACGGCGAAATATATAGTTCACTCACCTACAGCTGTATTGTCATCGCGACGATGCGTTCAGGTTTCTGTCTTCGTGCGAGACGACGACCATCTGGAACACTGTGGCGTGGAGGCTCTCTCATGACGTTAACGGGACACCTGATAGCCACAACGCACCATTGCCGCACCATGATAGTTAGAAAGTACCCATGACGTGACTTTTAAAGAAATTTGGTCAAATATCATCGTTCAGCAACTCGTGATTTAGGTCGGGCACCGGTACCAGGCGCGGGCAGCTTCTGCCACAATTCATACGGCTCAAACACTCATCGCCGCAGTCGTGAAAGCGCTATACAGTCATATATGTACCCAAATCTCCCCCTTATAAGCATTCTTTCGTGCCTCAAAGTCGAGAAGTGCGACCATGTCATTCGAGGTCTGGGGAAGAGGTCGGAAGCACCGAGTGAGGCTGCCTGGATGTGGCCACACTGCGTCCATAATCTCTTCTACTGATGGAGTTCTGAAATGTCCAGAGTGCGGTATATCATCGTCGCACACAGCCCCTGCCAAATCAGTCCACGCAGAACACCTGGCCCGATTGTTCTCTCATCACCATCCGGAAAGTCGAAGAGGGGCGAACTAATGATGCTGCAGTGAGTTTTGCGTCTAGTAGAGTTGCCGAAGCTGCCATTGACAGTGGTTGGCGGGACTTCCCAGACTTCCCAGGTATCATTATTGACTCTCTCCAACACTGACGTCGAACCTCAGCAGCTCTGCTTCAGTGTCGGTTGTCGGCATCATATTGATGACAATTGCGTTCAGCTGCTCTCGTACGAAAGCCTGCTTTTCAGAATTGCCAAGGTTCAATGTAACTTGATCTGTCGTTCGCAAGCTCTTGCAGTGTTGTATCTGCTACCCAAATGTAAACACATGCACGACCAAGCGGCCTCGCCGGAAAGGCTTCTTCAAGTACAAATTAGTACAGTGTGCTTGTGTGCAGGGTCTTGGACTCCCTGTCAAGAATTTTGTTTGGAAGATTTGTACAGCATGGGATAGTGTAGTTGATCTGATGTCGCAGACATTTTCGTCCTCGGCAATGGCGATCTGCACCGAACCCGCTTTCATTGTCTGCCGAGCGTCGCCTCGCGGATGCCGAGTTCTGTCTGGATCCATCATGTTGCCGGAGGATGGAGTACTGCTGCTTGATGAATGTGGCGCACAATTCCACCGGACTCAATTCACAGGTGCACCTCTGTGCTCTCCTCACGGAGGCATGTTCTGTCACGTCGGTGAACATTTGATGCCGCAAAGCAGCACGACTGGTTGTGTTTGGGGTACAGCTTGACTGACATTCCGTCACTTACGCTGTTCCTTAGTGCAATTTCAAGTATGGGCTGATTCCTGTGCTGCTCGCATGTGTTCATTGCTGCTGTGCAAGATCAGTCTGTGGGCCACACCATCAGCATTCACACACATTGCATGTGGCACAATTAATCTTGATTACCAGGCCGCATGCAGCGCATTGCTGCAGCAGCTTCCGGACTGAATTGGACATCAGTCACAATCAAACATTCACCAATGTTCTGGCATGAGCACTCCTGCTTTGGCCTACCTATCACTCTGCAGTGTGACATGTGATTATCCTGGACAACTTGACTCGTGTGGTGTTCCTCATGCCGGCATGCGGCTCTCCAATGGGGCAACAGCCTGAGGAAGCCAGTCCAGTGGGTGCAGGGACGTGTGTCCTCATCCCGGCATGCTAGGTCTGATCATCTGGTCGGCCTTGCCCTACATGTTGGTCACAGCTGGCATCATGTACCCATGTCATGCCTGGCATGATAGCGTACGCCAACATGAGTAGATACCCCGCACCGCGCGATGTATAGAACATGCAGCACTCAATCTTGGAGTGAACGGGGATGGGCGGTGTGATCAAGTGTATTGACTCTGCGAAATGACCAGCTGCTGCAGTGGCCTATTCTCTGCCGTCTGTAGATGAGACAGCTATGGCTGCCTTTGACCGCAGCATGCCTTGAGCATGGGTCTCACAGTCACCACAACTCTGCAGGTGGGACCGTCGTCTGTGCCGGGGCCACATGCGAAGTGCTCTTCATCGGGTGCACCTTCCAGGGCTGCACCGTCTGCGTCGCCCACGGCGCGTCCGCCACGCTGCGCCGCTGCCACGTGCTCGACAGCCAGCCCGGCGCCGTCGCCAGCGGCCCCGGCACCGTCGCCACCTTTGACGCCTGCATCTTCGCCCGTCGCTTCAATTCTATCATCGTCGAGGGCGGCGCGTCTGTGAGCGTCTGCGGGGCGGACATCACCGGGACCACCGTGGCTATGGCCGTGAATGACATCGGCTCGCGCGGCATGATCACCGCCAGCCGCCTGCAGAGCGCACCTCCGCAGCTCAGTGGACTTGTACCGGAATATGCGTGGGGTGTTCTTGTCTTTGGGGGCTCTGCGTTCCTCACGCGCTGCGACCTGCTGGACTTTTGCACAGGAGTTCATGCGATGACTAAGGACGAAGTCGCCCACCTCCACATTCATCAGTGCCGCATCACCGGCGGCTGTGGCGTTGCGCTTGGCGGCCGTGTGCGGGGATGCATGCGATCGTGTCATGTGGAAGACACCAGGCCGTTCGGTGTGCCTGTATTGCGGGTGAAGTCTGTCATTGATAATCGCCTCCTCGGAGAAGCGCCTAAACATGAAGCTGCAGTCATGGTCAACGGAGAGCATGGAACTTCTTCGGAGATGGAGCGGTGCCGCATCAGTGCAAAGGTCTGCGCTGCCCAGATTGGCGGCGCAAGCAGGGTCGCAGCCTCTCTGTGCAGGCTGGTGAGCAAAGCGAGGGCGTTGAGCGTAGGAGGCGACGGCCGCGGAGTTCTATCTTGTTGCTGGGCATCAGCGGGAAAATCCTGCGTGTACGTCAAGTCGACATCAAACTTCTTGTGCAGGCTCACCATCCTCCACTGCAGTCTCATCGGCAATCATTTCTCATGCTTCGGAGTGGGACCGGTTCGCGTGACGGTGGCAGACACTACAATGAAGTGTCACTTCGCCACACAGACAACCCCTCGCCACGGCGGGGTAGAATGCATAGTGCATTCTGGATTTGACACGCATGTGCGCCTGCAGAGGTGCTGCCTGCGCGACGGCACAACAGGGGTATGTGTGAACGGTGGGACAGTGGACTCGCGGGACACGCGGGTGATGAACATGTCGTGCCCACATGCAATGGAAGGGGTCGCTCTTGGCAGGCCTGGCGATGCAAGCTCTCCGGGGTGTGGATATGCGCTATCTGGCGGCCAGCTGAGTGTGTCAGGCGGATCTGTGCAGGGATGCTGGGCTGGAGTGATGGGATCGGCATTCATTGGGGGGGATGAAGGGATCGTGGCCCCTCCCAGCCTGCCGTGCGTGGTTGATGTGCGTGGTGTAGCTTTTGCGGGATACGGGCATGCGCTGTTTGTGACCCACGGGTGTGAGGTAGTTGCAGAGGGGTGCTGGTTTCTTGGTGGTAAGTACAAGGCGCGTCCTGGAGCGAGTTGTGTGGGAGCCACGTCGGGAGATCTCCGGGCGGTTGTGCTGCTGCAGGCAAGCCTCACACGGTTGCGGGGGTGCTCGTTTTCTGGTGCTTGGACACCTGGGGTGTCATCTGGCATTCAAGCTGTGCACATGACCGGCCTGCACATCCGGGCGTGTGAGTTTGAGTACCCCGATCCCACAGCCAATTGTGTTGAGGCGACTGACTGTTCAAGTTCTGTCATCGAGGACTGCATGTTTGCCGGCGCATGTGCGGGCGTTGTGGCCAAGAGCAGCCGGGGCTCGGTCCAGCGCAGCAGCTTCGGCGAGGCCATGTCCCGTGGCATTGCTGCCCGCAACAGCAGCTGGTTGTTAGTGCGGGAGTGCGAGTTTACAAAGTGTGTGCGGGGGGTGGTGGTACGGGAGGGTAGTGAGGTGACGGCCCATGAGTGTGCCATGGTGCAAGTGCAGCGGGCTGTGATGGTGGAAGACACCGGTGGGGTGTTCACGTGCTGCAAGTCCCGGCTGGAGGGGGGCTCGGTCCTGGTGGAGGCGGAGCGCCAGTACTGCGGGCAGGCCACGGCAGACCTGAGGTTCACCGACTGCCACTTCTCTGATGCGGGGATGGGGCTGCGGGTGTGGGGCACTGGGGCAGCTGCGACGCTGCAGCGGTGCACCATCAGCAACTGCGACGTGGGGCTGTACATGGCGGACGAGGTGGCGGTGTGCATGACTGACTGCACCGTGGACAAGTGCGAGTTGGACATGGTTGTGGGGCTGCATCAGCTGGATGCGATGGATCAGTGTGGGCACTGTCGCCAGGAGGGGGTGCATGCATGGGACGCAGCCAGGACACAACTATGCGCGGCCAGATCGAGAGCACCGGGCGGTACGAATCAAAGGCGCTGTGTCCATGAGGGCGCTGTGGCGCGGCTTCGGGTGGAGGGGACGGATGTGCGGCACTGCCGGCAGGGCGTGCGCGTGTTTGAGTTTGGGCTGCTGGACGCGGAGGGGCTGCGGCTGCACAAGTGCGGCCAGGCGGCAGCCGTCGCGCACATCTGGCGGCACAGCGGCGAGTGCAGTGTGTTCAGGGACTGTTTGGCCATAGCGTGCGGTGCTGGTCCCAATGTGGTGCGGGTGTGGCCTCGGGGAGTGAAGGACGAGGCAGGCTGCACTGAGAGTGACATCTCTGGCCTGGTGATCCAGGATGGAGAGGATGAACCGGCTGTGTTGGCTGCGCCGCTGGACACACCGCTGCAGCAGGGCGACACCCCACAGCGTGAGACGTTTGGTGGCTAGGGGCGAGCCAGGCGCAGGTGACGCCCAGGCACACGCCCAGGCACCTCGCTGTGGAAGGTACTTCATGTGCGTCAAGCTACACATCCTTGCCCTTGAGCATCCACGCACTGGAAGCCACTATGCTGCGCTTAGTGGTTCCAAGTAGCACATCCGGGGACGTATAGGTAGAGTCTGCATGATTCTTCAGACCTTCACGCACTGTACAGCCTGTTCAGTCTGGTGAATTCGCTGGGCTTGCTGCACCTGTCGCGGTGGCTATGTAAGGGGCTGCATCAGCAGAGCCTGTGACGAGGGTGCTTACATGTGCGGGTGGGTGGGTGGTTTGGTGTATGGTTACGGTCGTATAGGCCGGCCCATGCGCCTATCTTTTTGGCTGCGGGGAGAAAGGTACAGAAGTGTTTGCTTGGATGCGGTGTTGTGTGGTTGTCATGGCTTGCTGCGGTTCCGAACTGGGTGACAGAGGTCGTATGTCTTGACTGTGCTTCGGTTGCCCCAGTGCTGCCCGCCTCTGCGAGTTGACTCCTGATGACTCAAACAACCACGGAAACACCTATCACAGCCGTGATAGAGGCAAACCAAACCGACACTGTATGTAAGAAGGCTGTCTGGTGGCTGCAACAGGCCGCGGCGCGCACAATGAACTGCCACGCAGCAGATATACCGCTGTGCAGCTCGCGTGTGGCCATGTGTTGGTGTATGTATGCGTGTGGGTCTTTTGGGGCTCCCGTTGCATGGTTCGGGTGGTTTCGCATTGCAGTGATGCTGATGCATTGCTTTCTCTGCAAGAGATGCTGTTTGTTGCCTTGGGGGTCGTGTGTTGCTGATCCTATCCTTGTACTGCATGCCGTTCCTGTGGTGCTAGTCCTTGACACACAGTTCTACAGGTCTCAGGGCACACGTTCGCGAGCCCACCCACATCACAGCATTCTGCTTGTGCAGTCAAATTAAACTTCCACCAGACTGCATTGGATGCGCAGCATGATGCGGCGTAAAGAGACGAGCCGAGGCGCAGCTTTTCTGCCATTGGCTGGTCACGATGACCAGGCACACTGAGCAGCACGTGATACGAAGCTCACCAGGTGGGGTTGGGAGGGGTTCAAGTCAAGGGTGCCCCAGAGACCAGCCGGGATCGTCGATGCGCTGTCGTCGCTTGGGGACGTCGGCCCAGAGGCAGCATCGTCGGGGCTCGCGAAGGCTTCCCAGATGTTTCATATCCACAAGTGACAGCAAAAAGAATACACGAGACGCTGGACGGTATCTGCAGCGCCGAACAGCTTGATATACCGAGTCAAGTGAGCTGCGAATTGAATCGATCCCAGGTGCACGGCTAAAAGCCTACGCGATAAGAGACGAATCTGACACTTGAAGATCGTGCTGGAGCTTCACATGCGTACATAGGTCGCTATTAAGCCAGATACGGTGTTGCCATGGACGAACGCGGAAGTGCGTTTCCGGTAGGTCTGGCATGGCATCGCCCGTCGTGAATGAAACGTCATATGTAGCGACAAATATTGCAAACTCGCATGCGGCTGTGACTACATCGCCGCGACGCCATCATTTTTCTGTCTCTGAGCGAGAAGATGACCACCTGGAAGCGTGTGGCGTGGGGATTCTTTCACGATGATAACGGGACACCTGATAGCCTCAGACCACAACGCAGTTGCCGCACCATGGATGTGCAGACACAACCCGAGACATGAATCCTCATATAAAGCAAAAGGCGCCAAGGTCACATGTCATCATTCAGTAACCCGTTATTTTGCTTAGGCACCAGGAGCGGGCCACTGCTGCCACACTCGACAGGGCTCAACTACTCACGGTCGCAATCGGGAAAGCGCTATACAGTTATCTGTGATTCAGTGTCTTCTTCTACAACAATCTTTCGTGCCCCATAGTCGAGGAGTGCGGCCATGTCATACGAGGTCTGGGGAAGAGGTCGGAAGCACCGAATGAGACTGCCTGGATGTGGCCACACTGTGTCCATAATTCCTTCAACAGGCCGCAATTTAAGTTGTTCAAAGTGTGGTATATCATCGTCGCCCACAGCACCTGCCAAACCAAACTCGGTCCCGTCTAAGCAGAACACTTGGCCCGATTGCTCTCTTATCACCAGTCGGAAAGTCGAAAAGGGTCGAAGCTGTGATGCTACAGTGCGTTTTACTATCCTGTATATCTGCCGCAGCTGCCATGTGCAGTGGTTGGCGGGACTTCCCAGAACTGTATTAGTGTTGACTCTCTCAACACTGACGTCAAACCTCTGCAGCTCTGCTTCAGTTTCGTTTTTTTTCAGCATCATATTGATTGCGTTAAGTTGCTCGCGTGAAAAGGCTGCATTTCCAAGTTGCAAGAGTTCAATGTGGATCCGTTGATCACGAGCTGTAGCAGCATTGTTCCTGCTGCACAAATGTCAGTACATGCAGGACCAAGCGTCCATGCCGGAAAGACTTCTTCCAACAGAGATTAGCATTGTGTGCAGGGTCTTGGACTTTCTGTCAAGGATTTTGTTTGGAGACTGTGTACAGCGTGGGGTAATGTGGTTGATCTGACATCGCAGAAATTTTCCTCCATGGCAATGTCAGTCCGCGCCGAACCTGTCTTCATAGTCTGCCGAGCTTCGCCTCGCGGATGCCGAATTCTGGCTGGATCCGTCGTGTTGCCGGAGGATGGAGTACTGCTGCTTGAAGGATGTGGCGCAGAGTTCCTCCGGACTCAATTCACAGGTGCAGCTCTGTGCAATCCTCGCGGAGCCATGCTTTGTCTCATTGGTGGATGTCTGTTGCCGGACAGCATTGCATGTCTGCATGTATCCGGGTTCAGGTTAACTGAACATCCATCACTCAAACAGTTCGTGCGGTCAGGCACATAGATGGGCTGAGTTCAGGGCTGCTCGAATAGGACGATTGCTGTAGAGCAGACTCTAGTTTCGCTCCAGGCCACCAGCATCCATACATAGCATATCTGGCACCGTGTCATCCACCAGACCTCCTGCAATGCATTCCTGTGGCAGCTTCCAGGCTGCACGGGATAGCAACTACAGCCACACGTTCACCTCTGTTCTGGCATGTGCATTCCTGATTTATGCCTTATCAGTCGCTCTTCAGGTTTGAGTGTGACCATCTCGCTCGTTGTGTTGTTCCTGATTCGGGCAGGTGTCTTCTCCAGCGGCCTTCAGCCTGCGAGACCAGTCGAGTGCACGCAAATAGTCTCATCCTCCATAACCTTTCTGATCGTATGGTATCATTCTGCACTAAGATCACAGTCGGCATGGCAACGTTCTGCCTCGCCTGGCGCGGAAGGGTGTGCCAACCTGCAAGGAGACCCAGCACTGAGCGATTTGTGAACCTTGTCTCACCTGCCTGACGTGTCCACATGAGTACGTATCAGCTTCCTCAGCCATGATTTCGGCGACCAAGCGAAGTGAGAGCTTGTCTGCGGTGAGCTGAAATCGTTCCGGAAACTTGACACGTGCGTTGGCCGGGGAACCTTTTCTGTGGAAAGTCACGCTTGGAGTGGGCAGTGCGATCGAGTGTGTTTGCTCTTGGCAGTTCACAGCAGCTGCAGTCGCATTCTTTGCCATCTGCAGATGACACTGCCACAGCTGTCTTCGACAGCAGCATTCATTGAGTATTGATCTCACGTGTAGCACGCTTTTGCAGGTGGGACTGTTGTCTGTGCTGGGGCCACATGCGAAGTGCTCTTCATCGAATGCACCTTCCAGAGCTGTACCGTCTGTGTCGCCCACGGCGCGTCCGCCACGCTGCGCCGCTGCCGCCTGCTCGACAGCCAGCCCGGCGCCGTCGCCAGCGGCCCCGACGCCATCGCCACCTTCCACGACTGCATGTTCGCCCAATGTTTCAACACCATCATCGTCGAGGGCGGCGCGTCTGTGAGCGTCTGCGGCGCGGACATCACCGGGACCACCGTGGCTATGGCCGTGAATGACATCGGCTCGCGCGGCATGATCACCGCCAGCCGCCTGCAGAGCGCATCTCCGCAGCTAAGTCGCCTTGTACCGGAGTTAACATGGGGCGTTCTTGTCTTTGGGGGCTCTGCATGCCTCTCGCGCTGCCACCTGCTGGACTTCTGCACAGGAGTTCAATCAATGACTAAGGACACAGTCGCCCACCTCCACGTCTACCAGTGCCGCATCATCGGCGGCTGTGGCGTGGCACTAGGCAGCAGCGCGCGGGGGTGCGTGCGATCGTGCCATGTCGAAGACAACAGAACGACCGGCGCTCCTGCGGCGATGGTCACGTGTGAGGTTGACTACGGCCTGCAATTTGAAGCGGCTGATCGTGAAGCTGCAGTGATGGTCTACGGCGAGCATGATCCTGCACTGCAACTGGAGCGGTGCCATATCACTTCAAAGGTCTGCGCTGCCCACATCAGCGGGGCGAGCAGGGTCGCAGCCTCTCTGTGCAGGCTGGTGGGAAAAGCGAGGGCGGTGAGCGTCGGAGGCCGCAGCCATGCCGTTTTTTCTCGTTGCTGGGCGTCGGCTGGGAAAACATGCGTTTCCGTGAAGTCGATGACACACTTCCAGTGCAGCCTCGCCATCCTCCACTGCAATTTCATTGGCAATTACATTACATGCTTAGCATCCGGGGCGGTTCGCGTGACAGCGGCGGACACCACAATGAAGGGTTGCTGCTCCGCACAGTCACGACCTCCGGGCGATGTGCCACAGTACGTGGTGAATGCTGCGCACTACGCGGACGTGAGCCTGCAGCGGTGCTGCCTGCGCGACAACGTAACAGGAGTGTCTGTGTATAACGCGACAGTCGACTCGCGGGACACACGGGTGATGAACATGTCGTCCACACGCACAATGGGATTGGCCCGTCCTGGCGCGCCTCGCGCTGGAATCGTGACCGGGTGTGGATACTCGCTGTCTGGCGGTCGGCTGAGTGTGTCAGGTGGGTCTGTGCAAGCCTGCAGCGCTGGGGTCACGGGATCTGCATTTGTTGGGCGGGACAGGGGGGATGGCGTCCCTCCCGGGCTGCCGCCTATGGTCGATTTGCGTGGTGTAGTGTTTTCGGGAAATGGGAACGCGATTGTTGCGACAAAGGGCTGTGAGGTAGCTGTGGAGGGATGTCAGTTTCTCGGCGGTCAGTGCAAGGCACGTGCTGGACCGATTTGTGAGGGAGAGAAGCCGCGAGATCGGGTGGCGGTTATTCTGTTGCACGCAGGCCTCGCGCGGCTGCACGGGTGCACTTTTTCCGGCTCTCGGACTCCTGGGGTGTCATCTGGCATTCAAGCTGAGGACACGAAAAGCCTGAATATCCGGAAGTGTGAGTTTGAGTACCACGAACCGACAGCCAAGTGTGTTGAGGTGGAGGACTGTTTGAGTACCGTCATCGAGGACTGCATGTTTGCCGGCGCAGGCGCAGGTGTTGTGGCCAAAAGCAGCCGGGGCTCGGTCCACCGCAGCAGCTTCGGAGAGGCCGTGGCCTGTGGCATTGCCGCCCGTGACAGCAGTTCGCTGTTAATGCGGGAGTGCAAGTTTTCAAAGTGTGTGCGGGGGGTGATGGTGAGCGAGCGAAGTGAGGTGACGGCCCATGAGTGCGCCATGGTGCAAGTGCAGCGGGCTTTGACGGTGTCGGAGACCGGGGGGGCGTTCAAATGCTACAAGTCCCGGCTGGAGGGGGGCTCGGTCCTGGTGGAGGCGGAGCGGCAGTACCGCGGGCAGGCCACGGTGGACATGAGTTTCACTGACTGCCAGTTCTCTGATGCCGAGATGGGGCTGCGGTTGTGGGGCACCGGGGCGGCTGCGACGCTGCAGCGGTGCACCATCAGCGGCTGCGACGTGGGGCTGTACATGGCGGACGACGTGGCGGTGTGCTTGTCCAAGTGCACCGTGGACACGTGCGACTTGGGCATGGTGGTGGGGCTACACAAGTTGGATGCGATGGAGCGGTGTGGATTTTGTCGCAGCGAGGGCGTGCATGCATGGGACACAGCCAGGCAGCACATATGCGTGTCCAAATCCAGAGGGACGGGTACAAAGCAGAAGAGGTGTGTCCACGAGGGCGCAGTGGCGCGTCTTCGGGTGGAGGGGGCGGACGTGCGGCGCTGCAAGCAGGGCGTGCGTGTGTATGAGTTTGGCCTCCTTGATGCGGAGGGGCTGCGCCTGCACCAGTGCGCCAAGGCGGTGAAGGTGGCACACATCTGGCGGTACAGCGGCGAGCGCAGCACGTTCCGGGGCTGTGTGGCCAACCAGTGCGGAGATGGTAGCAGTGTGATGTGTGAGTGGCCTCAAGGAGTGAAGCATGAGGCAGGCTGCACTGAGAGTGAAATCTCCGGCCTGCTGGTCGAGCATGGAGGGGAAGAAGTGACTGAGGCGGCTGCGCTGACGCCCACACCGTTGCTGCAGGGCGGCGCCCCACAGCGTGAGAAGGTTGGTGGCTAGGGTAAGCCAGGCACAGGGACAGGTAGATGGCCAGGCATGTGGGTACTTCACTCTGGGAGCTGCTTGGAATGTAGCAAGACTGGTACCATTTGCCTTGGATATTCATAGACCACGAAGCTGCCTTGAAATATACAAAATGAGACGAGTCCTTATGATCTGTCCGTGGACACACACATATGGCACATGTGGAGACACATAGTGTAGGTGTTCAGGAATTTGAAGCTCTCTGGAAACTTGCAGTGGCAAGCAGTATACATCTGCATGAACGAACAGAACTGCAACGTCCAACTTTATTTTAGTCGCAAGCCTCATGTACATAAGCTCTTCAGAATATTCGTCTAAAAACATTTTGTGATCTGGCGAATGGTCAGCGGCTGAGTGTGTCGAGTGCTGTGCGGAGGGAAGAAATTGGAAGAGCTTGGTTCCAGCAGGGCCGTGCCATGACAGAGTTGCAGACCTGGCGTCACAAACGACATCAGATGCAAATATAATACCTCGCACTCGTTCAGTGCCTAGGCTCTTGAGATCATATGTGTGATACAGACACAGTCAAACAGGCAGTCAGCTTCGCAGGCACCGCGACTGAACACATCACACTCCAAACGCAGCCAGTCACTGAGGATCAAGAGGGCCTGATTTTTGTCGGCGACGGGCCTATACACAATGTCTACATACATGTGTGGCGGTCGCAGGCCGAATGCAACGGGGTCGCAGGGACTCCTGAGCCCCATATCGGGTGATTCATGCAACTCATGTAGGCTAGCCATGCCGTACTACCTAGATGTTTGATGCTGACTGGCCTGCGCCAAAGCCACGTCAGTCTCCCCCTTCAGCATCGATATCATAACCGTCATTAACTTCATTTGAAATTCTGCGACTGCCAGTGTCCCTGGCTGCCGACGCCTCCCTCAGCTACTACGCAGAACGCAGCTGCCATAGGTGCACTGTTGCAGTCGACCACAGGTGAAGCTACAATAGCGACAGTCAATCTAGAAAACCTCTGCACATCAAGTCACGAATTGATATAAGCAAAAAGGCACCATGCAACTGTAATGTACGGGCCCAGCGGACCAGCCTGCCCAACGAACCAGCCTGCAAGGACAGGAATGCCAGAAAGGCGCCGCATAGCCACCGCATGCAGTGGAGCACAACATGCCGGTAGCTTGGCTGCTACCAACCTGCAGCTCTCACGTATGGACAATACACACACCCACTTCATGCATGTGGCCAAAATCATACGGAAAAACGCTCGTGGCGTGATCACCAACAGGGCAGCCACCCGCTACTGTCACGATTCACAACTTACGGGCACATCGCATCACGCCAACTCGACAGAGCAGCCCGCGGGCGGCGCCACGAGCTCTTCAATGTACGCGTGCTTCGGCCCCCGCTGCCGATGAAATAACAGCGCCTTCGCCGCGGCGCGCAGCCCCGGCCCCGGCACGACCACGCATGCCTCGTACCGGCTCGGGGCAAACAGAAACTTCTCTGACACGCCCAGCGCGCAGCGCACCACACGCATGCGTGCCGCATCGCAGCGGCCGTTCCGCACCACGGCGAGGCCGATCATGGAGCAGTCCCGGATCTCTACACCCTCCATCGTCAGCCGTGCGACGGCGCCGTCGTGCGGGCACTGCCACTGCGGCCCGGACTCTGCGAGCGTGCCCGCCTTGTGCCGTGCGCGCTGGGCTTTCCACATCGCCGGCAGCCAGCCGGGTCCCCGCGCAGAGCACGCCCAGCACGGGTTGTTGTCGAGAGCCTCCGCCCCGTCACCGACAGCGACCCCGTAGTCACAGCTGGAGATGCGGCAAGCCTCGGCACGCACGACTGCCGCGCCGGACACCTGCATCCCGGTCGGTGTGTCGGAGACGGTGCACCGCACGACCGCCGCGGTGACGCCCTGCCTGTAGAACACGAGCCCGGCGCCGCGGAAGGTGCAGTCGGTGAGGGTGATGGAGATCGTGGTGGGGGTGTCGCTGCCGGCGACGACGGCGCGCTCGCCTCCGGTCGTGCGGAGGCGTGTCGCCGACACCACCCCGCCGTGGTCACAGGCGTTCACCGCGATGTACGTCTCGCTGCACTCGCAGTCCTCCGCCGTGATCTCCGAGTGCCCCGCCGAGATCATCGCGGTATGGCACGCTGTGAATTCACACCCAGCGACGTGCACGCGGCCGCCGGGCTCCGCCGCGACCCCGTGGTGCACCCCGCGGCCAAACTTGCACCGGCGCACGACGCACGCGGCGTCGGCCATCACGCCGTGGTTCGACGATGCGAAGGTGCAGTCCTCGACGGAGCAGGCCGCATGCGCGGAGACGCAGTGCCGCGCGTCCTTGAAGACACAGTCCGTGATGGCCGTGTCCGCCGACGACGTGACGCAGGCCGCGGCCTCCATCATCGCCTCAAACGCGCAGCCGCGGACCTCGAGAACAACACACTCTGCCGCCGCAAGCACGCCGAAGAGGTGGCCGGCTACAGTGATTCCCGTTACCCGCACTTTCTGGGCGCTCTGCACGACGATCGCGCGCGGCCGAGAATCGACCGCACTCGCCTCCGTTGCCGCCTCTGCGTTGCCCCGCCAAGTAAACTCACAATTTACTATATCGACAGTTGCCGCAGCGTCAGCGGCGAGAACGCCGTGCATGCACCCTGACATGGTGACACACTCCACCCTGACTGCGGTCGTGTGCTTTTCCTCCCCGACGTCACACACGCACACACCCATGACGCAACGCTCAAGGGCCCCGCCCCTAAGAACAACCCGGCCCGCTGACACATGCACCGCATACCCAGGCAGCATGCCGCAGGAGCTCTCATGCATGTCCGTGATGCTGCACGCACGGATCTCCGTGTCGCACTCGACCGCCTGCACTCCCACAAACCCGCTGCGCAGCGCGCAGCGCAGCATGCGCAGCGTGGCGCCGCCGACTACCTTCACCATGGCGATCCGCGCGCCGGCGGCCTGCTCCGCGGCCGACGTGTCCACCAGCACGAGTGTCCCGCCGCCGGCCGTCGCCAGCGCCTCCGCGCCGGCGCCGGCGGTGCACCCCTCCAGCCGCAGAGCGCTCCGCGCGCCCAACACCTTGCAGCACACGCCGAGGCTCTCCACCATGCACCGCCGCAGCACCGCGCGCCCTTCAGCCACCATCATCGGCGTCGCGTCGCCGGCGCGAATCCGGCAGAGGTCCAGCGACGCCCGCCCGCGACGCTCCACCACCATCCCCGCCATCTCCCCCGACCGCCCATGCATCGTGCACCGCTCCAGCTGCAGCGTCCCGCCACCTTCTGCCCCACCCTCCCCCTCCTTCCCCGCGGCAGCTTCCCCGAGCACCACCCCGCACAGGCTGTTGCGCACAGGGTGCGCGTCGAACGACGAGATCAGCTCGACGTCCCGCAGCACGCCCAGCGCGGCGCCGACGACGAGCACCCCGGCCTCGCATGCGTGCGCATGGCTCCCCTGCACCTCAACGCGTGCGGCCGCGCCGCTCGCGAGCACCGCCGCCTGGAAGCGCGACACCGTGCAGCCGTACAGCTTCGCGGCGCCGCCGTGAACGGACGCGCCGCAGCTCCAGTTCGGGCGGAGCTTCGCGCCGCGCAGCGTGCAGCCGCGGACGAGCGCGAGCGTGCCGGGGTCGTTCGCGACGACGCCGACGGTCGCCTCGCGGACGGTGCACGCGTCGAGCGCGACGGCCGCGCCGCGCTCCGCGACGACGGCGGTGAAGCAGCGCTGGAAGGCCGAGTCGGTGCAGGTGACGGAGGTGGCGGGGCCGCTGGCGACGAGGGCGGGGGCGCCCTCGCAGAAGGTGCAGTCACGCAGCGCGAGGGCCGCGCCGTGCACGGCGTAGACGGCGCTGCGGTGGAAGGTGCAGCCGCGGAAGGAGCCGCTCCAGAGGGCGCCGGCGCACACCACGGTCCCGCCTGCGCAGCACGCAGCATGGGGGTGGAGGAGCGCAGCATGGCTATGGGCTGCAGAGGCGTTTCAACATGGCAAAGTCAGGAATGTCTGTTGATGAATTGTGAGAGTTCAGTTGGAATGCAAACATCCGGCGACAGCCGCCACACCACCATGCATACTGGAATGCCAGACTTACATTGTGTGTGGCGAAGGACCCCGAAAGTGAGGGAGACCTCCGTGTTGGCTCGGTATGCTGCAGTTCCAGGACACGGTGGAATCTGTCAGGAAACCGAGGCGCAACAGCTGCCTGGCCAAGGAGATGCAAGCCGGCCGGGCCCGTGGATGCAAGGATCCAAAAACGATGTGCATGGTACGCTGACAACATGGTGTATACAGTCTGGCGGCGCGTGAGCTGTCCACATATGCTGCAGTCATTTATACTCTGGGTGCTTGTTCCTGCCCGGCAATGTCAACGTCGCTCAGGCCTGCTCGCTGTGTGCAGCAGCACAGGGCCGACAGAGGGACATGCTACCTCTAGCCACACGCACATGAACACCAACGCACCCACGCACGCAACACACAAGACCCACAGGCTGTTTGTATGCATGATTGTGGCCAGAGCACGAGAACACGGTTCAGAGCTCTCGCCTGAGCCCTGATGGATGGTGGCAAGTGGGTGTATAGGCAGATTGTAGGGCTTCTGGGAGCGAGGACTTCTGTGGCATGGACAGATGCACTTGTGTGGCACTCACTGTGTGGCGTGAGGCTGTTCAAGGACCACGGTAGCACTTGTGTGGCACCAGCATTGTGCCGGTGAGGTCGCAAGCAGAATAGACAGCGGGCTGCACATCCGGGTGCACCGAGCCAAACCCGATCCTGACGTGCAGTTTACAAAGATGGCAAGGTCGCCCTGAAGTAGGACGCACCTGTGAACGTGATGTCCTGGAAGTGGACGCCTCTGCCCTCCAGCAGCAGGACACTTCCCACTGGCAGGCACACCGCGCCCCGCTTGATCATGCATCCGGTCGTCTTGGCTCGCCACACGAGGAATGAAGAGTCGCCCGGGTGCTCGTTGATCAACCTGGAGTGCAGCAGCTGGCCCTGCAAGTCCCAGGAGGGCACATGGCCAGAAAGGAGCTCGGCCACCAGCTCTTCCACCGTCGTGACCTTGCCCTGCACACATGCATCTTCTAATCTAGATTTTTATTCGCTCTGTCAAAGCTGTGTATGAGGATGTAGCCTTGCTCCGCCGAGAGCAGTGTAGGTTGGTGGACACAAGGCCTTGCAACTGCATTGCCACAACTGGTGAAGCAAATGTACTGTCCGCCTGCCAGATTCAAAGACACACTTTGCAGGTTTAAATCGCAAGGAGAGTTGCGCTGCATCGCATACTAGGTTTCCTTGAGAAGGCGTTAGCGCAGCGCGCTTGTCGTCCTTTGACTCCGCGACTGACACACAGCATGCCCAGGCACACCGGCATCACGTTGAAACATCCATTCTATCACGCAGCATGTGGATGTAGTCTATTGACTGCTGACCAAGCGCTATGCCACGGAGCGTGCGCACAACGCGACGTGCGCTGCTACATCCATACAGCCTTACATCAACGCATCAGAAAGAATCGTACCAGCTTTGATCTGACTTTGAGCTTGTCTTCTTTCGATCGTACCGCACCATCCCAGCCAAGGCTCTCCGATGGGACGTAGTTTCGAGTGACGAACGGTTCACTGAGGTACGCATGGTGCCTGCCACAGACCGGACAGTTGGCGTCGAACCTGCCCTCAAAGCTAACTGCGGCCGGGGAAGTAGCGTGACCGCACAAACAAAAGCGGACAGAGAGATCCGGTGCGCTCATATGGCATGTCTAGTGCAGTCACGACGTCGAAGCCGCTCTGCCGTTCCACGGAACATAGCCTCAGACATCAGATGCAGCAGCAGGAGTTTATCTGGCAATAGTGTATGTCCGCAGATAACTTCACTCTGAGGCCACTTGTGCACCGTAGCCTGTCGCATGGTGGCTGCAGTGCAGCTGCCTCGATAATCAGGCACGATCGCCCAATTAACTTAAGCTTCAGGTCGGGCACTCATGTGCATATGGACGACGCGCCCGGCACAGCTTTGCGAATCAGACATGCATCTGTGTGATCCTATTCTACTGTGTTTGATGCAACGCCGTTTGAGCACCTCAACATTAAACGTGCCTCTGCATGGCATATGTATCCAATGCTGCCCTGTAGTTGGGCTGTACATGTCACAGGTCAGGACAAGCACGTATCCCAAAGCAGCAATTGCTCAAGCCGGGGCGCTGCATCGACGCGCCTTGCCCCGCCTGCGTGCCCCCCAGTGCACGTGAACAAGTATCTTTGCCGGCAAATCCGGATTTGGCCAAAGGCCGATCACACATAAACGGCAATGCCGGTGCCCGAAAATCGAGATGCGCCGTGCCCAGGTGTGATCGCACTGACGTGTAAGCTTACTGGTATAGGCCTGTGAAGCACCTTCTTCATGAAGAAGAGGGGGCGTTGCATGCCAGGAACGGTGCAAGGTACTGTAGCATAAAATGTGACGTGACGTGCTGGCCCAATACACATGGCTTAGATACGCCTTCGTGTGGCAGGGTCGCAAGCCGCTAGCATGACAGCAATACTGAGACCAAGGATGTCCAAGCACACATGTACTGAGCGTAAGTGCATTCACCACATGCATCCCACGCATGGCTACCACAGCCCTGGGAAATTGTAGGTGCGTTCCCTGCCCTGACGCCCTCAGCTCGGCAGCGGCTGCTCCGGCTGCGGCGCAAGCATGGCGACAACGCCACACCCTCCCCTCTGCACATCCAGGCCCTCCACATCATGTACGCGGCAGCCAGCCTCGTGCTTTACTCTCCGCGGCCAGATGAGATGTGCGCGACAGCCGCCGCCTGGCCGGACTTGTGCAGCCGCAGCCCAAGTGCATAGATCATCTCAAAGTCATGCACACGCACACCCTGCTTGCACTGCCTCACGCCCATGGTCTCCACCCGCAGCCGCGCCAAAGCGCCCTCATGGACACATCGCCTATGCTTCATGCGCGCCGCTCTGGCATTCATCGCAGCAACGCTCTGCCGCGCCATGCCCCATGCACGCGGCCCCTCTCTGCCGCAAGCACGGCATTCGGCCATCGACTCCTCTTGGGTGAGCCCCACCACCACGCCCAGGTCACTCCTGGCCACATAGCAGTCCATAACCCTCACAGCCACCTCGTCCGCCATGTACAGTCCAAGAACGCAGCCGCTGATGTTGCACCGCTGCAGCTTCGCAGTCGCGCCAGTGCCCCATACCCGCAGCCCCATCCCAGCATAAAAAAATGTGCAGTCGGTAAATTCCAGGTGCGCTGTGGCCTTAAGACATTTCCACTGTACTGCCGCTCAGTCCGGACGAGCACCGAGCCGCCCTTCAGATCAGAGCTGCGGCATATGAACTTACCTCCTGTCTTAGCAACCACCACGCCCCGCTGCACATTACCGACACGTGAATGCCGCCGTGGTGGGTCAACAGTGCAGAAAAAACGTCATCCCGCCGTATTACGCGGAATAACTGATTACGGGTGTCCCTGTGGTGTTGCTGAACGTTTGAGGGGCGCCGAGCAAGACACGATGCAAAAGCAACAGTCGATCCTAACAAAACTTTCACGACCTGTGGCTCCTTGTGATTGTAAACAGGATAGAAGGTGAGAGAAGGGATCTTTCGTGTGAGGTGTGAAGCAGATGCCTTTCATCACCGCATCGTGCATTCAACACACATCTGATGGCAGAAGGGCGCGCAGCGGATTGCCTCACTCTTGAAGATATCTGCCGGATGTCTACGCTTTCGTGCGGGTCAGCACCACGCCAAGCGCATTGCTCCGTGGGAACGCATTCCGGTGTGGCGTGCGACAGGCGTGACACGGAGCCACACGCACAGCACACATACGACAATTCCTCGTGAGCATCAATTGAGGCAGTATGCCCGCAATTAATTGCGGGCATATAAATATTTGACAGTCTCACTTGGCGCTGCTGTTCTCTGCACCAGAGCTCGATTGAGATGGCCACCAGCCATGACTGAAAACCAGTATCACCCAAGATTATGCAGTTAGCAAGTTCTTATATGAAGCAGACGTGCTGCTGTGACTGCGGTCATATTTTCTTCAGCGACGTGCGCGACAGTGACACGGGCCAGCGACCTACCAAGGAAACACGAGAGCCGTAAGCCCACGAGAACTGTAAGGTCTGCACAGCAATACACAGAATGTTATAGAGATCTGACAGCAGTACACCGAATCTTTCCCGGATTTGGACGTTCGTGTCGAACGTTCATGGCGTCGGGGACTGGATCCCGTTGGCCCCAGCGCCACACCTCTTCCTGTCCACCAACGGACTGCAGCAACGCACCGTCAATTGGCACTGTATGAGTGCCGCGCCAACGGATTATTGCTTTGGTTGACGGAGATCATGGTATTACATCCCTCCGTGGCTGCTGAAAGCAAGCTGCACACTGATCCACCCAGCAAGTGCCACGCGCATATGCCAATGCGTGGAAACACAGCAATTAGGCTGTTTAGGCTCTGACGCCTCTGCCGCTGGCTGCCTTGCTAAGAGGCTCGTTTCCCAACCGCTACCGTGGACGTGATCTCTTGTCCGGCGTCATGTCGATGCTTCTACTGACAGATTATCGGCACCAAAAAGGTGGATACATTATAATCTTTATTGCGTGGATATTTATTGTTCCGTATCCTGTCCTCGAGTCTCCGAGTGACGCTAGCTTCCGGACAACAACCAAAGCGGCACATCTCTGGATCTTCAGCAACTTCGGCCCTGAGGTATCTGTGAGATAACTTCTTCGAAGATGAATGCCAATTTTGGCGAGTTCGACTCGGTGATGACATCCAAATTTCCCTGGAATCCCAGAGGTGAAGCTGTTGCAGTATGGGTGGCTTCACACTGCCGTGTGCATTATAAGCAGTTGACCAAACGGCATATGATGTTGAAATCTATTGCGCCTTCCAGCGAATCGCGTCGTGTGGTGCTAATTCGGATATGCGGTTTGACTGTGGTAAATAGAACAGATGGTTGCATGACCATGCCATGACCCAGCATGCTGCAGCCCTGCCATTCAGCAAGTGGTGCAGCTGCATTCTCTTTTGCTTCGACAGCGTGCTCCAGTCACCTCGGGCTAGTCAGCTGTAGATATCCTGTGTGACGGTTCTCTGGTGGCTAATGTGGCAGCCTGGCCCAAAGTGCTCCCCGAGATGGCCGACATGCCAATGCTCGAGCATGTCACAGCGAACTTGAACATCCCCGCTAGTGAGGCAGTCAGGTCAACCTGTCAGGTCTTGCTCTCCGATTCGTTGTGTTCGTACGTCATTGCGGCAGAATACAATGTCTCAAACTACCGTGACAACATCTGGCTGCCAGTGCTCTGGGTGCTGTGCGCTTTATAGCGGCTGCGAGGTATGCATGTGCCGATTTAGCCTCTGCCTAAGTTGCTCCCGTTTCTGGCGCTCAATGCCCACTTCATGGCAGTTGCGCTGTTAATATACCAAACTTGTTGTATTCAGCTGCAGCAGGGCCCTGGCCATTGTCTTTGTTCAGCTGGGCCGTCTGTATGCCATTACAGTGTCACCCTGCAGCGTCTGCGTGGCTGCCATCTAGATATGAGGCCTCAATGTTTGACAGTGCTCTATATGATCCGGCCCAACAACCCAACACTACTGTCTGTGGAGAGCATGCAACCGTTTTTTCCGCACGGTCAATGCACGGGCTGTGTCAGCTCGGTGAGCACGGCGTCTCAAATGTGGAAGGACTGTGAAATTCCAATCAAGGCTGTCCCAGCACATTCGGTGCAACTTCGATGATACGCACGGACATGCCACTCATGGCCGCACTCCTGCAGAGCCTGTATTGGCGCTCTCTACCCCACGCCTTGTCAGCGGCTACTGAGGCCGCGCTGCGCCCATGACCACAGCGCCACACCCTCCTTTCTTCACAACCAAACCCTTCACATCAGTTTTGTAGCAGCCTCTCTCGTCCTTTACTCCATGCGGCCACACACGCATCAAGCTGGCGCGCGGACCGCATGCAACTGCCACGCAGTCTCTGAACTCGCTGCACCCACTCCGACGCCGCGCGATGTGTGCCACAGCAACCCCCTGAATGCAATTGTGCAGGCGCAGCCCATTCGCCTGAATGATCCCAAACTCGTGCACGCGCACACCCTGCTTGCACTGCACGTCCATGCTCTCCACCCGCAGCTGCGCCACAGCGCCCTCATGGACACATCGCCTTGTCTTCTGTTGCGACACTCTGGCATTCATCAAAGCAACGCTCCTCCGCGCGACATCCCATGCACGTGGCCCCTTTCTACCGCAGGCCTTGCATTCTTCCATCGCCTCTTCTTGGCTGAGCCCCACCACCACGCCCAGGTGACCCTTCACCACGTTGCAGTCTGTGATCTGCACGGCCACCTCGTCCGCCATGTACAGCCCGACATGGCAGCTGGTGATGTCGCAGTGCTTCAGGGTCGCAGCGGCGCCTGAGCCCCACACCCGCAGCCCCATCGCCGCATTCATAAATGTGCAGTTGGTGATTTCAAGGTCCGCTGTGGCCTTGCCGCTGTGCTGGCGCTCAGTCTGGACGAGCACCAAGCCGCCCTCTAGCTTGGAGTCTCGACATGTGAAACTCCCGCCCGTCTTTGCCACCACCACCCCCCGCTGCACACGCACCATGCCACATGCACTGGCCGTCACATCACTTTTGTCAGCTACCAGGACCCCCACCACACACTCTTCAAAGTGGCACTCCTGCAGCAGAAGTCCGCTGCGGTCTCTGGCAAAGGTGCCACGCTCTAAAGCCAGTTCAAACCTGCTGCGGTGGATTGCGGCCCGGCTGCCGTCCGCCACGACACCAGTGCCCACTCCAGCAAACGTGCAGTCCTCGACCACAGCACTCACACACTTCACCAGCTCGACACACACGGCGACAGAATCGTGGCACTGAAAGCCACACTCGAGCACCTGCAGGCCGTCCATGTGTACAGCCCGCACACCACACCCGATCCCAGGCTGATGAACACCTCCAAATGTGCATCCCTGTACTCGAGAACTAGCTCTCCGCCCATGCATCAGAACAGCTCCACAACATACTCCTGGCAGCGCGGCCTCGTCATGCGCTGTGTCAGCAACCGGCACATACCCACCACCAAGAAACTTGCACTGCTCAATCAATGTCTCGCACTCGCCGCTCACACGGACCGCATGCCCGTAGATCCAAAACTCCACACCACACACATCGAGCTCACACTTGCGATCACTGCAGGCGTGTCCTGCCTTCGCGACCTGTGCCCCCCACCTTGCATCGTCCCATGTGCAGCCCGCCCCCAGGATCCCCACCCAGCAGCTTTGTACAGAGCCCCCCGACACATTTAGCTGGCCGGTCGAGCACACATACCCGCAGCCACCTGCAGGCGCGGCCAGTCCAGCGAGCTCCCCCTTTCCTTGGCGGCATTTCACATACTCCGCTGACCAACACCGCATGTTCAACACCTTCGTGTCTTTAGAGTCGACTCGAGCGCTGTCCACAACGACACCCCTGAAGCCATCACGGACACAGCACCTCAACAGGCTGACGGTGGCCCGTCCGGTGGCATGCAAAACACCATAGTCCCGTTGATGGGCCTCATCCACATGCTGAATGCCAAGGCGGGTCCTCATTACCGTGTCAACAGCCCTGACGCAGACCAATTCACTTGCGTAGCACGCACACCATGAGCCAAGCAATCTGCAGTTGAGAATGGTCAGCTTGCATCCATCGTACGAGCAGGCGGAGCAGCAGGCTGATTGACTGGATGCCCAGCACCGAGACAGCACAACGTGGCTGCGTCCGGTGACACCCACCGCTCCTTGCACGCCTGACAGCCTGCACAGGTACAGTGCGACTCTGCTGGTTCCAGCGGCGCAGCATGCGATGGTGTCATGAACGCCGCCTGCCACGGCCACATGGCACCGTTCCATCGTCACGACGCTTCCATGGTTGCCGCACGCCAGAACAGCACTGTCGCGTGCCATTATCAAGTCCTCTGCAGTCATACATGTGGCCAGGTCAGAGTGTTGGGCCACAGCCACGTTGATCCTGTTGAGACGTAGGCAGGCTCGCACGCGGCCGCTCAGTGCAATGCAGCCGGAGATGTGACATCCATGGACCTGGACGGTGACTTGCTTCACAGTGGTCCCAGCGACGGATTTCACGGCTTCGGTGAAATCCAGGAGGCGGCAGCGGGTGAGGCTCACGGATCCCCCAAAGGCGAGGACACCCCATGTCCGGTGCTTCTCAGGGGACTGAAAACCCGCAGGCGATCCGCGCAGGCAGCTGTCCGTGATGGAGCCACAGGAGCCGTCCCCGCTCACGGCCACAGCCATGGCGGTGCCCGAGACGTCCGCGCCGCAGACGCTTACAGACGCTCCCCGCTCCACGATGAGGGTGTGATCGCAACTGACGAACGTGCAGGCGTCAAAGGTGGCGACGGTGCCGACGCCGCTGACAGCGGCGCCCGGATGGCTGTCGAGGAGGCTGCAGCGTCGTAGCGTGACGCACGCACCATGGGTGATGAAGACAGTGCACCTGACGAAAGTGCAGTCGTCGAAGAGCACGGTGGTCCCGACGCACACGACAGTCCCTCCTGCAGAGCACTGTGACCTGTGGAAGGCGCTAGAATCGTATCAGTCTGCAGACCGCAGCGCCAAGAGAAATCGCACAGTGGTGTGCAGATACGGCGACTGTGCGATGACCAGTGTTGGGTCATCGGGCCCGATCACATAGAACAATTCCGAATATCCAGCTCTATTGTTTGGGTGGTAGCGCTGAAAATGCTGCAAAGCGACCCAACACTGGCGATGACGGGAGCATGCGGGAATGGCCGATATGTGAAAGTGGCGCTGGCAGGACATGCGTGCTGGAGCCATTCAGGTGAAAAGTGCATGCGGGCGTGCCAGACATATCTCAGAGATATGTAGATCGCCCCAGGACACAAATTTGCAGCCTGTGAAGTTGACAAATGGAAGAGTACATGAACAGTGAGCACAATAGAGGTGACAGAGATACTTCATCGCTGAGCATGGACAGAACTGCACCTAGGAATTGAGTTCCATGAAATCGCCCGCCAGGACCATCCAGCAGCATGGCGCCACCCCCAGGCAACTTTGCCATCCCAGATAAAACACGGCATCCACGAAGTGACGCTCTCCAGACTGCAAACATCTGCCTTCCGCCGGCAAGCATTTGCACGAATTTGAAGCTCTGAGACGTCATGTCAACGTCCTTGTTGACTGCTGCATGGATCCGCCGAATAAATTCCATCAGTGACAGGCTACCATCCTGGTGACCATACTCGTCCTGTAAGGCACAGCGCCTGAGCGTGAAGCGCACAGCAACTGCAATGGCAGCACTACCGTGCAAAGACAAAAGCGTCTATGACCACTGCACCACGCCTGTCCACACACATGCCGCAACATAGCCTGTTACCATAAGCCAAACCATATGATCGCTTCTCTTGCGCTTGTTGTGAGACACATGAGATGCTTGATCTCGCCAGAAGCATCAGAATCACATTGCTGACACCACAATGCCGCTTTTACTGATCAGTTCAACAGGACATGGAATCATCAAACTTACTACAATGGATCACTGAGTACTGGTGTCCGCGTTGTTTTGTTGGATGAGCAGGAGGTGCCGAGCAAGGCACGTTGCATTAGCAACAGTCGATCCTGACAGACCTTTCACGACATGTACATGGTTTGTGCTTGTGAACAGGATGGAAGTTGGGAGAAAAACTGGCATCTTTTGTACAATGTGCGAAGCGGACGCCACTCATCACCGCATCGTGCATTCATCAAACATTGAATGGCAAAAGGGCGCACGGGGGAAAGTCCAAACATTGATGACGCTTGCCGAATGTCTACGCTTTCATGAAGGTCGGCGCCACGCCAGGTGAATTGTTCCGTCGGAATCCGTGGTGTGACATCCGCCAAGCTTGACACCGTGTCACAGGCAGGGCAAGTACCCGACAAACGATCATAAGTATCTTTTGACACAGCATGTCCGCAACATGGCAGTCTCACTTGGCGCTGCTGCCCTCTGCACCAGAGCTCGATGGACATTGCCACCAGCCAAGGCTGGAAAAGAAGAAGAACACAGCGACACTGAGTTTATTCTTGTCTAATGCAATTCAAAGCGGCTGCTGTGACTGCGGTATGTTCTTCAGGAGTCAGGATCCGGTCAAACACGGCGGCAACAGTCGTCATGATCAGGAGAGCTTCAGCATCACTGCTGTGCGGTGCTATGTCAACACCATAGACAATCACTCCTGCACGCAGCATGCTTGTACACTGCTGCCACTAATAGAGATTCACAACGCGAAGTGTAGTCAAATCTGCGTTGCTGCAGCGCAGATCCGCAGGCCACACCGTTGAAGCTGAGCGTGTTGCCGACAGACTCAACAAGCGTCAAAGATGGGACGGTGCATCCACGTTGCTTAAGCGTGCCAGCGTGCCATATGTTCTTCAGCGACGTGCGCGACGGTGACACGATTGGGCAGAAACCGGTTATTAACACACGAGGACTGTAAGGTCACGAGGGCTGTCAGGTGTTTAAGTGTCAGGCATGTAGATGTGACAGCAGTATACCGCCGCATCTTTTCCGGAGCTGGACTTTCGTGTCGAAGGTCCATGGTGTCGGTCACTGAAACCCCGGTAGCCCCAGCGCCACATCTTCCTGGCCAGCGACAGACTGCAGCAACTGCTGGCGCAGATGTTCATGCTTGGGAAAATGAACGCGCCGTCAAAGGACACTGGGTGGGCAGCGTTAAGAGTGATGAATGCTACAGTTGACGAAAGTTATGGTGCTGCATCCATAGTGGCTACCGAAAGCAAGCTACACACTGATCCATTTTCATACGGCCATGCGCATAGTTCAATGCGCGAAAACTCAACAATTAGGCTTGTTAAGCTCCAACGCCTTTGCCGCTGACTGCCTCGCAGAGAGTCGCGTTTCCGAGCGGCAAGCGTGGACGTGATCTGTTATCCGTCGGCATGTTGCAGCTCGGACATACAGTTTACCGACGCCACAACGCTAGGACGATCAGAATCATTCTTGCATGGACGTTTTGTGGCCTGTTCATCTCCTCGAGTAGTGTATGCCTGCGGGAGACAACCATAGCGGCATATCGCTGGATCTTCAGCAACGTCGGCCTGAGGAAACTTCATCAAAGCGGGAATGGCCCAATGACCCTGATTTCGACTCAGTGGTAGCGTTTAGATCTCGCTAGACTCCTAGAGGTCATGCTGTTTCAGTCCGGGTGGGTTCACACTGCCATTTCCATCATCAGCACTTTTTGCAAGCCGTTGCGACATTCTTCGAACGGTGTCAAACGGTGCTATTGTTTGCTGCGCTGCCAGTTTGCGGTGGACATATCAAATGGTTTATGTACACTTCCACACTGGCGATGCCGTGCTCCCACCACAATGCTTGGCACACTACAGGCCTGCCATTCAGCATGTGGTGCAGCTGCATTCTCAATAGCTTCGACAACATGCTCCAATTACCCGCGGGATCGTCAGCTGTAGTCATCCTGTGTGACAGTTCATCTCTGGTGGCTAACGTGGCATCCCAGCCCAAAGTGCTCTCCGAGATGGCCGACATGCCAAGCCCGAGCATGTCACAGCGAACATGGACAACCCCACCAGTGAAGCAGACAGACTATCCTGCCAGGTATTGCTGTCTGATGTGGTGTGCTCTCACGTCGTTGCAGCGGATACCAATGGCTCACACTGCCGTGATACCGTGTGGCTGCATGTGCTGTGCAGCTGCCACGTATGCAAGTGCCGGTTCGGCATCTGCTTAATTGCTCAGCTTCTTGCGCTTTATGTCCACTTCATGGCCGGCACGTTCAAACCATATATAGCAAACTTGTTGTATGCTCCAACCGGTTTGTCTACCACACAGCAGCAGCGGCTCCCTGGCCACTGCGGTGACATTTTTTGGTCAAGCTGGGCCATCTGTATACCAGTGTTCGGTCACCTCGCAGCACTGTCGTGGCGGCCATCCAGAAACTAGACCTGAATGTTTGGAAATGATCCGTGTTATGCCAACAACCCAACACTACTGTTTGCGTAGAACATGTGACTGGCTTCTTCCGCACGGTCAATGCTCGGGCTGTTCCCCTCCAATCAGCCTGGTGTCTAAACTCTACGGGCTGTGAAACCCAACCAAGGGTGCTCAAGCACACGGCTTCGATACCTGGTCTAGGGCTCAATCTGGAATCGGGTCATCATCACGTTGTCCACTGCAGCTGCCATCACACAGACTGCACCGTCCACATGACACACACAGCGGCAGCCATGCAGACTGCAGCTGCGGGTGATCATCGAGCACCCGGAGAGTGACTCCACAGAGCAGCATGTCGATTTACTGTATGCAAAGCACCGAGACAAGATGACACAGCTGCGCCCACTGACACCTACTGCAATGTGGACGCTAGACGGCATTCACAGAGACGGGGCGGCTCTGCTCGTGCCACCGGACCGGGCAGCGACAGTGTCGGGGATGCCGTTCGCAACATCCACGTGGCACCCGCTCCATCATCATGGCGGTTCCATGGTCACCCCACTGCCACGTCCATGGACGGCTGCAGCGACCGGCGTTGCAGTCATGCGCGTAGGGTGGAAACAACATTGCGCTACGGCCACGGCGATTGTGTTGAGGCGTAAGCAGCCACGCCCACGGCCGCTCAGCGCAACGCCGCCGCTAATGTGACACCCATGGACCTGGACGGTAACCTGCTTCGCAGTGGAGCCAGGCTCGGCTTCTACGGCTTTGGTGAAGTCCAGGAGGCGGCAGCGGGTGAGGCACACGGACCCCCCAAAGGCGAGGACGCCGAAGAGCCAGTCCGGTCCAGGGTGCAATTATATTCCTGTCTGAGTGCCTGCGCCCAGGACTCTGTCGGTGATCATGCCGCGGGAGCCGTCGTCATTCACGGCAACGGCAACGCCGGCGCCGACGGTGTCCGCACCGCAGACGCTCACAGACGCGCCCCCCTCGACAATGATGGTGGTGTTGCATCCAGCGCAGGCGTCAAAGGTGGCGACGGTGCCCGGGCCGCTGGCGACGGCGCCCGGCTGGCTGTAGCGCACGTGGCAGCGGCGCAGCGTGGCGGACGCGCCGTGGGCGACGCAGACAGTGCAGTGCTATGGAAGGTACACTCGTCGAAGAGCACTGTGGCCCCGACACACACGATCGCCCCACCTGCAGAGCAGTGTAGACCGTGGATGGGTTCACCACCGACGGAGTGTGTGACGATGAGCGGGCTCGCACAACTGTGCGCTGCAGCAGTGCGACGTCGAGAGCATGCGCACATGCGGGGCATGGCACATATCTGGAAGTGGCTCTGACAGAACTTGCTTGCTGAAGCACTTCGGGGCAGTCATGGCAGCGAGCGTGCCAGCATCATGCAGATGTCGTGGCGACACAAAGTGGCAGCCTGTGATATCGGCGCATGCAACGGTCTCGTGGGGATCACGAACACAGAGGTCACAGGGCAACATCGCTCGAAGTATGAATGGGGCCACACCCCGGAATCGAGTGCCAAGGAACCGCCTGCCGGGTCCACCCAGTAGCATGGCGCCATCCCCAGGCAAGGTCACTGCCCCGGACCAAACACGGCACCCTCGAAGTGATGCTCTCCATACGGAAAATTCATCTCTTGTGCAGGAAAGGAATTGGACAAATCTGAAGCTCCATGACGTCATGTCAATGTACTTGTCGACGGCTGCATGGATCCGCCAAACAAACTCTATCAGAGAAATGCTTGTTGCCCGGTGCTGCAGACATGCAAGGGTGTCCTTGAATCAGCCACTCTGCCTGGTCTGGGACGATGTTTGCCAGAGACAGGGCAGACACACTACTTCATCAGCGACAGCCTATTCATACATGCGGGTATAACAATACATGGCCTGTAAGCAACAGAGCCTGAGCAGAAGTAGCGATGGCAGCGCCGCGGAACAGCAGGAGAAAGCAGTCTGTATCCGCTCTGGACCGCACCTGCCCACACATACCGCGATAAGACACAGTCCGTCATTAGCGGCCTATTACCAACACCAGAAGGGCGCTATGGCAACAAATGTAAGCAGATCAGAAACAAGCAGATGAAGCTCATTCCAGTGCATGCTGATCGAGGGCATTGCCTTGAGTGACCAATCAAGAACCATAGAGCAAGCCACATTGCAGGAAAGTCCCTCAAACCTGGAAGACGACCCACGAAAGGTGAACGTATTGTTGTGGAGCAAAACATAGAAGCTGAGAGAAGAGATGGCAGTTTCATACAGTTTGTGAAGCGGATGCCATTCACCACCGCATAAAAAAAACATTTGACGGTAGCGATACGCACTATGTCCGTTCGTTTTTCATGCCCTATGTCTCTGCTGTGGTATCTCCTGAGATAAAGGTTGGCGCCACGCCAGGCGTATTGTTCAGTGGGAACGCATTCATGTCTGGCGAGCGCCAGGCTTGAAACCGAGCCACACGAACAAAGTTTATGTAAGCAAAATCATGCACATGTTTTGATGCAGTATGTCCGCAAAGTGACAGCCTCACTTGGCGCTGCCGACCTCTGCACCAGAGTTCAATTGACATCTCAATTCAGCCAAGGCTAGCACACAGCCAGAGAGTTATAGACTTCAAGCCTATCTGATCTACATTGCTCGGGCGGCTGGGTTGCGGGGATGTTCTTTGTCGACGTGCGCGACGTTGACGGGGGTGGCCAGCGACCTAAGCCTAGAAGACCAGGACTGCGATGTACATGACAGTGTCATGCACACACATTTTACAGCAGCACATCGTCCCTACTACCGCGGATCTGGACTACCTCAGATATCGTACCAACGTCGCTCATTGATATCCCGTTTGCCCTAACGCCACTCATGTTCATGGCCGGAATGCAAAGGACTGCTACATCGCTCAATCGGGATAGTACGAGAGCAGAGCCCTGACAAACGACTGCTTCCGTTGGTGGATCCTTTGGTACTGCAGTTCTCTGTGATTACTATAAGACACGCTATGCACTGATTCACTTAACAAGGGCAACACGCAAATGTGTTAATGCGCGAGAATCATGCTATTCAGGCTTTCGTAAATTTCCAGCTGATTGCATTGCCGCGACTAGACATTGCTAACTCAGTCACAAGCGTGGACGTGGTCATTTGTACCCGTCGCGATGTTGCAGCTTTGACCAATAGACATCAAGAACGTAAAAGTAATCAATGTTCTCTCGACTGTTATGCATACTGTGAGGCCCTCTTATGTCCTCGTGTGCCGTTTGCTTGCGGTACGCAGCCATAGCCGCGGCATTCTGAAGCTTCAGCGACCTCGGTCCCTGGGCAAGCGATGAATGCTCTGTGATCGCGACATGCGCCTCAGCGGTGGTGTCCGAATGTCCATAGGAAACCAGGTTATGGTGTAGCTCCCGGGTGGGTGAACACTGTGGCGATGTTCCCAGATGATCAGGCGGCATATCAATCGCAAATCGTTGTGCCTTTCTGCGAACCACGTCAGATGGTGCTAATGTTGGTACACGGATCAGTTGTGAGATGTAGGAAGACGCTACTGTCCTTTGGCTAGACTCACAATGCCGTGATCTCACCACTGTGGCTGGGACAGCTGGAAAACTGCAGCCTTGCCATTCAGCGCCAGTGATACAGCTTCATGCTCAGTTGCATCGACGACGTGCTCCATTCACCAACAATCAGGCAGTTATTGTGAGTGGCCATCCTTCTCTGGTGCCTGAGGTGGCAGCCCGGCCCAAAGCCTCCCCCAGATGGCAGATACGCCAAGCTCGCATGTGTTACAAGGACAAAGCACGCAAGGCAGGTAGCGCCGCGAGCAACAACCAGAGGAACCCACACCACGCAACGAGCCACACGTAAAGAGCCACCCGCAGCACACACCAACACACCCACGCAACGGCAGCACCCACGCCGGCCACAGCCACACAGCCAAACAGCCACACAACCACATACATCCCCAAACACTCACAAGCCGCCCACCCCATACCCACAAGCACACCCACACGCCCACCCCCACCCAAACCCCGCGAACCAGCCAGGCGCAAGAGCCCCCACAGCACACGCAGCCAAGGCTGCCGAACAAAGAAACAGCGAGACCCCGACAACAAACCCCCCGCCCCGGGGAGGGCCCCCCCCCCCCCCCCCCCCCCCCCCCCCCCCCCCCCCCTCCCCCCCCAACCACCCCCCTCGCCCGGCCCCCGCACACCACCCAGCGCACCCGCAAACCCACACCCGCAACCCCCAAAGCCCAGCCAGGCCCGCCCCAATCCCCCCGATCGCGCCGCAGCGGGGGGCCACACGCAGACACATGGGTCAGACATGCCGCTGCAGCGGCGAAGCACGGCACGCCTGAGCCGCAACCACCACAAAGCGGGCGAGGCCGCGAGCGCACGCAGCGACGGCCGCCATTCAGCCTGGGCGGGCGGGCTGTGCCGCTCAGGCCGGGTGGCCCGTGAGCGTCGTAAGGTCATCGGACGTGACCGCCAGGCCCGTCAAAACTGCCTTGCCCGCATGACGCGCCATCAGCGGGGCGGCGGCGTGCACCTGCTGAGCCACCGTGCGGCACAGCGTCGTGAACAGGTCGCATCGCATTCTCCTCCAAGCTCGCATGTGTCACAGCAGACTTGAACATCCCCAGTATTCAAGCATATGCATCCACAGTACTCAAGCATATGATCATATCGGACCCAATCACTCGAGTCGGACATCATCCTCCAGCCTGGTAGCTGCGTGCATCATGGCAGCAGCAAGCAGTGGCTCGAAACACTGTTGGAGTATGGCCCAGTGGTGTCTCGTCATATCTGCCAGTGCTGTGCATTTCCAGCAGGCAGGTGTCATGTGCACTGCATGCATGGACAAACACATATTTCAAGGCTGCTCGTGACCTGGACTCCTCGGAGGAGGCCTCATGCCGAGGAATCCGTGACTCAGCTCGGAGCTCCCGTTCAGGACTACAGCCAGCACCTTTGTCATATGAGAGCCATTCGGGTTCGTGCGATCTGGTGGAAAAGCCGTTGTACATGTGGTCAGGCCAGCTGCCGCTATCAACACCACAGCATCAAAACGGTGTTGGGTCCAGTCTGGTCGACGATACAGGCTTCCTAGGAGTGTTGCGCATCAACGGATGTGCGTGGGTGCGTGCATCCTTTTCTGCTTGGCAGGGGTGCTGGTCAGCTGTTGCGCCTTTCAGACGTTCTGCATCAGGACAGGTTTGGCCCGCCAGTGGCGGTGGTAGTACATGCTTCAGATGTGTTCCTCTGAAAAAAACGAATCCTGCGAAAATTGCGATGCGACATTGTCATTGTGGTACAGACTGAGTAGATATCTCTCTGGCATTGCTGTCATGTACGTATCGAGATCGATCTCGATACGTACATGACAGCAATGCCAGAGTGATGGAAAATCTGTGAGTGAGATGTGGTGGTAGGTGGTAGCATCTTGAGCTCATGCATATGGTCACATTCCGTCCCTAGGTGGTGATGTCAAGCCTGAGGTCAATGCCATGGCTGCAGCCATGCATGCCCAGAAGTACCTAAGGCCTCTAGACCTCAACTAAGATGGCCCCAGTTAGGAGGGCATTGGATGTGGTAGCTGGTGTATGAGAAGTTCTTGTGTTGGGATCTCTTGGTGTGTTATTTCAAGGGTGACTGTGGACCCTGGACCTGGTTAAATATGACCAAGCGAGCGAACATCAACACAGCACATAGTTCGCTCACGAAACAGCTGCCACGCAAGCACATCAACAATGTGGCAGGAATTAAGCAGTGGCTCGCGTTCAGATGTCAAGAAGCGTGAGCCTCATGTGCACGCGCACTTGCAGCCCAAGAGCTCTGACATACGTATGTATACTGCGCATGCATGCCTGTGGCCATATCTGCATATACTTGCAATTGACTACGCATGCCGACGCTGGGGAGGGATCAGGCACTGAGGAGCTCCCGGTGCAGGCAGCGCACCTATCATGAAGTTGTGGGACGCGTGCTGCTCACGGTCGCCCGGTCATGCGCGCAAGTGGCGGCACGGTCTACGAGGAATTATGCCAGCGCACGGCATCCGCGGGTCCGTAAAAGAACGGCCGTTGCCTCCAACAACGTGGCACGCAGTTGCTGAAGCGTGTATGTTTTGTTAGTGTTACACGTAAAGCCGCAAGCACACGTCGCAGATGCATCACTGTTGCCGTCTGTTTCGCAAGCGTTTGCGAGGCCTTGTTTTGGCCGCCTTGGCTGCTCGCCATGCACAGCCGTGGAGGTACGCGTACGTAATGGCCATCGTGAAGAGCAATCTTGCACGCCTCATGCATGGCCTCGCCTCTCACTTTTAGCCTGTGTCACTGAGCGCGCAAGTCTCAGCTCTTCATGCATAGCATGACCGCTGGCACTGCGTGGATGCAAACGCCAGCGTTGTGCATTGCCGAGTGGAGCAGGCTAATGCATGTCGATAGCTGAAGTCGGAAGACCGTGTACGAGGTCGCAGCACAACTGAGCATGCATGAGGCCTGCTAGCAGCCCCGGGACCACTGCTCAGCTGAGCTCAGCTGAGTGAGCGCCCGCGCGGTGGCCCTGTGTGAACGGGATCTTGAGTCATTTCTCAGCGTGCTATTTCCACCGCGCATGACTTTGTGATTCCCACGTCGGATCAAGATCTAGACCGACCACACGTCGACGTCCGAGTACGACGGGACTGCGTCGCCAGTTAGTTTACACAGTGTGGCCCAGCTACCTTAGTCGTCCATGTAAAGCATGCATGATTACGTCCGCCCCGCGTTCATTGGAAGGCCGTTCATGATCCACCCCGAACTGCGCTCTCCACCCCTAACCCCTGATGATTGCTATGCGCCCTGCTGGTGCACGCACGCATGCGTGCCATGCTTCACGTCAGGGCCTCACAGTAATCAAAGGCAATCCGCTTTCAGCGATTCGATTGTAGCAGCATCATGCGCACGGAAGGTATAAATACTGCAGAGGCTGCTGTTGATGGCATGCTCTCGTGTCCCCTTGTAGGCGCATCCGTGAACATCTCGACCAGCTAGCTACCGCGGGCTCCGCGACGAAACCCAGACGACTCGACTCGACGTGTTCACCGAACGCCGTTCCAAGAGGTGCGCGACAACCACAGTTTTCACATCTGCTACGCTGCTATTTCACGTTGCGGCTTTGTAGATCCGGCGGGCGCCAGTTCTGCTGGCTGCTTATGATCACCTGTAGCTGTAGTACATGTCGCCTCTGGCATGCCCTCGAGCATGGCGACGTGCGCGCTGCAGCAGCAGCGCTGTAGAGCTAGAGGTGGTGGCCACGAACATATTCTTGCATCGTGTTTGCTTAGAACTGTTCATTTTTCTGTGACAGTAAACATGGTATCTGTGGCGTGGCAGGGATATCTGGCTTGGGCAATTTCAGTACAGCTGTTGTGTGAGATATCATTGTGTTATGGTTTATGTGTCTTTACTTTGGCCTGCACGGTTTCTGTTCTGTAGCAGGTTCTTTTCTATGGAAATCGAATTATCAGATTGTGACCAAGGGAAATTCCCTGTGTCAACATGCAATCAATGCTGTGTCAACATGCAATCACTGCTGTTCACGATAGCTCCATGTGTCAGGTTTGCTCATGCCCATTAGCTCTGGTGCAGTGTTTTGTGGTAGCATGAGCATTGCTCTTGAGCCAGATAGATGTGTGTGGTAGCATGCAGGAGTTCAACTGCCAGCTGGCAGTTGCCATGGCCTCCTAGCTATGCTGCTTTCATGTGCAGTGCATTCCTCAGATTGTGGTCTAGGCAAAGCCAGCTGTCTTGGGTGGCATGTGTGTGGCATGTGACAGATGTGAGTGCCTGTACTGGCAGCTTAGTGGGATTGGCAATTGCTTTGTGCTAGCTGCTTATAATTACCATGCTGCTTGTATGCACTTGATCATGACAGTGCTTGGCAGGGATACCTTTGTGCACATGGCATGCACACCATGCAGTGCAGCTGTGTATGCTACTGTGCATGGCTGCAGTGTCTCAGTGAGTTAGCTTGCTCATGAACTGCATGCAATGTGCAGCTCAGTGCACAAGCTTGCCCATGCTGCTCACACTCACCCAGATAAGCCCATGCAGCATAGCCAGCTGCATACTGCAGTGTACAGACTAGTAGCTGCATGCATGTGATCAGCACTGTTGACCTGTATACATCATCAGTAGCCACAATCTCCTGCCCTGTAAACACTATTGGCCCACACTACAACTGAAGCACATGTACTGTACAGTACATCAGGCTGATAGCGAGCTAAGCTGCTTCTGCTCAGACTGCAGATCATGATGTAGCTATAGTCATTTTGCTGTCTGCAGATACATCCATCCCTGCATGTGATTCTCAAGTTTGGACATTGAACTCATGTGCAGCAGCAGATTGCACAGGCTTCTTGCAGCAGCATGTGCAAGCTTGTGAGCTGAGCAGCTAGGCAGCAGCAGGCCATGCATGCCATCTTCTCAACACATGCCATCTTCTCAACATGCATGCCAGCTAATCAACACCTCATAGACAGCAGCTGTGAGCAGCCTGACACACATCTACAGGGTCATGACTCCTGCAGACCTGTGGCTGCATCTATTGACCAGAAGCTTGCATGTGCAGGCACACAGGTGAGCAGGATGTGGAAGTCATTCCTGTCCTTCTCTCTGCTCCTGGCTGGATCTGCAGTCAGGGCAGAGGAGGTGGTAGACCACAGCCGGGACCTTCAAGCAGCAGATGCGACTCTCGTCGACAGCAGCGCAGACGTCGGCCGTGACCTGCAAGGCTGGAGCAAGAAGAAGTACTACTCTGGTGCGCCACCGCTAGCCACCGATACTGCTGCACTGAAGAGTACAAAGTACTAGCCGAGACGTGTCGCTGCTGTTCATGGCATATGAGATTGAGCTGCTTGTTCAAGTTGGGTGCCAGCGCTATTAGTTGTTCTGGAACCCACCATGTCTCTGCACGCCAGCACTGAGTGGGTTTAAACAATTGTGTAGAGCAGAGTGAACTAGTACATGTGCATGCCACAACTTGTACGGTGTTCACATGGCAGTGATTTATCCATGGTGGAGGACAGTGGTGGAGCATGCATTTGAGATCCGGACTTTCTTGTCCGGGCTCCGCCCCTCTGTACGCAGCTTGTGTGTATACGTATACAGTACTGAAACTCATGGTGTGCTGCCGTTGATGTGTGCTGCCCTCGAGGCTGACCTCAGAGCTCCCGGCACAGGCTGGCTGCCGGCACCCGCCACCGACCTCACAACGACTCTCTGACCTCATACACACCATGCAGGCGACTACGGCAAGCACGACGACAAGAAGTACTACTACGACGACAAGCACGACGACAAGAAGTACTACGACGATAAGCACGACGACAAGTACGACGATGACAAGAAGCACTCGCCGAAACACTACGACGACAAGTACGACAAGTATGAGCACTACGAGGTCACCATCTACTACGACCACGACGGCTACAAGTACTGGTGGGACTACAAGGGAGACAAGTACTACTGCGACCACAGCGACAAGATCTTCTACTACAAGTACCACTACGGCTACTACTACAAGTACTACCCGACCCACTACGACGGCCACAACTACTGCAAGAAGTACTACAAGCATGAGGGCGAAGGCGAAGGTGAGGGTGAGGGCGAGGGCAAATACTACAAGAAGAACAGGAAGCATGGCAAGACGAAGAAGCACTACAGGAAGAAGAACAAGCACGGCAAGAAGAAGAGGCACGGCAAGAACAAGTGGCGCCGCAAGAACAAGTGGGGCAAGTGGAGCAAGTGGTAGATGCACTTCCCACCACGGCCAGTATGCTATAGGGCTGCCTGCGGCTGTGAAGCGGAGCGCGGGTGTATAGATGCGCGGGCAGCCTATACTGGCATACCCCTGGAGTCTTGTACCAGTACTGTGACGTTGCTGTTGTGTGAAAAATGACCGATACCTGAGCGGAGTGTGCGTAGCTGCGATTGTGACAGCCGCAGCAGCCCAGCCGCTCTGGTGTGCGGTGGTGATGAGAGGTCTGTGTGATGGCATTGTTGAGTGTGTGTGTAGGCAGTGGCCCATGTGGGCTGAGAGGCTTCACGTGGTTCCCGGGCGCTCTCTGTTTTTCAGCGGCCAAAGTTGCCTTCTGTATGCGTACCGCCAATGCTGCATCTTCGGATGTACATTTAATTTCTGTAATTGCTTCATTTCCTTTGGGGTTGTGCCTGGACTGAGGCTGGGTGCTCGGCTGTGGAAGGTCTGCTTTGCACACATGTCCCCACATTCAGATAACTGCGCCGTTATGTACTGCGCCGTTATGTAATGGGCGTAGTGATGTGTACAGCGAGATAGACATCATGTCTATCTCAAAATGTCAGACCATTCGGAGCATGATGCTCCGAATGGTCTGACATTTGCGGATTTCCTGTTCACGTTCTTGAGTTTCCTCGTACCATCTCAGCCTGGTTTCCCTGCGAATTGACGGTTCCATCCTTGTCAAAGCTTACAAAAGAGTGAACGGGAGAAAACAAACACTGAAACCGAATCTCATCCGAATCAACTGCAACATACACTCACACACACACAAACACTACAACCGCACTCACAACTCAGTCCGGCAGGATCGCCTTGTCAAAGGTATCGGAGCAACGGGTCCATGGTGCCGCGTGTGACGCGGGACCAACACGCTCAGTCTCATGCATGCCACTACGACATCATGATATTTGCCAGTGAGGGCCACAATGCAGCACTGCACCAGATTGTGTGCGGAAGCGCCGGCACGTCCGACTGCCAGTGCGGAGTCCGAGCGCTCACCATGGATTCTATTTAAATTGCTCCCAACGGGGGGGCCGGTAAGCACTGGAGTATCACATTGCATTCATGCATCGCGCGCAAGCCCTGGCTGCGCTGCCTGTGGTATGCTATCGAGGTGGAGACACTTGTATAGAGAGAACAGTGTTCTCAGGTGAGGGACCTGGAAGGCGGTTGGGGGAGCGGGGTGTCTGCCGCAGCCCTGATCAAGCTCCCGGGGGGCGCTACAGCTAGCCACTGCCTGCGGCCCAGCGCTGCCACTGCTGCCAGTGGCGGGTGCTGCGGACCACACACTGGAGGCGCAGATTGCGAAGAGGACACACGTGTGAACCTCGAGCGAAATCGGCATCCTTCTGGAGACGAATGCTGTGCTGCACCCGTGGTTCTATCAGGCGCAGCAGACGGCGTTCCCGCTATCTCACAGGCTGGGCTACAGCATCACATAAGAATTACTGTGCACTGGTGGAGGTGCAGGCCTAGGGGGCCAGCTGCGACTAGCGCAGGGCAGTGCGGGGACGCCAGGACAAGACGGCATCATCCACCGTGCACTCAACCGTGTATGCGGGTGCTGCCCGCTCACCCCGCGGTTGGAGCCTCCACATCGTCCGCAGTCCGCAGGGGTCGGGCAGTGTCTCTACGCGTACGCATGAGCATGTGTGCCTGAGGCCCTGCAGACACAATTGCATGAAATGCATGACTCAGCACCACACCTCCAGCCTGAGGCACACCTGCTGGCTGGCAACCGCGCCCAGCACGGCTGCAGCCCGCCTGCACACACGCAGGTACTACGTATAGTATACAATTGCGCAGGTCTCGACGGACGACTGGACACAAGTTGGACCGATCGCGAAGCTCGAGCCAGGCACACCACCCTCTACGGCCGAAATTTGCTGGGCAAAATGCGCCCTGCCACAACAGTGATTCTCGGCGATTGCTGGCAGAACCCGCCCCCATAGACCTCGCATGTGCATGCTTATGCACCTATGCGGACTCTGGCAGGTACCGGTACAGCCTCCGGACAGTAGCCAGACGGAGTATTGGGAGATGGAGCTGCCGGTGTATAAATGCGTGGTAGAAGCCGCATGCTGTATCTACTATGAAGAATGCTGGTGCTGCGATGCAGCAGAATGCTGCTGTGACAGCAATGCAGCAGCTTGCCTTCGGATGGCCGGGCTTGAGGCTCCGCTGAGCGCCTGCCATCCTTAAAGTATTGAAAAAGGTGCATTTATGAATGCAGAACTTGTATGTCATTGGTATGGCGTGCCTCAGGCATTCTTGCCGAACACAAATGGCTGTCCAACCCGTGGGTTAATGTCACAATACTGTGGTGTCCTGAAGGCAATCATCGCTGGCCGATGGGCCAGTATACAGTGCTGATTGGTAGTGTACATATTAAATTGCTATGAAGGACCAGACTTAATCGTACGGTTGTTCTGCTTCGTGGATTCAGCCTGGCAACCCCAGACACTGTGCTGCAGCGTGGCTTGCTCGTGTTACTATGTGTACACAAGCAGCAGGTAGGCGAACCAAACCTTGCACAAGCGCTGACAGATGGCCGAATCTGACTGTGAACAATAGAATCTGGCCTGCTGGACGTGAAACGAGACGAATCGCGAACAGGCGAAGCTATTTATTGTGCGATGCAGGATGCGGGGCCACACCAGGCATGCATCCGCGTTGAGAATCGGTGCACCTGCCAGATAACACCGGCTCAGCGATATGATGACTAAAAGTGTGCTCACTTCGCAGCCATGCGTTTGTCTGTCGCCAGACTCGTGAAGCAGTGGCAGCAGCAGCGCATGAGTGCATGCAGCGCTATCAACAAGCAGGCGCGAGGTATGCACAGAATGCACACCATTGCTAGAGAGTACGTAAGCAGAGGAGCCGTGAACTCTTAGGATGCATAGGAGGCTGGCACCGCGCTTCAGGGAGCAATGTCGCTGGGGACGAGCGTTGGACAACCCGGCCTGAGGTCGTGTCGCCAGATGTCGGAGATCGTTAATGATCTGCCGATTTGCTGCCGGTATGGACGCCGGTTCTCTCGGGGATGGCCCACGGGCGAGATAGACACGGCCTACACGTCGATGGAAGCAGACGGCACACGCCACACTCGCCACACAAGAGTGGCACACCATGTGAGGGGGCTGAAGACTCACCAATAGCCATTGCTTCCGTGCATGCATGCTTGCGTGTACGGCTGCGAGGCTTCGGCCTCAGGAACAGTGCTGTCATCGCTGCGGCCAGATGCCGGGTCAGGCGAGATGGGATATGTGTATGCATGCCCAGCAGGCCATCCGAAAGTAATGCATGGATCGCTGGCATGCAGCTCTGACTCCGGAAGCCGCCGCGCCCTTGGTCCCGGGGTATGCAAAGAGCGCATGAAGGCCATGCTCTGGCCCAGTTTCGCCAAAATTGCGTTCACGTGACTCTGAGCAGCAGTCCTTCATTGCCACTCATGGCGCTGCAGCCGAACTGCTCATTCCGTGCAGCCGAACGGGGCACCATGTTCCACAGCTGTCGAGACTTCTGCAGTCCAATTCGCATCAGCTTGTTTTTTTTAATAGAGCTGATGTGTTATGTGTGGCATTCCTTCAGTGCGCCAGGTGCTTGGGCTCAAACCAACGTTGCAAAGCCAGTCTTGTATTGAAGCGCTGGCAGCGAAGCGCTTTGCTACCGCCACAACAGCGGCAAGTGTACAACATCAGGCCTACTAATAATTCAGCTGTACCAGCATGTGGTGCCACTGACGGAGCTACGTCTGTGTGGCAGAGTGCGAGTCTGCCTCTGTTCAGACCGTCCACGGCGTCGGCGTTGCCAGTCTCCTTCGATACTGTCGTATCACATCGCGTATTCTTATGTAAAAAATGCGGTACTATCTGCATTCTTCCGGGGAGCTTGCCTGTTGGTCAGAGTCTAGGGATTGCGACAGCCCTGCACACCAGCTCTGAAGCATGCAGATACACTGGCCAGATGGGTCGTGCAGCCAGGAGTAACGGTAGGTATCATTATGTTTCGATACACTCCTTCCTCTGCCTGTGGGTCTGATGTCATCTGAGGCTGGTGTGTGTGCTGCCGCCTGCCTGTGTGTTACAAGGACACCTGTCTGTGTCAAGTGATATCTGCAAGTGCTATGCACAAGACACGGATCACAAGGCAATGTTCAGCAGCACTGCCACATTATTCTGCACTCAGATCGGCAGAACATGTAGAATGCAAGGCATCAGCGTACACCTCGTACTGAGCAGCATATGCGTGCTCACTCTCCTTCACCAGTGCCCAGTCTACTTGACTGTGTGACAATTCAACGACACTCCTTAACAACACTTGCGGTATGGTATGTTGAAGTAAGCCTAAGCTCAGGTAGAGGGTCTTATTGCAGGCTCCATGTGTGCGTCTTGGGAGTGCTCAGGTGTCTGCCATCATGCGCCGGTGTCTCTAGAGAATTCGTGTGAGGAGCAAATGCAGTGCCTGCACAGAGATGTCACAAGCATCTCCGCACAGCTAGACTCAGCACATCATTGCCACACCTTCCATACATCAGCACAGTGGTGGTCAGCACCCCCATCAGTCAGCACTGCATCGGCCAGCGCTGGCAAACCAGCAGAGTGCCGGCCATCACGCCTGACAGAGTGGGTCACGCACAGATGCAGGCATTGTAGGTAGCAGAGGAAGGCACACATCAGAACCTGCAGATTCAGATTGGATGCTCATGCTGCTGTTTCACAATGCGGGCAGAGGCATCACGCCCAGAGCAGAGCACGATCACGGAACCATTTCATGTCACCACTTTCTCGCATACTTTACATTGCTCTGCAATTGCATCTGCCATATAATAGTGCCATCCAGCGGCGCTGTGAAAACGCCTCGCATCCACGCGCACATGGCACCAACCTCAACACTGAAAAACACTGGCGCAACTAGCCTCAACATGATACAAACACGCATTCCATACACTCTCCTTGGCAAGCTGCGTCGCTGTGCAACAGTGCGCTGCGCTGGGGCGCTTCACAGTCTTCAAACACACACAGCCAGCTAGCCGCGGCGGCCTTGCCTTATTCGCGATCACTCTGACGGTGATCCTCAGTTCTCCATGCCTGTTCACCCAGCCTGGCAGCAGCCGGCCAGATCATCTGGGCGCCGCAGTTGTGCAAGAGGACACTGCCTGAGGGCTTCACCGCTGCTCAGGAACACCCCACAGCCATCCACCCACGACCAAGTCCTCCCGGAACGCAGCCCTTCCTGGTAGCTTCAGCCAAATCGCTTCTGCTCCACACCCTGACGCCAATGATCAGCAGACCTGCAGCCACCTTGCATCATGATGTGGCTCTACCAGTATGTGCGGCCCCAGGGCCTCTTGGACACAGACCGGCGGCCGTAGGAGTGCTTGCCGTTTGACCGCTTGCTGTAGGAGATCCTGCGGTGTGCAGATGGCTTCTTGATGGATCGCTTGCCCCAGTGTGATCCGCCGTAGCGGCTCCCGATGAAGGACTTCTTGATAACGCGGGTCTTTGGGCGGTAGCTGATGCTTACGCGGCCGTGGTTTCCGCTGTAGCCGACGCTGCGCGTGTGGCTGCCGTAGCTGCGCTTGGAGGGCCACCGGCCGGAGGACTTCTCGTTGTAGTCCCATGGCTCTGTCGTGACTGCCCGGGTGCCGCCAACAGCCTTGTTGCCTGCAGTCTTGTCCTTGTACGTCACTGAATCAACCCCCACTGTCGTGTCCTTCACGTTGTCGTCCACAGTGTAGGTGCCATCGCCGGTTTGTCGCGGTCGGCCACCTCCCACATCAGTATTCTCGTGGTTGTATCCGTGGGCACCGTGGTTTCCGTTGTGTCCGCTGCTGAATTGGTTGTGGTTGCCGAACTTTGATCCGCCGTTGTGGTAGCCACCGCCGGAGACCTTGCCGAAGAAGCTTCCGTGGCTCTTGAAGCCTGCGGCCGCATAGCCGCTGCCGCCGTAGGACTTCACCTTTTGGACGACCTTCACACCGCCGTAGCCGTTGCTGGTCTTTGCCCTGAGCTTGATGCTGGCAAAGCTGTGGCCGCCCTTGTTGCCACCGGTGGGGTACCCTCCTGTACGCCAGTGTTGGGTCGCTTTGCCGCATTTTCAGGGATGACGCCCCAAAAATAGACGTGGATATTCGGAATTGTTCTATGTGATCGGGCCCGATGACCCAACACTGCTGTACGCGCCTGCGGTGTCAAGGCATGCCAACACGCCGATGCTCGTGCCACATGCATATGTGACTTTCGACCTCTAGTTACGGCGCACATGATCTTGACGTCCAAGAGAAGCAGGCAGTGACCGTGGTACAGCATCATGATACTAATGGCACTGGTCTTGCATGCGATATGATACTAATGGCACTGGTCTTGCATGCCAGTGTGTACCTGCCGATGTGTGGTTCAAGCTGGTGGACTGAGATAATGAATGTACCGTTCTGTGGCGGTGCATTCGCGAGTGATCAGCTATTGCAAGCCCGTCATGCGGTGGCTATATGCGGGCCCTGCGTATACTGTCGTGCAGGCACAGTCACAGCTACACCCCCTGGTCACCGGCAAGAATGAAGCACAGCAAAACGGCTAGTACACTGCACATCCCACATGTGGAATGACATGGGACGCTGCCGCTGCAGCTGCACAACTGTGTCACACAGTGCCGGCGCGCACGTACATGTGGACTGTGTGCAGCAGCGGCAATATCAATGCTCTGCTAGTGGATTTGGCCAGCTGCGAATACGAAGCTGCGAGTGACGGCCGTCACACCGTTGGACCAGGGACGCGCCGCCAGTACAGGTACTCCCACAGCCACCCCGGCAATGGCAGAGACACACCTGTCTTCAATTCACTCTTTGGGTAGTCCTGAGGATCTTTTTGGTGAGGGTCCGGCAGCGCCTTGTTCACGATTATCGGATGCGGTTCCTCACTGTAGCCCGTCTTGACAGTGCCGGTACCTACGGTTCCACGGCGCTCTGCTTTGACCTCATAGGTCGGGTCAGTGTATCCTCCGCCGATGTCAATCACCACCGGCCGCGCAGCGGATGTAGTCTTGTACCCTCCGGTCGACTCCTTCTTGTTTGGCATCAAAGTGCCACCGGTACTGGTGCCGTAGCCTGTGGTGGCGGCTTCCCGCTGTATCTCCAGGTTGCCATATCCCGCCTTGGGCAGAGCCTCTCGCACCGGCTGCTGAGATCCGTAGCCGGCCTCATTCACGTCGATCACAATGAGCTCCTCTGCGTTGACGGCAGAGCCCGCCAGCAGCATGGAGAGAGCGATGACAGGCTTCCACATCATGGCTGCCTTGCAATTTACAAATGCCCTGCACATAGCAATTCATGAACCCGGGCTCATTCATCATCCCGATGAGCGCAGGTCACGGTCAGGAGTTCTCTGTTGAAAGGGAGCCTTCACCGGCTGCCATGTGTACATGCAACAGCATGATTCCTTCAGGGTTCACATACTATAGTAGTACTGCCAGAACTGCTGTAAGTGAATGCTTGGGCTGCTGCAACTTGCAGTATTTGAACAAATACTGTATGTAATTACTTATAAGGCATACACCCTAGGCCTCGCGTGAAATACACGGTGCTGCTGCCAGTGATCATGCTCAGATCGACATCGATGCTCAGATAATGCTCAGATAGATGTCACACGCGTAAGGGCTGTAGAATCTGACAGCATCGAGAAGTCGACTTGGCCTCATGTGATACAGCAAAGCGAAACGTTGACTGACTTCATTGAGCGGGTATACGTAGAATTCCGTTAACAGACAAGCAATGCAAGATCTGTCAAAACGACGTCTACAACCACAGCCACATTGTACTACGTACTACGTACCCCAGCAGCCACACTGTGTGACACATGTGCATACAGATCTAGACCACTCGTGCTACGATTAGTAGTAGCAGCAGTACTGGCCAGGGCCATGGCATTTGCTGCAAGAAAGACATGCTGCCCATGTGTTGTAAAAGGTGACGATCAGATCTGCCCTATATCTAGCTGATAAATGTGTACAGACATGCCTGTGATGACCTTCCACCATAAATGCAGCGGCGGCCATGCGCGGCAGCGCCGATCTGCTGCAATGCGCCGCATCATGCCACAGATCGCAGCATCGTTGCCAACGATGGCCATACCGGAAGGCAAAAACGTACACAAGATCTAGACATATGTTCGAGAGCATACATGGATGTACAGCAGTCAGTCTAACGTTGAAATATCGGTATGCGCTGCTCGAAGATGGATCAGATCGATGATTTAATGAACTGCAGGCCAGGCGGACCTCGGCGAAGTTTGGGGCGCACCAGTTCTCCGAGTTCTCCACGTCCTTCTGATGGCGATAGCCACCCCGATAATCGCAAGACAGCCAAATGCTTAAAGCAGAGACGAGTTTGTCGAGTTGTAGCAGGCCTGGCTGCTTATATACGTTCGTCAGGGATGGGACTGTCGCGACGGACGAACGCAGTGACGCCGACATATGGGGGGTGCCGCTGCCATCGCAGCTGCATGCTCATGATCATCATATGATATGCACCGGCACGAGTCGCTAGGAGGCTCGACGCGGTCAGACAGCAAAGCACATATGTGTAGCTCCTCTCCTGACGGAGCTTGCCATATTGCTTAGACATGACATATTGTCGTTTCTACAATCCAGGCACAGCTGCCGTAGCCATGGTTGCAACACGGCATTCCCCGAACGCAATATTTAGGGATGCGGAGGTCCCGAGTGCGTCATGTTTATGCATACTTGGATATCAAGGCACGCATGCGCCACGCAGCCTGTTTGAGTCATCACGATGCGACATCGACATGCTCGGCACATCCATGCATTATCGGCTGATGCAGCATCGCTACAAAAATTCTAGATGTAAGCTGAACACCTGGAGCTATGTCACTGCACTGTGTACCTAATACAACCGGAGGATGCGTACATGCTGATAATGGCACTCGTATTGCAGTGCCTAGCGCTAGGCTAGCGACTGTCGGAGGAACAGCCTCGTTGCGGCAAACTGTGCCGAGCCGGCCCCAACAGGTTCGCGCCGGCATGTGCATGCTGGAGATAAGTACATATCCATGTTATGTGCATGCATGCACTGTGACAGCATGTGGGGAAGTCAGCGGTGCGCCAGCACCTGCACTGAAAACCTCCGTGACAGCATGACACGAACCTTGACGCGATGTCGATCGGCCTGGGCTGCAACGCAAGCAAGCCAGTGGGCTGTTACCTCTAGATCTAGCGATGCAGAAGAGTGAACGGGCAGAGCCAGTGGGCTAGATCTAGATTATCTACATGCTCACGCGGCCATGTGCACTAGCTACACGTGTGCGGGCCTGGAGGACCCGATGCAGCCGGACTGACTCGGAGGTGAGTGCGCGCATGTGCTGATGCAGAGTCACGGTCACATGCATGGCGCCGTGTTACAAGGAAAAGGCTGGAGACACCGGAGCTGGCCAGCAGGAGAACGAGGAAGCACAGGAACAACCCAAAGCACGCGCGTCAGGAGAGCGACAGCCACCTCGAATCCGCCCGAACTCAGGGTCAAGTCACAGCAATCACCCGCTCACAGCATGAGCACCCCGCCTGAGCCCGATAGGAACCCACCGAACACGAACCCACACACTCCCCCACCACACCCACACACGCGTTCCCACTCAACCCTCCAACGCACGCATCCCCGCGACCGCACGCAATACGACCCCGCCACCCGCGCTGCTGCGGCTGGCCACTGGCAAGGCGGCGCCGGCCCAATGCGAAAGCCGCAAGGTCCCCCCCCCCCCCCCCCCCCCCCCCCCCCCAACCCAATTCCCCAACAGCAGCCGCCCTCCGCTGCAATCCTGTACCCGAATAGACCAGCGGCGGAGCAACACGGCAGTGCCGTTATCCGCCGATCCGCTCAGGACAGATCTAGAGCACGCCTGAGGCCCAGCACCTGCGGAACGCGTCCCACCGGAAGGCTGTTTTGATGGGGCTGGCAGTCCCGTCCGATGACCTCACGCCGCTCACAGGCCACCCGGCCTGAGCGGCGCTGCGCGCCCGCGTGGGCTGCGTGGTGGGCGGTCGCCGCTGCTTGTGCACTCGCAGCCTCCGAGTCGTCCGCTTAGTCGTGGTGGCGGCTCTGGCATGCCGCGCTTTGCCGCTGTCTTCCCCTTGCGTCTGCGTGTGGCCCGCCATTGGGGCGCGGCCGGGTGGTTTGGGCAGGCTGGGCTGGTCTTTTGCGTTGTGGGTATGTGTTCGCGGGTGGGCGGGGTGGTGTGCTGGGGCTGGGCGGAGCTCCGCTCCCCCCTCGAGGGGGGTTGTGCTTTGGGAGGCGGGGGCCTCCCCGGGGCGGGGGTTGTTTTTGGGGTTTCGCTGTTTCTGTGCTCGGCTGCCTTGGCTGCATGTGCTTTCTGGGATCTTGCGCCTGGCTGGTGGGCCGGGTGCGGGTGGGGGTGGGCGTGTGGGTGTGCTTGTGGGTTTTGGGTGGGAGGCTTGTGTGTGGTGCTGGGTGGGTTTGGTCGTGTGTCACAAGGACAAAGGCAGCAAGGCGGGCAGCACCGGAAAAGAAGCAAACAGACGAAGCAAACACACAGACACCCACGCACGCGACACCCACCACGCCCAAAATAAACCCATCACCGGCGCAGCAAAAGACACAGATCCGCAGTCCGCCAAGCACACACCCACACACCCACGAACCCAAACCCACACACGCACGCACAGACCCCACGGCCGACACACGGTCTGGTCGTGTGTGTGGCTGTGTGGGTGTGGCCAAAGCGGGTGCTGACGTTGCGTGTGTGTGTTGGTGTGTGCTGCGTGTGGCTTAAGTAATTGTTGTGTGGTGCACGTGCGGTTCCCCTGGTGGCTGCACGCGGTGCTACCTGCATTGCTTGCTTTGTCCTTGCAACACATATGTGCATACGATAACCAGCCTGTACATGCGCCATGTCATGATGCAGGCAGCCCGCGGCCGCCGGCCCAACTTAAACTCAACCCCCCCCCCCCCCCCCCCCCCCCCCCCCCCTTCGCGAGTCAACCGCTACCTCGCCCGAATCGACTGCACACCTGCACGTGTACAAATGGGTGTGCGCAGAGCACGTCTGTCGCAACTGGTTAGAAGTGGCAAAGTCGGTCTCAGTGGCGTGCAGAACGCCATCATATATGTACATGTATATACAGTAGTACTGACGTCAACTCTGGCTGTGAAACCACATCGCCTGAAACTTGTGCACTATCGGTCAGCACATGCACAAACCGGCACTTCATGCACAATGCCATATAAACATATCAAAACATGAGAGAGAGGCCTGACCGAGCCATGCACAGCGCATAGGGAGCAGTTTTGTGGCAATGCATGGGCTACGATGCCCTAGCAGGCGAGCAAATCAAGTAAATGAAGGACGTGACGAACGGCATGGTGAAATAGAGGGTGTCTCCGGTGGCCGACAGAATGCCCGCGCTCTGTAAATGGTGGAGTACAGGCTCTTGCACAGCGCTGTGGCGCCGATTGACCGGCCTAGTGATACAGGCACTCGAGCAACCTGTGGCACACCGCACTCAATTCCGACTGCAACAGCTATCTTCAAACTATATTTATAGACTTTACGCCGTGCTGGCGGGGGCGGCGAGGCGTCAGACGCTACGTTGCAGGTACGGAGACGTGTACCGGCGAGCTCGAGTCAGGTGATGTCTTGGTGTGTCAGCTACATGTCCCCAAAGAATCAAGGCCATAACTGTTGCAGTGAACCTAGAGGTGCAGCCACAGTGTGCTCCTGTCATGGGGGGTGGGGGCTGCAGAGTCATATGATCAGCCACACGACCACCACAGCAAAAAAGCTGATTAGTGCGATCAACAGCTCCACTCGGGAATTGCTCACACAGCATGCATATTTGGTTATCAAGGACGTGAACTGGGTCATCCGTATTGAATTCTGCTTAGCGGTTTCAGTGACGTGCAGTGTTTTCGAAATTTAAATTGAAAGTGCCCATTTCTGTGAAAGCTGACCGCTATGCATTGTGTGCAAGCTTAAGCTGCAGGCTGTGCACATGTGTGTCGCGGATATGGCCCGCTGCAGCTTGGCACGTGCTGGTTCTTGCGGATAAAGACAATCATTGACCATAATCCTTTGCAGTCGAGACTGCCACGGCTGCTGTTTCTCGGAGCTACCCCTAAAAGTAGGGCTGCCTGGCTCGACCAGCTATACGTACTGGCCAGCAATCCTTACCTCCCACTCTCCCTAGCCCCATGTGACATCCTGCCAGTCACTGTGGTGATGCTAGATGCTAGCCACGATGGTGATGCTACTAGTACCGTACTAGTAGTGACTATGTAGCACAAAACCAGCGGAAAGAAGGGTTCAGAGATTCAGGCCTCTGGTCTCCAATTATCGAGCAGCTGCAGTTTGACGACCTGACTAATAGATCCAGTGTAAGGCTGATCATTGATTTCTAACTCAGCCGCGAAAACATGTACATCCACGCGGACAATGCATGGCGTCTTCATGACCCCATACATGTCAGGTCGACCAGACGTCTGTTGCATGACAACTCGTCTGGGCCTGAAGCTGACAGCATGCTCACTGGCATCATGCCCTCAGGACCTCATGATGATCTCAGCGCTCCTGTAGCGTACGTGCGACATGGCATTTGAATGTTGCCGCGAGAGACTCTTGCCCTGTGTTTGTCAGGCCTGATCAGGCCTGTTTGCGCTGGCATGAGTCAAGCAAACGCGTCGCCGATCGCACATGCCAAGCGACTTATCCTCACACCACTGGGTGAGAAGTGACGCCAGCTAGTGCAGCGCCATCACCGTGGCGTAATACGCCGATCTCAGGCTGATCAGTAGTAGTCTATGTACTGGTCGGTTATGCTGCGGTTAAATATCGTTGCAGCATTGATATTTGTAACAAAAGAGTGAACGGAAGAAGACAAACACCAAAACCGAATCTCATCCGAATCAACGAGAAGCGATACATAGTAGGGAAGCGATAGTATGCTGTGGAGACTGTATATGCATGATGCATTTGCAGCTGCCATGGGTGTTCGAAGCTGCGACATCCGCAACGTAAAACTTGAACCCCTTCAGCATGAAATATGTGACCTGCGAATAAACAAAACTCGTTGGAAATGTGCTCCTCGAAGATTATACGGCTATGGAATCGCCAACGGCAGAGTTGGCATGTGTACATCGGAGTTTACGTTATCCTGCTCGGATCATGACGCGCGAGCCCTACACAGTATACCATCAAGTGCAGCTCATGCATGCGTTTCATCGGATAGGAGGCAGCAGTACATGCATCCATCGACGCAGTGCTGTAGGCCTCTATGCATGCACCGCGTCGATCGGGGCAGCTGTGCCGCTTCGTCGAGTTCGATGATCGCGATCAAGCAACTTGTGCGGTGCATCCTGGTGACGGCCAGTCTCAGGCCGTCCCGCGTGTATATAAGCCGGAAGCCCTGAGGTAAACTCCACCACTTGTATCTGTTACATTTCATTCTATCTCACACACCTCCCTGGCAGCTTCTTCATCTTCTTGCGCAAACACAGCCTAGTCGATCGAGACCTCGTACACGTCGTTGCCTCGTGTTCCGGTGCGCCCCCATCGATGGATATCATACGTACAATCTTGTTGCTCCGCCCTGCTCTGTCAACTTTAGCATTTCCTCAAGTGTACACGCATTGGTGTCACATCGTTCGCGATTGCTGCACTGGTTCCTGGCGCCTGCTTTGCACGCATGCTTCGGGACGTTGGCCAGTCTGTGATCGTCACGGCAACACGGACCTTCCGGCAGCGGCCATGCTCGAGCACTAAATTTGCGCCGCAGCATTTCAGTTTTCCATGGATCGTTGTACATGTCGAACGTTCTTCACGGGGCAGTCTGTGGATGTGCACAGGCATACGAAATTCCTGCCCGTGCCCGTGTGATCCTGCGACTGTTGTTTGTGGTGTTTCCGTTTGGCTGTTGTAGGCTAGACTCTTCTCCAACGACCCGTAACTTTTCTGGCACGCATGCGCGTGTGGGCTGCACACATGAAAACGTTAGGAACGAACATTGAATGGGAGTACTGTTGCGAATGTGCCCTTGCAATGCACTGGCCCACCGGGTGCCTGGTGATCAAGCAGAACAGTGCTGATGCAAGTGCTAGATCCTGCTCCTTCGCTTTAAAATTTCCACTGCGATTGCTGCACAGTCAGGTGCGGGTTAACATCAGCTTTGTTCACCTCCGTGCACGTGTGTTCGAATTCCTCTCGCATTGCAGGCACTGGCAGCCTCGGTGCAGCTACTAGTAGTACATCACATTGAGGGCCCCGTGGCCACGGCAGCAGTAGGATACACCCGCATTCACATATTGGGCCAGCAGTGTACCTGCAGCTGAATGGGATGCCCACTGAACCGCCGGCTTCATGCAGTGTCCAAACATTGAGCAAGAATGGCGTGGAAGCCCGCAGTAGCGCTCTCGGTCCTTGTGGCCGGGGCTGCAGTCAACGCCGAGGAGGCCTCGCTGGTGGACTCCAACATCAACAACGGCCGCAGCCTGCAGGGCTACTCCAAGTGGTCTCGCAGCATCTCCAGGCCCACAGGTCCGCCTCTCCCTCACCGTCCTGCTACAGTGGGAAATGCTGCGCACATGTACAGCACTCATGCTGTGTTACAAGGACAAAGGCAGCACTCATGCTGTGCGTCTGTTATGAACCCGTGTACTTTTGCATGTACATGTCAAAGCAAGGCATGTCTGGTCCTAGGGAACCATGTCAAGTTGCGCGTGAGTAATCTTTCCTCAGCAGGCACTGCGCATTTGAACAGTAGGAGTATGTCGACCTCATAATATCATTTCAATCACCGTGTCCTATGTTTCCTGCTCCATTAGCTAGTTTTCTGCCAGCGTGGAGTTCCAAGCTGCCTGGCGGTAAGTGCCGAACCATCAATGACCGCGCACATGGATGACATGCAACATGCTGCCTCCTCGAGCTGGCCTGGACGACGTTTGAGAACGACAAGCTCTAGCATTTACACGTTTCAACAGATGTGTGGTGTCCGCCGCTTGAGTGCGCGTCATCAGTGGCAACTTGTATCAGCACTGTGATACATACTACAGATAGGGGTGCATATATGTAGCATCATTGAGCCCGCATCACTCCAGAATGAATAAAGTGCGCTGTACGCAGCTATGATTACACTGTGGCCACCAGGCCACTAGTGCGGGCCACTAGTACTGGCTACGCCACTAGTACTGGCCAATACGGACACCATGAAAATGCATGCCGTGTGCAGGTCGGCACCACTCTCTGCGGCAGCATGTCCGCAAGTCATTCACCTCCAGGAGGCGACACAACCCATTCTGGAAGAAGTACGACCACAAATCGGACGCGTCCGGCTCCAGTTATGGGAAGGAGCAGTCCGGCTACTCCACTGACGACACCTACTCCAAAAGCAGTGGCAGCCATACCCACCGTGCTAAGTCTGTTGGATCCGGGGATCTTTCTGGCGATCATAATGACTTTGACGTCGCCGGCGAACCAGAGGAGCCTAAGGACAAGCCGGCGACGGGCTACGGTCGGCAGTACAAGTCAGGGCACCGCCTCACCAAGCACCTCCTGCACAAACACTTCAGCGGGAAGTCGTACAACCCGCTCTCAAAGTGGGGCCCTGGCTACGACGTCAGCAGCGTCCGTGGCGGCGGATCCCACACCGGCAAGAGCAAAAGCGTCAAAAGCTACAGCAGCCACAGCGGAACCTGGAGCACGTACACCAAGTCCAGCAGCCACAGCGACAGCGGCAGCGGGCACAGCCACGTGAAGCCGTTCCACAGCAACAAGAAGTTATTCCTGAAGCACCTGTTCAGCAAGAAGGGCCACAAGGCTGTGGACGTAGTCATCGAAACTCCAGGCAAACCCGCGTCGCCACAGAAGAACCACGGCAGCCCCAAGGGACACCACGTCAGCGTCTTCGCCGGTGGCTACTCTCACAGCAGCCACAACAAGGGCTCCCTCCACAAGAAGATCATCCACAAAAAGAGTTTCTTCAAGGGCACCCACAAGCCATGGCCCGTGGTGACCAAGACCCACCACGAGACGGGCTACGGCAACACTGCGGAGACGAACGAGAAAGATGCCGGCGACGGCGAGTACATCGAGATCGTGGATAACCCCGATACTGGCTACGGCGGTGATGGTGCCGGTGGCGCCCTCAACATCGAGATGCCGGAGGTGATTGATCATCATGGCGAGATTGTCGAGGTCTACATCGACCCCGAGGCTGGCTACGCTGACGGTGCAATAGCTGAGGCCATGCCGGAGCCTGAGCCTGAGCACACAGCCACATACAACACCGGGTACTAAGCCTGCCCCTTGAACGGCTGTGAGCGCATTCGGTGGGGGACGGCAGGCCGATGCGCAATACATGATCATGCATGCGGCCGCAGTGTTGGCCTGCCTGAGATGCGGAATAGCATTGAGCACTTGCAGCAGAGAACGGCGATGACGGCGGTGCTGGTCAGACGGCGGAGTCATGACATGGAGAGTCGTTGAGGCTCCCCAGTAGCCCAGGGAAGGCTTCAAGTTCCGATGATGCCAGGCCAAGAAGAGGCGTGGTCAAAGTGACTCTGAGCGTGTTCATTGCTTGACAAGCAGATGAATAGAATTGTGTGTGTGTGTGTGTGTGTGTGTGTCTGTGTATGTGTGTGATTTGCATGACTGTAGCAACTGTCTCGGAGTGCGGACGATGAGAGGCAGACACGGTGGAGAGTACCGGGTTGACTGCCGAAAGCGTATGTGTTGTGTGCGGTCAGCTGCCATGCATCATCTGTGTGATGCAGCAGTGCGGCCTTGAACAGTCAATAAGTGAGAGTGAACCAGGATGTTGAGGCTGGCAGAGTGTATGGTGAGCTGGAGGGAAGCAGATGGCATTTGTGTGGCATGCCCTTGCATTGCCATGCCCCCACACCAGTGGCAGGTGCTCCCAAATAAGTGTAATTGCATGATCTTATCATCTCGGACTTTGATGACTGTTTGAGTGTGCTGTGGGTGTCATGCACCATGCACTGGCACATGCCGAATACACTACAGCAGAGGGCATTATACCAGTACCTACTGCTGCTCACGGTGAACTGACACAGACATCGTAACTGGTAAAACGTCCGCCGCAGAGGCAAACACAATGGCCTGATGCCTAGGCTGGGATTCTATCCTTGAGCTCACGGCAAGCTCAGAGCAGTCAGCATGGCATAGATGTCGGATGCCAGATCATGCTCAGACTGCGGTTCTACAGCTGGAGGCCAAGGGACTGAAATGTACAGTGCAGACTTCTAGGATCAAGGCTGGCCTGACTGCATTCAGCTTGGCTCTGAATTTTCATCCAATTACAACAGCAGCTGCGTGCAACACGAACGTGAATGCTACTGCCACACAGCATCAGCTTTACTCGAAATAGCGAAGACGAACACACTTCCTCCCTATGCATCACATCTGGCAGCGAGACTTTTTTAGACACTGCAACGGGACTGCTTTGTACTGGAGCTGCCTGGCCAGCCAAACGCATTCCACACGTTCTGCACAGGACGCAACATCAGCTTGCGCGCACCTCAGCGTCGCATTTGATAGTGAGACATGAAAAGATGTTTGCATGGATATCGCTTGCCCCGATGACGACAAGAGATTCCTGCACGGCTCGATGCCAAAGCCACACCCCGCGGCGATCGCTGCGGATTGGCAGCCTGGCCGAACGTCGCAGCACGCCAGAGTCGACGTTAAAAATGTTTCACGACATTCGATGTATCGTAATATAAAAGGTAGCTGTGACGGAAATTGATGCTTACACCCAACATAGCGAGTTCCCGAGCAACTTTTGAAGTATAGCGACGGAAGCGCATCATATGGCGACAGAATTGAGATACTCAGAAACAGCTACCAATGCACTGATTATGCCATGTGGATTGTGTCTGTTGCTACGCGATTGCGAGGAACAGCGGGTTCTCGATCTGTCCTGCGCATCCAGGATCACCCGCCAGATCAATCAATCTGATTTATCGACATCTAGAAAAGGTTACTACCGTTTGGTGCGCTGCTGAGTGGTCCAAGCTGGGCAAAGTCGTGGATTTCGCCTCGGGGCTACTTTGCACCAGCGCCACCGCCTGCTCTGAAAGCTTGTCGGCAGATGCAGCCCGGTGCAATGTGCAGCCACGTTCCGTCGACTAGACATCAGCTGTGACACCAGTGCATCCATGCTATGTAAAAAACATGCTCAGAGGCTTAGTTATTTTTTGCCAATGCCGGCCAGCGAAAGCCTGCTGCTCGCGCAATCACGTAGGCGCGCGATAGCGACAGCGCGCGCTATCGTAGCCATGCCACCAGGACCAACGAACCTTTCATGCATGAGTGGAATATGTGATGCCCGTTGTCTCGACTGCTGGCATACACTTCTCGTAAGCCGTCGGTATCATTACGTTATACCGCTTGCATCATGACGCCTCATGCATGCAGTGCATCGCTGAAGCGTGTGCATGCAGGCGGATAGGATGTTACGCCTCAATGCATCGTTGCAACGCATGAGGAACAACAACGCGTTGCAGCGTATGCGGCTCAACACCGTTGGGCAATGTGCCTGGGCCGCGTGGATTGTGTCAGCCACGCCTCTGCAATGACGAGTTTGCATCAACATCGATGATCTCGATCAGGCAACGTTCCGGTGCATCTTGGCGACGGCAAGGCCTCCTCGGATGAACATACATGCCAAACACCTAACAGTGATAAGGATCAGCGAATGCTCCACGTGGTGCACCGTGTGCATCGGTTTCATTTCATTCCTTACACCTCGCTGGCAGCGACGTCATCTTCGCACGCACACAGACCAAGCCTTGGTCACCAAGGTCTCCCCGGTGACGTCCGCTGCTGTTCGATCGAGGATCTTGTTCACTCGACACTGATTCCCTTACGGTGTGTTCCGATCATCTGATGTTCATCTGTGCTACCAGGCTTAAGTGCCGCTACGAATCCTCGTTCCCCGGCAGTGTCCCCGCAATCTGCGCACATAGCTGATTGTCGTTACAGACGTATGAACGCATTCGCGAACGAATGGCAGCTGCAGCCGGGTTCGAGAGCACCTCTGTTGTGCCAGGTGTATGAGATATGCTGTGCAAGCCGATATAGGGGCGCAGAATTTCATGATTTGTGATTGTCATCGCCACATCATGTGGCTAGATGACTCATCGGATCTAGCCACACACGCACACGGCAGGCGCCTTCCTCTCCGCTCTGCCGGGCGGCGTTCTCACCATGGGCGACGACATGTTTGTCCTGGCGGTGTGGCACCGCCTGCGATTCCGCGTCCCGACGGACGTCCCCCCCCACTCCGTGCAAATGCAGTGCAGGTGTTGCCGCCGAACCAGACCACGCCATGGTCTGCAAGAAGGTGGCAAAGGAGACCCAGATGCGCCATGATAACCTGGCTCGTGCCTTGCGCCTGGTCGCCTCTTACGCCGGACTGCAGTATGCCCTGGAGCCGCTCTACCGTGCCCTCGCGAGGGGCGCGGGTGTTGAGCTGAATCGCCGCGGGGACGTCGTCGTGGTCATGCCGCGCCTGGAGATGGCGGCCGTGGACGTCGTGGTCACGCATGCGCCGGCGGCCTCATACGTGGCCGCTGCGGCGCGGGAGACGGGTGCGACGGCGGAGCGGGCGGAGGACAGGAAGCGGGACCGCTTCCGGCGGGACGTGCCTGACCATGCCGGGTTCCGGTTTGTTCCGTTTGCGGTCGAATCGTGTGGCTTCATGGGCAAGGCTGCCGTGAGGTTCGTCGGTCAGTTGGGGGATGTGGCCGCTGCCAGTGGGCGCATCTCCAAAGGCGCGTTTGTCCAGTGGGCGCTGCGGGTGTTGTCGGTGTCATTGCAGCGCGGCAATGCGGATATGTATCGGAAGTCTGGGCTTGTCATCTCTCGGGAGCAGGGGTTGCAGTATGATGCGGGCCTGGAGGACGCGATCCTGCCGGACTGAGTTGTGAGTGCGGTTGTAGTGTTCGTGTGTGTGTGAGTGTATGTTGCTGTTGATTCGGATGATATTTCAGTGTTTGTTTTCTCCCGTTCACTCTTTTGTAATTCAATCTAGCCACACACGCACACGGCAACAGGCACACACCGTCTGTTCACATTCAGAAGAGCAAAGAAGATCGGATCAAACACCACACAAGGATATCTCCCCAATCAGCCTCCACATCAGGCTGCAAAAACATATGCATACATGTCGGGTCCTAGCAATGACTCGATGCCCGGCCTCTGTCCTCTGTACCATACATGTTGGTGCACCAGCGTGACCACATACATCATGTATGTGGTCACGGTGATGTACTACTAGTAGGATATTAAAATATTGGAATATTGTACTAGCTTGCATGCTGTACTAGCTTCAAGTTCCTGATGAAACTTTAATTGTCTACTAGTAGCTCTCCAGATCTAGCTGCCACTGCGTGCCCGTGATGGTCAGTAACCTGCGAAATGCCAGCTAGCAGCAATCTTCACAATTGCATGTATACATAGTATACTCCGGATTCATGAACTCAGACGCGGGGTGCATGCAGCGAGCAGGCCTTGAGCAAGAATATTAACGGCGTGGAAGCCCGCAGTAGCGCTGTCCGCCCTTGTGGCCGGGCATGCAGTCAACGCCGAGGAGGCCTCGCCAGTGGACTCCAGCATCGACAACGGCCGCCGCCTACAGCGCCGGCCTGCAGGCCCATACCAAGTGGTCTCACAGCGTCTCCAGGTCCACAGGTCCGCCTCTTCCTCGATCGGCATGTGCACGCACCATTACTACAGGTGGTACAGCCACATCTACATATTTGCTGCGTATGCCACTCCGTAGTTCTCCAATCGAAGCATTTTAGTAACCCCATTTGCCAATGTATTCATGTTGTCTTGTGCTTTTTTGGCATCCACGGTGCCACAGTGTGCATTCCCAATGCCATATGTCCCCATGCATGGTGCTGCCTGAGGTCTGTTGAACAATGCATGACGTGCCAGCGAGGAGATCCCTTGTAATGGCGATGTGCAATGTCCTGCTGTCGCGGACTCTTGCATCGACAGGCCACGCGCTGTCTGACGCATCCTGCGTTCATGCCTGGGGCTGAGGTGCCGCCAAGCATGCTCATATTCGTCAAGCTGTTTCGCGCCTGCCATGTGCGTGCACCGATGATCATCGATCCGCAGGTGCACATCGGGTTGGGAAAGTCATTGTGGCAGACCCCGGTCCAAACTGAAGTGTTGATCAGCCTCATGAGCATTTGGCGGTGTGCCCCTGCCACCAGGCCGCAGTCCATATCCAATGCATGCGCATGGCGGACGGCACGGTCATCAACATGCATGCGGTGTGCAGGTCACCGCCCCTCTCCTTTGCACCAGCAATTCAGCAAGGATTTCAGCCAGGATTGACCTACGTGAGGTGAGTTTAAACCGCCGTAAGGCAGGTTTGGTTCTATCTAGACAGCCATAATATTTAACCAAGCACTAGAATTCCACTGTACGAAAGGACCCGGAATTCCGCGCCAATGGTTTAGCAATTGTTTTGAAAAAAGCATGGTTGCAACGCTAAGCGTGAAATGTTAATTGCTGAAAAACTATCAAGCAAGAAACAATTGTAAAGGTTATAGTACATCGCATTTGCGTAAATAGGCAGGGGGTGTAAGTGCCGGCGCTGGAAGAAGTATGGCCACGACGAGTCAGAGTTAGACTCCGAGTATGGCAAGGAGGAGCTGGGATCCGAGAAAGGCAACAGCTGCACTGAATCCACAGGCAATGGTGACGATGGCGATATGGACAATCTCGATGAAGTCAACGATGAGGACGACTCAGCGGCCGCCATGTCACCACCTGGCTATGGTGGCGGGCTCGACAGACCAAGCCACCGCTTCACAACACATCTCCTGAAGAAGCACTTCAGTGGGGACTCTGATGGCCCGCACGCAAAGTGGGGCCTCAGGCACGGAGACGGTGCTGACCAGGGCATTAGTCCCGACGGCCGCGGCGGCGGACGGAGTGGCGGCGTGGGACGTGGTCGAGGCCGCGGAGATGGTGGCGGTGGTCATGGTCGCGGCGGCCGCGGCAGAGGTGATGATGGCCCTGGCGGCCACGGCGGTCGTGGCGGTGGAGGCGGTGGCCGTGGTACTGGCGGCGGTGGTGGCCGTGGTGGACGCGGTCGCGGCCGCGGCGACGGTGATGATGGTGGCCGTGGCGGCCGCGGCGGTGGCCGTGGCCGCGGTGGCGGTGGCGGCGAAGATGGCGATGATGGCAGCGGGAAGTACTACGAGAACCCGGTACATGGACACAAAACGTTGTTCCTCAAGCAGTTCTTCAGCGAGAAATCCCACAAGGCTGTGGGTGTGGACCGTTCCCAGCTGGGCACACAGGAGCCGCCCCGGGGTCACCATGGCAGCCCCAAGGGACACCACGTCAGCGTCTTCGCCGGTGGCTCCTCCCGCAGCAGCCACGACAAGGGCTCCCTGCACAAGAGCTTCATCCGCAAGAGGATCTTCTACAAGGGACCCCACCAGCCATGGCGTGCTGAGGCCAAGACCCACCATGACGAGGACGAGGATGTCACCGTGGAATACGGCTCTGGCTATGACGCCGCCAAGGACGGCACCGTGCAGACTGGCTACGCTGCTGTTGAGGATGAGGACATCGGTGACGACATCGGCGGCGGTGAGTTCATTGAGGTCATCGAGATCCCGAAGACTAGCTACGGCGATGCTGCCGGTGAGGAGACTGAAATTTCGATCGGCGTCGACGATGAGATGGTAGACGTCATCGTGTATCCTGACACTGTCATTGAAGACGACGCAGGTGTCCAGGACGGGCTTCACATGGAGCCTGAGCATCCAGCCACTGCCACATACAGTGCCGAGTACTGATTTTGCATCCTGAAGGCTACAGGTTGAAGTGTGTGCGGTGAGGGGCAGCAGGACAGTGTGCCATGCATGTCCGTGCATGTGGTGAGGGGCGGCACGACGGGGCACCCGCTGTGCATCTTTGTGAGGTGTCCGGAAGGGAGCGACGGCGGGTAGAGGCGGACTTGGTCGAGTCTACATGTGCAGTGGCCTGGTCTGCACCAGTGTTGGGTCGCTTGACAGCATTTTCAGGGGTGCCACCCGAAAAATAGACCTGGATATTCGGAATTGTTCTATGTGATCGGGCCCGATGACGCAACACTGGCCTGCACTGCAGTGGATATGCGTCTGCCCTCGAGCGCCATGCACCAACCATGTCATGTAGTAGGTTGGCCTTGAACAGTCAGAATGTGAGATCCCAAGAGCCCTGAACATGTCACTTAGTGGCAGACAGCCAGGATGTCGGCCTTGGCACATTTTATGGAGGCATGAAGCCGCACTGCCAGGGACCAAAGGCGGCGTCAGGTGTTTCCACACAAGCACTGACTGCATGCTTTCCTTGATTTGCTGTGTCATTATCACCAATGCTTCGAATGGGCTGTGGGGGCAACGGCCACTGCACGGCTACACGACCGACGCATTTCCAGGTAAGGCATGGCGTCGTGCACTAGCCTAGGCCGTGGACACATGCATGTGCGTACGGTCACAAGAACATACCATCCGAATAGACGAACCACTGCTTGCGCAGTTCACTGCACCCACACCATCGTGACCCAGGCACGCTGCGCTTTCTGACAAACAGCTACTGAGGCAGACCAGCAATGTTGGGTCGTCGGGCCAGATCTTATGTAGTGATTCCAAATATTCAGGTATACATTCTGGATGGCAGCCCTGGATATGCTGCCACGCTGCTGGCCAGAGATGTCGTTAGATAGAGCACAGTGGCGCAGAACAGCGCCACTGCCAGATCGGAGGGCACCAAACACCTCGCCGGCTGGACTCTGCTCGCGTGTGAAGCAGTACAGCAGCCGCTGCCGGCTCCAAGTGTGATGAACGGTCGAGCGCAACCAGGAGTATGCCTGTGCCAGACGGTGCCATGGAACACCACTCATGATGTCACTTGTGTGGTGACAGTGCTCAACGTCACGCAACTGGCCTCTCACCAGTGCATGCGTTGTAGCAGCCATGTCGGCCACCGCACAGCGCCAGAGTCACAACCAGCTGGAAGATACTGTTGCGGACATATGTTTCGGGTTGACTAGGAAATCTGCGGAAAGATGATGAGCAGACATCAAGGGGATGTCCCCACCCACAGCCACCCAGCCACACATCCAAGTAGACCCTGCCGGCTGTGTACAGCTGGGGCACGAAGTTGATTCCTACTGCCTTTGATACACACCACAACACTCCTCTGAGAGCGCGTACAAATGCCGCAGACAGCATGCATGGCTGCAATAAGGATGGCACCTATGACAGTGTCAGAGTGTATTGTCTGGCGACAGAGGGTGGAACTGCCAGATGCATGGCCGCGACAGGAGATGACATGTACTGTCGCAGAAACGCCCGTGGCTCAGAATGTGTGTGGGGGTGCAGTTACAAAGGACAGTGGCCGGGCATGGAGACGTGTCTTGCAATCCACTCGCAAATCCACTCACTCATTCACCATTTCCGTGCATGCCCACTATGCGGGGGTGACGGTGTATCATATTTACTTGTATTTGGACAACCACTCATGTGACGGCAGTCAAAATCAAACTCTGATTGGGCATGCCACGTGGTAGCGGCGTCCTGTACACTGTACAGGCATTCGACTTAGATTGAATACTTCGTTCAGGATCAATGTGTGAGCACTCGCAGCACACTGTGTGGATGGAGCTCCAAGCCAAGGGCAGATGCTGGTGATGAGGTGTGTGGAGTCCACGCACTGCGGGCCCGGGGCTGATGGCTGTGCGCGTGTTTGGGGCACATGTTGGTGTCTCGCGGTGCCACTTGCCACGCTGGCGTTGTCTTTGCAAAACAGTGTGGATCTTACAGCGGATTGGCGAGCGTGGGGAGGTGCATGACACCGCATGTGGGCTCTCTGTGTGCTGTGTACGATCAGTGCCACTCTCAGAGGTGAAGCCTGATAAGTGGCCGCATACTTGCAGTAGGCGGACGTAGAACATGCACATAGTGACAGTAATCCACAGTTGTGTATAGATGTGACACAATAGCCAGGCTGGTCGCCTGCCCGGCCTGAGTTCAGTGCAGCCAGCTTGACGCAGATGGCGGATAGAGCGCGGACTGGGCCCATACAGCCCGATATATGCAGTCTGGTACCAGAACAAGCATACCATCAAGGTGAAACTGAGTTGACCGTACTCAGCTTCGCACGAAAGGAGAACACAATTGTGACAGTAAGTGCCTGCAAGTTGACTGCTAGGCAGTCTGCCAGCAGCATCCACTCAGCCAGTGTGATGTGACAGACAGATTTCTCAAGCAGTACCGCATAAAGTACCGGTATACTTTGAAGGATTCAGAACGGCATAGGTTTGCACAGGAGCGCATGTTGTCAGCCAGATGCACAGCTTTTGCACAGGACGCTGCAGTCACATTCCCACACCCGAGCGACGCATCTAATAGTGACGAAAAAGACAACTTAACAAGACCATCGATCGCGAAAAATAAGCAATGACCACTGCTGTGCCCGCATGGCTCGATGCGGATGGCGTACCTGTCCACGTTGCGACTTCGGTCCTCAGAAATACATGATGGCACGCCACAGAAGACCTGAAGGCAGATTTTTCGTGTAGCTGGATAATTTCATCCCTAGATATAAGCTGTAGAGATACGCGATGTCCTCGCCTGACATAGCGGGCTCCCGGGGACTTGTTGAAGCTTAGCGCGCAAGTGCAGCAGAAGAAGACAGACGTACGAATTGTCACTTCTAGTGCGAAAGCAAATCACGCGAAAGATGCATCGTATTTTTCGCTGGATCAGTCCTGGCGGGAAGGCGGTGCCTCGAGTTCAACTGCACGCCGACCCCTCAGAGTGAACCTTGATTTTCCCATTGCATATACAACTACTCTACGATGGTCAAAATAGACCGCCCATGGCGTGGACTCCACCTAGGCGATGCTGCGGCGAGAACAGCGCTCTACAGTGCTCGGCCGAGCTGCTTGGCATGGGCATCAGCTGTGACAGCAGTACATGCATGGGGCCGATGCATCGAGCAAAGCATTAGTCATGCCTTCCGCATGCTGGTCAACAGAGTCCTGTTGCCATAACTGTCGCTCATGCGCTGCGGCACGCAACTCTATGCAAGCCGTGCATATCGCGTGATCTGGTCATTGATGTGTTGTGTTTGTGCTGTGGGCGGTCCTTGGGGAAGCTGGCTTCTGTCACTGCGAGCCTTAGGCCATAACGTACGCATACATGACGTCATGTGGTATGCATGCATGTTGTCATCTTCCTCGGCAGTGGGTTGCCTGCAGGCCTCTTACTCTCTCGTCCGCCTGTGCACAGCTGAGCTGCCGTGGCTGTGTTCCACAAGGACAAAGCAGCTTGGGGACCAAGGTTTGACTGGCCTGACCACCGGTGCGGGCTGGCCATGGTCCGTGACCATAGGCCTGCCAACATCATGGTGTCTAGAGGTATACCTTAGAACACGGTGTACATGCACCAAAACCGTAAGGGTTAATTCAAACCGAATAATTAGGGTTGAATTCAACTGCGACGGCCTTCAGACTAGTGTTGCCCATCAGTAGAACATGCCTGTCCTCCGCTTTGGCATTTGTTCTTCAGAACATTTGCTTCCATGTCACGAAAATTGCTGGCCAGCACGGTGGGTTGCCCGGGAGCTTCACAGTCAATGTCCAATAGGATACAGCTCAGTAAATTTGGATTTACTTCATTTTACAGCTGTGGTTTACCTAGCTACTGACAGAGCGAAGGTCATGAATTCAGCTGTAATTTCACCAATACTTGCACCCCCCCTCAAGGAATTGCACCTTGCCCGAACCAGATTTGGTGGTGACGACGCGGTCATGGTTCACGCCGGGCATGCATCAATGGCCACGTGCAGGTATACACAACAGTGCATGTGTTACAAGGACAAAACAAGCAAGGCAGGTAGCACCGCGAGCAACAACCGGAGGAACCCACCCCACGCAACGAGCCACAGTGTACGTTTGGCCATGCACGGTGCGGCATGTGGCCAAGTGCACGTGGCCACACGCACAACCCGCAGCTCTAGATCTGATTTTGTACATGTGCTACAGCCACAAGCCGATCAAGAGGCATGAAGCGTGGCGCTGCGGGTAGCTGCCAGTGCCTCCCACCTGCAAGCCTCACTGGCCGCGGGCGCCGAGTGACCAGCCAAACTTACTCACCCGTCACTAGTGTTGGGCCGTCGGGCTCGATCATACAGAACAATTCCGAATGATCAGGTCTGCTTTCTGAGTCGCAGCCCGGGAAATGTAAATACTGCACCGCTACCCAACACTGCCAGTGCCCGTCACAGTGATTGCACCGCAGCGTCTCCGAGCCGGCTGCCAGTGCGCAGCACAGTGCAGCAGCCACAATCCAGTCTCATCGATATCTGTGGTCATACATGTCCGCTGTACAGCGGCTAGCCGCTGTACTACCGGACTGCGACATCACCAGCCCACTATGTGGCAGGCGACGTGCCTAGTGAAACATGTATGTGCAGACCAGGGAAACTGGTTGTCGGTGTACGCCAGGAGCAGGTGTCTACATGTAGAGGGGTGCGCTGGTGATGTACATGCGAAATGCACAAACCAACACAGAATAGGCGCTTGATGTAGATATAGGCGGACAGCTGCTATAGGGCTTTGCAGGTCTGGGTGACGTCGACGGTTTGTGCAGAGGAACAGTGTACCTTGCATGTGAATCTGCACACACAAACGGAGTTGCACATGTAACTGGGCGCTGAGTTCGGGCAAATCCGTCGTGGATGCCCCTCTCCTGTTCATGACGTGCATACATTGGGCCAATCGGGCTGTTCGTGTGCACTGCCATGGCCATGATGGCATGCCCGTTGTCCTGGCGGTGTCACCGGCCACTCCGGCTGTGTCCTTCAAGGACACCAGCATGCGTAAGACAAATTGTAAAATGCAACAACGGAGCTGTTCCCGTACGCATTCTTGTCATGCCAACGGCGCCTGCCGCGGCGGTCACCACGGTACCGGTGTTGCCTGCGATCGGCTTGGTCAGTGTAACACACAGGCGCCTTCGCGGTAGTAGTAGACCGGGAGGAGTCCTCCCGGTCTACTAGTACCGTGCAGGCGCCTAAGCTTAAGTGTTACACCGACCAAGTCGGGTAGCTATAGATCTATAGATCTATCTATCTCTAGAGAGCGCCTGTCCTACATTCAGAGACGCGCGAGGGGCAGCATGATCATCATCGAGTGCAGCTGCAGGTGACGGGTGGTGGGGCTGTGTTTGCTGTCACCCCTGCAGCCACCCTCCGGCCGCGTACACGTACAAATTGTCAGAGCCCACATGAGTTTGACCGAAAAGAGATGCTTTGATTGAAAAGCACGTTTCACGTGTATGTGTGCCTGACCTGTTGTATGATCTGCAACAGTGGCAGAAGAATGAACAGGCTTGGGCAGCCATTTCAATCTTGAACACCCCGCTCAGGATGGCCATGGCCTGCCTAGGCCTGCTTGTCATTCTGTTGACTCTTTTGACCTTTTGAAACACATGTGCTTGCACACTTGCTGTCGGGCAAGGCAGTTCTGGCGGGACTCACAGTCCCGTCTGATGACCTATCGCCGCTTACAGGCCATCCGGCCTGAGCGATGGGGTGCCCCTCGGGCGCCCCGTCCGCTTGACGCCACCGACCTGTGGCCTCTGACTCCGGCTAGGCCGGGTCCGATGGGTGTGCGGGATGCCTTCGTTGGCATGTGCAGGGACTGCGGAGACGGCTTGGGCGATGCATTGTCCTGGGTGCGGTGCGGCATGGGCCGGCGAGGCTGCGCGGCGGTGTGCCGGGCTGGCGTGGTGTGCTGTGGCTCGGTGGGGTGGGGGTGGGTCTTGGGGCTAGCGCTAGGGCGGCCCCCAGCAACCGGGCGGCCATGATGGGCGGCCTCAGGCAGCAGTGTGTTGGGTTTGGCCCTGTCGTACGGCGGCGGGTGTTGTGGTGTTGGTGGTTGTGATGTTGTGTGTCGGCCGTGGGGTCTGTGCGTGCGTGTACACATGTATACATACTATAGTATGTGTGGGTTTGGGTTTGTGGGTGTGTGGGTGTGTGCTTGGCGGTCTGCGGATCTGTGTCTTTTGCTGCGCCGGTGATGGGGGGGGTTTTTTTTTTTGGGGCGTGGTGGGTGTCGCGTGCGTGGGTGTCTGTGTGTTTGCTTCGTCTGTTTGCTTCTTTTGCGGTGCTGCCCGCCTTGCTGCCTTTGTCCTTGTAACGCACTTGCTGTCACTTACACACGGATGTGCATACACATGCATACCGCCAGAGAATGTACTCAGTCATTGCCCCAGCTATGCAGAACATGCATCAATGCTCACGCCATTAGTCTGCAGGCTGGTGCGCTGTCGCAGCCCGCTGCGAGTTGCTGACGACCGGTACTACACAGTGAGCGCAGCCGCGCCCCGTGGCGGCATTCTGGCAGACTCCCAAGGCAATCTAACTGTGCTCATCAGTATGATCAAAAGCGGCCGGACCATTCCAATGGGAAATGGTTATACGAACATGTCTCCGCTGGACCGTTCACAGGAGTGATGCATGCATACGCGCGATCGCGAGGCAATAGTAGTGGCAACAGCAGTTACAGCACGCCGTGCGCAGGCTTGTGCACAGGTTGTGCGTTTACCGTCAAGACCTGTTCAACCATCTGAAGGACACCACTGTTATAGTGATACATTAAAGCGCATTGAGGTGTTGCAGAGGCGCACACCGGCTGGACGAGTCCTGGACCATGTCGGAAGGTGGTATGCAAGTGCATGCATATATAGCTCCCGTAGCTCCATATGCGTATGCATGCTATGTCATGGCCAGTACGTAAACACGCGCACTGCTGTTAGCACTGCCGTCGGCTGCTGTGTCGTTGAAGCACGATTCGGATGAGATTCGGTTTCAGTGTTTGTTTTCTCCCGTTCACTCTTTTGTAAACCGTTGAAGCACGCTCAACAACAACGTGGGCCCTAGCGCGACATCGCTTGCCAAGTATATCTCATGCCGATATCGTCGCATGTGTATCCGTCTAGATCTGAAACTTTGCTACAGGCCACCACTACAAGAACGACTTTCACCCGTGACATGTCACGGGCTGTCGATCTCGCCCGAGACATTGTCACGGGTGTGCAATTACGGGCCTGCGGCTCGCACCTTTGCCGGTGGCTGCCCGTTACAAGCTGGCGTGTGTGTATCGGGTGCGTTGTCGTGGGCGGTCGGCCATCGCCCGCCCGAGACAGCGGACTGCAGCAGTTTCGGGTGACTGGGTCTGAAAGCTGCTTGGAAGCCTGTTTGTGTTCGAATGCTCTTTGCAGGACGCTTGCGCAATGTGGCCAATACTGCGCGCGCTGAACGACTAAACTATCGTGGTGCTATCTACGCGACAACTGCATCGAATTTCAACGTCCAACTTCCAGCCAACCGATGCTACATATCAAGCAACAGGTGGTGTGTTGGCTGCAGAGGTGAGGCAGCTGAAAGCACACAGGTTCAGCGTTCTAATGTCTTCGTAAACTGGATTTGGAGTATTCTCAGCCAGGCATTACTCAATAAGAATGGATCACGCTGGCAGCATAACGTATTGCCTTGCTCCGCGGGACGCCGCATTCGGGAGCCTAGCATACGCCTGAATGTGCCGTTTGTGAATCTGCGAACTTATCACCAATGACGCCAGCCTGACTTCGGAGTTGATTAGACAGGAGTGCGGAAGCACTCGAAAATGTTCACCAGATGACAGACATTTGTTACCACTGCAAGAGTTACGAGTGTGTGTCAACACTCTGAGACAGTACAGGCGCCCCTGCACTGGATTTGATACTGCATAGCACTCCGCAATCATCATACATATATCGAGGTTGCCGATCTGAGCTACGCGTTGACGGGATGTCTAGTCGGTCTCAACATATAGCCGTTCGTCCCGCAAGGCCTTGTCGCCACAAGTAGAAGCGAACATGTCGCCTGCACATTATGTTGGAGATATACCTCACATTGGGGGAGTAGAAGTTATGTTGACAGGTGGAAGTTTATCATGTGATGTGGCCTGCAAATGTTTGGAGGCTGCGTGCAGACGTCCGTTCACGCTGCAATCGTACTGCAACTTCCCGAACCGCGAATAGTCTAGCCAACACGATGTCGGTGTCTACCAACAGAAATTGTGTGCTGCTGAGCAGCTGTCTCTGTCGTCGCTTAAAATATTTCATTTTTGTTGCGGAGTAGTGTCGCAGCGATCATCGGCGACTTCAGCTTCAGCAGGGCAACACGCAGATCGATGTGCAGGCCTCCCCATTTGACATCGTCTGCATGCTGTCTTTTGGAAGAGGTGTGTCTGGGGGGTGCGGCGGTTGCCTTGTCGTTTTCATTGCACTGGTCCTGGTCAACTGCGCCCATGGCAGCAGCGTCTGTGCGTTTTACGGTCTGACAAAGGTCGCAAATAGATCAGGCTACATCTGTCAGCATCAAGTCAGTCAATGTGCAGGGGGGGCAAGCACACAGATTGAACCTTCCGTTCAAGACACTTCAGCACTGCAGTTGCTGATGCTGTAGCATATATCTCGAAATGATGTCTCGATATGTGCTTTCACATCAACAGCAGACCTCGCAACTGCCTCAGAGATGCCGGAACATGCACGAGTATGATCACCTAGCCAGATTTATGAGCAAGACTTGCAGTCATACATACCGATTCATACAGGTAAACCCATGATTGATCAGCTTCTGCCTCACCACAACAGAGCCTGAGACAAAGCCCAAGCCTACAGTAGATCTGCCACACGAGGCATGCTTCTACAAAGGTGCTGATTTGTGCACATTCAACAGGTTTGACACCTGAGCCTGACATTGCATGGCAATTTCGACACATGAGCATGATTTCAGGGCTAGGAGCAGATTGTTACAGCAGTTGTGCTGCTTGTGGCAATTGAGAGGGTTGCAGATTCGCAAATGCAGCCAACACTGACCTGCCACAAGAAGCACAAGGTGGGCACTGTTCTTCTCTGTGCTGTCAGTGTCTGTGCACGAAGATGAGCATGCTAGACTGCTGTGCTGGCTGCTTCGCCTCTGAAGTTGTCCCAATTGCAGGCAACAGCTAGAAACGGCACAACAGCATAGAGTCCTGACACTAACGAGCAAATCCACTATGGCTCACAGAAGTCAAGGAAGTCAAGCAGAAGTCAAGTAGAGGACGGAATCGAGTCTCCCAACAGTGTTTGTGCCGGATGCACGCTCAAAGGCGCCCGGTCTGCACTGCCGGGCGTAGGAGCCAGGCTGCAGCTTATGCTTAAGGAGATGTGACCTGGCCAGCCCAGTGGTTTCGTGGGAGTAGGGACGACATGATGTCAGCGCTGGCGGTCTAGCGCTGGTACCGAGCATGCGTGAATGTGGCTGGGCACGCCATGGACAATCGAATGTGATGTACAATACTGTAATATGTTACTTGCTGATTGATGGCGTCGCATCGCTGCGCATGCGCTGGTACTGGCCTGGCGGTAGTGCACCCGTGACACGCGTCGCCCGTTACACAACGCGATTACAGGTTGACGTGCCCGTAACAGCTTATCACGGGGAGGCGTCAACCAATGTACACGCGCGGAACGATGCATTCCGATAGACGAGTCAACTGTATGTTGAATGGGTGTACCGAGTAAGCTTGTTTCCAGGTCTGGGATGGCCCAGGCATCGACCAGGCGCGGTTCTCGAGTGAGCAGAGTAGCTACTCACAGATGTAAAATCAGGTCCACCAGAGCCCCAGTACAGCCATACCGAGCCTGAAAGTAAGCACGGCATCTGTAAACCAATATCCCCCTGGGTCGAGCCTCGAGGCCAAGCCGCATCGAAAATGGAGCTTGGCCGGCACACCTACTTACGCACCTGATCGTCGCAGGTGACACTATTAACATGCAGGCAGATCGCCGGAATTATAACCTTGATACAGACGTTGGTGAATGTGAACAATCGCGGCCGCATCAACGACCCAGCTGTATTGCAAACGAACCACATAGATATTGGCGAGCAGGCCTCAACTGGACGCCCGCTACGGACCGCACACGCCATGGCGCAGCAGACATTCCAAAACGATTACATACCTGCCCAACTTGACATTAGGCGGCTAAGAACGTGTCGTTCTCGCCAGTACGCAACCCGGCAGTCGCGATCATGGCAGGCACCATATCTGCAGGTCAACGCCAACGTTTACTGAACCACCACCTGCTCACCAGTAATAGACCGATCGAGTGATTTAACGGCTTTAGTGGCATTCAAGCTGACAAGAGCGTCTTGGATCGCATCTACGGTACCCGCCTGTTGGGCATGCACTCACCGAAACACGCTGGACACGGTCGACATGCCAGCCCGTTTATTTCCGAGGACACACGTTATGCAACCTGTAACATGATTTGATATTTCTGCACGTGATGGGGTGCAATTGCCAGCCCACAGGAGTCGATCACGAAGCACCGAAGTCGAGTAAAAGGGCCCGTGATAAAGGGTCCAAAAAGCGTCACGGGCGCCTGTCACGGGTGAAGTCGTTCTTGTAGTGCACGCTCTCCCTTTGAAGCACCTCCCGGCTGTCGCGATCGTGGCGCCGAGTCTGGCTGCCGTGATCGCACTGAATTTGTCAGCTTGTCTGGCGGTCAGAGCGTAAGCTCAGCAGCGCCCAAGCTTTTTTAAAGCTTGATTGCAGATGACGCACATGATGCATGGCACTGTGCATGCCGTACGCATCAGGGACACCGTCCGAGGACGTTGGAGCACTTCAAACACCTTCACGGTGACGCATGGATGCATACTACCATGTAGCTACATAAGAAAGTTCGGCAACGTCGCGGAGTGCGTGGCTCTAGTGGCTCCGGCACCTCGCGATCGATCGCCGTCGTGACGTCGTTTGGCCATGCCAGTCGCCTGCAGGCTCAGCCGAACACATAAAAGCCGGCAGCAAGGCAAGAGATTCACTAGTTGTTCCCTCTGTCTGTGCCTTGCCAGTGCAGTGAATTCCTAGCGGGGCGTACTTGCGCACGACCGGTACTTGACCTTCAAGACCATCGATACCAACATCAGCTGGTGCGCTCTAGCGACGACTTCCACTCAGTTGAAGTTACGACTGATACTCTCATCATGTGCCCTTGCAAAGCGATGACTGGACTGCGCTGCTATGTGGACTTCCGATTTCGACAGCGCCAACGGCTGTGCACATTCCGCAGCTCTTGTAGTGCACTCTCAAGCAGGCGCCTGCGTAGAACTACGCTTGAATCTATTCAACCTTAGCAGATGCACTTGTCTTGGTGACGTTGTTTTCAGACGTAGTGATTGACGCGCAGCTAGGTGTAGAACGCAGCGGCGTGTATAGTCGTAGTCTGTCGACTAGATGCATGCACATGGCAGCATACCATGACAAAATGGTTGCAGTGTGATCATGTGTTTATGTGTGTGGTGCTGTTGATTTGGATGGCATTCGGTTCTGGGCCCCGGGGTTTGTCTACTCCGGTTCACTCTTTTGTACAGTGATCCACGATGACCAATTGCAGTGTCTAGGCAAGACACCCGTGCCTGGTACGTGGCTGATGCTTGGAACAAGCTGCAATGTTGCGGTTTCACAATGGCACTGCAGACATAAAGCTAAGCAAATGTAGTATGTGGTGAGTAGCTCAGTGCATCTATGTTACATTGGACCATGTCAGCGTGGTGCTATGGTGCCATGTAACATGGAAGCACTGGAGTTGCAGTGGCTGTACTTGGTGTTGAGATAACAGCACTGTTAACGTTCACTGCTGTCCCCAGCAACATCTGTGGAGGGTTGCTTTGCGCCTGCCTTGCAGAGCTGCTGCGTTGTACTCGTTTCGGGGTGCACCTGATGGTATTGGCTATCATGCAAGTGACCGGGCGCAGGAACAGTCTTTGTTCATATATCAAATATGCCCGATGTGTGTGCCACACTTCTGGAGTCCCTGCTGCTTTTGTGGAACCTAAGAAGACTGATTTCAGGCCGCTGCATTTCATGCGATCTCCTGCAGTTTTCTAGAAAACATCATGACTGCAATCAGAGTGTACCGAAAAGGTGTCACTCGTCCAACAATTTCGAGTCCGGTTGGCAGCCTGCCGCCTGTGCAGCTCCTCTGTCTGTCATGGTCATGTTGCGCCTGCCGGCCCTGCTCGACAGCGTGTTCATGACATATCAGCTGGCTCCGCCTGCTGTTTACGCTTCATCATGATTTCGTGTGTCTTCTGTGAAGGCCAGCGGCTGATCACAATCTGCAAGTGCATCCGCCCGTGCGCCATGTTGCACGTCGCGCCGTCCACTGGCCACTCGCTCCGGTAGCTTTCAAGCATTGGCTCGTTCTGGCACAAGCATCACGGCATACCTGCTACCTTTGTGCTCTACACGACTGCGTCCCTGACAGGTCTGCTGGGAGATATCATTGTGTTTTACTACTTCAGTACACAGCTGTGCCCACGGGCCTGACAGGCCTGATGGGAGACATCCTCGAGCTCACCGGATCCTGATCATGAGCGGAAGACCTCCATGTGCAAACGATGCTCGTGTTGTTTACAGCATGCTATGCCTGTGTGCAGGACCGTGGTGAGCGCGCAACAGGATGTGGAAGCCCGTCGTAGCGTTGTCGCTGCTCCTGGCAGGCCCCGCCGTCAGCGCGGAGGAGTCGACTCTTGTCGGCAGCAGCGCCGAGCAGGGCCGCAGCCTGCAGAGCTCCGGATACTCGACAGATGCCGCCGAGTACTCCACAGGTACACACCCCACCCCGCCCAGTGAAGTTGATTCCACACACCACTCGCTCCACGACTGCTGTTTCACTAGCCTGCTGGCGGCGGTGTTTAGGTCTGGAAGAGCATCCACAGAAATGTCACTTGGGTTGCCTGAACTTCAGTGCATCTGCGCCTACTATATCACAACATCGCCACGTGCGCGGTCACCAGCCGTAGCCTGTATGTTGTCTTGGATGTAGATACTGGAAGCATTCGTATGTCATGGTACAACCAAGCATTGTGACACCGCGCCACGGTCCATGTAGTCTCGGATGTGCACGACTCGTGCACATCGGAGCACAGTGTGTCTGTGCTTGATTCGGCTGTTTTTTGGCAATGTGTTGAGCTTCGCAGCAGCCTGAGCGTGATGCTCAGACAGCTGTGGTTTGTGCGTGGGTGAGTGTCCAGTGCACACACACTAATGATATCAGTTGATTTCTGCATGCACCCTCCGCCTGTGCAACACGCAGCCCAACCCAGCATTTATGAGCAGCTTGTTAACGCCTCAAGAACTTCCTTGCTGTTTCCAAACCGGTTGCATGCATATGCGTCAGACAATGCACACACTGTATTTCGTGATTCGGCCACCTGTCGCTCACGCGGCCATGGCCTTGATGCACGCTTGTGCGGAACATGAATCCGTCTCTGGGATCTCCCAGATCACCCAAGCAATGTGCACTTTGTGACAGCAATCACGAATCGGCATGTGCTACACGACACAGACGCGCATCTATGTAGCATTTCTGTGTGGCATATGGGACAACCTGTGCTGGGATGTTGGGCCCAATCATCATGGAACAATTCTGAATACCCAGGTTCAATTTCTGGGTGGCAGCCCTGGAAATGCCGCACCGCGGCCCAACACTCGGGACAAGACAGCGCGGAATGCAGGTGGATACTCCATCCCAGGCGATCTGCCTCAGGAGGAGGACACGTATGATGCCGGGTACCCTGCCAAGGACGCGAAGCAGGAAGAGGTGGACGTGTATGTGACCGAGTACCCTACCAAGGGTGAGAAGGTTGAACAGGTCGACGTATACTATACGTAGTACGTCAACGGTGAGAAGAAGGAGGAGGTTGACGTGTACGTGCCTGGGTACCCCACAAATGGTGAGAAGGATGACGGCGGCGACGACGATGACGAAGACGCCCACGATGATGACGACGGCGACGACATGCTTGGGGACCCCTCCAAGGAGAAGGAAGAAGTGTACTACGTAACAGGGTATCCTGCAGCGGAGGAGAAGGAGAAGATGCCTGAGCACATGCCTGAGTACAAGAAGGAGGAGTCTCCAGACTACATCCCCACATACTACAAGAAGGAAGAGTCCAAGAATGACGAACCCGAGCCGCAGACGCACTACAAGAAGTACGAGCACAAGCACTACAAATCCTACAAGCCCACATACTACAAGAAGGAGGAGGACAAGGCCGACGAACCCGAGCCACTGACGCACTACAAGAAGCACGAGCACAAGCACTACAAATCCTACAAACCCACATACTACAAGAAGGAGGAGCACAAAGCCGACAAACACGAGAAGCCAACACACTACAAGAAGTACGTTCACAAAGAGTACAAACACTACACGCCCACTCACTACAAGGAGCACAAGGTGGTGAAGTACTACACTCCGAAGAGCGTCAAGAAGGTGGTGACAGTGAAGAAGAGCAGCCACAAGAAGCCCACACACTACAAGAAGCCTGAGGATGATGGCAAGGACGCCAAGGAGCACTACGAGGTCATCTTCTACTACGACAAAGATGGCTACAAGTACTGGTACACGTACGATGGTGTGAAGTACAGCTGTGATTACGATGGCAAGCTGTATGTGTACAGCAATGGGGCCAAGTACTACCCCACACACTTCACAGGCAAGAACTACTGCAAGAAGCATGAGAAGAAGACCGACGACGATGACGACAAGAAGTACAAGAAGGTCGTGAAGACAGTTGTGAAGAAGCGGGGCGGCAAGAGGCATAACAGGAAGGTGGTGAAGAAGGTGGTCAAGACGCGGGGCGGCAAGAAGGTGGTGAAGAAGGTGATCAAGAAGCGGGGCGGAAAGAAGGGCGGCAGGAAGCCCTGGAGCAAGAAGCGGTGGGCATCATCCTGGCACAAGAGGTTCTCGGGCAAGAAGCTCTAGATGGATGGCTATGGGCATAGGTTGAGGGGGCTACGGCCCGGAGCATGGCCACCTGGTTGCGTGCTGCGGGAAGGCGCAGACGCTCAGAAGCACCCAGTGCGCATGCCAGGCTGGCCCACAGCTAAAGCATCCAGCAGGCAGCGGCTGTTCTTTGTGTACTTGAGATAGCGACATTCACAGCTCCCTGATCCACTGCCGGTTTTCATATGTGGGAAGTGGTTGATCGGTGGAGCTGCAGCGGAGGTTCGACGTGTGGTGGGACAAAATAACGAGCATCGTACGTATGCTGGAGGGGATGCTGTGGTCGAGCGAGGAGCAAGCCTTGTTGGCACTGAACGTGTACTGCATGTTTCTGTTTGTGCCTTAAGTTTTCAGTGCTGCGGGGCGCCACGGCATTCTAGATGCCGGACGTTAGGCGAGAGAAATAACTGCCTGTGCCGTTTGTTGGGCGTAGTGTACCACTGCAATGACAGCAGAGCATGTAACAATGCATGTGGTGACACTCCGAGCCTCGCTCGATGGCAGCATGGGCGGTGCAGCTCCTGGCAGTTGAAGTGGGTTGATGGAGCAAGAGCAAACCGGAGTGGGCCAACCGAATGGCAGGCACGCACGGCTTTCCAGTGCACACGGCCACCCGCGGTTTGGTGCCATACTGTACAACACAGGAACCCGTGGCTGGCTGGCACTGCTGATCAGACATTCACGACGAAAGCAGATGTGCCCGGCCCCCCTCTCAGCATAGCCTCTCGTATAGTATAGCAGCCCCCCTCTGAGCATAGCAGCACATGCGCTCTGCAGATATGGCAATGTCACGGCGGGCGGACACGTATGCATGATGCTCTCCGCAAGTCAAATGCAATCTTCTCTACACATCGAGCGTCTGTTTCATGCTGATCGCTGCCGGCACTGGCCCCTCAACAGGCAATGCTGCGCATCGGTGCTGGGCTGCGGTGCTGGGCTGCGCATCGGTGCTGGGTCACCGTGCTGCATCACCATGGCAGCCATCCACAGAGTTGCACTAGACAGTCGGGATTCTGCTGTGTAATCGGACCCGGCGGCCCAACACTGCACCTGTAGGCGCGGTAGACGGTCGTGCATGCTGCGTGGTCTGATTGCATGGACATGCATGCTCCTAGGCCTGAGCCCCTCGTTGCATGCGTACGGCGGCGTGTGCATGCTCCTCCTGTTCCGCAATCCATGGCTGGAGATTCGTGATCAACGTGCACCGCCGACAGCGAGACTTGGTGACGGGCCGATCTGCAGATGCAGAGCTGCTGCAAGCTCTGCTGCAACGCTAGCTGGTTCCGGGGTTCGGGTATCAGTGAATCATGGTTCCGGTTCCGGCAGAACAGCATGTGAGCAGTCGATGATTGCGATTCTGGCAGATTCTTTTGCGCACCAGTCCTGAAGGCGCGTGTGTGTGCACGGCGGTACAGGGCAGCTTCAGGACTGATGGTTTTCACACCGAGTTGGCGTCGTCACCGCCATCGTCACCGCCATCGTCACCGCCATGCCACAGGCGCACCTTCTTCTCTGCCTGTGCCACCACTACTGTGCAGGCGTGCGGTGCCTGAGGCGCTACCTGCCTCTTGGATCCCGACATTTTGGGCAACTGGGAGCATGATGCAGATGTCTGTGAACGCAGGCGTCCTGTAAAGATGCAGTTGGCAGAGGTTTTCGCGGGTTGAACACCGATTGACATGAACATGCCGTGCCAAGGTTGTGTGTGTGCTGCAGGAAGACACACCAATCAGGACAGCGAGACAGAGACTTGTTCAGAGTAATGCTGGCAGGAGTGCGCGCAGCGCCATGGTGAGGGAACAGGGCATGCTCCTCAGCGAGTGAGAGCCCTGTGCGAGTGTGCCGAGCTACATCTGTGGAGCCTGCGGAAGACTGACATCCGGCATGAAAATCATCAGCCTCGACCGGCGAGAACAGCGATGATGATTCGGATATGGGCAGCCAACGATGCAGCTGTCACAGCTGCACAGGGCCTGCGGTGATTGAGAGTTCTGCTGGCCCACAGAAGGGTGGCAGCGGTGACCTCTGCCCTACATTGCACAAATAAGGCCAGAAACAAAGCAGCACGAGTTTCCAAGCAGGTACATAACGAGAAACAGCGGAGCGCTTGTGCGCTGGAGGTGCACGTTGGCCAGCAGGGACCCCAGAGTATGTTGACCTTTCTGGAACCCGGGTGTGCCCATGACGGTCCGAGATCCATTTTTTCAATCTGCGTCGACTCAGCATGCAGCAAGATCAACGTGGTATCACTGCAGCGCAGCCATATTCAGCATTCAACACGGCGCCAGCGTCGTTGCTCAGGACCGTTTCCGGCTGGCATATGTAATCGTAGTCGCAAGAACGAGAGATACATCAACGTACTTTCCTCGGCTGGCAAAAGACTTCCGATTAATGTTGAATACCTGCCTTTCCGACCGACACTCAATGCGGGCCAGCAGCGCGCAGGCTACCAGGCAACAGACGGCGACCAGAAATGAAAGGCAAACCACCACTGTATGCATCTATCTATGAGTAACATCTACGTGGGATCGCAGCTCGTAGTACGACAGAGACTGAAGCTTCGAGGAGGGAAGCGACTACTGGGACTTGCTTGCTCGAGATGAACGGCGTGATTCACACGATTTCTCTAAACATGTAGTCCACCTAACAGGCCATAAAAATGTCGCACCGTACATTGTGTCTTGCTGGCTGCGCTACCGACTGAGACTTCTCGCCTGCTCGACGCCAGAACGGACATGTGCAGATAACTTTAAAGGCCGTGGGCAGCAGAGTGCTTCCATAACGATACGAAGTGATACATCCGTAGCAACCAACAGTCAGGAGCTAGGTACAAGGGGATAAACAGCCAATGTGCTACGTGATCTCTCGCGGAGCAGGGGGGTCGGCATTCTGGCCTCATGCACGTCCAATTGAACCGCGAGCACCTCAGAAAGCTCCAGACAGCGCTGGGAACGTCTACAGACTCACATTAACCTCATAAATGCTGCTGTATTTATGTTTCAAGTCGCTGGGCGAAATCGACCTTTGGCCCGAAATCCGCGTGCATGGCTGGGCAAAAGGCCCCACTGTGCCCAGAGAGCACGAGAACGCGCCCAGCGGCACCGGAAGCATGCCCAATGGCTTTGGAACACCCTAATGTACCTGTTGTGCATCCTGATGCGTTATAACTGGTCTGTTGTGTTGCTGCGGGCGGCATAGTGCATGCTCTGCCATGTTTGCTTCCCTGGGACGCCATCGACTGCGTCGCTAGAAGCTGGTATGCACAGAATAATCACCGGATGTATTTGAGACGGCTTTTCGGATCTGGCGAGACTGTTGCTTGCGCTCTGTTGCTCTGGCTGGGGGCCAGGTTGGCTGTTGCATTTTGTAATCCATAGCGCTGGGCGTTATCAACAGTTGATCACGACAGAGCCAAGCACACACTCTGCAGCACATCTGACTGGCATGTCCTGATTGGCATGTCCTGATAGCATGTGTGACACTTGTCCTTCCATCCAGCTCACGTGTGACGACCTGGCTGCATACATGTGTGGCTCTGTACCACTGGAAAGCAGTGTATCGCTCTCCTCAGCAGATCGGGCATGTTTAGGACCATGGCAGGCTGTAACACTGTGCGTGGATCTACTGCATGTTCTTGTGGATTCAAGCGAACAATGACGTGCCTACGCAAGCCTCCCATTTTGTAGAATGGTACTTGCTTGCAGTCCATGCTGATGATAGGCATGTATATTTCAAGTTAATATCCTGATCGCTTTTGAAGAATATATCTGTTCGGTGGTGCTACTGTCCCTGCGATCTCTAAGTGTGAAGGAGCACTGAAATGCAGTGTAGCATGCTACATTGACTGATCCGGAGGTTCACTCAGTACTGTATGGACATGAATCAAAGTATAGGTAGTCTGACAACAATGCTAAGATGAAGCTCACAAGACTGGAGCTGCTGCGATGTTTCGAGTCTCTCAGCAAGGAGCACGTCATCCACCTGCTCTTTGTTCACCACACAGACTGCATATTTGCTAATAGTCCGGTAAGCTCGTCGAAATCATGGTACTCGTTGGGATTCGTCTCGCTAGTATTCACGCCCGCCATGGTGCTGGTCGGACGCGAACACCGCACGGTGACACAAGTGGAGTCGGCAGACAGTGGAACAGCAAGGCATCATATTATAGTGTTTTTCGAGTGCTCTTTGCCCACTGAGCACGATGGGCATACGCTGGGCACCATTTGCGGCCATCTGAGACGTCGCTGGGCAAAACGGAGGTTTTGCACGAAAAACACCGATTTCGCTGGGCGGTTTCGCCTGCTACGCCCAGACTGCGGTATATCGATTCAAGAGGTTACTGTGAGTCTATAGGACTTTTCCTTGTGTTCTGGAGCTTTCTGAGGTGCTCGCGGTTCAATTGGACGTGCATGAGACCTGAGTGCCGACCCCCCTCGCGGAGCGAACACAGGCGCACAGTTCGCCATGCTTTCAAGTGCTTGCCGCTCGTGTAAATCAGTGTGCTGCCGCGCCCTGTTGCCGATGGTGTTATATGGTGAGACACAAAGCTATTGACCTGGGACCGGAGTGATCGAATGTCGCACTTCTGCAACGCTATGCATTGGGTCACCACGCCGCCCCATGCATCACGGCCCCTGCCATACGGCTGACACTGACAATCGAATATCTCGGGCGCATCTCCAAAGGCGCGTTTGTCCAGTGGGCGCTGCGGGTGTTGTCGGTGTCTTTGCAGCGTGGCAATGCGGATATGTATCGGAAGTCTGGGCTTGTCATCTCTCGGGAGCAGGGGTTGCGGTATGATGCGGGCCTGGAGGACGCGATCCTGCCGGACTGAGTTGTGAGTGCGGTTGTTGTGATCGTGTGTGTGTGAGTGTATTTTGCTGTTGATTCGGATGAGCTTCCGTTTCAGGGTTTGTTTTCTCCCGTTCTCTCTTTTGTAAACAATCGAATATCATGAGGCTACGCAGGCTGCGCAGGCATGTTGCAGCTTCGCTGCGCATAGGCTGCATACTCAGTGCGCCCCATGAATGTGTACTCTGATACACACGACGCTTTGGCGCCCGGCGCCGGGCGGGGCCGCCGGAGCTGAATGGAGTAGTAGCAATTGCTACTACTCCATTCAAGTTGACATTAATGTCAGCTTGTGTTACAAGGATAATTATAAAGGTGACAACGCGGGCAGCACCGCGAGAGAAGCAAGCAGAGCAAGCAGAGCAAGGAGTCGAAGCAATGTCAACTTGTGTGGCAGCCTGTTTGGGACAGGTTCCAAGATCAACAAGTTGTCCTGGCCATGATGATATGGCCATATATATAGCCGGCTGCCGGTGTAGCCAATGACGACGGCCGCCACTACCAGACCCGTAGTGTTTCACTAGTCGGACTGGTGCTATAGTCACTAGTGGCCATGGTGCTGCAGGGATGGTGTGTGCTGGCTTGTCACCGCGGCCGGCAGGCCTCAAAGATGAACATTCACAAGCCGCCACAATGCGGAACCCTAGAGGGTTTTGGAGATTGACACACATGCTCACATCAGCAGTCAGGCTGAACCAGTGGCTGCTCTGCACAGTGCGTGGTGCGGACTTGTGGCTGTGTGCCATGCCATGACATGCATGCGGCGCACCGTGACCGGCACGTGGCCAGGTGTATTACAAGGATAAAGCCGGAGGGGCCGGTGTCACCGCCAGGACATCGAGCAAGCACACGATCGTGGCCAAGTGTGGGCTTTGGATGGAAATGGCTGTGCGGCGCTGCGGTCGCTGCATTGCCGGTGGGTGCTGTGGGGCCGCGCGCGTTGGGCGTGGCTGTGGCGCCACATGGGCTGCGGTGCGTGTGTGTTAGGGTATGCACATGTGGCTGGGTGAGTGCGTTGGGATGTTGGTGTTATGCAGTGTTGGGCCATCGGGCCCGATCACATAGAACAATTCCAAATATTCAGATCTAACTTCGGGATGGCAGCCCTGGGAATGCTAAAGAGTGACCCAATTGGTAATTAGTTAACTCTGGTGTGATAGTGGTGGTGAGGGCGGCCCGGGTTCGGCTTGTGAGAGGCACGTGCCACCTCACAGTGTTGCGGGACTACATCACGCGGATCTGCTCGAGCGGCTGTTGGACGGTGACCTGCTCTGCGGGGATGCCGGTCGTGGCGGCGGTGTGTCTTGCTGATCCGGTGAAAGAAACCGTAAGCTTGACCTGAGGTGGTTGCTGTCCCTGCGTTGCTTCAAGAAAGTTAGGAAGCTAGGAAGTTAGGAAGTTCCTAGGTAGCTACCTAGCTATCCGATGTTGTCCTTAAGACTGCAGTTGCAGCCCACTCACATTCATGCATGGATGCAAGCAGTCCCGGTCCACCAAGCATGATGCCCCATATGGTGGTGCTTGGCTGCTACATGTCGCCTGGCTGGATTGCAAATGATCATCATGATGTGCATTGTACCAGATCTGTCGTCCAGAGACAACACTATGATGTATGCATGTGCCATGTCCACGGTTGCCGAGCTCGCTCCCACACTAGAACAACGGCAGACCATCTGGGAAGTCTGTAAGCTGGTTCGACTGCGATGATCATGGCAGTGTGTTGAGGTATCAGAATTTGTACGCTTGTATCGAGGTCGTTGCTAGGAAGCGAGGTCTTATAGCTCAGTTGGTTAGAGCGTGGTGCTAATAACGCCAAGGTCCTAGGTTCAAGCCCTGGTTGGACTATCATGCCGTACTCGTCCTTGCAGGAGTGTGGGCCGGCTTTTGCCATGTCGGGTCATTCCACGAATTCACATATTGTATTGTAGCCGTCTTCTGGTGGCGCGATTGCAGATTGCTACATTGTTAGAAAATAGACACCTATTGCCTGCGGCGCTCCCTACCACTCTGCCCTTGCCTTTGCATCTGATGGCAAATACACAATATTCCGTTGGGGGCTGGGCGATCTTAATATGGACGTCGGCAAGCTCGCCCGCCGCATGCACGAGGAACCCCCGCACATACCTGCAGCACCTCCAGTGCTGTACCGGGCCCCTAGGGAATGCCACACTAATGTACATCACTGTAGAGAACGGCAGGCACGAGTTGTGCGGCACAACACCACGGGCGGGCGATACGTATACGCACGCAACCCCCTCGTAGCTGGGTGTAACAAGGACACCTTCGGGGTGGCCGGTAGCACCTCCACGGCAACAAACAGGTACTCCAACAGCCCAACGTATTCACAGCAGGAGATCGTCACCCACGTCAAACCCGTCCGAACACAACGCCCAGTTCCACACATGCCACACGTAGCTGTGCACCAGTGTTGGGTCATCGGGCCTGCTCACATAGAAAAACTCTGAATACCCAGGTCTATTTTTTTGGCTGGCAGCCCCGAAAATTCTGCAAAGCGACCCAACACGGCTGTGCACATGGTTGTGTCACCCGAGACAAATGCAGCCTGCCCCCCCCCCCCCCCCCCCCCCTGCAACACATCAGAAGCCTCCTGCTAGTCTGCAATCCCACAGGGACACGCATGCAGTTCCAGGAATCCCCTTACTTCTGCTATGGCAGGCGGAGCGATTTCACATCCACAAGGACGATATTAGCAGCTCCAAGGTGGCGACACATGTCGCTCTGCACATGCGGCGAAATGGTTCCCTGCTTGAGACCTTGTGCCTGTTATGCCACTGTCTCTCCACTGACACTCTGGTCGACACAATTGTACGTACAGTATATCGCTCATTGGTAGGCAGGCCTGAGCGCCGGGGCACCCTTCTGTCTGCCCGTGTGGCACCACGTACCCTTTCGGGTTATAACTATTCGCCTTTTCAGGTCCCGGACTCCGTCCCTCACCAGGCAACCCGTCGCATCAGCATGTCCCAAAGGAAGGACAGCAGGATGCTTACAGTCGCCGCAGCCACTCTGGCGCCGCCAGTATCAGACCCCTGGCTGCTGTGATTGTGAATTGTCGGTTGTCCTTCGTTTGTGCCATGCTGCAGCTGCAGCACAAGTGACCGGATCGGAGGACGATGTGAGCATGCACACTGTCTGCTGCCTGCCTCTACAACTCTGTTGTTGCAGCAAAGCTGCAGCAAGGAGCGCAGTAGCAACACGGAAGTCATTGCATCACGCGGTGTTGGCAAATCCTGACAGGCGCCGCACGTGTTGCCCAAAAATCACACATTTTGTGCCTGTTGTAGCTTCAGCTGTACTCCACTGCAGCTGTTGCCAACAAGAAAACAAAGTGGTCAAAGCCGGACTGCCCCAGCTTGCTGCCTTCTGTTTCTGCGAGCGATTTTGTAGCATTTGTACAGCAGAAGGTCATGCCTGAAACACCTGTGCTGCTCTCAGCACACACAACTCTTGAGCCCTGAAAACATGCACCCAGCACAAGTTCCACGCCAGCGGAACGTTGACGATTACCCAGTACCTACAAAGTGTGAAATTTTTACTCACATGATCAATAACTACCGCAATAGAACTGATCTCAAGGGTTAAGACCTGCGAAGACGCCATCAGTGCCCATGCTGCGTGCGTGATCATGAGCACTCCCAGCCGCGAGCTCTGCCAGGATATGCGATAGACCACGGCTGTTTATACAGCTACGAAGTATGTAATCAGTCTTTCAAGTAAAACTGGTAGGCGCGCACGTTCCAGCAGCAGCGCTGGGAGACTACATGACGGTCAAACAAGGCCGAACGGCAACCGTGGAGAAGACAGGCTCACTGGCTCCGCTGCCGTCAAGATGGACCTGATATATTTCAGCCTGTGGTGGCGTCCGTTATTGCCTCAGCAGGTGGCTCGTTTGCGTGGCTGTGCTATCAGCGATCGCCGCGCGCAGCCGTGCAGGGCAGCTCCAGCTGGGCAGCTCCAGTAGCCATGAGGAAAACGCCAGGTTCAGGAAGTGATTACAGCGCATGATGTCGAGCAGGGAAAGCCACGAACAGTTTTGTGCCGTTCGTGCGTGCCACGGCTGGGACGATCTCAGTGAATTAGCGGCTGCTGTGCATCCGAGGCTGCTCGCACAGCACATTGTATATATTGGAGCTTGTGTAGGGAATGTCCTCGAGCGCAGCACACGGATGACACAAGTGCCTTGCAAGAGCGGAGCGTTGCTCTGTCGACCCGGAAGAGGGATGTCATCGATTGATGCGAGGATCACGCACAAGCGCAGGCGTTAGACGGGGCGGAACAAGACACGGCCGCCGACGCACTTCACAATGCGAATTCGCTAAATGCTCCAGCGACCCACCATCGAAACTGCCTGGTAGGCCGGCTCCTGTCCACACACTAACTATACAAGACGCTGGTATGACTGAAGTCTTGTTAATGGGCCATTGCAAGGTTTACACAGTATCATGCACTGTTTATAAACTGTTTATCAAATTATAAAACCTGTATCCACCACGGCCTTGCCCTTCATGGCTTGCAGTGATGGAGTCCATGCATGGCCTCGGTGGTGCATCAGCTGGTCTCCTGACAGACTGGCGGGCTTGGCATTCAAAACAGCAACTTGGTGATTGAGCAGCACGCGGGCGACGCACGCACACCCCGCCCACTCCCTGATCACACCCCCCTGCCACAACCCTGATCGGATGCGATCGCGAGCACATGCACAGAATGACCCCGCTGTAAATTTGTTCTTTTTTTTTTATCATCGAAGTCGCCCCACCGCCCGGCTGCCTCCGGCCCCTGCTGGGCCCACGCAATGCAACCCCCCCCCCCCCCCCCCCCCCCCCCCCCCCCCCCCCCCCCCGCCAGCCCTAGACAATCACGCATCCACAGAGCCAACGGCAACAGTGGACGCAGCAGTGACTCCACCACGTGCGCGCGGGCAGATGGGCCGTGCACACGCCTGTGGCCGTGACGGCCGCAGTGCATGCAGGGGACCCAGAGCCGCGCCGAGCCTTCCTGGTGACTGGTGTGGACGGCTGCAGACATGGTGGTCCTCATATCCCGGGGTCTGGGTTTGCACATCTTCGCGATGGCGTGGACGACTCCGCGTCTTGGCCAGTGGCCTGAGGGTGGGCTTGTGCAGTACTACTGGTCCTATGGTGGCTCTAGGGTTTGAGTGTGGGACAAGGACAAGGTTGGAGATGCCGGTAGCACCTCCGGGGAAACGCACAAGCACAGCAAGTAGTACAACGTTGCCAGTCACAAGATATGCAATGAACAAGAACAACTTGCAAACCAAACACATCAGCACAGGCACGTCCGTGTGTTTCAGAAAACGAACCTTGGCCACCCTAACCACAGGATCCCCATGGCCAACACACTAGCTCTAGCGAAGCTGTTTGGCTGGTGTGTTACAATTGCAAGGACAAACCAAGGACCTGCCGGAGAGGCAGGTAGCTATAGCACCTCAGGATCCTCATTGGGATTTACAAAAAAGTGAACGGGAGAAAACAGACACTGAAAGGATCCTCATTGGGATAGCGCAAGCTAGCGTGCACTGTTGCATCCGAGGGAGGTGCGCATCGCATGCAGCGGGGAAGTGCTAGCTCTGAACCGCACCGCAAGTTGGGCTTGTTGACGCGTGGACGATAACTGCACTATGCTACGGCGCACGCCGCCTCAGCCTTGCCGAACTGGGGGGAATGTGTGGATGCTGGCATGGGTACGCCTGCAGCTGCAGCTACCTGTATACATGCAACTTGAGTTGACTTCAGGGTTTTAGTGTTTGTCTTCTCCCGTTCTCTATTTCGTAATCGTAGTATGCAATTGAGGGGGAAGGGTGTCTGGCGCAAGTCAGAGTGTCTCCCCCGCAGGAGGACCGTGTGAAACTGCAGAGCTGGGCGTGCGTAAGCCGTTTGAGGAAGATCATGTGTGATGCACGATCCCTGCACGCCACACATACACGCACGTGCAGCACCTGGCTGACGCAGTAGCACACATGTGCGCTGATGAACATCTCCACCACGCGTTTCCCTGTGCCTCGGCACGATCGGCCTGGCATCGTCGTGCATGACCATGCAAGGCCTGATACGCGACACTCCGAACGCTGACAGCCTGGAATTTGCGGGGCGACCAATTTGTGCACGACTTGGCCACAGAAGCGCATCTCCCAACTTGAAGATGGCCCTGCAGCTGGCACGGCAATGCTCTGCGTTGCAGACGAGGCATCGTCTGGCCTGCCGTACTTAAGCCCGCGCCGGGTGCACTTCTGTACCACACTGAGACGCGCAACTTTGCGACCGACGCTGATTGCACCTTCTTATTAAGAAGCTGCCCTTGGTCATTATTCGAGGCGACACACTGCGCACCAGTACCAGCTGCAGTAGGACCGCAGTCAGGTGCGCGCCCTGCTTCTCCAGCCTTACTGCAAAAACATGCAGTAAATACACGATGTTGCACTTGTTGGCTATCAATCTGGAAAAAATTTAGCTTGAAAGTTGCAAGCATTGTTCGGTTCGCTCCGAAGACGTGTGAAGGGTCGACAGTTGGTGTTGGCAAGTTCGTGGTATTCTGTACGCAAGGAATTAGATTGTGAACTCCACAGCGCACAAGCGAGGCGTGTGACCAACCACAGCAGGCCTCAGTTCAGCAGCGAAGCTGCAGCTTACCTGCTTACAAATTTGGTTTAGCTGTGGATGTGTCTATCGTGATTTTCCTATGTTGAACGTGCTGTGTCTGGATCGGCCCGATCTAACTGCGGCAATGACGAGGGTTATCCCAAGATAGATTCACGGAAAAAGTATCTGGTATACACCACACGATGCTCTTTGATGCAGAATGTTGATGGCACTGCAACTTCTGAGCGCGAGGCTGTGGTGCCACTGTTACCATCACCGGCTTTCTGTGGCCGTCCACAAGTTGCAGATACCGAACATGTACAGGCTGTTTCATTACAGGATTTAATCTCATTCCAATTTCACAGCTTGATCTACATTGCTTGGGTGTGGCTGCGTTTTCCATGCACTCTTAACATTAACGAATTGCTGCCTGATTGAATCCATGTGTCATGTTGGACGGTTTGAAGTTAATGTTTGTGGGTCACTGGATTTGCAGCTGCAATTGCATCATGCAATGGAGCAGCAATGCAGCAACACACTTTACACATTGCTGACTCCAGCAACAGCACCAGGAACTAGCAATCTCGTCCCTCATGCAATACATACAGCACCACATACCCCCCACCCGCCTTTTTTGGGGGGGTTTTGGAGATTTTTTCCCCCTTTCTTGGCCATTCCGTTGCATTTGTGTTCACGTGCTTAATCTGCTGCTGTGGCTTGTGTGGGCTGCGCTGCAGCCATGACCCGGTGGATCTGGATATGAGATGCCTGCTAACAAAGCGCTTTGTTAGCAATGCTACCCGCCTGCTCACAGCATTCACACCCATAGCATAGGCCAAGATGACACCATGCATGCACCTATGTGAACACACATGTCTATAAGCTGTGTTGTCATGCTCACGGTCACCAGCCACAGGTATCACCGATTTTTGGTCGAACTCTGTGGTTCATCTTCATGCAATGGATGATCTAATCCACTCCACAGACACCACCAGGTATCTACCTTACAACACAGCAGTTATCTATTGACTCTAGATCAGCATATGCTCACCCTGCAGGGTCACCCAAGCACCTCCAACGTCCATTCATTTCCACACACTATGTTGAAGTCCATCGTGGCACTGTCACTGCTCCTGGCGAGCACCGCCCGGGCCGAAGAAGTGCTCGTCGCTGGTGCCGCCAGGCACCGCCGCGAGCTTCAGAGCACAGTCACCACAAGCCACTACAGCTACACGCACTCAGGTGAGACACTACCATTAAGTTTTCTGGGCATGTGGTGAGTTCTGTGCGTGTTGCGTGGGTGTCTGGGTCTGTACTTGACCTGCTTGATTCTCTCGCGGTGCGGCCCGCCTCGACGCATTTATCCTTGTGACACTACCATAAAGCCAGGCATCCCTGACTGGTGTTTGCAGTGCACGTGGCAGGGACCCCGAGGCGCAACCGAGATGCATGAGGAATACATGTCTGCAAGCCAACATGACTCTGCTGTTTACGTATACCCAGTCGACGTGTATCATACAAAACTGGTGGCGAGTTCTGTGTGACACGGCCGAGGCAGGGGAACGCGAGTTACAGTCCATGCCTAGGCTGATGTCGTGTGCAGCGTGTGCTGAATTTTGCTATGGTTTCAGGCTGCTGCCAGTGATCGAAAGCATGTGAAGCATGAGTTTCCTTTTTGTGCAAAGAAGGGGTGCCGTGATGATGCAGGTCATGTGACGCAGCCAACCGTGGTGTTGAACGGGCACACGCTTCATCATGATGGCCATGGCAGTGACAGTGACAGCGATGGCGGCCACAACAGCGGCGGCGGCCACAACAGCGGCGGCGGCCACAACAGCGGCGGCGGCCACAACAGCGGCGGCGGCCACAACGACAGCGGCGGCCACAACAGCGGCGACGGCCACAACAGCGGCGGCGGCCACAACAGCGGCCAACACGTCCGTGTGCACTACACCTGCCACAACGGTGTCGGCAACGGCTGCGGCAACGGCGGTGGCAGCCACAACAGTGATGGTGGCCACAACAGCGACAGCGACGGAGGCAACAGCAGTGGTAGCAACCACAACAGCGGCGGCAACCACAACAGCGGCGGCAGTACCAACAGCGGCGGGAGCCACAACAGCGATGGGAGCCACAACAGCGGCGGCAGCGACAGCGGCCATAACAGCGGCGGCAGCGACGGCAACGACAACAGCAACGGCAGCCACAACAGTGATGGGAGCCACAACAGTGATGACGGCCATAACAGCGGGGGTAGCCACAACGGCGGCAGCCACAACAGCGACGGCAGCGGCGGCAACCACAACAGCGACGGCGACCACAACAGCAGCGGCGGCCACAACAGTGATGGTGGCCACAACAGCGGACACAACAGCGGCGGCGGCCACAACAGCAGCGGCGGCCACAACAGCGGCCACAACAGCGGCCAACACGTCCGTGTGCACTACACCTGCCACAACGGTGTTGGCAACGGCTGCGGCACCGGCGGCCACAACAGCGGCGGTGGCCACAACAGTGATGGTGGCCACAACAGTGATGGTGACCACAACAGCGGCGGCAGCGACGACGGCGACAACAGTGGTGGGAACCACAACAGCGGCGACCACAACAGCGGTGGCAGCGACGGTAACCACAATAGCGGCAGCAACCATAACAGCGGCGGCAGCCACAACAGCGGTGGCCACAACAGCGGCGGCAGCGACAGCAACCACAACAGCAGCGGCGACCACAACAGCAGCGGCGACCACAACAGCAGCGGCGACCACAACAGCGATGGCGGGCACAACAGCAGCCACGGCAGTGGACACGGCAGAGTGCATGTCACCAGCCGCAGCGGCGGCCACAGCACGACCCGCAGCGCAGCTGGGCCACAGTTTAGCCTGGGGAGGAAGCACCTGTGAAGCGGGACTATGGCTACAACATAGCAGACCAGCCTTGTGTTTGAGAGCAGGGCAGATGAGCAAACTTGAGGGATTTGAGTTTGTTGGAGACGACCTACCATTATACCGGTGCCCCGGGAAATGCGTCCGAGCAAGAAGGGCTGTACCGAGAACTGCTGCCTACCTGTTGCTACGATGTACAACACTATGATGTGTCGTAGGGGGAACATGTGGGGTGGTGCAACATGATCAGCTGCATGGAGCGGATGAGATAATAAGGGCTGCCTGTGTCCGGTTGTGGTTGACGCAGGGCCACCAGTATGCCATGCTGTGGCTGATGCAGTAGGCCCAGATGGCAAGTGTATGGTTTTGAAGACATGTGCTCGTTCCAAGCAACATGTCATGTCCAATGACGCCAGAAAGATGTAACCTATTCATCCAGTGTTCATTGCCGGGATGCATGCATCTGTACAGCCATGGCACTCCACTTCTGCACCAAGCGTCAGAATGTTGTATCATAGCGGCCTCAGCCAGATCATGGATTTATATCGAAGCAGCCGGTGCCAAAGGATGGTGGTGATTGAATTGGTACAATTGGATGATGCAAGCGGAAAACACGCCTACTTGAATGGCAGGTACATGCCACTCGACTGAAACGGTGCTGAGCAGTTTTGACTGGGTGACTTCTGGTAGCGCAGCTATCAAAGATTGTCCTGTGTAGGCGCAATAGATGGGGATCCTTTGCACCATTTGCTCCTCGGCCGCAGTCAAAGAAGACTGTACAAGGCTGCACATGCAGACTGATCACCTGAACGGAGGCGCAACTGTGCCCTCACATAGCAGAGATGCTGGAGTGGCGGGTTTCTGGGCTTCCTCACATCCACAAATTGAGTACCTGGATCGTCGTTGGCACCTCTACTTCATTGATGTACTGGCCCATAAGTATTTTGTCAGGAACAACCCCCATTGTGGCGTGAACTGAAAGGCAGTGAGAATTGGAAATGCACACGCCCCATGCCATGCTGCATAGAGCTACAGATGCGGCTCGAGGTTGCAGGGATGGTGGTGCAAGTGATTTCAGAGGCAGGTGTCTGCTGTTTGGACATCTGCTTTGGATGAGGTACACGGGTGAGGCACACGTTTCAGGCTGTGGCAGAGGGTGCAAGCACCAGCCACAGCACTGCTGATAACCAAAATACAGATGTGGCACGAAATGGTCAACAAAAATCTAATCTAGCAGCACCATTTCGGGAAATGATCAGTGTGGTCAGGAGAGGATCTATCAGCCAGACGACATAAACGTACATATGTTGAGCACAACCCAGCATACACAGCTCCATACCAGCTTGTTTTCCACGTACGCAGCATGGCTTGGTAGCTCTCCTGGCAAATTGGTCAGCGATGTGCTGAGCTGCTAACGAACAAGCATCGGCTGTATACACAGCGCACCTCACGACAGAACGCAGACCGAATAAAAAGGCATTCTCAGTGCAGATTTTGTTAGCTGGAGAAGCAACGCCACCTGAGCGGCGAGGCCTACGTAGCATGCTCAGAACAGTAGATGCGCCTGTGGTGACTGTCCCTGCAACGCCGACCCAGCACGCCTGTATAGAAACCTCGGCAAAAGCCTGGTATGTAGGCTACGCTCAGGCTGAAGCGGACGGACGCTCATGTATGAAGCGGGATTGCCTTGCCAATCGTCGGATGCCTGAGCAGCGCAAAGCCACGTAGTCGATAGCAGAGCCATGAAGCTCCTATTCTTGACATACATGGTATGCAGTGTCTGATGTCGGAGCATGCCCATGCTATGTTTTCAGGAGCAAGCGCCACGATGCGATCGGTGCTCCCGTCGCCACAGGAAACGAAGACAGCTGCCGATAGGACAAGCGTAGTCCGTATGATGCTCGCAGACTTCACTATGAGTTCAAACTGTCATATTCTATCAGTCATGTGTCTGGAGACTACGATGTAAGCCGAGGCACCTGCAATGGTACTCGGGCGACAAATGATTAACGGGGTCTGGTTGTCGCGGCCTATGTACACGCTTTTGTATAACATCTACTCGATTACCTGATACTGATGGTAATGTGAGGCGTAGCTGTAAACCTCCTGGCTGCACTGTACCAACTGGCGGGACCAATGGCGATGCGGCATCTTTGCAACCGCGCCGAGGAAATAACACTAGAACTTCAGCCTGCAAGATACGCTAGAGCTGGGCAGCCTGTTATGGTTCATGCACGGCGCACATCTGAGTCCACGGAACCTTCCTTGCTTGTTCGTCGCTCGCCTTGCTGTCGCTAGCGATTGACCTGTTCTCCGTCAAATGATGTTCTCATTGCGTATCGTAATACAATGGTAACGGGGCATAGCATCCCTGCAGAAGGGAACTTTGGAGTCCAATCATGTGCCAGGCTGAGGTATGTGCCCAAGCTACCACCCCACAACAGTCTAAAACTGCATCAGGCCGACAAATGGGAATCACCTGAACGCTGAACTGCGTAGCCTCGCAGTCCGAGTGCAATGCAAGCTGGTCTTGGTCCCCTTGCATGCCCGCCGTCTCCTCGTGTCCAGGTCAATGACAATTAGACCGTGATAGCCCACTGGACTGTGTGCACCTCTGCTGGCGACACAGTTCGCCTCTACATCCTGTGCACCCAGCAAACACATCATGCTGTGGCACGGTCGCAGCTTGCATGGCCATGATTTTCACAGCAGCAGACCATCGGCGGCAGCCAGCATTCCTGTAGCTGTCCAGGAGCATGTGCGGTCATGCCGGTACACGTAAGCATGTGATGGTGCCGGCGCCCGCCTGCATGACACGTCTGCCTCCCTCGGCCGTCCATGCATATGTGGGTAGGTGGGTGAGCAGCTGCATAGCTACATTACATCTCTGCCAGCAGCAAACACCGCCACGTGCCAGCATGATCCATGGCCTGCACGTGCCATATCATATGATGGCGTGCGGCATACACTACTCTGACACGACGCGCACAGCGGGTAGCGCCACAGCGGCAACACCGCCACGTCCTTGATCTCGGAGTGGAGCTGTCTGCAGCATGTATGCATGTGGACACCGCCCGCTTGTGGCTGCAGGTGTCCACATGTGGCGGCATCAGGCCTCGAGGTCTGATGTAGTTTCGTTTGCCGTGTTTCTGGAGTTTCACAGATGCGCTTGAGGAGGAACTATGTGGTGCTGTGAAATCCCTTCTGGTGTTGACTGCTTGACTCACACACTGCTGAAGAGGTTGAGCGAAGCCACAGGTGGTCGTCTCGGCCTGTGATCGGCACGTCAGATGCATCATCTAGTGCACTTGTAACCTGAAGCACTTTTCAGACGGTGCTATGCCGCGTGTCGCCGTGTCCACCGCCATCACTCCGGCTTTCTCCTTGTAACACATACCCACAGACATGCACCCACGCCCAGGCACCCAACACCCTCAGCCAAGCAGCAGCCCCACGCGCACGCCCCGACAAGTTGTAACCGCGCCAGCGTGGTGGAGGCGGCCCAACCTAAATGCCCGGCAGCCAAGCTCCCCCCCCTACCCCCCCCCCCCCCCCCCCCTGTGTGGCCTATGGCCTATGGACATCCGGCAGGATCGCGTCCTCCAGGTCCGCATCATACCGCAACGTAACACGGCAAAATTGCCGTGTTACCGACACCACAGCCGACTGAGTTGTGAGTGCGATTGTTGTGTTCGTGTGTGTGTGAGTGTGTGTTGATGTTGATGCGGATGAGATTCGGTTTCAGTGTATGTTTTCTCCCGTTCACTCTTTTGTAGCAATTTTGCCGGCTTGGTAATTGTGTTCTTGCGACGCTCGCTGTTGTCGGGGCGCCGCCCGCCTCGTCGCCTCTGACCTTGTACCGCATTGTTACGCTGAGGCGGCCGCGGCGGCGGCGGCGGCATACATACCGCCTCATCAGGGTCCCGTGTGTAACATTCCACATTTGCCTTGAACGCTGCTGGGTTCAGCTTTGGAATACTGCAGCTGTGCACCACTGACATGCTGATCACAGCTACATCATCACCTCACCTAGGATACTCTGCATACTCATATGATGCACCTCAACTGCACACAGTGGCACTGCTGTGTTTTTTTCTGGCGACGTTGCCAGTCTCTCGGTTTTTGTCCTTGTAGCGCTGCACACGGTGGCACTGCTTTTACTTTACTGGCGATGCTACCAGCCTCTCCGACTTTGTCCTTGTAGCGCATTTACGGCATATTCAGGAGCGGTTCCTGAGTCAGCATGCGTTGCGGTCGGCTGCCCTTTGACCACCGCTGCATCTCGAAATGGCAAGGCCCCTGCGCAAAGACATTGGCAGTCACAGGAATGACCATGCATGATGGACACGTATGCATGCCCCATAGGTACACAACAGGCTGCAAGCACTTCCCGGACTGATCTGCACCAATTCATGCCCGTGGTGCACCATGTGTCCATGTCACACCATATGTTGTGGGTGTCTGCCATGCGGGGATTGGGCGCCGTGTCCGGGGTTGCCGTGGGTGAGCATCTCCTTACGTGCATGGCTTGGCGAGTTGGCGTACTTCTTCGTTGCCCTGGCGGTTCTACCGGCCACTCCGGCTTTGTCCATGTCACACCATATGCTGTCCCAGTATTTTGCCTGGAGATCACCTGCGATTTTATCTGCAGCCCTACGTATCTTTGTGTGTGCCTGCCCGACGGGCTGCCGGCAGCTCTGTGTGATTTTGCCCGGTCCATGCATATGCATTGCGAAACGGCCACCGTACCTACGCAGGCGCCGCATCCCTCGCCGGCATCTCGGCATTGGTTCTGCTGTCAATGTGCAGTTCCACATACGTGTACACCGCCATCTCTGCCGGCGAGGAGAAGAAAGAACGGGGAAGTACACAACACACACACACACACACACACACACACACACACACACACAACACACACACCACACACACAACCACACACCCACACACACACCACACACACACCACACACACACACTATACAACACACACTACACACACACACACACACACACACACACACAAGCACACACACACCACCCACACACACACAACCTACACACACACACACACACACACACACACACACACATCCAAAGCACACACACACACACAGAAACCACAGGCACACACACACAGCACACACAACAAACACACACACACACACAGCACAACACACACACACACACCACACACACACTAACCACACCCCCAGGACTTCACAACACACACACACACACACACACACCACACACACACACACACACACACACACACACCACACACACACACACACACACACACACACACACACACACACACAC